>CM034617.1:26031450-27231450 GCA_020080225.1 Gynochthodes officinalis
GGACCAAAGGATAAGTTAGTGGTTGAACAGAAAGGCTGTCTCAAGAAAACAAAGCGAAATACAATGCTAATTCTTTCCATTTATAAATCAAATTAAACTATGGCAGGCTTAGAAATTGTTATTTGATAACTAATCTTAGAGTTTGTGATGGCACAGGATTCAGGAAATTATGTTTTATTAGATTATGAAAGTTTGTGAAAAAGTATTGATGAGATAGAGACCTTCACTTGAGTTCCATTTAAAGCTTATTTGGTGTATGGGGGCAGTTTCATCATGTAATTGGATGAGTGGATTTGTGAAGCAGTTGCTCAAGATGTTGGAGTGTTTCCTCTATTACTAAACTGAGATTTGCTGATCACATTTCCCCATGGCAGTTGTGTTTTGCATCACACAAGTAGCCATTTGTTCAATTTTCAACTATTAATTTACCAAAATGTTTTAAAGAGACATTCGAGGTTGCCTCATAGGCGATCAGAACTAAAGTTGCAGTTAAAAAAGTTTGGAGATAGCGTTATTTCTGATGATGATAAAGGAGTGTGAGTTGTTAGATTATAATACTGTCTAATGTGTTTCCAAACTTGCTTCTTTGTGAAGTATTTTAACTTAGGAGCTTAAATCTCTAAGATACTTGGTGTTCATGCAGGAGAGCATTCAGAGATGAGCTTGCATTGTTTCAAAAGTTAAGACATCCAAATGTGGTTCCAGTTTCTTGAGTGCGGATTTACACAAAGTAACCCCATGATGATAATTGACAGGAAGATATCTACCCAAGGTTTTACCACAATGCTTCGATGCCCAAAGCATATCTTAGATTCTTAATTAAACAGAATTTTGCTCTCTTCATGCCCATGTGGTCTGCTCGAGACAGTTCCTGATATGTTCCTTATTTTTTTGGATTGATTTTGCAAATTCTTTTGGTAGCATTTAACTGCTTTGAATTTAGTGAAAAATGAAGCTTATATACCAGTTAGTGACCAGAAATCGTTTCCATTTCTCTTTTGTTGTTTTTATCTAAAGTTAATTTTTATTTGTTTTCTTAGAAGGGGAGCCTTGGCACAGCAGTGAAAGCTGTTGCCATGTGACCTGAGGTCATGAAGTTCAGAAGTTGTATAAATAGCTTTTTATAGAAATATAAGATAAAACTGCATATATTGAAGGCTATAATGGCCTAACCCTTCTTCAAATCTACTGCATATTCTGAAGCTTTTTATACTCACGATATAGCTAACTTCATTTTCGTAGGTATTGATCAGTAGTTTGACATGATGGTAATTTAGTTGGTAAACTACCATCAGCATTAGGAAGTTTCTTGAATGCCAATTCAATTTTAACTAAATCTTTTCTGGAGTATTGTGGGAGCTAGTCTCTAGGGTCCTGTGCAATGAATATCAACTTAATAGGAATGGGACACCTAAAATTTATGTCACATGATTATGGCATGATGAAGTTGCTCTAAAAAGGTTTTGCTTGGTTCCAGAATATATATGTTTTTGTCTTAACTGGAAATTGGTGTACATATTTTTTTGTGCAAACACTTGACCTACTGATTGTATATTTATTTGTTAGACTAATATTTGTATGGCATGTAGAGAAATATCTGACATGTTAGTTGATAAACAATTCTATTCTGGATAGCATGGCTTGTAGATCAAACGCCATTAACATGATTTCGATGAGTCACTATTCAGATTTCATGTCAGTGAATTGGCTGAAGTATAAGATGTCTGGGTTAATTGTAGATACTGTTTGATAGGGGCTGGACTTTTAGCTCACTAGGCTGTAGCTACTGAAATTTAGGGATTTCAGAATCAGATTTGTGCAGTAATTTAATTTTATCTAATAAGATTATAGTTTCAGTAGGCATTCTTTTATGTGTACTTTTATGTCTCCGAATATGTGTTTCATGGTATACTTTTATTTGTAAAATGCCTAAATAGACAGCTATACACCTTTTTGAACACGGTTAATTATTCACATGGAATCAGCAAGATACTGTTGCTTTCAATAGCTTTAATCATGAATATAGTTTTTGTTTTTCCTTTTTTCTGTATTCATTATTTAGTTTAAAGGATAAAGCGATGATGCAATTGTTGCTTTATTACCAATGTAACTTTTGGTTTGAGATTTGGGTCTTTGCTGTTCTATTTGCTATTTTTTTATAAGCTCCAACAGAAATGTTGACTCTCAATTTTGAAGGAGGTGAGATTTAGGTTTGAAGTACTTCACGGATGCTAAATATAAGTCCAAAATATTTTTATACTAAATGGCGTGCAAAAATATGTTGCTTGATGCTCACTTTGTACTTCTAGGGTGATCTATGTTCATTCTTGGAGAAAAAGGGTCCCTTAAACCAACAAGAGCTCTCAGATATGCATTGGATATTGCCAGGTATGTGATGTAATCTCCTTCTGAACATCAATAACATAATAGACAATATTATGACATTTTCATTGGAAATAATGCCACAGTTAGATTATTCCATTTACCATCTAATTTCAGATAGACAATGCTTAGATATGGTTTAATATCACATAATCTCAACTTTGAAACTGGGATGGATGTTGGCTCTAATGTTAGTAGTGGAAGAATGCTATTGAACCCGGATATCTGATTATTATTACTCTTTCAGAGTTTTTGTTTCTTTAATTATTTGTTTTATTCACGGTATTTTGTTACACTTGTTTGGAAGGTACTCAGAATTTATTTTCTTAGGACCTATATAGCCATCAAATGCTAATCAACTCATGTTATGCAAACCTAAAGTTGACATGGTGGTTGGTTTTTCCTTTAAGAAAATTTTTGGAGTGAAGGATAGATGCATAAGATGCATTAATATGTGATTTATGAATAATTCCACATGATTCACTTTGGAGTGCAGTGCAACATTCTTATTCTTCTTCCTTGTTTTTTCCTTTTATTTTCTTCCTTCCGTCTCTCTCTGACTACTTGGTGCTTCATACTTGGAATCTTCTTATTTTTTTTTCAAATTTTGGTGGCAGAGTTTTTCTCCATGTCAAGTTGGAATTCTCTCTGTATTTATCTGTAATTTGATATTTTGGACATGGATTTAGCTACTTTAAGGTGTAAAAACTTGCAAATTTTCAAATACATGATTACAGTAGCTTGAAGACAGATATGAATCGTTCTGAATGACTTTGTTCTTTGTTCTTGCAGAGAGGATGAACTATTTACGAACATAAACCAGAGGCAATCATTCATTGTGACTTAGAGCCTTCGTATGATTTCTCTTCCTACTTAGACTTTCAGTTTAATGCATGTTTATAGGCAAATACATGATTTTGACACTTAAAAATTCTCCTTTAGTTGTTTTCATTATTAATTTCTGAATATCTAGTGGTTTTTTTCTGCAGCTAAGATAACAGAAATATTTTACGGGATGATTCTGGACACCTGAAAGTTGCAGACTTTGGAGTTAGCAAGCTATTACAAGTTGCGAAGAATGTTAAAGATGATAGGCCTCTGTCTTATCATGATGTTTCTTGTGAGTATATTTCTCTTTGGATGCAGCTATCTCTTTCTATTCTTGAAATGCTTTTACGTTGAACAAAATAAGTGCACTGATCTTTTCAAATTTCTTCCTTTTTATTTTTTATTTTTATTGGGAAGACATTGTATTTAGTATTCTCCACTTTCTTCTTATTTGCATCAGACCACAAAAATCACAGCTGTTGCCTGCATTCCATCTTTGGGATGTAGTTATCTGATATAAATTCATTTAGATTATTAATTTGTTACTGAGCTAACAATTGTTTGGTATAATGCAGGCCGATATGTGGCTCCAGAGCTTTTCAGAAAGGAAGAATATGATACAAAAGTGGATGTTTTTCATTTGCTTTGATTTTACAAGAGGTTAGGTCACATCTTGTGTCCATAAATTATATTTGCTTTATGAACAGCTTGTTAACCTACAACCTCAGCCAGAACTCTCTCTGAAAACCACTCTGGGAACCTCACAAAACAGAGAAAAAGCATTCAAGTCTCTTCCAGCATGTCTTCTTTTCTTTTGGTTTGCTGTCACCAAGAACTTTTTAAGATGCTTACTGTAGTAGTTTGCTGGCATTAGTAATAGTTTGATAGAATAACTTCTGCTTGATTTTGATGCACTATCTCTTATCTAACCCAATTGAGGACAGTTGCATATTATTTTAGAGAATTTCACAAGATTGTTGAACATTGCTGGAAGTCTGTTATTTTCCTTGGCATCGATTACAAAATGGTAACTTGCCAAAATGTTGGCATGTTCAGACTTCTGAGCATGACTTTTGATACCCAATTATTATTCAACTTAAAAGGGGAAGGTTAGGTGAGTATTGTAAGGATTCATTCAATAACCCCAGGTCTTAGGTTCAATTTCTGGGAATTACAAATATATATATCTATATATATATATATATATATATATATGTGGTACTTAAAATGACCTCTAGATATTTTCTTGTTTTATTGCTTTGTGAGGATCTCGTTCTTGTTTATTGTCATTGTTCTCATAATTATTATTTATGTTAATGTCACTTTTGAAAATTATGTCTATTTCAAATAGACAAGGAAATTGTTCTATTGTTAAAGATGTAAAATTATATGAAGAAGAAAGTAAAAGGTTCTGAGTGTGTTGGGGATTTAGTTCATGGATTTAAATGCTGCTTATTACAGATGAAGACACCAAAAGCGTTCTTTTTTAATTTTTATTATTTTTAATTTTGTCATTACTAGAAATAAAACTTTGTTTGAGTTGCTGCACCTAGAAGTGTTTTAGTAGAGCTTAATGAAATATATGATCCATATAACTCACCCCCATAGTGTGGGATAAAGGTTTAGTTGTTGTTGATGCACCTATAGGACCTTTAACATGATTTGATAAGAATACTTGTACAGAGAAACTATGGGTTAACTTTTATATTCACATGGACCTTAAACTCATTGTAGGTTATTGTAGCTTGTGTGGGTTAACCTTTAAATGGATTCATTGAAGCTTATACTCATGTGGAGTGAGAGGGAGCGGGACAGACAGAGGGAGAGGGAAAGGGAAAGGAACCTATTTGATTGCTAATCATGCAATGCTTGGGACTTGTTAGTCAGGACAGTGTTTCACTTTTAAAATTCTTCTAGGACTTGAGAGGGTCTGCAGTTTGTAATAAAATTATTGACATATAAACCATTCTATGCGTGTCAGAAATTAGTCTAGATTATCTTTTGACCTTATTTGAGTTCAACTTTTAACAAATCCTGGAAAGAATTTACTCTAAGCTGACTTGCGTAGCTTTGTGCAACCTGTTATGGATCTGTGGTATATAACTATATATACTTTAACAAAAAATTCGTTGTAAATGCCTTGGGTTTCTATGGTCTAGGATAGGATTAGTGGCATTGTGTTTTGTGCCTAATACTTGATATTCCTTTTCCAGCCACAGTTTTATATGTAATTAGATGTGAAATGTTAGAGACATAAATCTGTATATGGTTGGTTGATAATTTACCAGAACTAATTTATCATGAAGATCTAGTATGATATATCTTTGAGTATGAAAGCTATGATTTCTTTTTCGAGGACAAATTTTGTTTGTCATAAACAGGGTCTGATTGATTGACCCTTGTCATGTGCTGTACTATAGATGATTGAAGGCTGCCCACCATTAGCTTCAAAGCAAGCAGATGAAGTTCCAGAATTATATGCCGTAAACAGCGCCCCCCTTTTAGAGCACCTGGAAAGTCTTATGCCCATGGAATCAAAGAGTATGTTTTCCATGTTTGTGATTTCCGAAGTTGTGTAATTTGATAGCAACTCCTTTTAAATTGTATGGTGTATGGTGTTCTTTGTTTGATTCTATTAATCCTCTTAAATCATGTAAAGGTGCAGCTTCCATACACCAGCATGTTCGTTTTTTTTTTTTTTTTTTCAATTGAATTTGTAAAGGCTTCACAGCATCTAATTTTGTTTCTAGCAAGCATTTACTTAGATGGCACTGTAAGCACTTTGTGCTGCCTTTTGAACATCATTGGGGTTTGCAACTGCTTGTTGAAACTGACTTTTTAATTATTTAATATCTCAATCATGCACCTTGAGACTTTCATGAAACCTTTGAGTTATATTTCCCTCAAAAATATGTTGGTTTGTACTCTTGATTCTTGTGGGAGTTATGTGATTTTTATTGAGAATAAAGGAAGCATTAATTTTGTCTATAGATGTCTATTTCAAAGTACTAATATCCTTGCAAATTATTCAATTCTTCCATGTTTCCTGTGAAATGTTTTTAAAGCTTATTTTCCTTACAATTTTTGTGGGAGAAGTGTTCTTAATTGAGAAATGTCCTCTTGATAATCTTCTGTTCTCTTTGTTTCAGTGATGCTAATTTATTACTAGTCCATGGGTTTAGTTGAAGTATCTTCCTAGGGATTAAGCTTTATCTTTCACTATCTTCATGCAGGTTGATTCAGGAGTGCTGGAGCGAGAAGCCAGAAAATAGGCCAACGTTTAAGCAAATCATTCCTAGGCTGGAGTCGATATATAACAAATTTGGCCGCCGGAGTCATTGGAAGGTTGGTTTGTTATTCTGGCTATCTCTCTGTCAATACTTGTTATTCTGGCTATCTCTCTGTCAATGCTCCTTAAGTCTACTTTCTAATTTTACATGTGTATTTGTTTGCGGTTTTTGAAGAGAGAACCTACATGAGGTAGTCTAAGTGGGGGTTGCAGTTGATTTGGAGGAACTCATTTTCTGACGTAGAAAAAATAGCTGAAGCTTGATAATATTTTTTAAAGAAGGTACAATACGGTTGGAGGTAATTTGGATGGGTGTTTTACAGCTGGTTGCTTTAGGGATCTCCTTTGTTTTGCGATCCTGTGAAACTGAGGAAACTTGCACTTCCTTAAAAATGTAAAAAATTTTAATTTGCTCATCAACTCACTAGGGCCATAGAAGTTTGTGACAAAGGATTAAAAGTTAGTAGACAATGATAGTACTTAGAGTATATGCCTTTTCTCATACTGTAAAATACGTGATTGTTGAGTTCATATGTTATTGTACCATTGAAGCTGGTTGCATTATATATGAACCTTTAGTCCTGTTGGTCCTTGGATTATGCATATACTACGCCATGTGAAGTTGATTATTGACGAATGGCTGCCGCGCTACAGGTTAGACCACTAAAATGTTTCCAGAGGGTGGAGGCCATGTGGAAGAAAGAAGATTCCAGCTTTACTAGTTGGGCGAATTCTTCTCGATCCAATAGCAACATGTAGCTTTTTCTCGGAATGCATTCTTCTTGGATTAAGTGTGCAGTTCTGTTTTCTTTCTTCCTAGCTTGATGATCACTGAGCGAAAAATTAGTTAGAAGATCGACTTGGGTTTTGGCAGAAGTCCATGCAGAACATGTGTTTGCAACGTAATCCACTTATTCATATTACTCGAGTGTAATTGATGTGAGATGTATTCTCTCAATGTCCATAATTGTAAAATTAATTTACATCTTACAAATTTGTTTGGTATTCCTTGGCTTCTCATCATTCTCGATTTGAGCAGAATTTCATTGTCTGTACGAATCGATAAAATTGTAATAGATAAATTCCTTGGTTTTCATCATTCGCGATTTGAGCAGAATTTCATTGTCTGTATGAATCGATAAAATTGTGGCTAGATAAAGGATATTACTAGTAGCATTAAAGGGTTATGAATTATGCAAATTGTGGATGTCCATTTATATTTTCTATTTGTCCATGATTATTTGTCTTGAAGGCATGTAGCTCTCACTACTTTATAACTATATGATTATTTGTTTTGAAGATATATAATTCTTATTATTTTATAATTCATGTAACACCCAACATTGTAATTTATGTAACACTTTACCTTATAACTTTTGTAACATCTCTAATTGATGTACATTATATAACTTACATTTAGGTTTTGGTAACTGTAAAGCTTTTATGTGGAGGATGAATTTTAAACCTATGTAAATAGAGATTTAGTGAAAATATGAGGTGATAAGAAAAAGATAGAAAATTTTTACTACAATTTGTGTTCTATACATTTCTTCTTTATTATTATTCAATTTACTAGTTTGCTATGTTATAGAATAGAAGAAGTAAAACTACTTTGTAGTATTTTCTTAACACGTTAATGTATGATTCTTTAGCCAATTTTCATTCTTTGAGCAAGTTAGGTGAGATTTAATTTTTATTAGTTATATTTATCACTATGGCTAACTTTGTAAAGTTTGAGTTTGTTGCACTTGATATTATTGGAAAGAATTACTTGTCATGGGTGTTAGATGTTGAAATTTATCTAGATGCAAATGGTTTTGAGAGGCTATCAAAGAAGGGAGTAAAGTTACAAATCGAAAAGGCCAAGCGATGATTTTTCTTACACCACCTTGATAAAGGGTTTAAAGTGAACATCGTGATTAAGGATCTTTTCATCTTGTGGAGTGGATTGAAAGAAGGTATGAACACCAAAAACGGTCATTCTTCCAAAAGCTCGCTATGATTGGATGTATTTGCACTTTCAAGATTTCAAAACTATAAATAAGTATAATTTAACAATTTTCAAAATCAGTTCAGAAATGAAATTATGTAGAGAACAAGTTCTGGATGAGGATATGTTAGAAATTTTTTCCCACCTTTCACGCATCTAATGTGCTCTGCGGCAATATCGTGAAAAGAGTTTTAGAAAATATTCTAAATTGATTTCTTGTCTTCTTGTTGCTGAACAAAATAATGAACTTTTGTTGAAAAATCATAAAACTCGCTCAACTGGTACTACTCCATTTCCTGAAACAAATGTGTGATCTTGCAATCTAATCGTGGGCATGGGGTGGCCATGGGAGTGGTTATAGCCGTGGCGTGGTCGTAATAACTATGGTAGTTATACCAAAAATGCTACTCATACCAAAATGCTACTCATAACCGAAATGGGAGAGTAATGTGAGAAAGATGGAGACCAAAATAAAAGAAAGTAGATAATAAGTGCTATCATTTGTGGTATGAAAGGTCATTGGTCTCATACTCGTAAATGCGCCAAAACATCTTGTTGATCTTTATCAAGAATCATTGAAGAATAAAGAAAAGAATATAGAGGCGAATTTGATTAGTGATGATGTTAATTATGACCTTAGTCTTAGTAACAATGGCTAAAGTGATTTTACTTCTTTGAATGTTGATGATTTCTTTGTCAATCACCTAAAGGTGATACTAGTCACTAGTGATGGAAATGTCAAAGAGTAATTTTTATTTAAATAATTTGATGCACTTAAACTTCTAATTTGATGTTTTAAATCTTTATTATTGAATATTTACTTTAATGCTTTTCTTTTGTGTTTCACAAAATTGTACACTCATTTGAAATTTTTATTTGTGGTGAAGAAAATGGGCGATCCAAAGCTAAATAACAAGGAATTATATCTTGTAAATGATTGCAACAACACACTCCATTTTAAGGATAAAATTATTTTTCTTGTCTAATTATGAAAGAAGCCTATGTTAGTACTATATATGGTAGTGCAAAACTAATTGAAGGCTTTAGAAGAGCAATTATAATTTTGCCCGGAGGAACAAAATTTTGCATTGATGATGCATTATATTCATCAAAGTCTCAAAGAAATTTGTTGAGTTTTAAAGATATCCGCCGAAATGGATATTTTATTGAGACTACAAATGAAGGTAATAATGAATACTTATATATTACAAGTATTTCTTCTAAGAAAGTTGTATTGGAAAAATTACCTTCTTATTCCTGTGGGTTGTACTACACATATATTGTTATGGTTGAAATATATGTAATAGTGAATCAAAAGTTTACTAATTATGTGATTTTGTTGTTTGGCATGACCAGTTGGGCCATCCTGGTTCTATAATGATACGAAAAATAATAGGAAATTGGTGTGGTCATCCTTTGAAGAGTCAGAAGATTCTTCAATCTTATGAATTTTTATGTGCTATTTGTTCTCAAGGCAAGTTAATTATAAGGCCATCACTAATGAAAATTAAAACCAAATCTCTTGTATTTTTGGAACGCATACATGGAGATATATGTGGGCCTATTCAACCACCTTGTGGACCGTTTCGATATTTTATGGTTTTAATTTATGCATCAACAAGATGGTCACATGTATGCTTATTATCAACTTGCAACTTGGCGTTTGTGAGATTGTTGGGAGAATTAATTTGGTTACATCCTCATTTTCCTAATTATCCCATTAAGACAATATGTCTTGACAATGCTAGTGAATTTACTTAACAAGCTTTTAATGATTATTGTATATACATTAGGATAAGTGTTGAACATCCTGTAGCTTATGTTCATACACAAAGCGGTCTAGCGAATTGTTTATAAAGCGCTTGCAATTAATTGTTCACCATTGCTTATGAAAACTAATTTTCCAACTTACGCGGGGAAATGCTATTTTGCATGCAGCAACATTGATTCGCATAAGGCCAACGAATTATCATGAAGTCTCCCCATTACAATTGGTTCATGGTCAGGAACCAAATATTTTCCATCTAAGAATTTTTGAAAGTACAGTTTATGTTCCTCTTGTTCCACCATAATGCACTAAGATGGGACCGCAAAGGAAGTTAGGTATATATGTTGAGTATGAATCTCCATCAATAATTAAATATCTTGAAACAATGACTCGAGATTTATTTACATCTCGATTTGCTGACTGTCATTTTGATGAGTCAAAATTTTCCAATATTAGGGGGAAGCAAAATAAAGTCGGACAAGAAAATTAGTTGGAATGAATTATCATTATCTCATTTTGATCCTCGTACAAAACAATGTGAACTGGAAGTTCAAAAGATAATTCATTTGCAAAATTTAGCAAATCAATTGCCAGATGCTTTTATTGACCCAAAGAGAGTTACTAAATCTTATATCCATTGTAAATGTTCCGATTAGAATTGATGTCCCTGAAGGACAAGTGATCACTGCAAATGAGTCTAAGGTACGCTTGAAGTGTGGTAGACCACTACATTATAACCCTATGATTATTTGTCTTGAAGACATGTAACTTCCACTACTTTATAACCCATTCAACACCCCACATTGTAACTTTTGTAACACCTCTAATTGATGTATATTATATAACCTACATTTAGGTTCTTGTAACCTATAAGACTTTTATGTAAAGGATGAAACCTAAACCTATATAAATAGAGGTTTAGTAAAAGTATGAGGTGATGAGAAAAAGATAGAAAATTTTCACTACAATTTGCGTTCTTTACATTTCTTCTTTACTATTATTTTATTTACTAGTTTACTACATTATAGAATAGAAGAAATAATACTACTTTGTAGTATTTTCATAACATAAAGTTCATTATTTTGGATCGATGGTTATAATTTTTTTTTTTCAAAATAAAATTCTTATTAGGGCAAGTACCATTTTCTTCTCATGTGATTTTTGCAAGAGAGGTTTTTTCATGGTGGTTTAGAAAAAATCTCACTTTGTCCTTATGGTTTGGACCATATTAGAAAATTAACAAAAAAAAAAGAAGAAGGGAAATACCATTACTAGAATGTGTAATAGACACACAATAAAAAGCGAGCAAATCATGAATTTTTATATTTGATTCCCATTTTACCTTTCTTCTTTTCTTTATTCTAACTATTTATCTACCATTTTCTCTTCGTCCCCAGCTTGTCTTTGTGGCACAGTCCCATGTCATGCTAATGAGACTTTCCAAATGCACTTGTTTCAATTAATGTGTTTAAATTGTTTCAACGGAGCAATATTCTTGTGTCATAATTCATACAAATGCAAGTAATTTGAACGAGGAAGCAATGCTTTTAGAGTAATGAAAGATTGAAAGGTATAAGTTTACAATCTTGAAAGTTAAAACAAAATTTTTTAAAGTAAACACCCAAAATCGTCCTCCACATTTCAGCAAATAATCTTTTTCATCATCCACTTTTAAAACGGGAACAAATAGTCTTTGAAATTTCATAAATTGGAACTTTGGTACTATTTGTAAAATAAACGAGAACTTTTAGTCCTTTAAATTTCATAAACGGGAATGTTTAGTCCTGAAATTTTCCTTCAAATTTCAACCAAAATTTGAAGGACTATTTGTTCCCGTTTTAAAAGTGGAGGATGAAAAAGATTATTTAGTGAAATGTGGAAGACGATTTTGGGTGTTTCCTCAATTTTTTATATATTGTCAAAAATAAAAAAAATATAAAAAATGACTAAATATTTAAAGGGTAGTGATGAAGGTAAAATTCACAATTAGACTTAGATCAGACAAGATGGTTCTAGTTTGAGGTTCTTCATTTTCCGTATAAGAAATATTCTTGTAAGGCGAGAACCGGAGTGGTTCTCAGGTAGATTCTCCGATGCTTAACTTAGAATTTTAATCGGAGTATAATATTTTCTAAGTTTTTGAGAATATTTCCATACACAGTTATCTTAGGATTTTTATACCTTATCTCGTTGTTAGGTAGGATTTGTTGTCACATATTGTACGTGGGATATGGTTGTAATTGCTGATCACACCGCAATATCTTTCCATGATTCGTGGGATTTTGGCTAAAATCGTTAGAGCTCTCATAAAATACCAGGCACGCGCATGACTTATTAGCACAAAAACGCGTCGAACAGCAAAACTATAAGGGTTGTATTACGATTGATAAGATCTCTATCTTACATCAATAAATTATTGGTTCATAAAAATTTTACATTTCACCAATAAATCAGTATGATATATTTTATTAATTTAAGTTTGGTTTATAGTCCAAAATACACCAAACTAAATGCATTTGCACCCAAATGAATCCGGCATAATAATATTGTTTTCGTTTATCCTTTGAAATATGTGGGGAATTGTTGAATATTTCAAAATTTTGGAACGTTGTATCCAGATTTAGTTTTGCTTTGTTGACCACGTTCTCATAGTTTGTCTCCTGTTTTGTTCCTGCAGATTCAGCACTATGCTTGGCTTTTACCAACCAATGTTTTACTTGGTCAGCAAAGTATTATTACTTAGTTGACTCCTTACTATGTCAAATCTTATCCACTTGGAGTGCTGAATGTTGCAGACTTGGTTGATTAAGTCTTGAGGCCGCATGTTTTACTGGACGTTGAGCTACCTTCTGTTTGTTTGGCCATGATCCTTGACTAAGTAAAGAAGCCGCACGTTGTGCATGATCAAATGTTTGTTGTGCGTCCCAACTTTTTCGCCTTTTTTTTGTTCCAATAGTGGTGCGTGCCAAGCCTCCTGTATATAACAAAAAAAAACTTCTGCTGCCTCTTTACTATTCTGCAAATTTCCCCAACTTTCCTTCAGAAATTTCTTCCTTCCTTCTTTCATTATTCTACTGGTATCTTTATTTTGTTGTTCCTGTAACCCTCTAAAAGAGGAAGAATTGTTTAATTCTGAGGAAACATTTCACAAATCCTTGAAATAGTTTTTTTAGGATAGTACAAACTGCATAACTCAAGTCCATTCTTCTCTTGGTTTTGTTTCATTTTTCTACATGGGTTCGTCACGTAACTTCGAACTTGGGGTGTTGGAAGGATGTGACCAAGTAAAATAAGTCCTCCAGTGATAGTTGTGAGTCTCTTGGTGCTAAGATGGAAAAAAGTTCCCGTCTCTCTAACAGTTAAATATGTTTGGACATTAGAATGAGTGACTTTTTGAGTATGTCATGCGAACATGCATATAATACTAACAAGTGAGTCAAACAGATAGTAAAATTATATACATAATGTCAAATCTAAGCATGCACTTGACCGAGAACAAGTGCTAAACTTACGAGTAGTCATGTGGGGCGCTTGAATGCAAGCATGTAAGAGATGAGTGTGTGAAATGGGCATAACATGAAAATGTAAGTATGCAAGTATGGTTTTTTAAAAAGTAGGCAATATCAAAACACGATTTAGTATGAATCGCATGCACATATTTGAAACACAAAAGGCCCACTTGGTTCTTAGCTCACAAGATGCAAAAAGATGCCTGGTGACACTTTGCTACTCACTATCACTAAATTATTAGACCAAAATTTGTCTTCACTTGTAGCTCATCTTTATCGCTCACAATCACTAAATTATGAGGCAGAAATGATTTCAGCTAATGGTGGAATCTAAATCTAATCTTGTAGCTACATGTTCAACTGTATGCAAAATTTAAACTTAATTATTAAAAAAAAAAAAAAGGTCCAACATCCAAAGCTTTTTTTGACCAAGAGCCAAAAGAGCTTTGGTCCTTAAATAGCCATACAGTTAATCTTTCTTGTTAAAATATATGATAAAAGCAGCAATGCTGGCACTATTTCTCTTTTGGTTTGTCCATCTGCCACGTGACATGTGGTTGGCTTTTCTTACTCTTGCTCCAGCTTAAATGACGTCGTTTGTTTTCCCCCCACATTTAGTAAAACAATGTCGTTTAGGCTCTTTCATTTCACTCTCACATATCTCTGATTTTCTGTAGGGTTTTCAGTCGTTCCTGCTGCTGCTCTCTATTTTTGGACAAGGTTCATTTGGAATAGTATTTCAGGTACTTCTCTTTTCAATATACCAAGTGATTTTATAGGTTGAGGTTTTTTCTCATATTCGATACCCAAGTCCTTCAGCACATTTACTTATTTGAAGTGTTCATGACAAAGTCTCTATCTTTCTGATTATATAGCCTTATTAGTTTGACAGATTTTCAGAGGTTTGGCATATATTCATGGAATTGGCGTCTGCCACAGCCCACAGGGATTCAAGCCTCAAAATTTAGTGCTTATTCCATTTAATTGTTTCTATAATTTAATTAGTCTTATATATTTTAGTTCTATAATGTAGATGATTTTTTAGGTTGGCTACTTTCAATTTCAACCGAATTTCTAGCCCATCTTTTGGAACTAATGTTGTTACAAATAATAAATGTCATGGAAACTGAAGTACAACACTGGTTTCACCATGAGATATGCGCTTTTTTTTCATCCCAATGTTGAGATAGATTTGTAGTTATTATTTTTAATAAAAATGGTGTAAAAACTTTATATCCTGGCATCACATATCAATGCAAATAGAATAATGTAATTTCTAAATGACAATGATTATTATCTTTTTTTTAAATGACCATTTTATTTATGTTCAATCTAAATAAATATAACATATTATTTTTTGGTCATTTACATTATAATTATTACTTTTATATTATTAAAAATTAATAAAAATTTAATAAATTAAATTTGCTATGCACTAACACAACTCAATAGTTACTACAAAATTATAAACTAACTTTTATATATGCTTAAAATTTCAAAGTATTAATTATATTAAATTTATTCTTTCAATAAAATATAACATAGTAAATATTTTTTTCAAAAATTTTAATACTGAGCAGAATAAAAAAACACAAACACAGTTAGTATTCATATAATGATATTTTTTTTTGTTGACTAAGGAATATAGATTTATAAAAAAAAATTTAATAATATACAATTCATATCACAAATAGTAAAATCTAATAACCATGATAATTCTTTCAGTAGTTGATGTTTAACTCTGTACCCACAAGAGGAATAATTTGAAATAATTTTATAATATTTAAGGCCATCATTTTTTCTGTTTCCTACAGGAAAGTTCTCCATTTTATGTCCATTTTGGTTCTGGCTTGGTCTTCATCGTCTTGAATATAAGTACACTTTGGACCACCATTATTGGTTTCTATGCTAAGAAAGAGCTTCTCATAATTGACAAGTGTTAATAACTTAAATTTCTGTTTCCTTTAATGATCAATTGAGATGGGGACAAGTCATTGCACAGGTCGAAATTAAAGGAATGAAATATTTCACAAAAATTTTGTATTTTTATGTCGATGAAACCAAAAATAACTGCAACCGTACGTGATGATCATGCGAATAATTGTGTGCAGAATTGCATATGAATGTCACACAATGAAATAGCATAAAATCTTTTGAAAACAACAAGTGCATGGCCTTTGATTTTGCCAAGAGAACTTTGCTGTGGAGTTGGAAGAGAGGTTTACTGGCCAATATTAATTGTCAGCTTTAATTGTAACTTTTTGTTTTTTTTTGCAGTAGCACAAACTTTAATTTTCTTCGCCATCAATCCAGGTTTCTATTTTTGAATAAGGACAAAGCCCAAGCTAGAAGAGTAAGCCGAGATGGCGAAAAATATTAATGGTGTATGTCTTGGGGGACGCGGGATGGCGGAATGCTGACAGGAAGAATGCTAAAGTAAGAGTTCACAAGATGTTCGCAAGAGGAAGGCAAGGATGGTCAGTTTTTGAATATTTGGTTTCTTTGAATTTGTTTGGTCAGTTTGAATATTTTTCTGAACCCAACTTAAAAATTGAAATGAATTTGATCCATTTTGAATTCAAAATTTGATTTTAAGTTTGAATTCGACAATTCAGTTCTTATTTATTTATTTATTTATTTTTAATAATTTTTACATTTTTCTAATAAATTTCTTTTTATTTGTTATACTAATGTCACTCTTACAATTTAGTATTTCAATAACTACCAACATTATTATATTGCAAATTATTCATTTAAACTTATGAATTATAATTTTTTTTTTACTTATTTAGCAGTTGAATAAAACAACAATCACAATATTAATAAATTTATCAATTTATAATATGTATTATATTATAAACGAAGTTGTATGTATACTATATATTTAATCTTTCATAAAACTTATGAAATTATAGCATATAAATGATATATGTTTAAAAATGTAGTATTCGAATTCTAAACTTAGTTTTTGGTTTAAATTTGAGCTTACAATTCTTAATTCAAAATTTTATTTTTGAAAATCAAATTTGAATTTCAAATTAACTCGAAAACTAAATTGAAAACTAAAATTTAAATTCAAATTTGATTCGGACAGATATTAAGATTCTTCGAAAATTGCACACCCTAATTAAAAACCTTTGGGCTAACTTCCTTGCTCTTGTACATTGCACACACATGCACACACAGTGCCGGTGCGATTTTTGGCAACAAGCACACTCCATGTGCCACAGTCGCCCAATGTGGGCGATCTGTGGTGCGATGGTGTGTGTGAAATTTTAAGGTTTTTTTTTTTGCCTCCATTATGGGGCCTTTTTCTTCCAATGTGGGGCTTTTTCCTTCAATGTGAGGTTTTTTGTTCCTAATTTGATTGCAGGGTTATTCAACGTCTACAGTAGTAGTTTGGTTTCTGAACTATTCAACTTTTCTGGTAGAGTCATGAAGGGCATGGAGCAACCGTTAGGGACGCGGCTCATGACTCGGGTTGCTGTTCTGTTTCTTTTCGTTTCATGCATTTTTAGGATTCTTTAGTAGATGTCAATCAACTAGTTTGTATAGGTGTCTCGATTGCAATTGATGTGATCTGTGCACTAATCGCATTAATTATTTTGTGCAATCTTTTTCATTAATCTTATTTTCTTGTGCACTTTCCTTCATGGGTCAATCATCTACTGTCAAACCATGAGGATCATTTAGCCTTTTTAGTTAAGTCTTGTACATTTTTTGCCATTGGCAATTTAATACAATTCTGTCATTTTTAGAGAAAAAAAAAAACTAAAAACCTTTGGGAGTTTTATTTTTTGATTACGTTTTGAAATCAAATTTTAGAATGTGCATGGAAAAAATAGATTGATGTGATTGACGTTTTGCCTTTGTTCAATCTTTGTACTTTAGAATAGTTCATCCACAGTAGTCCCAACATCAGCCAGGTTAAGGTCATGCCATATTAACTTATGAACGACCTCTACTATTCAGACAACCATGATAAAAAAATTACCCACGCTAATGAACGGCCTCTACTATTCACACAATGAATTTCTCTCTCCACTACCTTCTTTTCCACAATTTATTTAATACTTTTTATTTAAATTAATAATTTCAAAATATTATCTATTTTTATATTAATATAGTTTTTATATATTAATAATACAACTTATAATTGTAATTATCATACATTAAATAATTAAAAACAATTAATGACAAATTATTTTACATTACATTAAAATTAAAATTTAATAATACACGTAAAACATGAAAATAAATACTCTAAATGTAAAATGAAATACTTAAAACAATTAATGGAAAATAAATTTACATTACATTAAAATTAAAATTTAATAATATACTTGAAAAATTTGATTAAATAAAATAAATTTAACAAAAAAATTTAATAGTATGATAATTTTTTTATGATGACTGTGTAAATAGCGAAGGCCTGGCCTTGAAACATTGGCCAGGCTTTCACTATTTTAAATTGTATTATTTAAAAATTATTTATTTTTCATTTATCAAATTCAATATATATTAATAATATAACTTATAATTTGTTCTTATCATATATTAAATAATTGAAAACAATTAATGAAAAATAATGTTACATTACGTTAAAATTAAAATTTAATAATACACTTAAAACATGAAATTAAATACTCATAATTAAACATAAAATACTTAAACATTAAACATTCAACGCTAAAACATAATAAACTACACATTGCAAAATGATTATATCTTATTTTCACCAAAACGTTGCCATATGTGCTCAATCAAGTCATTTTTCAATGCATTGTGGACATTTTTGTTGCGAAGTTGATCCCTATTAATCAAATAATTTCTCATGTCTAGAAATCTTCCCATTGGGAATTGTAGTGTTGTATTATCTCATCTCGCTTTGTTGCTGCTTTCTGATTACTCAGCAATAAATGTTGAAGGATCAACGTAATTTTGATTGTTAATTTGTTCATCATCGACAATCATGTTGTGCATTATAATACATGCATCTATGATACAATGCAATATATTCTTATCACATGCAAGTCTTTGGATTTTTAATTATACGCCAGCGTGCTTATAGCACTCAAGCGCCCGCCAGCGTCATACGAGCAACTTCTTGACATTGGGAAAACAATATGTGTTTATTTGTTTGTGGTATTGGAATTGATTGGATGCAAAACACCCATTTTGGATAAATACCATCTGTAATGTAGTATCCCATATCATATTGATAGCCATTAACTGTATATTTGAACGTCCGGTGTCTTATTATGCAATACATCATTAAACATAAGGGAACGATAAAGCACATTAAAATTATTACACGAACATGAAGTACCGAATAATGCATGCCAAATCCATAAGTATTGGGAAATTCTGACCTCAAGTATTAATGTAGCTACACTATCACACCCTTAATACATCCCCTTTAATGTCATGGACAATTTTCCATTCCCAATGCATGCGATCAATGCTTCCAATCATTCCCGGGAATCCACAAATTTCTCCAATATGCAATAGCCTTCGCATATCTAATGAGGTTGGGGTTGGCCTCTTCAGGTATTCAACACCAAACACATCAATAATGCCTTGATAGAAATTGAAAATGCCTTTGTCTAGGCACTTGCACCAATGCACAAGTACTCATCAATTGCATCTGCAGAATTTCTGACTCGGTGGATTTTACCACTAATTGCAAGTCATGTAATTATAGTATAATTACGAGTATCGTCCCACAGGGAGGTGAACAACTACCAGTTGAGCAATATTAATACCTATTATCTAGATCAAAATATAAAAGAAGAGTGGATGTAATAATAAAAATCAAGTAAAAGCACTATTAAAAAGTTCAACTAAAAGAATTCAGATAAACAAACTTTAGGACCCGGGATTTCACCAACCATTACTATAAATTCCATTCATATAATTATTTTGTGATAACGTCCTCACAACTATTCACATAATTAAACATTATCTCCTCTCAGAGTATAATATTACTATTCAAATAATAATTATGGGACTACTTTCGTGACTCTAAAATTACTATGAATGCATGATGAACAAAAGAATACTATGCTGCAGAAATTGAGAATCTACTATCGTGATTCACAATTAAAGTCTGAAGAATACACGAACTAATATTGATGTTAGCTGTCGCCTCTTCACCAATACCTTAAACATGCAAATGGTGATCAAGCATTTACAAGAAGTAATACCGAATAAATCAGATATTGGATAATACCACAATTATATAAATGAAAATTACGTAATGATGGTTACATCCCAGTCCTAAAGAAAAGAATTTCAGCCACTAAACATGGCTTGCATGAACATAAAAATTATGTCTAACTATCTCTATTGCTTTCTACTCTATCGTTGTCTCTATTGCTGTGTTCTATTCCATTGTCGTTCATGGGGTTCCTTCATTTATACTTGTTCTGGTTCATGGAGATTAGAAGTCCATGTTGTGTAGAACTCATTTGTCTCAACCGAATAATCTGATTTGCGTAATCCTTTCAGTTTCCGAAATTCTGCCAACTTCCTCAATGCTGTGGCATGAAAAGTTACATGCCATGGCATTAGTATCCCAGTCCTTCTTTTCTTCAACAAAATCGTGGCTTTTCTTTTTACGCAGGCAATCTTTTCGATCTTATCTTTCTCCAAGCAGTTTTCTTCCTACAAAATTGCAAATCAAGCTAGATAAGGCTAAATTCTCCCATAATTGGATAAGATAACATGAATTATCTTAACTTATGAGTTATCATTTAATTCACTTATCAATTTCCGTAGGCTAACATTCGTAATGCAGCTGTGCATTTTTGTAAAGCTGTGAAACCCATTATACCAGTTGCATCAGGACGTTGTTGAAAGTAGTGAAGGCTTTGTAGCTTTTCCACTATATGTAAGAAGAGACTTCTATCCATTCTGAAACGAATTCTGAACTGTTTGTTATTGTAGATAGGCTGCTCGGCAAAATAGTCATTTCAAAAGCGATGATCGGGATCTTCATTTTGTCTATGCCTTCTTTTGCTCCTCAATGGCCGTTCTGTATTCTCCACATTCACACTATATGCATTCATGACTTGAACATAAGTTTCTTCGAACATGCGGTCCATTTCTGCATCCAATCAGTCACTTTCGTTAAATGCATGATATCAATTTTGTGAGGATGACATTCTTAGCTAATTTGAGTTCAAAGTTTTTTTTGATATGATGAAAAAACAATGAAAACTATATGGTTTATATACACATTTTTATATTTGGTGATACATGCATTCATGATTTGACAACACGTGAATTATTTGTACCGATTTTTTTGATAATGGAGCATGATTTGATAACACATGAATTATTTATATTGATTTTTCGATTATGGAGCATGATTTGATAACACATGAATTATTTGTATCAATTTTTTGATTATGGAGCTTAATTTGACAACACATGAATTATTTGTACGATTTTTTTGATTATGGAGCTTGATTTGACAACATTGGAATTATTTGTATTGATTTTTTTGATTATGGAGCATGATTTGACAACACATGAATTATTTGTATCGATTTTTTCGATTTTGGAACTTGATTTGACAATACATGAATTATTTGTACCGATTTTTTCAATTATGGAGCTTGATTTGATAACACATGAATTATTTGTACCGATTTTTTTATATTATGGAGCTTGATTTGACAACACATGAATTATTTGTACCAATTTTTTTTTATGATTTAGGATGTATATTTTAAACTTAATATTACTATATTTAAAATTTAATATAATAAAAAAATTATTTTTTTAAAAATTATTTTATAAAATTCAAAATTATTTTTATTTTAAAATTATTTCAATAAATTTAGCATTCTTTATCAATTAATAAGATTTTTTTATTTAGACAAGCGTGATTATTTCTTTAATTTTGTAATTGATTTGGCTAAAAATTATCTTTATTTTTAACTATGAATAAATATAATTTTTAATCATCACATGCAATACTTTCATACAAAAATATATTTTAAAAGAAATCACCGAGTTTTTTGTAATTATTAAATAAGTATAAATAATTTTACATTTTATTAAAATTAAAATTTAATATTAATAGGTATATTAATAGATTTTATATTAAAATTTAATATTATAATAAGTATATTATAATTTAACATTATATTACATTTAAATAAATCAAATCTTATACAAAAAATAAGCAAAGTGCATATCAATTTGTAGAGAAAAATATTTTTTACCCGTTGGTGAAATATGTTTTTTAAAAAAAATTAGGTGAAATGGCCGTTGTAAACCAATATTGGGTTTTTTAATTTTTTTTTGTCAAAAACAACGTTGTTTGGCGTCAATTTGACGCCAAATGACTTTATTTTGAGAAGGGAAAAACCAAAAAAAAAAGAAAAAAAAGAGCTAATGGCCCTGGCCGCATTTTTCGGAACAAACCGTTAAAGACCGTTTGTTCTTGCAAGGCCGCCACATCAGCAATTTTGTTAATTGCTGATATGACGACCTTGACCAGCCCCATTTTGGGTGGTGTGCATGCTCTTACCGAAGTCTAATGATTAGAGCTTACAAAAATTTTCATTTTCAATGATTATTAGTGTTGAGTTCTCGCGTGAAATACAGGAGTGCCCATTATTTAGTTTTTTTTTCTTTAAATCTTTTAATGTGTTTGTGGTGTTTAGAATTTTAGCATGAAATGTTTCTATATTAAATAATAATAAATAATAATATATATTAAGTATAATAATATTTTGAAATATTGACTTATTTTATAAAAATATGTGTGTATTTTACATTAGCATTTTAGGGTCTTTTTAAAATTGTGAATAAAATTTAGATAAAAAACTTAGATAGTGATTCAATTGATCATATTGATTAAAAAAATATAAGTGTAATAGGTTAGAATTTGGATAGAAATTGCTAAAGAGAAACTTGAAATTGTAAATATTGAATCGCTTAAAATTTGGTGAAAAAGATTAATGGAAATCATAGAATATTGTTTGTAATATGAAAAGTTATTGAAATTGCAGATAGTATCTAATAAATAAGTGTATTTTATTTATTAAAAATAGCCTACATTCTAAATTTGCAATTTAAAATTCCTAATTTCTAAGTTCTATCTCTTTAGAACTAATAATATTAACTTGACCAACTTCTTAATACTAATAAGTTGTTTTTCTATCCTAATTTCTTAGAATTAAAATAATTAAAATTGTGCTTAACTTAAAAATAAAAAAATACAAGTCTAATTTTATGAATTTCTTAACTTAATCATTTTTCAACTTTTTGGCTGGTGTTTGAATCTCTTTTTCAGCAATCATATTGGCATATTATTCAAGTTCATCTTGTGATCTGATGATCATATTGATTTATTTTTACCTTCCACTTGTGAACTTAGTGATGGCTGTTTCTTATGTAGTTTCACATATATTACTAATCCGAATCCAATACTCATTGTTTCCGTATGTGTTTCCATATTTTGTAAATTCCGTGCTGGTATAATGTTGGCATGGTGCAGGACGGAACCGGCCCAGAACTTTTACATTGAAAAAGAACAAATCAAGTTCCAAAATAGAAAACAAAGTGGCAAAAAGAAATAAGGCAAATAAGGCATAGTGTTTTTCAGCTATTGGCTTTGACTTTGGGATATTTCGACACAAAGACAGGAATTTTTCAATTCTAAGAATGATCAACATTCAGGGAAGGGAAAAATCAAAATCAAAATCAAAATCAAAATCCAGTGACTCTAATGACTACACGAAATATGGGCAATCACAGTAATATTGCTCCTTGAATCTTGTGATACAGAAATCACAATATTGACTCTTGTGATACAACTCTTTTGACAGTAATATTGCTCACTGGGGATTATTACCAGGCTTTAGATCAATGAAATAACATTGACCCTTATAAGACAACTCTTGGGTATTGAAAATTAGTGGAAAATGTACTAACATGTCCAAGCCAAGAAATATGATTCTTAACATGGGCCAAAAACGATATAAAAATAATGAATCCCTCAGCAAGAATAGTTTTTAAAACAACAAAAGTATGAGGCTCTACACTTGAAGATGGCTAAATTGTGAGATCTCTTAACTTAAAATTTTATTACGTTTTTCCAGATCTAATTACTTTTAATTTAATCACTATAAGTCTCAAATTATTCTCAGTGGAACATTGGGAGGATATACTAACGTACAATCTAGTATGAAATTCCCTCAAAGTATAACCACCAAAAAGGAATCTTTTTATTTATTTATTTTTGCTGAAATTAGCATCTTGAATGCTTGTATAAAAAACATGCGCTGATGATTTACCTTTTCAGAGAGGTCAATATATTGCATTGTGAATATCTCTGAATGACAGTGCAAAAGATTAAATGAGCAATATTTACTTCCTTCGCTGTATGATTTGAGCTAACAAAGATTATATATTGACAGGCCCAAGAATTCAATGGAAGAAAAAGGAAAGCAATTAAGTAAAGGAGATTAAAATGAACAGAATTTACCAAAAAAAAAAAAAAAGAACTTATAGACTACAATTTGGTAGAAATTCAAATGAATTCAAAATTTTATAATTTTAAAAAATATATATATAGTTACCTCAATCGGGTTTTTCAGGAGAGGCCTAGGATTGAAAGTGTTGGAGAAGTCCAAATGGTAAAAAAAAAAAAAAAGTTTTTGTGCAAGTGGTATTGAAAAAGAAAGAAAAGCAGCTCTAATAACAAAACAAACAAATAATTAGTGTAAGTAGTCTACTATTAAATAGTGTAATATTATAAATTGATTAATTACCTTTGATTGTAATTCAAGCAGACAGATTGAATAATGATGAAAAAGTGGTTATGGTGTTAGTAATAAGTGTTATTTATAGTGTGACAAAAATTATTAAACTTAAAATTTTAAAGATTTAAATATCTAAATTTTTATAGTGTGACAGATTGAATAATGATGAAAAAGTGGTTATGGTGTTAGTAATAAATAAGTGTTATTTATAGTGTGACAAAAATTATTAAACTTAAAATTTTAAAGATTTAAATATCTAATATCAATGCAATTAATAGAGTTGATCCGATAGTTTTTAATTTTTTTTTTTGATGTGATAGTTTTTCTCATACCAACTCTAATAGAACTGTAAGAGAGATATTATAAAAATTAAGCTTACTCATATTAGACTTTGCTTTTTTGATATAATTTCGCTTGATCTAAAGTATTAAACTAAGATTTTATAATCACTCATCTAGTTTGGTTTTAATGAACCTTTCTTTTATGACTTCCTAAAAGTTATAAAATCACTAAATTATTGAAAATATAAAATTCTTGAATAGACAATTTTAATCACATTAATTATTATAATTATGTTAAAACCCACTAACAAATATTTTTGCATTTATATAATAGAGATATAATAAGATAAGAATTATTAAGCATTTTAAACATATTAAAAATATACATTGAGAAAAAACTAGAACGAATTTATTGGATAAAATTTTATTGCATAGATATTAAAATATCCGAAGGTCCCAAAAGAAAATTAAAATGGTTAATTATTGGACAATTATCAAGTAATTAATGTATACTGGGATTTTAGTTATTTTTTAAAATTTTCTACATATTTCTATACATATTTATAAATAAATAAATTTTATTTATTATTTTTTGAATTTAAAAAGTTGTGATTGTCTATTGCAGACCCTGGCCGATGACAGTCCGTCAGTAGTTCAGTAGTGGTCCTATTGTCACCACCACTTTTGCAAATAAATTGAAAAAAATTTAAAAAAATATTAACGGAATTTAAATGGATATTAGAAATACTTAATCCCACTTAATCCCACTTAATCCCCTTACCCAAATTTAATAAAAAAAATAGGCTACCCTATCCATTTATTCTTTACCCATTAAAGTCCTATCAATTCTCTCCCAATCATAACCTTTATTAATGATTTTGCGATCGTCATGGCAATTGAATCCTTCCAAAGAGAGAATCATTGTGTAAAAGTTGAATGTTTGCCGGGCTTACTAAGTCAACATCTATCAAATTGGAGTTGGAATACACAAAAATCTCATATTTATTGTTTGTATTAATAAGGGGAAAAGAAAAAGATATAACAGGAGAAGTATTTTCATAATAGTTCAAAATTATGACACGCCACTCCATCCCCAAAGAAGGTCTTGATCCTTCTTCAGACCCCTCCCATGGATGAGTATATATGCATTTTTTAAATTATATATATATATATAGTTATAAAATGCAATATACTTAATATATTATTAAATATAATTTTTCTATTTTTATTTTTATTTTTTAATGCTAAACCATTGATAGTCATTATTAATAAAAATAACATAATATATATATATATATATATATTTTATTTATTTATTTATTTTTTAGGATAATTTATTAATAGATATTGTTCGACATTATAAAATTTTTATAACAACTGAAATACCTAATAAGTGGCAAAAAGCCAATACCCTACTAGTTTAAACTTTTGGGTTCAGATGGGCTCCTAATGTTTATTGGGTCACTCTAATAAAGTTTCCTACGTGTGAAAAGCCTTCCCAATAAGTGGTATTAGAGTCTGGGTTAGTTCAAAATGACTACTGTCAAGTATAACATTGAAAAGTTTGATGGGAAAATGATTTTGAACTGTGGAAGATGAAGATGTATGCTTTTTTTATGTAAAGAAAGTCTCCAAAGGGCATTAAAAGGTAAAGAGCATTTACTTCAGACAATGACAAATTAGGAGAAAAACGAATTCTTAGAGAAGGCGTATATGTCAATTGTCTTGTCATTGGTAGATAATGTATTGAGAGAAATTGCCGAAGAAAAAATTCTTGCAAGATTTTGGTTAAAGCATGAAAGTCTCTACATGACAAAACTTCTCATGAATCGGTTATACAACTTCAAGATGAGAGAAAGTACACCCGTTGATACCATATAGATGTGTTCAATAAAGTTATTTTATATTTGGATAATATCAATGTGAAAATAGAGAGTGAGAATTAAGCCTGTGTTTTTTACTGAAATTCTATGATCACTTGGTTATTATTTTATTGTATGGGCGTGACTCAATTTCCGTGAGGGATGTAAGACATCATTAAACTTTAACGAGTTGCAAAAATCGATTCTGAGAACAAGATGATTTAGTTAATGCGAAAGGTTTGATTACTCAAGGAAGAAAGCAAGAAGAAGAAAATGGGGTAAAGAAGATCACGCTTGAAATATAAATTAAAAAAATGACAAGTGCTTTAGCGTAGGTAAAAGGGCATTATAAAAGGATTGTCTAGAGCTTCAATGGTAAAAATAGTAAGCTCTATAAGAAACGCTAAAATTCGAAGGTGAGTTAGAGGGTGTAGATGTTTTCATTGCTATTGTTGGTTACTTGAGTTGAGTGGATTCTTGATTCAAGCTGTATTTTTGGATGAGTCCACATCTGATTGGTTTAGTACTTATCAATTTATTGATGGTGGTAAAGTACTTATCAATTTATTGATGGTGGTAAAGTTCTCATGGACAATAATATTACTTGTAGCGTTGTTGGAATCGATACAATAAGAATTAAGATATATGATTGTATTATGAGAACTTTGACATATGTCAGCGGTATTAGACTTGAAGAAAAATTTTATTTTTAGGAACACTTGATGCAATTGGTTATCACTACAAAGATAGAGGTGAAGTTCTAAATATTTTTAGTTGTGCCTTGATGGTTATGAAGGGAATTATTCAATTTAGTCTCTATATTTTCTGAGGTAGCATAGTGATAGGTGCTCTGATTGTTTCGCTAAATTCTCACATGCGATTAGGGCATATAAGTGAAAGAGGATGTTTGAGTTAAACAAAATGGGTTTGTTGGGTAGGCGGTGTGAGGAAGTTAGATTACTGTGAGCCTTTGTGTATACAATAAGCAACACAAGATAAAATTTTGTATTGAAGTTCACTAAACCAAAAGTACTTTGGATTATATTCATTTTGATCTTTGGAGCCCTTCTCAAGTTGTTTCAAATGGTGGTATAAGATTTATGTTGACATTCATTGATCATTAATAAAAAAAACGTGTGAGTGCATTTTCTTAAGCACAAAGATGAAGTATTTGTGGCATTCAAATCTTTGGAAGCACATAATTAAAAAGCAAATTGATAAGTAGATTAATTGTTTAAGAACATATAATGGTATTGAATTCTATAAAGATGAATACAATGAATTCTGCAAGGATGAGAGGATTGTGAGGCACTACACAGTCACATACACACCACAATTGAATGGAGTTACATGACGGATTAATAGGACCATTTTGGAAATAGTAAGGTATATACTTTTTAATGCTGGTTTGACTGAGTAATTATGGTTGAAGGTACCAATATAGCTTTGTTACTTGATAAATCGATCTCCATTTACAACAATTGACTGTCAGACACTGAAAGAGAGATGGTCGGTTTCCCTATAGATTACTCTGAATTGAGAGTATTTGGTTATCTTGCGTATGCTCACGTTAAGGGTGATAAATTTGTTCCAAGGGTAAAAAAGTGCATATTTCTAGGGTATACAAATAGAGTTAAGGTTTATCGGTTGTGGTGTTCTTATGACAAGTCATCAAAGTTTTTGATCAGTAGGGATATTACCTTTGATAAGTTTGCTTTATTAACAAAAATAGGAGGAAAAGATTGACATGGCTAAAGACAAGAGCATTAAGAAAGAAAATGGAGTTTGATGTTGAAACTTTCAAAAAAGTTCTTAAGATAACTCCAGAAGAGCCCGTTGAAAACATGGTGGACACCATTGGTATGGATGCACCACAAGTATAATAACAAAAAGACTATTGTCATGTTCACAATAGAGAGAGAAGATAGATTAAACCACTGCAAAAATATGGATATGCAAACTTGGTGTCCTATGCACTTAGTGTGGTTGATGATATTGAGGCTTTAGAACTTGCTACATATTGGGAAACCATTGCAAGTTCTGAATCATCAAAGTGGGTAATTGCTATGAGTGAAAATATTGAATATCTTTATAAAAAAAAGACTTGGGAGCTAGTTGTATCACCTAAAGGATAGAAAATTATTAGGTGTAAGCGGGTTTTCAAGAAAAAAGGAGGGAACCCTAGGGTTCAAGATGAAAGGCTCAAATCATGATTAGTTGTTAAGGGTTTTACTCAGAGAGAAGACATTGACTTTAATGAAACTTTTTATCCTATTGATAAATATACTTCTATTTGTGTATTATTATTTAATATTTATGGTAGTTCTACTTGTTATAGAGTTGGAACAATTATTTGTCAAGATAGCTTTTTCATATAGAGAGTTAAAGGAAAGAATTTATATGTAGCAACCAGAAGGATTCATAGTTTTTGGCAAGAAAAACCACGTTTGTTTGCTAAAAAAGTCATTATATGGTTTAAAGTAGTCACTTAGACAATAGTACAAGTGGCTTAACACTTTCATAATTGAGAATTGATTTTCTAAAAGCAATTATTATAGTTGTGTATTACAAGAAACTCCCTAGTGGTTCTTTGTTGCATTTATTGTTGTACATTGATGATATGTTGATTTTCTCCAAAGATATATCATAAATCATTTTGAAATTTCAGTTAAGGCATGAATTTGAGATGAAAGATTTAGGTGCAGCAAGGGAGATTTGGGGATAGAAATCACTATGGTCAACGTGTAGGAAAGTTGTATCTATCGTAGAAGAGTTCCATTGAAAAATTTCTTCAGTGGTTTGGGATGCAAGATTCTAAGGCTATTAGTACACCTTTTGCTGGACACTTTAAATTTTCAACTAATATATCACCTAGTACTGAGGAGGATGTGGAGCGTATGTCTTGTGTTCCATACGCTTGTGTAATTGGTAGTTTCATGTATGCCATGATAACACTAGACTAGATCTTTCTCATGCCGTAAGTGTTGTAAGTAGATTTGTGCATTGTTCTAGAATAACTCACTTGAAAGCTGTGAAATGGATCTTAAGGTATTTCAAAAGAATTACAGATGTTGACTTAGTGTATAAACAAGATCATAGACTTGGCGCACTTATTGGTTATGTGAATTCAAATTATTCAGGAGACTTGGACAACAGAAGATCTCTGACAGGTTACATTTTTACACTTTGCAATTGTACTATCATTTGGAAGGCTACGTTATAATTGACTATTACTTTGTCTATAGCTGAGGTAGAGTACATGGCTTTGCAAAAACTATGAAAGAATCAATTTGGTTGGCGAATTAGGTATGGAGTTAAAGCAAAAAGCTATCTATTGTGATAGTTAGAGTGCTATATACTTGACGAAAAACCAAATGTATCATAAGAGGACCAAGCACTTTGATGTTAAATATCATTTTGTTCGAGAGGTTTTGTCTCAAAGGTTAATTTCTCTAAAGAAGGTTGGGACTGTAAATAATCCAATAGATAAGATGACCAAGTCAATTACATCGATAAAATTCAACTATTGGTTAAATTTATTCAAGATATGCAATTTGAGATAGGAGTCCTTCTAGGATGTGAAGGTGTCGTGTTGCGAAACAAGTCAAGGTAGAGATTTGTTAGATTATGTCTTGTTTTTAAATTGGCATGGAATTAGATAATTTTATCTAATTTTCCAATTTGGTGTTTTTCATAATTCAATTAGGTTTAGAACCTTTAGAACACCTACTATATTTTGTAATACGGGTCTAAATTAGATTTGGATTGGATCTCTACTAGGTGCCTATATATATAGATGCAGTAGAGGTCTTTTTTCATAGAGTAGAGATTTCAAATTTTTTTTTAAGAGTTTAGAGAGAAATTTCTACAGTGAGAAGATGTATACAAAAGTAGTGAGAAGTGAGGTGTTTGAGTATTTCTATCGGTTTGGAAAGTAGGAGAAAACAAGTGGCTCATTTTCTGGTTAAACCAAGGCTTAGTGGAGGACTCATGAATAAGTAAGTTTATGATACTATATTATTTTCACGGGCACTAAATGGGTCTATGGTGAAGAGATGAACTTGTTAGAGTAGGGACTGAGATTGTGAGGGAGTGGACTTTAGCGTGGTTGTGCATCCATGAAGGGACAGGTTTGTTGAGTACATGGATACTATCTCACATTAAAAAATTAAGAAGAACTAGAGTACCGAATAAGTAATAATGATCTAAAATCTACTAGATTAAGTTTTTGGGTTCCACTGAGCTCCTACTATTTATTGGGTCGTTTTAGTTAGGCTTCCCATGTGTAAAAACTTCCCCAATAAGTGGTATTAGAACCAGAATATTAGACTATTCAGAAAAGCAAGTGGTTTCTCTTTTGGTTGGATTGGGGCTTAGTGAGGAGCTTGTGGATAAGTAGATTTGATGATTTACTACTTGCATTGGTACTAAATGGATCCATGGTGAAGAGATGAGTTTGCTAGAGTTAGGATTGGACTTGTGGAAGATTGGACTTTAATGTGGTAGTGTATCTATGAAGGGAGAGGTTTGTTGTTTTCATTGATACTATTCCACATTGAAAATTAAGAAAAATTAGAGCACCTAATAAGTTATAAGGATTTAGAACCCACTAATTTAAATTTTTGAATTTAGGTGGGTTTCTACTACTTACTGAGTTGCTTTATTTTAACTCCCCATGTATGAAAATCTCTCCAAAAATAACATCTAAGTTATTACACATAAACTAATAGATTAATCTTCACTATAAAAATCTTGATGTCACACTAATAGATTAAAAATTAATCATCACTATAGGAATCTTGATGTCACACATAAACTAATAGATAAATCATCACTATAGAAATTTTGATGTCACACATAAACTAATAGATAAATCATCACTATAGAAATTTTGATGTCACACTAGTAGATTAAATTAATCATCACTATAGGAATCTTGATGTCACTGTACGATATTTAACTTGACTTTGTTAAATTACAAAAATTTTCCATCCTCTAGTTGATTTTTTAAACAAAATTAATATGAATTTTGAAATCATAAAATTTGTTTGCAAAATCATTAGAAAGAATTGTCTTTAAAATTGTCATAGTATAATTTGGTTATGTCTCTTTCACTTGGAAAACTATTAATTTGATGTTTTTTCTTGTTATAGTAATTGTTACAATTAAAAAATTAATTAAGAATAATTATGAGAATATGCTTTATTATATTTATTTTTATATTTTAACTGATTAAATGCACTAAGTAGAAAAAGGCATTTTAACGTATGAGTGATGATTTGTTAAGTGAAATTTATAGTGAAATGGGAAAGTGACTCATGTGGCATGAGAATAAAGACATGATTATGCTTTTTGATTTTTCATTGTTTCATAGGTAAATATGGTAATTATGTCTTTTATATTTATTACATCAATCATTGAACATTTTTACATTACAATTTCACTACGTATATCACTTTAAGAAATATTCCAAATTGCACATCACAATTTCACTAAGTATATCACTCAACATATGGTGCATATTAATTTTGCCTTCACTTAAGAAATATTTTGATTTTGCACCTGCGAAGGCAGCACCCCCAATAGAATGAATAGAAAATTGATGTAACCATTAGTTTAGTCAGTTAGGAAGCGAAAAATACCTTGTAATAGGCTTCAATTCATTCATCTGATTATATAATCATTTGCATCAACATTTCATGCTTTTTAGTAAGGGTAAAAAATTTTCTTTTACCTAAAATGAGGGATGTTCAAATTAACTGATCTAGTTTGATCTACTCTGATCCGAAATGTTCGGATTGGATTGGATCTGATCTGTGTTTTTTTCCCTCTCTCTCTGTTTGCCTGAACCTTTGAAAAAAATGGTCCATTAAATAGGAACTGTATTTTAAAAATTCAGTACTACATAAGGCTATGTCGTCATGCATTATTAGTCGATTAAATGATTGATAGTTGGAAATGATGGATGTGGTAATTGGATTGCCCAGAACAAAAAGTATGAAAATTGGTTAGATTTCAGACTTTTGGTCATCACCTCCATACAAAAATATCAATTCAATATGAAATAGGATTTTAAAATTCAATACTATTTTTCTCAATACAAATGTTCCTTCGGTACTGTACATTTACAAATTGCCTAAAATGAAGGTTCATGGCCATTGTTACCATCATTCTAGAATTGAAGCTTCATGGACTATATATGAAGGTTTCATTTTAAAATTAAGATTGGGACCGACAATATCAAATGGTGAATCCTTAGAGAATTCAGTTGGCAATGCCCACCAATGTAGATATGGTTCCCAATCAGTCTCTTTTGAGAAATTTCAATATTTCTTTCACCACAATCTTGCTTGTTGGATGAAAAATGAACTCCATACCTGCCAAAAGAAAAAATAATGACAATAATTGTAAATTTGGAAGGCAACTCAATTCAACCAACTTTGGGAAGCCTCTCAATACATAGCCAAATAATGCATTATCCAAATGCATTATACATAGCGAACGACTAGACAAATAGTGGCATCAGTTTGCAAATAACAAAAAGCAATCATGAGGTCAAAAATCAAACAACCACTTGCCTTCTACCATGACATTTATAGAACATATAACATTTTTGATGTTTAAAGCAACATGGGCGAGAGATGATTTAACCAAAATCCTTTGTCTTTGTTATTAATATCAAAAGGTTTATGATGTTTGCATGCACAACATGAAGACTAAACCAATAATTGTGGATTGAGTTAAAAGTAAATATGTAAACTATTTTCCACACTAGAAGACTACTAATACACAAACATTGTGTACAAGAGTACTATTTGTAAAAAGGATGAAGGGCATAATTGGAAGGCCATAAAAGCATACTTACGTGAAGCAAACATCTAACCAATAAGTTAAAAGATGTTACCTCTTATAAATATGTTACCACTTTATCCATCAATATCAACAATTTGGTGCTCTTCATTTAGTCCTATTATCTCTACAATCAAACACAAAGTAAGAGTAAATTAGAGCCACCTAAAATTATTATGTCAAAAATAATAGTTAAATTACATATTTCATCACCTGATTCGATATTCTCAAGTTCCTTTATGTTCTCTTCCATGTTGAGAGGTTCATGATTTTTGCGCAACCAATCTTGTGCACAAATCACAGCCTATACTATTCTTGCAGACAAAGAGCTTTAGAAAGAGTCGAGAACATGACCTCCGATACTGAAAGTTGATTTCGAAACCACAGTTGACACTGGAATCGTATCTATGTGCATTTGCCTTCCACCAATTAAGTATATCAAATGATGTATAATTTCTGTTTGTTTTTACATCAAGCAAATGCACATCTAATTCCATTTGATTCGCAGCACTACTTGAATCATCATGCTCCTCAGCATATAATGTATTCATATATGTAGCAGCTCCAATTACATTATCAGTATCAACATTCAATACATTGAAACCAACCTGAGTGTCTAAATCCTTATAACCTAATGTTACTGGACCATAAACATCAAACATTGCATACATAGTGGTCTTCACTTTTTCTTTCAACTCCTCAACTTGAATAATATCACATACTTTATCAATAACCCAACAAAATTGACTCAATTTATACAAAGGTTCAAGGATAGTAGTAATGAAAATAAACATGCTCATCTTGTCAAAATTTGTCCAATATTTATCAAAATTTGCCTTCATGTTGAATGCCATCACACTTAAATCATTAATATTGTCACGCATCATTCTAGAAAGAATGAGTCCAATACTATAAATTTGTAGCACGTACTCATTTCTAGTAACATATTGAGAGCTAGAGAAGTGAACAGTAGTATCATAAAAATTTTCAAAACAGGCAACAAAGAAGCAGCATATCTCTAATCACAATCAGTTGGCATTTCATCATTCAACTCTGTCACAAATTTTCAAAGACTTTTTGAAATTTTAATGTTGATGTCGGCATTAAATATGTGGAATTCTATTGGGTTTCCACATCCAAACTAGGCATGCCTTTGCTTTCTATCATTTCTATTTCCACACAAAGTTTGAACTGTGGACTCCTAATTGGAGAAGTTCTCACATATTTAATGGCCGCTCTAATTCTAGATATATGTTCATTAAGATCTCTAAAACCTTCTTTCACAATTAAGTTCAAAACATGTGTAGCACATTTCATATGCAAATGATCTCCATTAAAAGTTGTTCCTTTCCAGCTATTTAACCTACTTTTCAAGTATTGCAAACCAGTGTCATTTGAACTAGCATTATCCACAGTTACTGTAAGGACCCTGCCAATGCTCCACTATAATCAACATCTTTCTGCGGTTCAGCCAATTAAATCTCCATTATGATTGGCAATTGGACAAAAATTAATTATTTTTTTATGTAATGTCCAATTGTCATCAATAAAATAAGCAATCAAACACAAGTAATCAATATTTTGAATCGATCTCCACAAATTTGTTATGAGACACACGCTTGAAATCAATTTTTCAAAAAATTGTTTCAACTTTTTCTTTTCTTCTCAAAAAAGTTTGTAACAATCCCTTGTTACAGTAGCACGTGAGGAAATATCAAAATCTGGCTGCATTTCATGACAAAAACTATGAAATCCCTCATTTCAACATGGTTAAAAGGCAATTCATAAGTCATTATTATTATAGCCGATGCCTTCCTACATCTTTCTTGATCAAATATAGGTATAAGAGATTTCATTTCCACCACTTCAATTTTTTGTTTGATTTATAAAAAGAATACTTCCCGTATCTAATTAGATTATTAGTTAAAGAACTAGTACCTATATTACTTGGACAAAGTAACACAGTTTGACAATAAACACATGATGCTCTTTGCTAATTTTTAGACAAACCTTCAAGAATGCTATAATGATTGCAAACCCATGATCTACGCTTTTCAGACTTACCCTCACTTGGGATATTACTTCTATCCTTTTGAGTGCTTGAAGTTTGATGTCTTGTGAGAATTGCAAATTGCTCACTACTCTTAGCTATCATACAAATATATTCTCCAATGCTTGACATCTAAAACAAAACAAAATATGTGAAGAATGAGCGAGTAAAAAATGCATTTTCAAGTATTATTAGTCACAGCTACCATCTAAGAAAACCGAAATTCGAACCAATCAAGAACAAATAATCACAAAGAAAACAAGAGGAAAAAAAAATTATCTATGAGACAAGAAAACTCCAAATATAAGATCCTCCAATTTGGAAATATTACACTATTATTGTTTACAATACAAAAAATACAAGCCATAGTATATAGTCCATCTCTCTAAAAGAAAAAAAGAAAAAGGAAAACTTAATATGTATCCAACATTAAAAAGTAAATATAAAAATTAAAAAATATATTTTTTTAAGTAAATATTTGTGTATTTAACAATATATTAAATATAACTTGTAACTACTGAAAAAGAAGGTTTATACCCATAACTCTTTTATTTGAAATAGGAGAAGGGTAAATTATTGCAGTTTTATTTGTTTGACATTGTCCTCCATTAAATTACTTCATCCTTATTTGTTTGACGTTGTCCTCCATTTCAATGGAGTATAATATTTTGAACTTTTATTTTTATCTGTATTTGATTATAATATGAATGGAGGTCAAAGGGTTTTTAAAAAAGGAGTACTTGGTTCATTGTCCTCATGGAAGTCATTCATTTAAAAAATGAATTTACTCCCCTCCCACACCGTAAAGAGTTTCATACAGATTCTTCTCAAGTGCTCAAAATCCTTGGTTTACTATAGGCTAGCAAAGGATCATCGTGCATAGAATGCACTTTAGCCTAACGAGAGAAGAAAATATGTTGGTAAAGGACATTTACAAAGGGATTGAATCTAGAGAGACTGAATAATGGCATTTAAAAAGATACCGAACCTATGGGTACTAGGAATTAATGAACCTAGAATGCATATCATTAGTAATCTCTTAGTCCTGATTCAAGCGAGAGTCTCTTCAATTTAGGTAAGAAACGTGTGTAATATTTTGGTCTCGAAGATACTATATTGGGAATTAATGAACCCAGTATTTGAAAAATACTAGGAAAGTTTTTTGAGTGCAGCATTCTCAAGAAATTAATTGAATCAAAGGGAATTATAAGAAAGACTTGAATCACTTTCTCAAATCAGAATCCTAAATCCTAAAACCATCCTAACCAGCATATAGAGAAAGGAAATAAATGCATGTCATGCTGTGTTGGCTTAAAAAACTTTAAACATAAAGCTACAACAAGATTTGTTAATGATACAGAAGCACAAGAGGGGTCATGTGATTGACTGCAAGTCTGTGACTGTCCTCCCCTGGTCATAGTCCAGAATCAATCTACACTTGGATTTAGCAGATTGATATGCAATAACTTTCACATTTAGCATTTAAACATGTACCATGACAAAAAGAAATGTGATCAGTTTCATTTAATATTTAAAACTGCATCAGTAGAAAAAGAAAAAGAAGGAACGAGTCAAAAAAGAACTTTGAAAATCAAATCTGGGTTTCTTACCTTAGAACAATATGACAATATCAGAAAGCCACAACCTCAAAAGACCCCACTTCCTTTATCGAAATCCCAAGTCCAAATGATTTACACGCCTAAGTCCTTTCCAAGAATTATGCAAAAAAAAAAAAAAAAAAATCAATCTCACATGAGGCTTTAAAATTCTAATAATACATAGGAAAAAAATAGAATATTTAAATCCGCTATAAGTGTTGGAAACCAAATCAAAGAACGCAGCGGAAATTTAAAATTTTTTGGTTTCCTCCAAGGATCCATACGAAGTGAAATCAAATTGGTAGTGAAGATTGTTACCTTACCGGTAGTGTAACCTTGTTGATTGTGGGAGATTGTTGATTGTCGAATCATAAGCAAGACCAATCTAGCCTTGCCTCTATAGTATCCACACGATCGTCTCCAAGCCTCAAGTTAATTGTCAAACAATTAACTAAAGAAAGAAATAACAAAATTCTTTTAGTGCTAGCTAAGATTTTGTTACTTGGGTATTCCCTCAAGTTCTCAACTTAAGGATTGGTTTTCTATTTTGGGTTCTCAACTCAAATTTCGGTTTTGTTCTTATTTCTCAAATAAGGTGTGGTGTCTATATTAAACAAGAGGAGAAGAAAAGAAAGAAATTTCGTGCACCAAGAATAGCACACCTTTTTCTTCAAAAAAGAAAACTTAAAAAGGAAAACTCTCTCAATAAAAGTGTCCCTTCGGTTTCCTTGATCTGAATTCAATAATTCATTCATGTAAAACAGTTGCCCTTTCACATTTCATATTCTAGAAATTGAATTGCAACATGTTGCATATGGTTGCCTTTCCATTTTCCAATGAATGGCTGCCTTTTCATTTTCATAAAATGAATTGCAATGTGTTGCCTTTTCATTTTCCAATGAATGGTTGTCTTTTCATTTCCCAATGAATGGTTGCCTTTTCATTTCCCAATGAATGGTTGCCTTTTCATCTTCCAATAATAAAATCCATTTTGATTATTATTTAATTAATAAATCTAAAACTCATTTTGGATTTATTAATATTAATAGAACCAAAATCTTTTCGCCTTAAATCCAAAACCGTTTTAAAACGAAACCCGATAGATTCCCATTCTCAATAGGATTCTTAAATTAAACAAAATTTCATCACATGAATTTTGCACTTCTTTTGGATACGATCTAAGTGTGTGACCCAATAGGTTCTCATAACGTTGGCATTGACATAAAATATATTTTATGCCAAAAGTAATGAGCGGTGTCTAGCAACACATCAATACTACCCAAGTCATGAGAATATTAGTAATTCGACATTACTTTTCTTGTGATAGATATTACCGTGTAATTAAATCCCTTTGCCCTAGATATCATGATTGAACACGAGCCATGGAGCGTGTCATGCTCGTATAGTTCAATCTTTACATTTCTTGATTCCCGAGTAAACACATCTATACAAATGAGCCCGATATCGCATATCGACTCATTTGAGCACGGCCATGCATTTTATGGTCTTACTCAATCAAGGGGCCCAAAGATATCACTCCCATTATATAGGAGGGGCAAATCCTTTCTTAATCACTCAACATCCCACTACATGATTTATTACATATCCAATTACTACTTTTATAGTTCACCCTTTTACGGGTAACGTTTAGTAGTATCAAAATATGTAACTCCTCATGTTGGGATCTCTGAGGATCTCAAGTTTAAGGATTATTTACACCATCATCACTATGAAAAATATTTATGACACTTCATATAATAATCCATGTAATATTTCTCATGGCGGGTCAATCTAGTACATTGTTCTCTAACATGTACCCATGTGTTGACTTGATATCTCATATCATAAACAATTTCATCAGTCACTACACATACTAATCTTAATGCATTATCATTGTCCCATTTTATGATAATACTCGACTAGGGATAGTTTTAGAATAATTAAATTCTTGGGACATTATTATGTTTATTTCATAAAACGCAGATATAAGATAAACATAATAATTAGTGCCATTAATTGTGAACATTATGATACAATATATGCATATACCATTATCATATGATTGGTTCTTAGGGCATAATCCAACAATAAGCAACTAAAATTCTAATCTTGCAAGTATCTCACCAACTACCAAAAATAAGAAAGAAAAGCACACATTTGCGAGAATTTAGCGGGTCGCTGACTTTAGAGTGATGGGGAAAAAAATGGAAGAAATTTGTAGGTTGACAGTGGGTGTCATGACAAAGAAGGTGATGTTCGCATTTGCTGAATGCGCCCAAAGGGTTTGGGCTCATTCAGCAAATGCGCCCAAAGGGTTTGGGCGCATTTAGCAAATGCGCCCAAACCCTTTGGGCGCATTTCCTAAATGCGAACATCACCTTTTTGGAACCCCATCAACTATCAACCTACAAATTTCCTTCCTTTTTTTTTTCAACTTACAAGGGGAATTCTTTCGAATTGAGCTAATTTTACCCATTCAAAAACTAGTCTTGAATTAAAACAAACATACAAACCCAAGTCTTGAAGTAGAAATCCCTAAATCTGACAATTATATTAAAACCCATAAATAGTAAACAAAACCCATCCAGGACAGTAAACATACAAATCCAAACATATAAAAATCATGTCACCAACCAAAAAACCCACCAAAAAAATTAAAACTATACAAGAATCTACACACTTGGATAAATAGAGGCTAAGATGAGAACCAAAGAGAAACCGTGAGGTAGCTTCAAGACTGAGGTACTGCAAAGCTTAAGGGAGGGTTGACAGACAATGGCTGGAAACTTTCCTTAAAAGGGTAAGTCTAAAAATCAATTGTCGGTGGGCAAAAAGATAGGGTTAGTTAGCTCATTCGAATCAAATTGGATCAATTTGGTGATTCAATTCGATCCGATGCAATGCATTAAAAAAAAAAATTTATCCGGTTTTGTTTGATCCAATCTGATCGAACCCAAAATTCCGGATCGGATAGGATCCGATCCGATCCATGAGCCATTTTTAAGCGATCCTTCTTAAAATGAGCGAAACTTTTAATAAAAATAAACATGCAAATAATTTGCATAACCCAATTGATGCACTTTCTCTGCAATGTTCATGTCCCTTATTCGAAAAAAAAGGGGTGAAAATTAGCTATTGTCTAAATAGAAACTATGTATGAATCAAGTCACAACCTCGGAATTATTACATTAAGGTCAATTGATTTGGTCTCTATCAACACTAATCTTCGTATATACATCATGCACACTTGCTATTAACCTAACGTGCATACTCTTTGCACATTTACTACTGACTAACTCAACATTTTAGGTTTTCTAACTTTGAGTTCTCATATCACTGTTAGAAATTTGTTATAAGGGAAAAAAATATACAAAGAGTTTATAATAACTCCTAATAAGCAAGTTGAAATTCAACTCGAATTTAAAAGTTTAAACTAATAAGTTTTTTGAAATTCAACTCGAATTTAAAAGTTTAAACTAATAAGTTTTGAACTTATTTTACTTATTAAATACTTTATATTACTTAATCAAACTAATGTGAAATTCTTTATGCTTCCCTATAAACTTCAACAAAATTTGCTTTTAAATTACTTTTTTAATTGTACTTGACTAGATGAGAGACTATTAATTAATTTCAAGCAATTGACACGTTTTTAAGACGGGGGACTAAATTAAATCAAAGGCCCAAATTGAGGAATCAATTATGCTATTTACGCAACAATCTTACTTTGAAAAAATAAAGGGTCTTAGAGGGTTTAATTTTTCTTTTGTTGCATATGGAAAACTATATCTCTCTTCTAAATCATGCTAATTCCCCGTTTTTTCTGCCTGAACTTTTTTAATAAATAAAGACAAATGATATAGACTTAAGCTTCAATATATCTTGTGCAGTTTTGTAATGGTGATGCATGCCAAATCGAACAAGATCTAGTTCAAGATATCAAATGCTGGTTTAGTTAGGAATCTTCATCACTTCTCCAGCTGTGAAGTAAGCTAAAATTAGTTGTACTCGTTACCATCATGTGGTCCTCAAACCAGATATGAAGAAGATTTTCTTGTGGTCACAAGGAATTTTGGCCTTTGGGAACTCTTCGTCTACCATGGATTTTACTATATGTCAGGTTCAGATCCACTTAATAAGTTACATCTCATGTCACATGTAGAAAATGAGGTGTAATGCCTTAAGAAAGCAGATTAATACAATGTTTGAAATAGAAGGAGCTATGTAAAATCACTTGGCTTATATTCAATGTAGGAAAAGTCAGATGAAGCTTAGACAAAGTTTTAGCATAGCTAAATGGCCATCAAGTACTTGCGTGAGCATATGCTGCTCTTTTTGGAAAAGCATTAGCTTTTCTATGATTTATGATCAAACAGTGTAGACCGTATTTATTAGGTTGGTTTGACGGAAGCTAGTACATTATTGTGTTCATAGTACTAAAGTTGGCGTTTGAAACTAGACTTAAGAGTCTGAACGTCAGTCGTATTCTGGTTCATTTAATCATGTTATACATTGGATAAGTGAAGAGCTAGATTAGCTAATAAGTATAAAAATTCAAAACTTATTAATTTAGATTATTTTGTTCAAAGGACTATTATTTTTTATAGTAAACCGTTCTAATTGGACTTTCTAAATTTTATTTCTTCATAAATTAATATCAGAGATAGATAATTCAGTGAAATAGAAGATTTATTTTTTGGTTGAATCAGGCTTTGTGGAAACTTGGGTATAAATTATCATGGACTTACTCGAATACTGATTAAATGTGTTTTCTGGTAAAGAAATATACTTGCTAGAATAAGGGATTGAATTTATGAGGGAATTAGTTTTGATGTGATAATGTACTTATAGAAGGAGAGATTTATAGAGATTTCTGAAGAAAAATGAGAAAAATCTAGAACATGGTAAATAGAAAAGACCCAAGACCTCTAAATTTAATTTTTTAATATTAAATTTTTTCTATTTATTAGGCAATTTTAATTGGATTTTCCAAATTTTTATCTCCACACAGATTCCAATTACCTTCCAATGTCTTATATGTTGATCGTCCAAAATAGCAAGTGTTTAGATTATATAGGTACTATAATTAAGAATAGAGCATATATAAGTGCTTAAAAGATCTGCTTTTGTTCTATAAGCAATCGAGTGCTAAATGATCTGCATTAACATTTTGTCTTACAACAAGAATTTCATTCTCACTGCTCCTAGTCTTTCTTCTCTTCCACCTACTCTTATGTTTTCTGTTTTTAACATTTGGTTCTTTAACAATTAACTAGAGCACATTCGGTCACAAACTAGCCTCCGATGTTCAAGAGAAGATAAATTTTGTATCTAATATTTGTAAATTCAAACAAAAAATAGTTAATTAATTGAAATGTTTATCAAATTAACGGGTTAGACACTCATGAAACAGGTGGATAGATATTTAAAACGATTTAGGTCTCTTAGGGCTTCTATATATGGCTTCTTTAGTTGTCAGCATTTGTTTCAAATTATAAATAGTGGGTAGCAAATTTCTTATTGCATAAGTATTGGACCTATTTTGTCTCCAGACTGAACTGTGATTACAAAAGTGCATGTTTTCATTTATTTTAATTGAAATATAAGCATGGGCATCTTATACTTTCTAACCAAACTGTTACCGTGTGCAAATTATTTGAGACACAAGAGCTTCTTACACTTATCCCGAATCTCATGAAATGAAATGGGATGAATTAATATGATATTTTGTAAATACGTAATTATCTTATGATCGAAATTGTGACCACGCAAAAATTACTTGTAATGATGTTACTACTGTGCATGCTATAAGTTGTATGTATCCCCCAACGTAGAGAGCTTGTGAATCATGAAAATCAGAAAGTAATATACAAATCTGGTGAGTCCTTTCCGATTTGAGCCCTATTTTCGAGATATAGGATTCGTTAGATTCAGTTCCTACCTCACATGCATACTCAGTCTTAAACGCCCAGTTGAAGTACGTGAGATGATTTAAGTCTCTCACCGCACCCATACGGCAGAAATAGTTTTTGCATAATTCTTGCAAAAGGATGAGAGGAAATAGCCTAGTTCAAGTATCTAGACCAAATTGTTGGTATAAATAGTGTCATTCGTCTTTTAATTAAAGACATTAGTTTGATTCTATTTCGTGTGTTAAAAAATTTTAATTTGATCCCTTAATTTACAAACTATATTCTAATTAATTTTTCTAAAAAAATCAAGTCAAATGAGACATAATACACTCAATCATTGACACGCATATTATAAATAGTTTATTTAAATTATATTTATAATTATTTAAGTCACCTCTAGTTTGATATTTTGTAATTTATATAGTTAAGAAGTAATTTGATCTATTTATAATATACTTTTTATAACTAATAAAAATTAGTATACATTGTGAAAGTTACAAAGTTGGAAGTGATAAAATGCAAAATAAAATTTTTAGAGAGCATTTTGGGAAAGAATAAAAGTTAAAATGATTGTTTATAATCGAGATTGTAATTAAGTTAGAAGTTAAATTGAATCTAAAAGTTTAAAATTGAACATATTTTAGAATTTTATATTTTTTTCAAAACTGATGTGAAATTGATGTATTTACCCATCAACTTCAACAATGAGAAACGAATAATGCTATTGTGAAAAATTGGAAGATGCTTTTGGGCGGTAAGGTTCGTTGTGGGGGACGATTAGCTTTAAGACGGAAATAGAAGAGATTGCCCACTCATGCTGTGTTCTTTCCCCGATTGGAAATCTCGACGACTTTCACGGAGCCTAGAAGTACTGGAATGGACATAACTGATAACACATGAAGGCTGTATGGTCTCCATCTCTAACGTTGTACGTAATTGTCTGCTCTTAGTTTTTCAAATGTTTCTAATGGTACGAATTATATATTTATCATCTATCATTGAAGTGTAAGTGCAAGTTGCCGGGTGTCGTTGTCTGTCTTTACCTTACAATTTGGAAGTGAAACATTTATTTTGGTCTCGTTTCGCAACGTAAGGGGAAGAATAAAGACATTAAAGGTAAAACTTTGTTGAAATTCATGATAACCGTCAAGAATTACATGTCAATTTCGAACTTCTATGTTCAAGTTAGCTTATACGGCAAACTCTATGTATGTATTCTTGAAAAAAAAAAAAATTCCTAATAAGTAACGTGAGAGTCTAAAGTTAGAAAACTTAGACTACTTGATTAGTTGTCGATAAGTGTATATAGGAGTAATAGTGCTCACAATAAAATTTTCAATAAACTTTTATCATGATTAACGTGATATCAATATGGTAAAATAATAGTAGATGATAAGAGTGATTGTTATTTAGTCATTCATGCCACATAAATACCATATTAGTGATTAAAAAATTTTAACAAAATTTTTCATTATATGCATCAATCATATGCATAGGGTATGCACATATACTACGTCTTGGTGTTTGGTTTGAGCTATTTGTTGGTAAGTTGATGTTGGGCTTGGAAAATTAAGCTAGGTCTTAATTCTTGGTATTAGATCCAATTATTAGATACTTTGGTGATTAAAGCACGTTTGAAAAGAAAAAATGGACTTGTATAGAGGAATGAGGGGCCTCTCTCTAAAAACGTGGTGTGCTTAAAAGAAATACTGGTGATGAATTTTAAAAGCAATATGGGTTTAGATGACAGACTCACATATGAATAGGGAAATTGTTGATATTCGTGAAAGGAATTTTAGGTTTTGATGTTTGAGTTAGCCATAAAGACATAGATTATTAGGATTTCTCGATAGATGTCAAGAATGCAATATGACCCTTAGAAAGTAATATATGAAACAGTTAATAAATAAGATAAATTTAATTATCGATAGTTGTTAAGAATTTCACATTAATTTCATAATAACATGGAGTAAAAGTGTCATTTATCCTTCGATTTCATCTCACATGTTCAAAAATTTCAATTTGGCCTTTAACTACCTAATTCAGTTCTAATTTAGTACTTTAATAAAATCAAACTAAACAATGTTTAATGCATTCAATATTTCAGTAAAATTATATTTTTAATTACTTAAATCACCTCCAATTTTGACATTTTGTAATTTAGATAACTAAGGGGTAATTTTTATCTATTCATAATATATTTTTGGCAACTAACAAAAATTAGTGTACATTGTAAAAATTACAAATTTGGAGGCGATAAAATGGGAAATAAAATTTTTATGGAGCATTTTGCGAGAGAGTAAAAGTTTAGAGTGATTATTTGTAATTTACTCTTTTTATGTGATTGAGTGCATTAAATCTAATTGGCTTGATGCCATTAGAAGGACCAATTAAAATGTGAATTCTAAGTTAAGGGATTAAGTTAATTTTTTTACTGTAAGATACAAATTGAACTAAAATTTTAAATTGAGAGACGAATTTTACTATTTGCCCTAATAACATGAGTATATGACACCAATCTTATTAAGTTACTTTAGTTTACTTATTAATGATTATTGTGAACTATCTATTAAAACAATCCAATTTACTCTTCCACATCAAAAAATATATATTCGTAAAAGTACTGGGAAAAAGTTCCAAATGAAACCTAGATTGATGTTTAACAAAAAGGTTGACTTTAATCTTCCCTAGGGACAAAAGTTGGATTAGGATTAGAAACCAAATTAAAAGATGTTTGCGAGCCAAAAATGACTTGACAATTGTAAGAATGACATGTCCTTGCGAGTGTATGTTTTGTTGGAGCACAGCGATAGGGGGGCTGATTTGAAGTGGAGTCGAGAACTCTTTAAATTTATTGTGAGGTCGAATCACATAATGCAAGTAGGGTCAATGCCAAAGCTTCTGCCATGTTTGGAAAGTGAGACTGCCACATGAAGAAAGAGTATGGATATAAATCCAAGTCCATTCATGATTTTAAAGATGAAGAAACATTTCTTTTTTTGGGAGAAAAAGCCAACAAACTTCTGGCCATCGAGCCGATCATTGTGGGAAAACCTTTTCCTTCTGAAATGACATCACTATGTAAAGACCACCATTCAACAAACATTTTCAGGACAGAGGGATAAATATTAAGAAAACTATTAAGTGCTTGTGCATGTGTATCATGCAAATATAACATAAATATATCTTTCGCGTGGGTGTTTGTATCGATATGGAAAAATATTTCAAGGAAACTAATTTGGAACTGAATGCACATGTGTAACTACATAAATATTTTTAAAGTTCTCAAAATTCAGAAAAATCTTAATGAATTTTTTTTTCCTAAAAAAAATTCATTTTTGAAGTGAAATTCTTATATTACTCTTACTAATGATAATACGTGTAATACAAATTAAAAAGTAAAAATATAAATATAAATTTATATATTAAGTATATTATAACTTGTAATTTTTAAAAAATTATATCAAATCAAAACTTAACTCTTTCTTCAAGACGAAGGAGCAAATTGTTTTTGGTTTCCAGATTGGATTGATGTGAATTCTATTTCTCGAAGCTACATGCGGACGTGTGTCTCATTTGTTGGTCTATTAATTTCTTCCTTACCCACCAATTTAATTAGTGAAGTTTGGTGATTTCTAAATATAGAAATATCATCCCATTTCTTATTTATGTAAGGGTTAACCTCACTCACCATACCCTTCACTGAGATATTTGTGTCTAGTGAGACACTCACCATACATACAAGTGGAACAATTATCATCACATAAACTATTGAGGAAAAAATATTGAGCGTAACTACTGTTTTTAATAATTTAGTGCTGTGAGTCAATAAGAAAATAGAAAAGAGATTTAACTATTTTTAGAATACTGATATTATTAATAAATTTAAATAATGAAATATTTTAGAAAATAAGGTGGTGATAATTAAAAGACATAATTTTCATTTTTTATGATTTTATATTTTCTTAAGAGTGTGAACGGTAGTTTTATCTTTTTCTTTATACATATAGATCCTTGGGATATTTTACTAAATAAATTTATTAATTGTATTCGTTACTCTTATTTTTATGAATCTTTGGTTTTGATCCCACATCCCCCTTTCCCTCGAAAGAAAAAATTGTGAGCTTTTTACTTTTATATAATTAGGATTACAAGATGTGAAGTGACGCAATTGCTTCACTTAATAATCTCTTACTTTTAAATTATTGCACGTGAAAATTGGAACAGAAATCTTTTAGGTACTTGTAAGTTGTCAAAGATTTCTTCATCATTACACCATTTTTTTTTTCACAAGCCAAAAAGGCACATTTTATTATAAAATGGAAAGAGTCAAGGTTAAAAGAAAGAACATAACAGTAGCAATCCTACTCAATGAAAAAAAAAAACCATTGAGCCCGCCGAAAAATGCAGGAAAATAGGGTACAATGTAGACAAAGGCTTATTTTTCCATAATCGCCAACAAATTGTATGGTCTAGACACTCTTAACTTTGCTAGCCTATCCGCCACACTATTTATGTCCCTCGGGATGTGGTGACCTTCCCCGTGCTTAATTTCCTCCTTCAATGTATCTAGGTGATTCAAGATATTTTACTAGGTGCTCATTTATCCAGTTAGAATATGCATAAGATGCTTCATTTACACTGCTAATTTTCTAGTCATATATAAGATAAAATTGCTTATATAAGGTTTTTACGACGTGATTCTTTTCTGAACTCTATACATGCGAGAGTTTTTATACATGATACTACAATTTTATCCGTACACGATTTCATTCCTTTTAAATATATAAATTGGAGAAATAAATGCAAACAAAGCATACAAACACGTATTTGCGTAGACGTAAGTTTTTTCACTTCAGTTATAAGTCAGAGTAGTTTGTGAAAACAAATTAGTCAAAAATTTCTTCAAAAATAGGTAAGGGACACCATTTCCCTTATTTGTCACTTTTATCCTATTGGAGAAGTCCTGTCTTGGGTTATCTATATCAACCTTTACTACCTGAAAAGGCAGGCCGAGGGGAATGGATATATATAAAACTTCCTACTTTGCCTTGGGTTTGACCACACAGTCGTACAGCATGGCAGTTTGTTCGTTTATTCAGTGGATCTACTAAGTAAAGCCAAGGCTAATTATCCTTAGAAAGTTAATATATGATGATTTTTCTTGTTAATACAATTTAGGAGTTGAAAAATATAAAAAGAATGTGGTAGCCATAAACATTTGTCTTTTTTTCTAGTAGATAAGAGAACTTCAAATTCTTTCCATACGAAGATACCAAATTCTTTCTTGACTAACACCTGGGAGATTTTCAAATAAACTATACTTTAATTTATCAATTAAATTTTTGGGATTTTATCAATTTTAGCCTTTAAAGTTTTGCCTAAATTCAAGAGAATTGATGGGAAAAATGTAGCAGTTAGCAGGTTTGAACATTTGATTGTTTGTCAACTAATCTTTTCTCATTATTAGTACTCTTTTATTATATAGAAAATTTCGGGTTTAGTACTAAAAATTTAGGACAGGGGGTAGTTTTAGTTTTCAACTGTAACTTTGTAATTTTTACAACGCATACTAATTTTTATTAGTTATCAAAAATATATTATAAATAGAAAAAAATTACTTCTAAACTATTTAAATTGCAAAATGTGAAAATTAAAAGTGATTCAAATAATTTAAATAAAATATTTAAAAATTATACAAGTCAGTGATTGAATGCATTAAATCTTTTTTAATTTAATTTTACAAAATGGACCAATTATAAACAATTTTACAAATTAAACGATTAAATTGAAACTTTATAAAGATGAAGGACGAAATCAAAGGCAGCCCAATGTACAAACAAGCTCCAAGGATAATAATTTGATGGTAGAGCATAGATGAAAAGTGACAATATATATTCAGTAGTACAATCTGCACTTCAACTCTATATTTTCCCTCAAGAAACTAGCACTATTAAGTGCTGCGAGTACTAGTACTAGAACTAGTCATAAAAACAAATCTTGATGATTGCCCGAACCATGTGCAACATGCTCACTTGAGTTGACATTTAAAGCTTGAGTGAAACCTAGTTGAGGTTTATCTTATTTAAGGGGTTATTTTTACCCCTCTCTTCTTTTCTCTCTTCTAGTAGTTGTTGTTGTTGGTGGTTTTTTCTCCTTTTTTCCCCCCTATTTGCCAGTGTCGGTGTTTGTTTAAGGCAAAATTGTAGACCATACTTAGGGGGCATTTGGTTATAGAATTGAAATTGTTTTAGAATTAGAAAATATATTTTTTTGTTTTATTTGGTTGAATTATGTGATTTTTTTTTATTCCAACTCATTCGTAATGTTTGTTTCATAATATTTTCAAATTGTTAATTTTTTTTTATAAAATTCAAAGTAAAATTTATATAAATTATATTTAATTTTAAATTAATTCCAATTTTGACTACGAACCAAACAGACCTTAAGGTCCATAAGTAGAATGTAAAACTTTAGCTTCAAAATATAATAAATAAAATATTTCAAAATATGCTAGATTATACCTTTTTATCAAAATTTGGTGCATGTACGACTTATTAGACATCTTTTGTAAGTTTCCCCAAGAGAGTGCTCTCCACTAACAAATTGCTATCTTAACCTAAAGATTGTAAATCTTAGAAAATTGGATTAGTCAAACACGGAAGTATATAAACCATTTTCTTGGTGTTAAATTTAGGCAATTTGTTGATAAACAATGCTTCATTTAAATGACAAATGATGATCGATGAATGAAAAAGTTTTGGTATTATCATCCAAAATGAAATGGAATCTTTAGGGGTAACCTTTAGCTAGCGCCTTTCATAGCAACTATCGAAAATGCATAAAAAGTTTTTATACAAAGCATGATGAAAAGGCCAACACTTATTAGGTTTCTTTGTAGTTTTCCTTATTTTCTATCTAACAAGAAGTCCAAATTTGAGTTCACTTACATTTTTAGCGTTCTCTCCAGTGTTTCCTCACCTAATTAATAACAACGCAATGGGGAAAGGGAGAGAGGGAGAGCTAATGGAGGAGTGAACCTAAGAATCACATGGTAATTAAAAGGATACCCAACCAACCTTAACTAATAAAACTACGTTGCACCTGAATAAAGAAAATTCAGGAAATAGGAATGGAATAAAATGGAGGTAAAAGGGAGTGGCCAATATTTGATTAACTGTCAAATTTGATGTTTGAAATAATTGGTCAATACATGTGTGATACATTACTTCCTAGCTGCATATACATTTAAAAGAAAATAGATAAGAAATCAGGTTGTCTATAATGCAGTTAAAAGGGTCACTGTTTTACTTTTATAAATAACAGTTTCCTTTGTTCATCTCCATCCCATTTTAGATGCAGATTCTAAAAGGGAAGTTGAGTGAGAAAGCCAAACCACAAACTATCCACTAGTGATACTTGTTTCTTTCCTCAATTATCTTGTCCTCCTTTTTCCTCACTAGGTTAGTACTCAAGCTAAAAACATCTGCAAGAAACACATTAAAAGTCAAATTTTAGTGATTCAGTTCAGCCCTTAAACCACCGAATGCTATCTGATCTTACATTGGAAGCACTTCAATTTTGCTTTAAGCGGCATAAATTTCATGCTTTATACTTGTCACTGATTTCGTTTTTTGGATCCTTCGATTTCTTGTCTGTTTCCATCGTGTTGCCCCATTTCTCATTGACATATACATAATATTGATTATAGTTTCACTTCTTTTGGATAATATGATTGATTCAGCTGCAGACATGGCCTACCAAAGTGATCATTTCAGGGAGATCTCTCCGCAAAGAAGATTGGGAAGGGGGAAAATTGAGATCAAGCGGATCGAGAACACTACAAATCGCCAGGTCACTTTCTGTAAGCGCCGAAATGGTCTGCTCAAGAAGGCCTATGAATTATCTGTTCTTTGTGATGCTGAGGTTGCCTTGATTGTTTTCTCCAGCCGTGGCCGCCTTTATGAGTATGCTAATAACAGGTAAAGAGGCACATATATACAAATATATGGCAAGAAAATTCCAAAAATTCTTACACTTTACCTTAGTTTTCTAGTTTTCAGCATTGACAAATAGTTTTTTCTGCTTAGAGCTCTAGTGTTTCTGCTCTTTCTATCTTGTCTTTCTTTAAAGGGATATATACAATAAGTATTCACCCTTGAAGTCCTTTTCGGTTAGTTGTTGATTTAGAGCCTAATCAGGAGATGTACAGAATTCTGTGGACAAATTCAGTTCATGGGGTTCAAAAGGACAACAATCCTGTTCTTATACAGTGTAGATTTTGAGTTGTTTCTAACAAAGATTCACTTGCCTTTCTTGTTTTCTCTTGTTTGTTGATTTTCTACAATATGCTTTATAAAGTTACTCTTTTTATGATGCCATTTGAGCTCATGGTTTGGTAGAGCTACAGATCTGTTATTAAAGATAGAAAAAGGAAGGCATATTATGGTCTGTTGTTAATTTTGGGACGACACTCAGAACTCTGAGATTAGCTTCTCCTCCTCCATTGTTTCTAAGTTTTCTTTTGTCCCTCTGTTTCTCTCTCCACATATCATCCTTCCTTGATGGCTTAGAATGCCATTTATTCTCATTCGCCCATTGCACAAATCATCAATTGATACCTGGTAAGTTGAAGACGATCAATCAAACTACACCAAACCAAAGGACTGTCCAAAAGTTTGTGATCAGCCTTAGCCCTACCTGTCAATCTAAAAGGGTTTTAACCCCTGAATTCAATTTTCCCTTTTGAAAATCAAAAACATCAAATATACGTCGAACCCATCTTCTTTTCTTAATTTTGTGTGTTCTCGTTTTCGTCAAAGTCATTGTATTGGACAGGATCTAGCACAGTAATGAAACTTTTCTTTTACAAAATCAGAAGTAAAACCAAACTAATTAGGGCTATCAGTAGAAATTTTTTTATTAACTTTTTAAAACGTTTGGTTTGCGAAAACACAAGTAGCTAGGGTTAATATTCGACAAAAAGGTTTGTGGCTTTCATGTATATAATTGTTGAACTTGCATTATATTTGCCATCAACCAATCAAAAACACTTGTCAAATTTGACATGGCCATTTTGATGAAGAAGGCAAAAAATTTTACATTTTTTGGCTCACTTCAGAGCATGGGTTCATTTAGTTCAGTTAGATTTCAACACCCAATTAGGTGAATTTGGTTCCATTCAGTCACAAGAATATTTGATCACGTCATACACGAACCATCCCAGTAGTATGCTACCAACTATAACTTGTCTCTTTATTTCTGCGTTTGTGAAATCTTATGTCCTCTAATTTGTCTACAATTGTGAAAAAATTGCGTCTCTTTCTTATGACATAAAAAAGCTTCTGAAAATGTTGTAACTCAAACAGCAAAGAAACAGTAACTTTGGGGCAATATAGCTTGCAATTCTTTCATATGTGTCGTTGATAGGTTTGAGCAAGTCATTTCTTCGAGCACCTGCCCACCAATGGGAGAGTTCTGATGCCTAGGGCTGGGGTTGCTTTTGTTTTCCTTTCTACAATAAGCAGTATTTAAATATGGAGGGTTCGGATACACTCGAGAGAGAAGAGGCAGTAAATGGTGGTCCAAAAGTTACCATTTTGGTGGTGTGGACTTCGCTGTAATTAATGTCAGCTTAGGTCTGTGCAGTTTTTGAAGTTACATAGGAGGGTAAAAAGGTGATTCAAGGGGTTATTGTCCAAGGGTAATGGGTTTTTGACACGTGGCTCAATTCTAGCCGTTTAATGTTCGCCAATCAAATTATGGGCACTTGTGCCAGCCAGGCAGCCGCAGCCAAATCAGTGGCTCGACGAAATTAAGGTAGCATCCGACTAGAAAATGGGGGAGCGTGTTTCAGGATTGGGCATATTTCGTGTACAATATTGCATCATGTCACATTGGGACTTCAAGTTGACAGTGACTCTGACTGAAAGATTTTTGTTCACTTTGTTTTTAGCCATCCTTGTTGGCTTTGATTCACTGAGAAAGTTGATCAAACTTAATAGCTTCAAATTTTTTTTTTCTTTTTTTCTGTTCTTTGATTTTTGTGTTCATTTTTCTTCACCAAATTTAGTCTAATATCGCTATGTTTTGTGATGCATTTTCCACAAAATAAAGTTTATGCACGGTTCCTATTTTAGTAGAAGGTAGTGAAAATCAAAAGGCTTTGTCATAAGCAGATGACATGCTGGTCTTGATTGATTATAACATGAAAGTTAGCGTTATTTATGTACAAGAATCCACAAAAAATTATCTATCACTTAAGAGTTTTGGTTGCTTGTTTATGAGCAAAAGATTAATTATCACCACCCTTTATTTCCCATCCCTTTTTTTTTATTTTTTTTTTCAAAAATGTGCTCTTTATCTAAAATTCCTATCCTTATTTTCATAAAATAAGTCAACATTTATAATGCTCTTGACTTCTTAATGTCATTTGTTACGCATCAATTAATAATGATCTTCAAGACTAAATGGTCGCTTCTTTTGTTCTGCTACCCTTATAGATGTCACTGTACTTATGCTGCCAGGAGAGACTAGTGTAAGTTTATTGCACAATGCACAAACTAAAACAATAATATTTTAACCATCCAATCGAGCTAAGTTGACACTTGATTTTTAACAATGCACGATCTAATTAACTTCTTACCATGTTACAGTGTTAAAGCAACCATTGATAGGTACAAAAAAGCAAATTCAGATTCTGCCAACAATGGTTCTGTTTCAGAAGCTAATGCTCAGGTATGATGTCTAAGATTTACTTTCTCAAATAAAGGTCTAATCTCAAAGTGTTAAAAATGAATTAGAGACACATTATACCATAATAAGAAGTTAAATTTAGCAACAACAATGAAATTCACCCAAACCAAGGATTTGGGCTTTTTGACTAAAGAATTTCCAATTATTCAAAAGAGGATTCTAGCTAAGAAATGCAGACCTAATACATCTTTTTGAAGTAATACAAGCTGAAAAACTCAAGCTTCACGTTGACATGAATGTTAAGATATTATGCATTATGAACTGCCTTAGGTTTTGTGTTGATTTACTACTTTGCCACAGTTCTACCAGCAGGAAGCATCAAAACTGCGTGCCCAGATTGGTAATCTGCAGAACTCAAACAGGTGATTTTCTTTAACAAATTTCTTTTTGTTTACAATCCAAAAAATGACAAAAAAAAAAAAGAAAGAAAGAATCTTTGGATTTCAGCAAGTTTAACCTTTATAATTTTGTTGTTTATTAGGAACATGCTTGGTGAGTCCTTGGGGTCCTTGAACCTTAGGGAACTCAAGAGTCTAGAGAGTAAGGTAGAGCGAGGCATCAGCCGAGTTCGATCCAAAAAGGTGCCCCCCTATACATTTTGTTTTTTAGTTCTCGCTTGGTAATTTGTCAACGTGTTCTTGTTCCAAGCCTTCCCATTCCCATTCTTGCTATAACGTGTCCTCTAATCCTTTTCTTCGAAAATCGCAGAATGAACTTTTATTTGCGGAAATTGAGTTCATGCAGAAGAGGGTAAGTTTTACAAGTTCAAATAATCTAGTATTTCATTTGTTCACTAATCAATCCAAACTCCCTATCATGAATGATTTATGTTTTGCAAGTGAATATTATGAAATGGAAGTTGACAATACACAAATCAGGTCTAAATTGCCAACTTAATGAAATGGAAGTTGACAATACATCAATTGAATATTACTATATTTCCTTATTCATGTTTTGGTGATTTCTCTCGATGTATTGTTCATAAAATTTTTCAGTGAGGGAGTTTTAGATTACATGTTGCTTCAGTTTCTATATTAATATGTTGACAAGATGTCTACACATTTCCAACATTAACAAATACATCCAAAGTAAACATATATGTAAATTTTTTCTGGCGTAAATACTGAATGATCTAGGAATAAGGCTACCCCTTTTTTTCTTTCCTCCTTGGTTATTATGTGCGTATTTATAAGGACATATAATAGGAATTGGAGCAAAGCCATATCTACCCAAAAAAGTTAAAGAAAGCCCTTTAAAATCTATACAATGATGGTTGTGGCTGCATGTGGATGTTTATTCTTTCCTTGATCTTAGAATTGAATCAGGTATTCATGAAAATTCTAAGGAAAATCGTTGTACAAGCTTAATATTTAGAAGCTTAGATAAATTGGATTAATTCAACGTGTGCTGTTTGGTAACACTTTAATATGTCAATTGAAACTAGTTTTGACGGTTGTGACAATTCTTCACTTTTTCCAAACGGAGGCTGGGATTCAAGATTTCTTATGCAAATTCTTGATATAATATATTTGCTCTTTTTTTTTTCTTTTTTTTTTTTCATCTTTTGCTGCCTGCTTTAGCTTCAAAACCTTGCAAGTAGAACACAAATAACCATATTGCTGAATTCTGTAGTAGATAGGCAAATCTCAATTGTTTTGTAATGAAGTAAATCAAATTTATCATAGTTTACAGAATACTAATTCATCTTACTTTGGGAAAAAAACAAAAACTTGGATTCCAGGAGATCGATTTACGTAACAGCAATCAATATCTTCGAGCAAAGGTCAGTTCCCCTGAAGATCTATATGTGAGTGTGCGCGAACATTTGTAAATGTTTCTATATGCACAAACAGATGCCCTTTTATAGCCTTAATAATCAAATTAGAATGTGATGGTTTATGTGAAAACAATGATCTCAGGTGGTAGCTGAAACTGAAAGAGCACAGCAGCAAATGAACTTGATGCCACGGAATTCTGACTATGAACTTGTGTCGCCTCAGCCATACGATGCCCGGAATTTTCTCCAAGTAAATGGGACACAGGGAAGTGATCATTATCCTCGCCCAGAACAGCCATCTCTTCATTTAATGTATGACTTCTTCCTAGCTTTCACCACTTATCACCGGTCGCACCACCAAACTTCGGATGATATGCATATACTTTTCTTGCATTTTCTCGTGTTTAATTTAAGCGTTAATGTGTTTTTGTTTCCTAATAATATGTAGAAATCAGGATGTTTTTCTTAATTATGTTTACAATCATAAATTAGACAAGGTTACTTCTTTTCTCAACTTATACAAGCTATTCAAGATTAATTTGATGCAATTTATAATTGCCAGGAACGCAGTGTTTTGTGGTTTGACAATTTTTGTTTTTCCTTGTGACATTTTGATATATAGTAAATGATAATATGGCCCCAAAAGATATTGATTTATCTTTCTATGCTTTTTAATTACTTATGAGGATGAACATCAAAAGCAGCCTTCTTACTCCTACATATTCCATTGGTAACATTTCCACGAGAAAAGGCAAGGCAGCCATTTTCCACACTAGGTTAAATATGTTAGTTGAACTGCTTCCGTGATGATTTTTTTTTTATTATTATTAATGAGTTAATTTATTAAATAGGATCATCAATAGTGCCATGACGCAATGATAAGTATTATGAATGTAGATTTCTTTGCCACATAGTAAATATTCTGAATGAAAATTCCTGCTAGAAAAGTGCATGATCATAAATATCTTCACTTCTAGATGTACTGCTGTGGAGTCAAATTGTAAAAAATAACTTTTCATGTTCTTTAGCTACACTAATTTGTTATCACAATTAATATGATTGTACTTTTGTTGGTTTCCCGCAGCTGAGATGCTTAATGGGTTCAGATTATTATCATCTTGAAGTTCTGTTGCTGTGCTCGGCTGATCATGGTTAACTAGTACTACAAATGGACAGGGGTATTACTATATCCGACGCTAACGAAAAAGAAGCATCTGCGTTAAACTAAATGTACTGTTCAAGAGTATATTTTCCCAATTTTCATGCAGCACTGTTAATGGTGATTACAAGTTTACTCTTGTTTAATCAATTTTATATGGAAATGGGAGTATAATAACGTCACTTTGCTTTATATAAAGATTCACCCTCTGTTTTTTTGTTGGTCTTGTGTATCAAAGTGCATAAAAACAATATGAGTAATGACATTAATTAATAATAACTTTATATAGTAAAAAACAATAATGACTGATGTGGCAAGTATAAAAAGACAAAATTATCTCTTATTATTTTGTATGTTTTAAAGTATATGATAACTAAATTTTAATTTTCATATTTGCTACATCAGTCGTTTTGAAAAGTCTTTACTAAAAGCTACCATGTGTATCATTACTCAAAGCACATATAAATTAACCAATCATTTACATAACATAAACTCAAATGAAAATAAAGTAAATTAAATATTCACAATTTTCTTTTACATTATTAAAAATCATATTGTACCTTTTATAGTTGCTCACAATGAGTTTTCATATTTTGATATAACATTTTATAACTTTCTCCTTCTATATTTCACGAAATATATTTTTTTCAATATAAGTAACTATATAATCATTCATCTAGTAATCTCCCATTTGATTACATAAGTGATTCTTCACTATATTCCTCGACAAAAAAGCTCTTTCCATTTTAGTTGTAGCAATAGGCAAAATCAAAACTAATTTGATAATCATATATACCAAAAGATACGCAATATTTCTTTTTGTTTCAACCATCTTCTGAGTAAGATGACTAATATTTCTCAATTGTGAAAACCCTTTGGTTGATTTCACATCAACAATGTAAGTATCCAATTCAACATCAAATGCTTTAATTGCCAATGCAAAAAACTCAAAAGGATAAAATTCTTCCAAGTGAATTATTTTTTTCTTATCAAAAGCTAAAAAGCAATTGCTTGGATTCAATCAAGCCATGCAAACAAGCAACTTAGTATTTGTTTCCTTGAAGCGGTGGTTGAGCACTTGAAGTTGCAAATCTATCACAACACAAATAGTCAACTTGATAGTGGTGAAATTTGTGACTTGTTGAACTCTTTTTTGTGATCTCTCACCACAAATGAACATTTCATCTAGGGATGGCAACAGGGTGGGTTTGTGGTGGGCTTGCATTGTTTGTTGATATCCTCCCCACCCCTTGACTCGCCCCACTTCACTTTCCTGTGGGCACCCAATGGATGGTTGTTTTTCACAAAATTAGATTCCCAAAAGATCCAATTTTTCACAATCATTTTAGTCCAAAATATTTTATTTAACTTATCCCAAATTATATGGTCCAATACATATCTTGTTATAAAAATTTATAATATTCAATTTCCTCACACATCAAAACAAATATTTTATATCTCCATTATTAATAATATTATACACTAAAACTATATATATATATATATATATAGATATATATATATATATATATAATTAAAGATCATAACTATTTTCATTTTTATTGTGACCATTTTCTTAATTAAAAATTCTTTTAAACTAGAAAATTCAATTTTATAATACACTAACCAAAAAAAAAAATTTCTATATGAGGAGCATAGAGCAGCTATACGCCAAATGTTGGATGGGGTCAAGGAGCAGAGGAATGCCAAATATTTAAGTCTTCCTATGCATATCGGTAGACCTAAAAGGGGTGTGTTTACCTTTTTGATTGAGAAAGTGTAGAAAAGAATTAAAGCCTGGAAGAACAGATTTCTTAGTTTGGCAAGTAAGGAAGTGCTCATCAAAGCTGTCATAGATGCTCTCCCAACGTATGTTATGGCATGCTTCATACTCCCTGGCACAGTTTGTAAAGATATTATTAGGACTATAGCAAACTTTTGGTAAGGCAATGTAGAGGAAAGGAAGTCAAAAATTCATTGAAGAACATGGAAGGATTTAGCCATACCAAAGGAGGACGGGGGGCTTGGCTTCAAGAATATCCAGTTCTTTAATGATGCACTGATAGCAAAGCAGTTGTGGAGACTAATCACTCAACTCAACCTTCTTATAAGCAGGGTTATGAAGGCAAAGTACTTTTTGCAAGGGGGTTTATTGGCAGCTCATAACAAAGGTAATTCCTCGTGGTTGTGGAAAAGTTGGTTAGGTGCTCGATATATTATAGAAAAAGGGCCATGTTTTCATGTTGGAGATGATAAATCTATAAGGATTTAGGATCACCTATGGATTCTAGGCTAACAAGGATGACAGCTTACCCAAGCATCCTCTTCCCGGGAACAAATTACTTTGGTTAGCCAACTCATGACTCCCGAGGGCAAGGACTAGAATAAGGAACTCATTAGGGTAGTGTTTAATAGACATGAGGCAGACCTCATCATTTCTATCCCAATTGCTCAGGGTGAGGGACAGGACAAACTTATTTGGCAACCACACAAGCAAGGATCTTATAAGGTGAAATCAACATACCAGGAGGTAGTAAGGGAGTAAAGCAGGAATATAACAAATGCCGAAAGCAGTACAATTAGGGAAACTATAAAAGGTATTTGGAGAAAAACATGGAGGTTGGATATCAAAGGGAAGTTTAAGCATTTTTTTGTGGAAATGTTGGTATGGTATTTTACCCATGAAGGATTAGCTTATCTAGAAAGGAATCCAAGAGGATCCCATTTGTTCTATGTGTTGAGAGCAATATGAAAATATGAAGCATGTCTTATTTTACTACAGAAGAGCAAGATTGGTATGGAAGATTGTTTCGGTGCAATGGACACCTCTAGAGTCACAAGTTCAGTCTTTCACAGCTTGGTGATGCAGCATGTGTTTAAGGAAACCGAGTAGTCATTGGAATGATAGGCTTCAATTGGCAGTTTACGTACTATGGATGTTGTGGAATAGTAGAAACTACTGGATATTTCGACAAGAGTGGAGGAATGAAAAAATGGTAGTGGATATGGCTGTGGTAGAATGAATAGACTTTCAGGATGCTAACCAGAAAGGATGAGCCATTTTCAACGATGGATGCCATGGTCTAAGGGCTATAGTGGATAACATAACCTTTTTTGTAGAAGGAATGGTTATATTATTTACTATCGATCGTGGTAAGGGACATTCTAACGTAGAGATGTTGAGTTTAGATCTCGTGTGATAGTTAAGATGATGAGATGTTTATTTTGTACTTTACACAGATCGAGAGTCCTAAGGATACCATTGTCATTAGACAAACCTGTAAATGTTAATTTTTTGACAAGTAAATACAACTATCATTTTAGAAAAAAAAAATTGGGATTTTTATATATAAGTAATATAAATTACATATATAATAAGAAGACTAATGATATTCATTGTGAAAAATAATACTGATTAATGTGGCAATCATAAAAAGACAAAACAACATCTTACTATTTTGCATGTTTTAAGGAATGTAATAATTAAATTTTAACTTTTCATACTTGCCACATTAGTCGATATTAAAAGTCATTATGTGTATCATTACTCTAATAAGAAATTGGTGACAACAAAAATCGTCATTAAAAGATATCCAAATTGGTGAAAACAAGAACTTTGTCACCAATGAATAAACTTTAAGATTTTTGTGACGAGAGTGGTTCTCGTCATTAATTGTGTCATATTGGCAGAAAACCTTCCCGCCACATTCTTTAGTGATGAAATGGTGACGACTTTCAGTGATTTGTCACTAAAACTGGTAAGTTGATGCAAAATTGGTGACGTATCAAGTTCTTAACACTAATGGGGCTTGAATAATTATCTGACTTGAACATTGGCGTATTTTTGGGTATTTAGTCCCCACATTTATAGGTCGTACGTGTGTTGCTAAGATCAGTACCAAGATGATGAGTCTTCATCAATTTGCTCCATTTGTGAAAGCTCAAATATCGGTAATAGATCCCAAGAAAAAAATAATATCTCGTCGTCTCTACTGATTAGCAAGAAAGTAATCTAGAAGGGAGGTTCTCTCCAAAAATAAGCATATGCCACTGAATGTGGCAAGGGCATGGCAAGCCAGCCTTATGCTTCCTTTCATTGGCCCATGTGGAGGCACTCATGCACCATGTAGTTCTTCGTTGGCTTGATGCCAAAGTTGGTGCTCATGCAAAATGTATTAATAAAATGGTTAAACACATTGAAGAAGTTGCAAAATCTAGTACTCCCATTGTTGATGTGCTAACAAATGGCCACTTGAAAAGAAATGCCCCCAGGAGTGCAACCTTAATATATATCATCATTCCATCCAAATTTCTTGCTCCACTAGGAATGCTGTCTCACCAGCCTTGACCCATATATATGAGCCAACTTCCAAATCATTCATCGAGACTTTTTTATAAGTCAAGTTTGAAAAGTTAGGTGCTTTTCTGTATTTTGCATCCAATACAAGAGCAAATTCCAGATGATTCTTCTTCAAATCCTTCGCATCAATCTTCAACATAGACAATTGGCTGAATTTTGTGTAGCTAGTGCATCGAGACAAAGGACCATGGTTGGCCAACTAGGCTGCAATGAAAGTGGGCTTAAATTGGATTTAGGTTTACCCAATTTAATTCGTGATTCGAAAAGCTCAATTCATGTTTCACTTTCAAAATGAAAAATTCTGTCTCATATTTAAACAATATTGCATATTCAATTTCAACAAACATTTCTTCCTTGATTGCCAATTGTAAGGACAATTAGGTATAGAGTGTTGAATATTTCAAAGTTTTGGAATGTTGTGTACAGATTTAGTGCTACTTTGTTGACCACGTTCTCATAGTTTGTCTCTTATTTTGTTCCTGCACATTCAACACTATGCTTGGCTTTTACCAACCAATGTTTTACTTGGTTAGCAAAGTATTACCCGCATGACTACTTAGTTGACTCCTTATTAAGTCAAATCTTATCCACTTGGAGTGCTAAATGTTGCAGACTTGGTTGATCACGTCTTGAGGCCGCATGTTTTTTGGACGTTGAGCTGCCTTCTATTTGTTCGGCCATAATCCTTGACTAAGTAAAGAAGCCACACGTTGTGCATGATCCCATGTTTGTTAGGCGTCCCAACTTTTTTGCTTTTTTTTTTGTTCCATGCAGCATTATAAATAATGCTGCATGCCAAGCCTCTTGTATATAAGAAAAAAACTTCTGCAATCTCTTTACAATTCTGCAAATTTCTACAACTTTCCTTTAGAAATTTCTTCCTTCATTCTTTCATTATTCTGCTAGTATCTTTATTTTGTTGTTCATGTAACCCTCTAAAAGAGGAAGACTTGTTTAATTATGAGGAAATATTTCACAAATCCTTGAAATAGTTTCTTTAAGATAGTGCAAACTACACAACTCAAGTCCATTCTTCTCCTGGTTTTATTTGATTTTCCTAAATTCTAAAGGAACTATCCTGAATTCCAAACCCACTTTGAAAATCAACTTTGCTTTGTACCCAATAATTGGAGCAATATTAGTAGGAATACGTGGTCCTAAAACCTTTAGAGAAATTCCTCATTACTTGGACCTGCAAGCAATCAAATTCATAATTGGTAGGACGTTTATGGTCTCGTTTTAGCTATTGACATTAGTAAAGTGCGGTTGAAGTTCAAATTGGAAGACATTAGCAAAATTCGGTTGAAGTCTTTCTTCGAGTTATTAGCTTTTATTTTTTTTTCAACTTTTTCCAGAAACTACATGGCTACTTCTAGTGCAGACACTCTCAATCCTACTTCCATTGCAAATACTCCCCCATGAGTGACAATCAAACTACCCAACCTAAAGTTCCACTCACACAAACCATGCCTGTACAATCGTCATACGCCAAACCTTTTTCAGATGTTTCAAAGATTGAGATTTTTGCCAATGAAAACTTTAAATGTTGGCAGGAAAGAATTTTCTCCTTACTTGATGTCCATAGTGTAGTACATGTTTTGTTAGAGCTTGGACCTGCCCCAACTGCTAATGACAAAATTCAACAATTTTGGCAATATGCCAACAAGGTTTGTTGTCATACGTTTTACAAACCTTCTCCAATGAATTGTTTGATGTCTTCTGGCCTTACAAGGAAGCAAAAGGCCATATGGGAAGCTTTAATTAAAAGATTCACAGCTGAAAATGCCACCAAACAGAAGGTTGTGGTAGGAAAATTCTACCACTTGAAAATGGTTGAAAAAAAAGAGATGAAAAGTCAGATAAATGAATATCAAAAATTACTCGAAGATTTAAAAGCCGAAGATATCATGCTTTTGGAAAAATTTGTAGCCGACTTGTTGATAGAAATGTTGCCAGAATCCTAGAGTGACTACAAGAATAGTCTAAAGCATAAACAAAAGTCCTTCACCATTGAGGAGTTAATCACCCACATTCTCATCGAAGACACCAACAGAAAGGAGTTAAAAGTTGGCAAAGCTAAAGAATTAGCATTGAAGGCAAATTTGGTGCAAGGGAGTAGCTCCAATAAAAGTACAAAGTCTAAATCTAAAGATTTCAAGCCTAAAAGTACTAACTTCAAGAAAAAGAAAGGCTCTTGTTTTGTTTGTGGTAAGCTAGGTCACCATGCTCCTCAATGTTGCAAAAGAGTGAGAAATGAAAATCCTCTAAGGCCAATCTAGCAGAAGGAGGTGAGGTTATAGTTGCTATCGTTTCTCAAGTAAACATGGTAGTAAATGCCAAAGAGTGGATGGTAGATTCTGGGGCCACTCGACTCTTTTGTGGTAATCGAGATGATTTTTCCTCCTACACTTCAGTAGAGGAAAAAAAATGAAGCAATCTACCTAGGAGACTCTAGAACTACAAAAGTTCATGGCAAGGGCAAAGTCTTTCTCAAACTTTCATCTGAAAAGACTTGGCCCTCATTGATGTACTACATTTTCCAACTATTAGAGCAAATTTGGTGTCTGTGCAACTACTTGACAAAGCCGGAATCAAAATATTTTTAGAATCTGGAAAAATTGTCATGACTAAGAATAATGTGTTGATAGGTAAGGGCTATGAGAATTAGGGATTATAAGTACTTTCTGTTTCCAATGTTATCAATGAAAATGCATCTACTTCTTCTACTTATATGATGAATCATTTTCCTTATGGCATGCAAGATTAGGACATACTAATTTTAGCTATATTAAGAAAATGCAATCACTTGGCTTAATTTCTAGTTTGAGTTCAACCAATGTAGATAAATGTGAAATATGTGCTGAATCAAAAATCACTAAAAAGATTTGTATTTTTGTAAGTAGAAAAACAAAACTATTGTCTTTAATTCACACTAATTTAGGTGATTTAAAACAAACTATGACTAGAAGTGGTAAAAGATACTATGTTACTTTTATTGATGATTTCTCTAGATTCACTAAGTTGTATTTACTTCGAAATAAAGATGATGCATTTTATGCCTTTATTTCTTATAAAACTGAAGTAGAAAATCAACTTAGTAGAAAAATTAAAAGAGTTAGATTACATAGAGGGGGTGAATATCTATCACTAAATGATTTTTATGAAAAAAGAAGGAATAATATATGAAGTAACTCCCTCTTGTTCACCTAAATCTAATGGTGTAGTTGAAAGGAAAAATAGAACACTTAAAGAAATGATGAACTTTATGTTAATCAGTTCTAGTGCACCTCAAAATCTGTGGGGTGGGGCTATTTTATCTGCATATCACTTGCAAAATAGAATTCCACGTAAAAGGACTGGAAAAACACCATATGAATTGTGGAAACATTATGCACCTAACTTAAAATATTTAGAAGTGTGGGGCTATTTAGCTAAAGTTATGTTGCTTGAACCAAAGAAAATAAAAATAGGTTCGAAAACATCTGATTGTATGTTTATTGGATATTTAGAACATAGTGTAGCATATAGATTTTTGGTGTTAAAAAGTGATGTGCTTGATTGTAATACAATAATGGAAACAAAGAATGCTGAATTCTTTGAACACATTTTTCCACTTTCTCGAAAAATTTCTCAATACCTATTGAAAATAATAGAGAAATCAATTCTGATGAAAAATTGAGAATGAGCAAAAAGCCTAGAAAAGAATCCTCTTTTGGAAATGATTTTTATACTTATCTTATTAATAATGATCCGTTAACTTTTGACGAAGCAATTTCTTCTTTTGATTTAAGATTTTGGAAAGAAGCAATTAATGATGAAATGGACTCAATTTTGAAAAATAAAACTTTGATTTTAGTTGATTTACCTCCCTGCACAAAACCTATTGGCTGTAAATAGATTTTCAAAAGAAAATATAATCCTGATGGCTCAATTGATAAATATAAAGCTCGTTTAATTGCAAAAGGTTTTTCACAAAAACAAAATATTAATTACTTTGATACTTTTGCACCAGTAACAAGGATTTCATCTATTAGAGTTTTATTTGCTTTAGCTTCTATCCACAAAGTTTTCATTCATCAAATGGATGTTAAAATTGCATTCTTGAATGGGAATTTAGACGAAGAAATTTATATGACACAACCTCAGGGTTTTGCCATTTTTGGACAAGAAAATAAAGTTTGTAAGTTAATAAAGTCACTTTATGGCCTAAAACAAGCTCCTAAACAGTGGCATGAGAAATTTGATCAAATCTTACTGAGTGATGGTTTTTCATCAATGGAAGTGGACAAATGTGCATATACGAAAACTATAAATAGTGATTATGTGATCCTTTCTTTGTATGTAGATGACATACTCATATTTGGTACTAGTTTTAATATTATAAATAGTACTAAATGTTTTTTGTCTTCAAACTTCGACATGAAAAATTTGGGTGAAGCCAATGTTATATTGGGTGTTAAAATTATAAGGAGAAGCAATGGAATAATGTTGTCACAAAATCATTATACTGAGAAACTTCTTAAGAAGTTTAAAAACTATGATGTGACACCTGTATGCACTCCTTATGATGCTAACTCCCAATTGAAAATGAATCGTGGTGGCCTAATTGCTCAGTCCAAATATACTCAGATTATTGGGAATCTGATGCATTTAACGAATTTTACAAGACTTGATATAGCCTATGCAGTATCTAGATTGAGTAGATATACTCATAATCCCAATCATGAGCATTTGTCTGTTTTAGTTAGACTAATGAAATATTTGAGAGGAACCATTGATAATGGTATCCTATTTAGTGAATTTCCCACTGAATTAGAAGGATACTGTGACGCTAACTGGATCTCTGATTCAGAAGAGACTAAATTCACTAGTGGCTATGTATTCACACTCGATGGTGGTGCAATAGCATGGAAATTGCCAGACAAACTATTATTGCTAGATCAACTATGGAGTCAAAGTTTATAGCTTTGGAATTGGCTGGATCAGAGGCTGACTAGTTAAGGAACTTCTTAGCCGGAATTTCTATAACCAAGGGGATAATGCCCCTAGTTCCTATGTATTGTGATTGCTAAGTTGCAATTGCCATAACGAAAAACAAATCATATAATTGCAAAAATCGACACATGAAGTTGAGACATGATGTCGTAAAGCAGTTGCTACGAGATGGAATAATTTCCATTGTTTATGTGAAGTCAGAAGTGAATTTGGCCGATCCTTTTGACTAAACCTTTAGGAAGAAAATTAATTCATCAAACATCGAGGGAATTGGAACTTAAGCCAATAAGTTGTCAATAGAGATGGTAACCTAACCTATGTGATTAGAGATCCATGAAACAGGTTCATATGGGTAATAACAAATCAATATTGGCATTGAAACACTCAAATGTAAGCTCATTCTCTGGTGAGTGTTATGACTGCTACTAATAGTGAGTTTGAGTTTCAAAACTCTTAATGAATTTATTTCCTTATGGATGGTGTATTTAAACTTAGTATACACTTGATGAATTTACCTATATGAGCATGGAGTGATGCCACTCCTATAAGATTTTGGCTAAAAATTTTAGAGCTCTCATTAAATACCAGGCATGCGCATGGCTTATTAGCGTAAACATGCATCGAACAGCAAAATTATAAAGGTTGTAATGTGACTGATAAGATCTCTATCTTACATCGATGAATTATTGGTTCAAAGAAATTTTGCATTTCACCAATAAGTTAGTAAGATATATATTTTATCAATCTAAGTTTGGTTCATAGTCCAAAAGACACCAAACTGAATGCATTTGCACCCAAACAAATCCAGCAGAACAATCTTGTTTTCGTTTATCCTTTGAAATATGTGAGGGATTGTTGAATATTTCGAAGTTTTGGAACGTTGTGTCCAAATTTAGTGTTGCTTTGTTGACCACGTTCTCCTAGTTTGTCTCCTGTTTTGTTCCTGCACATTTAGCACTATGCTTGGCTTTTACCAACTAATGTTTTACTTGGTCAGCAAATTGTTATCTGCATGATTACTTGGTTGACTCCTTACTAAGTCAAATCTTATCCACTAGGAGTGCTGAATGTTGCAGACTTGGTTGATCACATCTTGAGCCCGCATTTTTTTCTAGCCGTGGAGCTGCCTTCTGTTTATTCGGCCATGATCCTTGACTAAGTAAAGAAGTCGCACGTTGTGCATGATCCAATGTTTGTTGTAAGTCCCAACTTTTTCTCCTTTTTTGTTGTCCCATCCAACACTATAAATAGTGCTACACGCTAAGCCTCCTGTATATAACAAAAAAACTTCTGTAGCTTCTTTACTATTCTGCAAATTTTCGCAACCTTCATTAAAAAATTTCTTCATTCCTTCTTTCATTATTCTGCTGGTATCTTTATTTTGTTGTTTTTGTAACCCTCTAAAAGAGGAAGACTTGTTTAATTCTGGGAAAACATTTCACAAATCCTTTAAATAGTTTCTTTAGGACAATGCAAACTGCACAACTCAAGTCCATTCTTCTCCTAGTTTTATCTGAATTTCCTATATAGAGTTTCAATGTTGCAGTCCATAAGCAATTTAGGCCATTGGCCAAGATTTACTTCAATAAAAAATATCTTAATAGGTGCAAATTCTCAAAAGACTACGATGACACAAACTCTGATATGCGAACATAAAAAATGAGCAAAACTCCTACCCGAAATTTGATCCACAAACCCATATAAGCCCCAAGTTACCGACGTGTGGGCATAAAAAAAGAGCAGAACTCCTACCCAAAATTTGATCTACAAATCTATATAAGCCCCAAGTTAGGGAAAATAAGAAAGTCGAATCAATTCCAAGAGACGACCAAATATTCTCGTCATCACAAACTTGGGGATTATGCTATGCATGCATTCATGTGTCGACTACCTACATTTCTTATCCACGTGGACTGTTGGCAAGACCAAGAAAGCCATTAAGCCCCTAGGTTGGCTCACGATCTTTGCATTGGAAGATCTGACCTGGGGCTTAAAGGGCTAGTTGATAAGGATAAAAATGGTTTAAGGTTAGATTATTTTAAAAGGTTGAACCCCAACCCTAAGGGTCTCTCATCCATCGGTCCCACAGTTGGTGAGAGATGTAAATCACGGATGCGTAATGGGTTCGACCACGAGACCTCGAGGTTACAACTCAAGGCTTACAACAAGCCTTTACCATTGGGGCGTTCACGTGGGGACGAGATTAGAGTTATTCTATTATTGAGATAAAGTTGAGTAAGAGTAGTTCTCGAACTCTTTTATCTTCTCTTATCTCTTAATTATTATATAAAGAACGTTTCTTAAGGATAAAAGGTAACTAATTTACTTTGAACCAATGCCCTCCTAATTTAATATACTTTTTAAAAATAATTATCTGACTTGAGCATCGAAGTATCTTCAAAGACCTCGTCCCCATCCTTGTAGGCCGTACATGTATCGCGAAGATCAGTAGAGGGATGATGGGCCTTCATCACTAATATTAAAATTATCTTGGATGAAGGTGGATAGTAATAATAATAAGATATATATATATATATATATATATATATATATATATACAAACATATATATTAATTTGTTAGAGTGTGTAAAATGGAATGACATATAAAAATATGTTGAATGAACCACAAATTTAGTCACATACTTTTCAAAAATTTAGATTTAGATCATCACACTTTTTTTCCCCAAAAATAGTCACCAAACTATTAAAAAACATATAATTTTGGTCATTCAATCAAAATGCTCTGTCAGAGTAAATGGAATCCATAAAATATTCTTCTCACATGATTTCTAAAAATCATCAAGACACCCTCAAATTCAAGTATCTTAATTCTGAATCATCTCTCTCATCTCAACGCATTGTCATGTGACTTTTTCACCAGATTTCCCTAAACACTTTCATCCCTCAATCACAACCCTGATGTTGCTATCATCATCCTCTTTAGCACCAGTTGTCAGTTCTAATCTGGAATCAACTTCCAAACCCTTAATTCTATCTCTACTGATAGAGGGGGAAAATAATCTTTTTCATTCCACACACAAATACCCGAACCCGAAATTTCACTCTTTCATGAGCAAATTCACCTATTTAGAATTTATTTTTGCAAGATCACCTCTCCAAAATTGAATTTTTGACTACTTCAGAGATTTCAAGTAGAGAAAGGTACGGGAAAATAAGAACAAAATGTTTGCCCTTTTTATGGAAAAGGGCTTCTTTCCTCACCTTTAGACCCCAAAACTAAAGTTTCTTTGAATCCACCGTAATAGGGTTTATGACAAATTAATATTCCAATCTTTCAAATTCTTTAAAATGAAAATACTTGATTTTGCCTTGAATCTGTTTCAACCATATTATGATGGATTAAAGCCCATACTTGAGCAAATGGAAGTAAAGAATTTCAAAGATGGGAAAACGGATGAGTTTGAGGAGTAAGAAAAGGAAGAAAAGGGTTTGAGGTGGCATTAAAAGTGGTGAAATTTGAGGTGAAGCTGAGAAATTGAGAAGAAAAAGAGGGATGTAGAGTTGAAAATAGGGAAAATGGGTTTATGAGAGAACGATAGAAATCTTAAATGATTTTGAGAAGGAAGAAAAGGAAGAAACAGGTTTGGGGTGGCGGTGAAAGTGGTGGAATATCTTAAGTAATTTTGAGGAGAAAGAAAAGGAAGAAGAAGGTTTGGGACAGCGGTGAAGGTGGTGGAATTTGAGAAGAAGAAGAGAAATTCAAGACAAAAAAAGAGATTCAGAGGAGAAAAGAGATGATAGTGCTTATGAGTGGAGGAAAAAAAATTGTTAGATTAAATATGGGTGGAGGACAAAAACATTCTTGAAAAATATGAATTCCATATATATTAACGGCACACATAGGGCTATAAACGAATTGAACATAAATGAACAGACCTTGTTTGTGAATTGCTCGTTTATTTTTAAAATTGTTCAAAATCGGTTCGTGTTCGTTTAACTTTTATATTTGTGTTCGAGTTCGTTTATTAGTATTCGATAAATGTTTGTGAACTATTCGTGAACATGTTCATTAACACATTAAATGAATTTGTTTATAAACAACTCGTTAACACGTTCACAAACAAATAAACAAATATGTTCATGAACAAATAAACAAACATATTCATAAATAATAAACAAATAATATTATTGTATATATTTATATATATATATATATTATATTTCTATTATTATTTTAATATAATTAAATAATAAACAAATTTTAACTGATAAGTGCAAAAATTACACTTAATCTCAGCTAAAAGGCCGAGAAGATGTGCTCTTTCATAAGGTGAAACCACCATTTTATACTTGCATTCTCCCTTCCCTCTTTCATTAGAAGTCGATGTGGGATTTGGAAAATCCCAATGGTAAAGAAACAAAACAACCACGTTGCCAAGGATCAAACTTGGGTCTCCCAAGTGATAAGTGAGGATACTCACCACTATACAACAACAAAGATGTTTGTAAATAATGAACAGAAAATATTATTAAATATATTATATTATAATACAAATGAATAATAAACGAACATTAAATGAATTTGTTCATGAACATTAAACGAGCTTGTTCGTGAGCATGACCGAACCAAACACATGTCTGTTTGTGTTCGTGTTCGTGTTCGTTTATTAAATGAACACTAAAATCTATTCGTTTAGTTTAACAAATGAACGTAACCGAGCTTGTTCACAAACTGTTTATTGAACGTACTAGTTCGTTTACAACCCTAGACACACATCACTACAAGAAAAAACCCCCTTTAGTGACAATCGGAATTTCGTCACCAAAGGGCTAATTTTCGTTACCAAAGGTCCAGCAGAGACCTTTAGTGACGAAAAAAATTTTGGTGACGCGTCGTCAGCAAAGGTCCGTCGCTAAAGGTCTTTCGTGATAAAAAAAAAACATCGTTTCTAAAGGGTTGCATTTAGTGACGAAACTTGGAAGTGACGAAATTTATTGACCAAAAAAATTCGTCACCAAAAGGGGGAAATTGTTGTTACTAAAAGATACAAGTCGTCACTAAATGAGCAAAATTAGTGACGAAAAATGGTCGTCACTGAAAGTGCGACTGGGCAGCCGGGTAGTGTGACCGTTTTGGTGATGAGAAAAAATTTCGTCACTAAATTATGCCTTGGTCAACGCCTTTAGTGACGAGCTAGTGACGACAAGTTTTTTGTCACCAATTACCTTTTTTCATTAGTGACGGGAAAAATTCGTCACTAAATTATGCCTTGATTAATGCCTTTAGTGACGAGCTAGTGACGACAAGTTTTTCGTCACCAATTCTTTTTAATCATTAGTGACCGAAAAAGTTTGTCACAAAAGAGTTGTTGGATATGCAATTTGTGACGAAAAAGTTTTGTGGCGCTGTTCATTGGTGACGAAATTTTGTCGTCACCAAAGGTTTGTTCTTATTTAGTGACGAAAAAAATTTGTCACTAAATGGGGTCATTAGTGACAAATTTTAACATTACAATGTGGTTTGTTTTAGTATCATATGACCAATATCACAGTATTGATTGTCACATCATTTATTCTTATAATACATACATCATCGAAGTCGGAAAAGTACTGAACGCAATCATACTAAGCATTGAACATCATTTAAATATATATCTGCAAAAGGGCACAAAACTTCAACTTGTTCAATGCCATAGACAACATTTTAATATCCTACTACTTAAGAAATAAAATATTATCCAAACACCATACAATATTATCCGAATTGTAGCATGAAAATATTATCCAAACATCATACACCCACAAAATAGTAGTGCACACATAATTTCCTTCACATTCTAAAAGGAAAGAGCCAGAAGGAATGAAAAAGACCTTGACAACACCAACCAATGGGCCATTTGTAATGCCTTCAATCTATGGATGATTGGCTATGTGGTGGTGAATGCGTCACTGTGATAAGAAAAGTGAAAAACAGTTAATGTTTAAAAATCCATCCAATCCATTCGCACAAATGACTAACTATAGAAACAACAACACCCCATAACTTGAACTCATGACATAATGCAATTACAGAATTGCCCACCAATCAAAGAAAACTAATGTGACCACGAAATGTATCACGTACCATAATACAAAATCACAAACCGCAAATTTTACTTATAAACCAACCCTATTAACTAGATATCATTATGTTACATCATCCTTATTGCTAAGAGAAATTTAGAAATGTGCCACACATCAATACTAATGATATGCAACCTTTGAGTGTACAGGTGAGATCGTACTAAGGGACCAACATGTTGCGATAACGAAACTCATCTTTATAAGACTCGCATATATATATAAAAGCAACACCCCATAATTATATATCATGACATAATCCAATTTCACCAGTAAATGACAATAATTATACTACATTCTCCATCAATCAAAGACAACTAAAATGACCATAAAATGTATAGCATAACATAATACACCACGTCCAATCAAATATAATCTTCATATACCAACATTGTTAACTACTCACCCGTATGTTACATAATGTTTGTATCTCATAGAAAAATAGAAATGTCCCATGCGTTGATGATAATGATATGAAATGCACGTATGGACATGCAACAATCCTTATTAGAACATCATGTGTTTGGGATAACCAAGCTCGTTTTCATAAAACAATGATATATACAGAAGCATCAACATCCCATAATTATATCTCATCACATAATACAATTCCACCAATTAACGATAATAGTCATACTAAAATTCCAAAAACTGAAAAAAAAAAAAAAAAAAAAGAAACTGACCACCAAATGTATCTCGTGACATAATATAAACCATGAATCACATATATAAATCATGAATCAACTCATACATCTACACGCCAATATGTTACATAATGTTCATATCTCAGGTACAAAGTTGAAATGTCACACGCATTGCTAATATTGATATGAATTCTATGAGCAGACATGCAAAAATTACTTACGATCTCATGTTCTTCACGATACCTAATTTCATCATCATATGACACTAATATCTACAGAAATAGCAACATCCTATAATTATATCTCACAACATAATACAATTCCAAGCTGTTAACAATAATAATCATATTACAATTCCACCAACCAACGATAACAGAACTGACCAACAAACCATAATCCATTGGCATAACACAATACCACCAATCACCTATGCCAAGCAAAAGAACCAACCCACATATCTGCGCACCAATATATTACATAATGTTCATTTCTCAGGTGGATGCTAGAAATGTCCCACACATTGCTAATATTGATATGAAATGTATGAGTATATATGCAACAATCCCTTAAGGGAACATGTTTTCGAGATAACCAATCTCATCATCATAAGTCACTTATATCTACAAAAATAGCAACATCCTATAATTATATCTCATTACATAATACAATTCCAAGCTATTAACGATAATAATCATATTACAATTCCACCAACGAAAGATAACATAACTGACCAACAAAGCATAATCCAGTGACATAACCCAATACCATCAATTGCATATGCCAAGCAAAAGAACCAACCCATACATCTACACACCAATATGTTACATAATGTTCTTATCTCAGGTGGATGCTAGAAATATCCCACGCATTGTTAATATTGAAATGAAATGTATAAGTATACATGCAACAATCCCTTAAGGGAACATGTTATCGAGATAACCAATCGCATCATCATAATGATATAAAACCTATAAAATCTGCACTTACCTCCTTTGATGATTGTTGATTGGTCAAACGAGTTAATTCCACCAGTAAAAACTGCATTTGCTCTTTCATTGCACTCATTTCAGCTTCTACTTTTGCAGTCATGACTGTTTTTTGTTCGACAGCATCATTAGCCCTCTTCCTCTCTACTTCCACTTCACTCTGGAGTCTTTCCAAGGCAACTGTCGGTCTCACCGATTTAGCCCACCCCTGCATCTATCCGGGGATGTGGTGTAGTTTGTTCCGGTATATATCTGCTGGCGAACTTGAAGAAGTAGACTCCTCCTGCCGCAATTCATCCTACATTATGCATTTCAACATTATTCGCCGATTAGCATATATATTTGCAAACAAATAGTGTATAATTTGGAAGTGACACTCATTTACCAAAGTTTGTTGTACCTTGTCCGAAACCATCTTTCCTTTCTTCCTCGAAAAATGAGCAATTTTGTACATATCAATTGCGGTTGGTGCTTTTCCTTCCTTCTTTGTCTGTCAAGTGGCCACAAGCACAGTACATGTTGTAAGCATGTGTAACATCCCATATATGGGGGGAAAAAATGAAATCTATAAAATGCTTTACTAACCAAATCATCCACCCTCCTGGCAATGGAGACTGACCCAACAGCCGGTGGGGTCTCATTAGCAGCCCTATTCACTTTATTGCGTTGGCTAATCCCCTGGAAATGGTTCCATATGCAAATTGAGTCAAATCCAAATTTATCACTAGTGAAAACAAATTGAAATGAAAAAGAAAATAAGAATTACTGCCTACATGCCCTGGAAGTTCTCGCTAACAAATCTCTCACACAGACTGGCCCATTCTTCCTCCTTCACATTCACTGGTGGATGCCTTAGTGCCTCTTCCTTCGATGGAAATTTTTTAAAGTGAAGATGCAGCCTGTATTGCCTACTTCGGTGTTGGCCGCTAAATTGTGTATTGAAGGCTTTCTTCACTACATCACTCCTATCATAACTTGAATTCTCCTAAACGTTAACAAAAATGACATTACCTTTCAAATATGCATCTAAATACCCATACCGTTCCAATATGCAACAAAAATGACATTAACATCAACAAATGATCTCTACGAATTGAACTAACAAATACTAAGCACATAAATACCATGCACTTGGCCATTATCCCTTCCTTCAGCTCCTGTGGTTGGTTCTTCCAAGTAGTGCCATCGTATTTTACAAACTGACGTAGAATGCACCCGCTCCTAATGATCAATTCCTGACTATCTGGTCCCACAAACCGTCCTGCTTTCTCATTCACTTCTATGACAAGAGGAACATACAAACGGCCCTTTCTCTTACATCCCAAATTGCGGGTGGGTCCCCTCATAATAGATGTGACTACATAATTTTTAACACCCATATGCCACAAGAGCCAAATATACATTAATAAAACTGACCACCAAAGGAGAAGCATTCATAAAAATATGCTATGATGCATCAAACTTTTAAAAATAAGTGGGATGCAATGAAATTAACTTACCAAGCGAAATATTTCCCGAATGTGTACTTGCCGTCAAATCCTGCTGATTAGGGGTGGTCCCCTCAGACAGTTCATGAGCATCCTCCTCACCAGTATGTTCAGTTGCTGTCGGGGTATGTTGAGCATCTTCTGTATGGCCCTCTAACATCAACGTCAACAATCGCCTAACGTCAGTAGGGTTTGTCGACAACATACCCGAGTCATCAGTGTCCTTGTTTCGAAGTTGGAAAGGAGGATTTGGCCTTTGTGGGGTCAGCCTGGCACTTCGCCGAGGAGACACGAGTTCTGGATGGCTTTCCTGACTTGGCATTAGGCGCGCACTTCTGCGCGGGAATGCACCAAGTGGAGGAACTTCTGTATTCTTTCCTTTATCTGGAGCGGAAGTTCCCTTTTTTCCCATCTTCCCCTTGCCTGGCCCAACCATCTGTTCATCAACAAATAAATATTAGTCCCATTAAGAATTTCCTAACAATAAGCTTCAATGTTTATAAGCTAACCAAATGTAGCTAACAACAAACATGCATAACCAAGAACTTTGTACTAAGTACTATGTTGGCATACCATTTGAAACGAAAAATAATGGTCAAAACATTTAGAGGATATAAAGACACAGCATAACTTTGGAAACACCACACATGTTGAGTTTCACACATACAACACTCACTCTTTCTTTGGAAAATACAACTACACGTGGAGGAAGAGGCATTTGGACCCTATTCTGACTCAGAATACCCATCTTCCCCTAACTCATCTTCTGGTTCAGAAGATTCAGAGTCTACTATGTCTTGTAAACCATCATCATAAATGAATGATTGATCCAGGGATCGCCTAGCCTGTGGAGATCCAAAATGGACATCATTAGCAATTTCTGCATCAACCAATTTCTACATCCAAAATGGACATCATCTTGTAGCCCTCGTCAAGGATGGCATCTCTATATTCAACTCAGCAACAAGATTGAAACTTGGATCCTCTTCTTGATGCACTTCTTCTTCTTGGAACACCTCAATGTTTTCTGGAATATCGTACATCCTACGAGGAGTTACACTTTGCACAACATGCCAATTGTTGCCTAGTTTTAGATCAGCCACATAAAATACCTGCCTAGCTTGAGATGCAAGTATATATGGCTGATCTATGTACCATTTTCTAGCAATATTTACGCTACTCAGACCACTTTCCTTATCAATTTGTAGGCCGGTCGCATTAGTTAGCCTAAACCAATCACACACAAAAACAAACACTCTCTTATGCGCACCTAGATATTGAATTTCTAAGACATCTTGCAGTACCCCATAGAAATCAATTATATTGTTCCCATGTTCTCCCTGTACTGCAACTCCAGAATTTTGAGTTTTTCTATTCCTTTCACGACCTTGGGTGTGAAATCTATACCCATTAATCACGCATCCCGTGTATCGATTTACTTGATGCAGTGGTCCAAATGACAAAGTTTGAATCTCATCCGCAAATGCATGTGGATCATGGCCAACCTACGTATAGAAATTAAAGAGACATTAGGGAACTTCATTATATGCAAGTACATTCTTTGAATGAAGTTTGTGGCAAACTTACACGTTCTCTGAACCATAATCCAAATTGATTATTGTGCCTTTCATCCACATTGTCACTGTCTTCTTCTTCGAGGAGGAGTTTATGTTCGCTACAGGCACCCACATAGCAATAAGAGTAAATATACATGGTATTATTGATAAATTAACATCAAACAAAGTGTGAGAAATGAACATACTTGATTAGCTCCTCTATTTTGTCACAGTTGTTTAGAATGTATGAATGAATCCTGGCCAATTCGCCCTCACTAAGCACGCACCGTTGCAAGCCCCCCAATGGCTTACCTCTACTTGCGAAAATAGAAATCACACCATTACTATCTACCATCTCGTTGTTTCTATCAACCCTATTGAAGCTAGTCTCAACATCATTCAAGTACATACAACAAAATGTTAACCATTCTTTGTCTATGTACCGCTCAGCAATACACCCTTCCGGCCGAGCTTTATTCTGAACATATCTTTTAAAGGTCCCCATTTGTCTGGAAAAATTACTGAGATTAGTGAAAGAAAAAAATTTGAATATAAGAGAATATGCTAAGGCATTTGGATAAATTGATTACCTCTCAAATGGGAACATCCAACGATATTGGGGTGGACCACATATCCTTGCTTCATACGGCAAGTGTGTCAATAGATGAAGCATGATGTCAAAGAATGATGGAGGAAACAATCTTTCCAATTTGCACAATAGTGAAGAAATTTTCAACTCTTCTCTTTCAAGTACATCTAAGTTTGTACTCTGCGCACATAACTTTTGCACAAACTCACTAAGTTCGTACAGAATCAGTCGAACTTCCTTTGTGAGGAAGGACCTAATTGCCACCGGAAGAACACGTTGCACGAACACATACAAGTAGTGAATTTTCAAACTCGACAAATGCAACTCTCCCCCTTTTATGCATCGAGATATGTTCGACGCAAAACCATCAGGGAACTTCACTGATGTTATGAAGTTAAAGATTTTCTGCTTTTCCTCTTTTGTGAAATGGTAGGAAGCCATGGGCATGATGAATGAAGTCCCCCGTGGTTGCAAATGCAACTCTCTTTTCAACCCCTGATCCATCAAATCCCTACGAGATTTCCAAGTGTCCTTGGTCTTACCTTTAATGTCGAACAATGTTGCAACCACACTCTCAGTCACATTTTTCACCACATGCATGATGTCTAAATTGTGTCTCAACTTCAGGTTTGCCCAGTACGGAAGGTCGAAGAACACGCTCTTTTTAGACCACATCGCAACATGACCTTCACGCTTACGCTTACTCCTATTGACATTACTTGATGATTCACCAAATGCATTTGATCCACTAACTGACATCTCAACATCATGAAGGATCTCATGACCCGATTTGGGTACTACTGGATAGCGAAGGTCTACCATCCCATCAAAAGATCCTTTATCCCTTTGTCATTCGTGGTCCAATGGTAAAAACCTACGATGTCCTATATAACAAATTTTCATACTGTGATGCAAGTAATGAGATGAAGTCTCATTTATGCAAACTGGGCAGGCATTATAGCCTTTGGTACTCCAACCAGAGAGCATACCATATGCGGGAAAATCATTTATGGTCCACAGGAGAGCTGCACGTAATGTGAACTTTTCTCTTTCGTGAGCATCATACGCATCGACACCAGTCTACAACTCCTTCAACTCATCAACCAAGGGTTGCAAAAAGACATCAATACTCTTTCCGGGAGATTTGGGTCCAGGAATTAGAGTTGACATGAATATGAATGGATCCTTCATGCACCTCCAAGGAGGAAAATTGTACGGGACAAGAAAGACAGGCCAAATACTATATGCATTGCTTAGGTTGCCGAAAGGATTGAACCCATCAGTGGCAAGACCAAGTTTAACACTACGAGAGTCACTTGTAAAAGAAGGAAACACTCTATCAAAGTGTTTCCATGCTTCACTATCTGTAGGATGCCTAAGGATGTTACCATCTTCTACTCGCTTCTCCTTATGCCACCTCATGTCAGAAGCTATTTCCTCATTAATGAACAACCATTGAAGCCTGCGTTTTAGAGGAAAGTACCGAAGAACCTTACGGGGAACATTTGAACCCTCGCCCATGAATCGAGACTCATTACACTTAGGATTTGGACAAGTTGTGAGGGATGCATACTCATTGCGAAACAAAACACAATCATTGACACAAGCATGAATTTTTTCACTTTGAAATCCTAAATCCCTTATATATCTTTTACACTCATAGAAATTCTTTAGAATGGAAGCTGAATTTGGAAGGGCTTTCTTGAATATGTCAAGAAGAAGATCAAAAGATTTGGTTGTCCAATCACTAGTAGTTTTTAAATGTAAAAGACTCACAATGAAAGAAAATTTGGAGAAATTTTGACACCCTGGATACAGATCCTGCCGGGCATCATTTAATAATTTACGAATAGACTCTGCAGTACTATCTAAATTATTCGACGATCCATGACCAGTTTCTCAATTTTCACCCCAATTACTATGACCTATGTCATGCAGCATGTCATCAAGATCATCTTCATAACCCACCTCTTCATCACCCTCATTCTCATCAGTTGGTAAGTGTTCATCGTCTGAAACATCATCGTACTCCTCACCATGATAAATCCAATTCACATAACCCAGACAGATCCCTTTATGCATTAAGTGAAAGAACACAGTATCTCTATCATAAAGGCGGAAATTGTTGCAAGATTTACAGGGGCATGGAATTTTTTCCAATCCCTCTTTCGCACGATATGCAAATTTAAGAACTCTTCTACCCTTAACTTATAGCGTATGTCCTTTAATCTATGAGCAATTCTCAACCATGACTTGCCCATTACCTATAATCAATTCATTCAAACATTAGAGCACATAACAAATGGGATTAATCGTTTTCTCCCATCGTTTTTGGTTCACAAGCATGAATACGACCCATTTTATTATTTTGCACTCACACGCATACATGCACAAGTAATACGTAAAAAAACAAACAAATCAACAATAAGAAAAGTAAACCATCGGCCTTGAATCCTAAATGCACATCACAATAATATTAATCAAGACTTTAAAGATTCCATTGCCACAATCATTATGCATATATCCGTAAAACAAGATACCAAAACGAGTTAAAAATGAGCCCAATCCAAAGAATCACAAATCTAATCACATAGGTGTGTTCAACTTAGCGAAAGTGATTATCAACCTATTTAATAGAAAATATTTCCATCTCATCTAGAAAGAAATTTATGTTGATTCTACTATTTTTTTTTATAACAATGTTGAACCATTATCTTAAAAAATCAGAAAAAGGATCCAGCTGAAATTAAATTAGAACAATGGAAGAAAATCTCATCTTCGTCTATTTCAATCCAAATCTGAGCCCAAATTCACAAGTTTATTCACCAATTGTTTCATAACGTAACTACTTCATGATCCACGACCAATACATCACAAATTACCAAAACAGAAAATAGAAAACAACATCATTAGTAACATGAGGAATTTCGTAAGAGGATTTTTCCATCATATAATAGATAACAAATAATATTCAGTCCATAAAAGTAAGGGTGAACGGCAGTAATGCAATTAAGATCCCCCAAAGAATAATAAATCCTTTAAAAAATCTATGTTTAATCATTTCTCACATAGTAATTTTCAACTTAGCGGAAGTGATTATCAAGTTATTTAGTAGAAAAATATTTCCATCTCATGTAACCCGGAATTCATGATGAATCTTCTTCTTATTTTTATGAAAGTGATGGATCCTCTTCTAAAAAAAGTCAAGAAAAAATGATCCAAAAGGAATTAAATTAAAACAATGAAATAAAATCGCATCTCATCCAAATCATGTATTGCAACAATAAAATGTTTAACCAAATACACGTATTACATAATTTTGGAGAATGTTGAACCGGTGTCAAACTCAAATAAAGCCTCTCCATTTTCAACACCCCTAAAAATCCACATTTATTAGCTATGAAGAACTTTGCTGCCTCATATTAAGACTTTTGACTTCAAATTAAGATTGTATTTTTATTTTTGTCTGTCATCCCATATTATTATTTACAAAAAAAAAACCTATAAATCAAAAATCTCATCCAAATCCCCAACGACAATGCTAAACAACAAATCTAAGCAAAAGAATGATCCACATGATGTAATCAAACTTCATTTAAACAATGTGCAACAATTTGCAAAAGAAAAAAAAAATAGAAAGTGAGGCATGGAAATTCCCTTCTGAACATCCAATATGTTACAAATATGGAACTCAAAAAACGACTGACCGATTTATTTTTCCCCTGGTTTGCGAAACAGATCGGTCGACGGCCCTTCGCTGGTGCTTGAATCTTAAATGCACATCATAATAATACTAATCATTATGCTGAACAATCCAAATACCACAATCATTATGCATATATCCAGAAAACAGCACACCAAAATGCTAAAAATTGACCCCAACAATCCAACAATCACAGCCCTAATCACATAGTCGTGTTCAATTTAGCGGAAGTGATTATCAACCTATTTAATAGAAAATATTTCCATCTCATCTAGAAAGAAATTTATTGTTTTCCAAAGTCAGCTTTTTTTCTTTTCTGTTTTGGGACAAAAATATATGTACACTACATTATGCTAGTATTGTGAAACTACTGTCGCACGCAAATGTTATAGATTGATTGATGGAACCGACCCATAAGAATTGTCTGTTTTTTGTTTTTTTTTTTTTTGAGTGATGTGCTGAAAGCATATTTGCAGAGGAAAAAAAAGGAAACGTTTGCCGGAGAAGCATTGTGGAACTTACTTGGGTTGCTGAGTTCAGTTTACTTAATGTTGGCGTCAACTTGTGAACATTGATAGACTAAATTTAGCTAGTGCTTGATGGCGGACGGACGGTGACGATGAATGGCGTGCGCTATCGAGGAATGGCAAAACACAGCAGAAGGCGGATCATTTCTTCCAAAGAACAAGAGACAACAATCTGCAGACAGATCGAGCGGAATGGCGACGTAGATAGATCTCGAGCAATGGAAGTAGTGGACGAACGCCGCAGCAGGATTGAAGTCGATCTGCAAATGCCGAAGCAAATACCGCTTTGGAAGCGGCGGAACTTGCCTTCGAGCGAGCAAAACTTGGCGGGAGAAGAGATCCGCGGTTTGGGGAAAATGGGTTTAGCTTAGCGGAGTGGAGATGTGGTGGGTCAAATGTAAGAAAATTACTGCTTGTGTGATAGAGGCGGAAGGTCCAAAAACAGACTAAGTCTTGACTCTTGACATTCTATTGGCTTTTCAGAATTTTTTCTTAATTTTACTTTTCCACTTGCTGATTTGGAATTAAATGGCAAAAGCAAAATCATTTTAAATCATTGTATGTATTTAAAATTATATGTTGCTTATATAAATATATGAATAATAACATGTGTGTGTTATTGTGTGTGCTCATAAAATTTTGTGTATGTATACACTATAATATGTATGTTATGTAATAGTTACATATATATTAACCACTTAAACCATGAATCTTAGTTCTAACTATATATACACATATGTAAATATTTCTTCTAGTCTAAAAACATAGTTCAATTTTAAAAGTCAAAACTGATTTTTTTTCACAAAAAATTTAAAATATCCTTAATGAAATAATGTTATAAAACGGTGTATTAATAAATAATACCCTTAATGTGAAAATTAGTATAATAAAATGAGGTATACCTCCACTTGTTGAAACATAATATCGTTTTTTTAGAATAAGGGGAGTACGTATACATGTCCATATTACTTTTGTGATACATTGTACATCTAGCTAGACGTGCATATGTATTAGTCACTACGTATGTTATAGTATTACATTAGTTCAATTACTTCATCAAACAAACCAATTACTACTAATCAATATTGAGTCCTTATCTCAAACTCTTATAAGTAGTACAATCATTAGAATTAACCGCCATAATATAAGTAGGCTAAGTTTGGTATAAGGAATAATATTCTTAGTCATATAATTATTCTTAACCAAGGAAATCCAATCATAATTAATTGATGGTATATCTTAAAAAAGTAATGTAGGCAAATTCATATACCTTAGGGTGTCTTAGTGCAATTAGTAAAAATTAGGAGTAAAAAATTTAAAATCTTCAATTTTGCCCAATAGATAAATAACATAACCCAATCATGATCCTTAGCCCAAGTCAAATAATTATATAAGTTGTTGAAAATTAATTTAGGCCAAAATATTTTATTCAATCTATCCCTAATTATATGCCCAAATACATATATTGTTATTAAATCCTATAATTTTTAATTTCATTACACACCAAAACAAATATTTTATATATCAATATTTAATAATATTATACATTAAAAGTTTATATATAGCAATATGAATTAAAAGATTATTACTATTAGGGTGTCATTGTATAATTCTTAAAAAGTAAGGGCAATAATAAAAGGCATCCATTTTGGTGACGACAGAAATTCCGTCACTAAAAGCCATTCAATTGGTGACGACCATAACTTCGTCACCAATAGCTGAACTTTAAACTTTTAGTGACGATAGTATTTTTTCGTCACCAATGTTTCGTCACTAAATGTGCCATATTGGCGGGAAACTTTCCGCCAAAGTCTTTAGTGACGAAATGGTGACGAGAATTAGTCACTCGTCACTAAAGATGGTGAGATGGTGAAAATTTGGTGACGACTTGAATTCTTGTCACTAAAGGTGTCCTTTGGTGACGGAATTTTTTCCGTCACGGTGGTTTTCGTCACTAAAGAGGGGTTTTTCTTGTAGTGCATAGACGGAATGCAAAAAAATTATGTTTTGTAGTAGTTCAGTGGTCATTTTTGAAAAAAGAAATATAGTGATCAAAATCTAAATTTTTGAAAGGTATGATGACTAAATTTATTATTCACTCAAATATGTATAAGGAAATCCCATGCACTTTTTGATTTGGTCTCCAACTTGCCTTCTTTGTCAAATGGGCTTGTTTCATTTGTTTTTTTAGAAGTCAGTTGTTGGCTCCAACTCATTATAGTATGGTCACATTTTTCATATTGCAAATTAATTTTGATAAAGAATTAAAATTTTGTCTTTTATTTGTACATTTTTTGGCTAATTAAATTATATTTTTACTCTTTAATTATGTGATTGCACTATCTTTTATGGTGCAATGAATGTGGAAATATTTTCTTTTCAATATGAAAGGAATTTCATTATTATATCAACCGAACATTAAGGGTATTCATTTTTATTCGTGGATTAGATCGGATTGAATCGGCTCCGATCTGAAATTTCGGATTAGATCGGATCAAATGGATTTAATTTTCTAGAATGGATCGGATTGGATCGACTCTGATCCAATCCGATTTTATCTAAATAAAAAAAAAATGGAAAAATTTTCCTTTAAAAATATGCAACATTAGTTGTAAAATAGAAATTAGTATTCTTTTTGATAGTTCCAATCATTTTTTAAGTACAATTAGCTAATTTGTTACAAAATAAATTAAAATATTAACATGAAAATACACAAATTAATTTACATGAAAAATGCACAAAATTAATACACAAGTTAAAATATTTACATAAAAAATATTTATTCCTTTTACATAAAATAGACAACTTTTTAACATGAAATTATTAATTTAAAACTTAATATTGTGTATGAAACAAAAACAAGAGTAGAAAAAAAAAATCAAATTGGATTTGAAATTTGATTTGATTTGATCCTAATATTTCTAATAGAATCGAGTCACAATCTACTCAATTATGAATCAGATCAAATCAAATCATGTTCGAGTTCAAATTTGAGTTGGGGCCGAAACATTATTTTGAACACCCCTACCGGGCATATGATTTCATTGCTATAATTTTATTCAAAATATATCATTTAAAATCAATGAAAGACTAACAATTCATAAAATGGTGAATACAATCAGATTATAAATTACACAAAAGTGAAAATGTAACTTTAACTTTGAAGCAGCCTATTGTCTCTAGTACCTACCCGAACAAGCTAAAACGATCTCACACAGTCTTTATTATATGGCTCGAAACCAAAAATAAACCATACATTAATTAAAGGAATTATCAGAAAAGGAAGGGGACCAAACGAAGATTGTTTTTTCTTGATGCCGTAATTCCACGGTTCTCAAGCATGTCCCAGTTGGCACCATTCGGGAGTTTCCAGTCAAAGTGATAAAGCAATAAAGCTAATGGAAGTTCAACATTGGCTAAACCAAAAGACATACCAGGGCAAATCCTTCTTCCTGCACCAAATGGCAAATATTCAAAGTGATTCCCGTTGAAATCTATGCTATCGTCTTCAAACCTTTCAGGTATAAAACTCTCTGCATCATGCCAGTATTCAGGATTCCTTCCCATTGCCCAAACATTAACCATGACCTTTGTTTTGACTGGTATCAAGTATCCATTGATTACACATTCCTGCCGGCTTTCTCTTGGAAGGAGCAAAGGGAATGGAGGGTGTAGTCTTAGAGTCTCTTTGATTACCAACTTTAAGTACTTTAATCCAAGAATATCAGTCTCAGTTACTTTGTCTTTCCCTTTGAATGCCTGCCTTATTTCATGCTGCGCTCTGGCCATTACTTTTGGATTGCTGATCAGTTCTGACATAACCCACTCAAGGGTGGTGGACGATGTTTCAATCCCTGCTGCAAACATATCCTGCATAATTTGTAGCAATGACTCATCAATTAATTATGAAACAGTGGTAACTAAAGATTTGTTTCAACTCCAGGAGATTACAAAGATATCGTGCATGAAAAAGAAATCATAAAATCAACTAATTTGTGCCTAATGATTACTCCTTCCATTCCAAAAAAAAAAAGAAGAAGTTTAGTTTTGATTTGGTATAACTTTTTTTAAATTATAAGGTACAACACATTTAATATGTATAATTTTACATTTTGTCCTTACTTTTTAATATAGGTTATATATTATCATTATTAGTAAATGTATACCACAATTTTATGCTAAAAGTGGATTCTTTTTTAACAAAGAAATTTTTAAAATTGTACTCTTTTCTTGAAACCAATGTAATTATTGTATCACCCCCAAAAAATAGTCCGCATTTAGAAGATATAACTTACCAGAACCTTTATTTTTTAACCCATAAAAATAAAATATCTGTGGTCATGGTTGTGCTTATGTAATATTTGTAGTCATTTTATTATTGAATAATAATGCATTGGTGAAAAATCTCTTACTAACTTACATGTCGTCTAAATAATCGAAACTATTTTACTTAGAAAGAGAATTTGATACTTAATAATTTTCACTATCAACATCATTAATACTTCTCATATCAAATGAAAATTATGTAATTACAGAGAAATTTAACTGAAATTTTTCACTTTATACATTCTTACACTTTATAATTATCATCTCTATTTAAAAAAAAAGGGGCAATCCCAGAGATTAGAACATTGACTTTGTCACAGCATATATAGATTGTACGGTCATTTTTCATTTTACATCTATAACATATTTGAATACTTTGCAATTATCATTTCTTTTGTTTTATTTTCTTTTAGAAAATAATATTTAATTATATTTATGTTAAATTACATAAAGACAAAAATATTAGGTTCAAATAAAACCTTTGCTTTCTCTTCCATATGTTCATGTGAAAAATATATGACAATTTCTAGAGTCAATTCCCTAAATATTGATGCAAAAAAAAAAATTAAATAAATATTGTTTTTATTTTTTTTATTCCATTTCTAGTGAAATCGGTTTTTGAAAAACCGACTTTAAAGTCGGTTTTTCAAAAACCAATTTCAATATATTTATTTTTTTTTATTAATTTTGATTTAAAATATATTTATTTTTTTTATTAATTTTGATTTAAAACTAATTAATTAGTTTTTTAACCATATTTTATTTGAAAAAAATCGAAAATAATGTAATATCCAGAGCTAAATTCTTTATAGTCGATATTCTGCATATCCACTTCTATTTAGTATTATTTTTTAAAAATTTTTGATTAAAATTGAGTTAATTAGTTTTTATATTATATATTAGTAATTTTTTTTGAAAATAATGTAATTTTGAACAATAATTTTGTAATAAATTGTTGTGTATTATTAGGAGTTTTTTTTCCAAAAACTTGTATAAAAAAATATAAATTAAATAAATACTAATTCTTGAAAATTTGTTTTATTTTTAAATAAATCAATATCTGAGATTTCCCTAAAGTTGATATCCCTAATATTGATTTTAAAGTCGATATTTCAGATATCGATTTATTTAATTTATATTTTTTTATACAAGTTTTTGGAAAAAAAACTCGTAATAATACACAACAAATTATTACAAAATTATTGTTCAAAGTTACATTATTTTCAAAAAAAATTACTAATATATGGTATAAAAACTAATTAACTCAATTTTAATCAAAATTTTTAAAAAATAATACTAAATAGAAGTGGATATGCAGAATATCGACTATAAAGAATTTAGCTCTGGATATTACATTATTTTCGAATTTTTTCAAATAAAATATGGTTAAAAAACTAATTAATTAGTTTTAAATCAAAATTAATAAAAAATATATATATATATTGAAATCGATTTTTGAAAAACCGACTTTAAAGTCGGTTTTTCAAAAACCGATTTCACTAGAAATGGAATAAAAAAAATAAAAACAATATTTTTTTTTTTCATCAATATTTAGGGAATTGACTCCAATTTCTACTTATAAGGTCCAATCCATCACGGGCGTTTAATACATGACCATTTATGCAAGTAGCCTGTCTGGATCATGGCTATGTGAGGACAAGGAGACAAGTTTCGGACAATTTTTTGTCAGAATGTGTCTTTTACAAATGTAACGATTTACCCAACAAAAATGGAAAAAAAATCATGCTCCAAATTTAATACCCTGACACCCTTGATATCGTCAACAGAGACTATACACGAATTTGCAGTATAACAACACACCATCAAGAGTAATTTAGACATAAAAGTATATCGGCCAACGCTTGACATGAAATGGGTCAAATGTTTAAATTTTTTCTTTCCTTTTTTGTACTTTCGGAGAGTATGAATGAAATTGCTACGGTAACTAAATCTTTAATTTAACGTAATACATGCCTCTACTTATGGAATACTTATGAAATGAATGTTATTCAGATGGTTATTGCAGCAAATACCATGTGCATATATGCAGAAACTGATGAATTACATGAATTATCTGCCCTGATTTGCTAGTTTCCAGGCCTTTGTTATTATTAACTACCTTATATTATTAATATTTAGTAAGGAACATCATGTGGAGAAGAATATTTAAGGGTAGAAGGACTACTTACAAATATGATAGCTTTGATATTGTCATTGGTGATTGGAGCTTGAAGATCACCACTATCTTTTATTCTCAGTAGAACGTCAACCAGATCTTCCTCATCGGATTCAGCGGTGCAATCTTCGGCCCGATTCTTCTTGTTCTCAATATGCTCCTTGATTATGTTCTCAAATATGATGTCCATTTCATGGTGGATCTTCAACAATTTAGGCTTCATCCCAGTCAATACATGAAGAATCTTGTAAGATGGGAACAGATCAGCGATGTCAAAACCTCCAGATAATGATGCTACTTGCTTCACTAACCGAACGAATTCGTGCTGATTGCTTCTCGAAACTTTGCCAAATGCCGCTCTACCAACCATGGAACTTTGATACGCGAAAATTTGTTCAGTTAAATTGATTGTTTTTCCGGCATAAGGCCTAATTGCTTGAACAAGTCGCGAACCCGCATCTTGTCTAATATAATCGAATGATCGAACATTTTGAGCACTGAGGAGTTCAAGGATGCAGATTTTTCTCATTTGTCTCCAGTAATCACCATAGGGAGCGAATGCAACATCTTTACTACCATAGCAGATGATCTTGAATGCTAGAAGTTCAGGCCTGCTAGCAAAAGCAAGATCCTGTGTTTTCATTATCACTTTGGCAATTTCTGCTGATGATACAACAATGGCTGAAACTTCCCCAAGTTGAACATGCATAAGGGGTCCATATTTCTTGGCCAAGTTTGCTAAAGTCTGATGCGGAAGTAAATCCATCTGGTGCAGGCATCCAATAAATGGTAGCTTCGGTGGACCTGGAGGCATTTTGATATGATTGGGTTTGGATATTTGGGCTCTTTTCCATTGTTTGATTAGAGTCAACACAGTGGCTACAAACAAGAAGAGAGTAATGAAGTTTGAGGAAAGTATTTGGGACTCCATTGTAGCAATAAATGAGCATCAGTCGCCTAACCCTTTATGTATGGCGGCTTGAATCTTGTATTTTTGTGTTTTTCTTATATTGAAATAAATAAAGGTACAGCACACCAACCGAATCCAATTCTGCCTTCTCCAAATCTCCTACTACCACTGATCAGAAGTCGGATTCAATAAGCTTTGAGAAGTAAGATGCATCCACTTGATTTGATGGATTTTTTCGGCACGTAGATGAATGAGAAGACAAAATAATGACGAATTTTGACGTGAAGTGGACATATGGGAACCTAGAGCGCTGATGGATGCAGGACAATGAAGGTAGCGGACCAGAGTGTTTTCCAGATTAAAAGATGGAATGAGTCTAGAATGCTCCATGGCATTTACACACATTTTTTCTTTCTTCCCTTTTTTTTTTTTTTTAACAACAAATCAATACTAATAACATCATCTGACCGGTCGAACCGACCGATCGGCAACCATCAAAGCACCAATACGAATGCAAAGCGAATTATTGAGCTTGTTTTTTTTTTAAAAAAATTATTTTTGGTCTTTCTTGATGATTAAATAAAAGTTGGGCACACCAACCAACATGTGAATACCGTCAGACATGTACTTGTTATAATTTAACGTCACCGCTTGAATCGATTCCTTAAGAAGTTCAAACCTATGATTGAAGTTTATCAATTAATAGCACAAACAGACAAACCAACAAACAAATAAAAAAGTAAACATTGTCACTTGTCCATCAACTTAAACAAAGTCTGATTTGAGATTTTAAAGAAGTTTCAATTTTGTTCTCTTACTCAAGAATTTAATTTTATTTACTCAAGTCAAATCAAATGAGATATTTAAATTCCACCCACTCATTGAGATGTGTTTGCCTCTCTACAGGCTTAAGCTGCTTCTCATTTATCCCAATGTAACAATAACAGTAGTTTCGAAGAAAATTCATCAAGCTAAAAATAATTGAGTATGAGTTAATCTTATAGTAGAAAAGTTTAGAGGAAATAGACATGTTTCATGCACTTGTTAGAGTTATACTTGATTATTTTCAAAAAGAAGAATGAAAATAAAAATCTCACACCTGAGAACAAAATTGAATTTTTTACATTTTGGGGGATTTGGCTCTATTTGGCTTCAAAAAAGAGAATTTTTCTCATAAAAAACATAAAATATTGTAAATTTAAAATTTAAAATTTAAAATTCATTTCCAAATTCTTTTCCTACTATTTTAATTAAAATTTGCCCCAACAATTTTTAATCTCTCTCTAAAATACTTTTTCCAATAAAAAAAATTCCCACCAAAACTTTTTACACTTTCCAATAAAAAAATTCTCAACAAAACTTGAAACCAAACATTGCCAAATGAAATTAAAGCTTAAATGCAGCAATGAAGTGCACCATCGGCCCACTGAAAGAACACCTATGTATTACTGTATTTACTACGGTTGTTAGTTATGTATTCTTGCTTCATATTAATAATATTATTGGTTTTGACAAAAAGAAATGCTTGTTCATTTTACATTGTACTAGGGGAGTGTCCAATGCATGACGTGCGGTGCGGTCTTACTCTGCACAGTATTAGAATTAGTATGAAATATTGGTTACTTTATATTTTGTGGAAAAAATAGACATAATACAATATCCAATTCAAACATACCTAAGAAAACGGTTGAAAATATACCTATTGGCTAATAGAGAAGTTATATGTCTTTTGATAAACATAATATAGTAGTTTAAAAAAACATTTTTGGGTAGATGTGCATTTCGGATCTTCTACATCTCGGATCTTATGGAAACCATGTGGGGGTACTATAGTCTTACATTAACTTTGGACTATTGGCCAACAGAGAAGTGGATCTCGAATCTTATTGAAGCCATGTGGGGATATTATAGTCTTACATTATCTGCGACTATTGGCTAATAGAGAAGTGCATCTAGGATCTTTTGCATCTTAGATCTTGTGGAAGCCATGTGGGGATACCATAGTCTTACATTATTTGCAGATTATTAGCCAATGGAGAAATGCATCTCGGATCTTTTGCATATTGTGGAAGCCATGTGAGGTACTTTAGTCTTACATTATATACAAACTATTGGCCAATAAAGAAGTGCATTTTAGATATTGCAGAAGCCATGTGGGGGTACTATAGTTTTATATTATCTTTGGACTATTGGCCAATAGAGAAGTGTATCTCGGATCTTATGGAAGCCATATGGGGGTACTATAGTCTTACATTATCTGCGGACTATTGGTTAATAGAGAAGTGCATCACAGATCTTCTATATCTTGGATAATGTATATTTACTTTGAAGTCAGAAATCATACATTACTACAAAACCGAAGACAGAAATGAAACTTGAAAGGTGAAGCTAAAGGCACTTTAGTATGTCAAAGCATACTTCACAAGCGATAATACTCTCAACCATTTTTGAGATAGGGGCCCAACAAGCAGATTTATCCTTAGAGAAGTGCATTAGGGATCTTATGGAAGCCATGTGGGGGTACTATAGTTTTACATTATCTGTGGACTATTGGGCAATAGAGAAATGGATCTTGAATCTTTTGCCTCTCAAATCTTATGGAAGCCATGTTGTGTATTATAGTTTTACATTATTTGGGGACTATTGGTCAATATGGGAGATCACAACCGTTCCAAATGCAGTGTGATTTAATTCTGTCCAGCATTAAAATTTTTGAAAAGAAATTTATTATATTGTATTTTATTCAAAGACTAAATTTAGTATGATTAATGATTTTAAAATTTAAGCATATGTGAATATTGATTTGTAATTGTGTAATAAGTATAAATTGCATTAGTGCATAACAAATTAAAATTTAGGGTAAATTATATCTACTACCCCTGTGGTTTGTAAAAACTACCAATCAAACCCCAAGATTTGAAATATTACCAATGCCCCCTTTAATTTGATAAATTCATAACATTTAGCCCTTTTAATCAACAAAATTCATAACATTTAGGCCCTTTAAGGGGGTATTGGTAGTTTCTCCAAATCTCGAGGTTCGATTGGTAGTTTCTACAAACTACAAGGGTAGTAGATGTAATTTACCCTAAAATTTATTATTTCACTTGTTAAAATTTTGTTAATTATTGATACTATAAAGGTAATTATCATCATGGAAATCATTAAAAGATAATATGTTACATATATTTAGATTGAACATAAATAAAATGTTTATTTAAGAAAATATATTACATAAATTAAATACATAAATCAAACCCTAAAGAGGAGATTAAGTGAAAGAAAGTGGTTATATGATATTGGAACTCAAATCCTGAAGTCAATAGTGATGAACCAAAGCTAAAAAAGTTTTTTGAAGCTTGAGATTTGGAACTCAGATCCCGAGATCCCAAACTCAGAACCTGAGGTGATGGCTGTAGTGGCAAAAGTAAGATTCTATGTGAAGACAAGTGGTTAGGAATTTATTATAAAAGCTCAAATCTTGAACTCAAATCCTGAACTTCGACTATGTACTCAGATCCGAAAATTAGACCCTAAAAGAAGAGGTTAATTGAAAAGAAGTGGTTGGATGATATTAGAACTCAAATCCTGAAGTCGACAAAGAGGAGCCGAAGTTGAAAAGAGTTGGGTAAATTACGTCTACTACCCCTGTGATTTGTGTAAATTACCGATCGAACCCTGAGATTTGGTAAAACTACCAATACCCCCTTAAGGGGGCTAAATGTTACGAATTTAAGGGGTTAAATGTTATGAATTTAGTTGATTAAATGGGCTAAATGTTATAAATTTATCAAATTTAAGGGGGTATTGGCAATTTTCCAAATCTCAAGATTTGATTGGTAGTTTTTACAAACTACAAGGGTAATAGATGTAATTTATCCAAAAGAGTTTTGTTCAGCCTGAGATCTGGAACTCAGATCTTGAGATTCTAAACTCGGAACCTGAGAGCTGGTAGTAAGTCCTTGTCTTGACTTCATTTTGGCCCAGTACATAACCTAAAAATTATCCTTAGCCAAACAAGTCTAATCATTATATAAATTGTGGCCCAATCAATTTAGCCCAAAATATTTTATTTAATCTATTGCAAATTATATGGCCCAATACATATCTTGTTATTAAAATTTATAATATTTAATTCATTACACACCAAAATAAATATTTTATATATCCATTTTTAATAATATTATACACTAAAACTTTATATATATAGATATTAATTAAAAAATTATAACTATTAGGGTGTTCTAGTACAATTTTTAGAAATTAAGAGTTATAATATAAGTAAGCTAAGTTTGGTATAAGGAAGAATATGTTTAGTCCAATCATTATTCTTAGCCAAAGAAATCCAATCATAATTAATTGATAATGTATCTAAAAAGAGACTCTATGCTTGAAGTAAAATAATGTAGGCAAATTCATAAATATTAGGGTGTCTTAGTGCAATTATTAAAAATTAAGAGCCATAAATTTAAAAATTTAAGTATAAAAATTTCTTCTTCTTATATTAGTTTCTTGCATTATACTACTTAATAATGTGTTGTAATACTAATAGACTGTGTGATTGAAGTACAAGTATATGTACAAACAAAATGTTAGGGTGTCTTATTGCAATTATTAGAAATTCAAAGCCAATAATACAAGCAAGCTAAGTTTGGCAGAAGGAAGAGTATACTTAGTCAAATCATTATCTTTAGCCAAAGAAATCCAATTATAAGTAGGTGATAGTGTATCTAAACAAATACTCTATTTTTAACGTCAAATAATGTAGTCAAATTCATATATATTAGGGTGTCTTAGTGCAATTAGTAGAAGTTAAGAACTATAAATTTAAAAAGTTAACTTTGGCCTAAAAAATAAATTACATAGCCCAATCATTATCCTTAACTAAACAAGTTCAATCATTATATAAGTTGTGGCCCAATCAATTTAACCCAAAACATTTTATCTACTCAAGGTGTCTTAACATTAGTATCAAAATTATGTTGGCAAAATTCTAAAGCAAAGAGTGCCATAGTACAATTAATAGAAAGTAAGGATGACAATAGAAAGGACGTTTTTGGCCTAGTGAGAGTGCTTAGCCCAATGGACCAAATAATTTAACCCAATATTTTAAATTATTATTTTTCGGCATTTTCTTATTCATTACAACTACTAATTGTACTTAATAAGATGACTTAATATAATAAGTCAAAATTATGGGGGCACAATTGTAAATATTAGGGTGTCCTAACATACTTATCATTTTTTTTTTTTTTTGCAAAATTGTAAAGAACAAAGTGCCGTACTATAATCAATAAAAATTAAATGTCACACCAAAAACAACATGTTTCACCTAATAAAATTACTTAGTCCAAGAACCAAATCATTCTTTCACTGTAATTTAACCCAATTTCTTACTTATTATTTTGGCAAATTCTTTATTCATTACAACTACCAATTTGGTGATGACATTCACTAAACTGTTCTACAATTATAATTCCTAAATATACATAGTATTTATGAATTAGTGACCACAAAATGTCGTCACTAATTTCGTAACATTTGGTGATGATATTTTCTCGTCACTAAACCATTCTACAATTACAATTCATAAAATATACATAGTATTTATGAATTAGTGACCACAAAATATATTCACTAATTTTCTAACATTTGGTAACAACAGTTTTTCATCACTAAATCATTTTACAATTATAATTCATTAAATATACATAGTATTTATAAATTAGCGACCACATTTTTTCGTCAATAATTCTGCATCAATTAGGTGATGACAATTCCTCGTCACTAAACTATTTGATGCTTATCTTTGGTGACGAGATCAAATGTCATCACTAAAAATCGTCACTAATTGTAGTGGAGTTCTCAGTCTTTTTTGGCGCCACCATATTCAGTGACGACTTGGTGACGACATTTTTCATTTGGTCACTAAAGATGTTATGACGACTTTGATTTAGTGACGACTAACTCAGTGGTCACCAAAGAGGCCATTTAGTCACCAAATTGATTGTCATCACTAACATTTTGGTCACTAAAGGCTATTTTTCTTGTAATGATGGTTGGTGCATTCAAATTTGTGTTTAGTTGAAATTCCTTCAAATAGAAACTTTTCAAGAAAATTGGTAATATTTATGTGAGTAATGATATTTTTAGTGACTTTTTATTACAAAAAGTCATAGTAACATTTTATAATAAAAAGTAATAGTGACTGATGTAGCAAGTGCAAAAAGAAAAAATTATTCTTTATTATTTTGCATTTTGTAAGGAGTGTAATATATGGAATTTGTCTTTTCATGTTTACCACATCAATTATTATGATTTATCATTATGAAAAATCACTAAATGTATCATTATTCTATTTACATATAAATATATATGAATGATATGCAAATTTTTTTTGATAAACTTTTATTTAAAACTTTTAGAGGGAAAACTAAGAATAATTTCATTTAGAAATCTTATAATTCGGGGTTAGGTCATAAAATTGAAAAAATAAAAATCTACATCTATTCTTTTTTCCCTCCTTTTTTCTCCTTCTCGATCCCATCTCTCTGCTTCTTGGATCTTCCCCCTACCGGTCTCTCTCAGTTTTACCATAGATTTGATTTTTGGCTAGGCCCCTTGCACGTAAACCTCTCTATCTCCCTCGATTTCCCCCCATCCCTCCCCCTCTTCCCTCTCCCCTCTCACTCCCTAGACCTTCCCCTTATCCTTCCGATTCTTCGTGGCCAACTAGGGAAAGGGCAGATGGCCATAGATTTGGTTAGTTGTAATTTCTGCTTTGTAATGATTAAGTTAATTAAATTGTCTACCATGATGAAGTCTTGAATGTTACTGTATAGAAGTTGCCTCCTCTTGAGTGCAAGAAACCCATGATTATTGATTTCAATATTGCTTGAATTTAATAACCTTCAACATTAATACTTTGTCATACTACTACTGTATTGAATAAAATGATATTTCCTATTTTGTTGCTTCTCAAATAAGAAGATGTTGTTGCCTAGAATTACCTATTTTTTTCGCAAATGCTATGATTTTGGTCTATCTTAAAAGTTTCAATTGTGCTATTAATAGTATATTTTGAACAATATAATTTTTTTGCTTAGTTTAACTGTATAATTTTTGTTTTTGTGTAACTCATTTTTAATTGTATAGTAGTTTAATCACAAGCACATATATATAGATATATGTTTGTTACTTTTTGCAGCATTATTTTGTGACATAAAAATTGTTTACGAGAACACGCTATATATTATGGTAATGTGGCTTTGCACCACGAAATTAGGGCATTTTCAATAAAGTAGAAATATTGATAAAAAAATGTAAAATATGTAGCAAAAAACAAGATGATAGTGATTCAAAACATGCTACAAATGACTATGTAGCATTACAAATAGTGACGCAAAAATGTGAAAAAAATAATCGTGTGACGTTACAATAACCAATACAAAAGTTCTGCATATTTTGTATCGCTATTCCAAAAAGTGTTATATTCTTTCGGGGTATGAACATTTATAACACAATAAAATGGTGCTTGCATAAGCATTGTGAAAGTTTTTTGTTGCATTATATTAAATTTTTTATGGCATAATTGATGTGAAGTAAAAAGCTAAAGTACTTGTATTGGTGGAGATTTAAATGGGCATGTAATAGAGGGAGAGTAATAAAGTTCATGGGGATTATGTTTTTCGGTTGCATGACAATGACGGTAAACCATTTTAAATTTTGTGGTAATTTATGATTTTGATATAGTTAATGCCTTTTTGAAATAGAAAGAGAAACAGTTGGTTACATTTAAAAGGAGTTTAAATAATTTATAAATTGATTATTTCCAAACAGAAATAAGATAGAAAAAGTCTCACTACTCAAAATAAGTTGGGTTTTTTTTTAATAAGATTTGATAATAAAAAATAAAACTACAAAAAGCTTACCAACTACATATAGGATTAACTGGTGGGACATAAAAAATAATAACAAAAAATATATTTTTACGAGAACCGTATTAAAAATCATTAATTGGAATGTGGAAGAGGAATTATAGTGTTCATGAGAGAACATACCCAATCAAAAATGAAAGTAATTATGAAAAAAGATATTGGTATAGTCAAAAGGAAATACATCAAATAATAATAATCATTGTGGTGGAATCAAGAAATTCAAGGAAAAGTGAAAGCAAAAAAAGGCACGTATAACCTTTTTATGCTTATAAAAATGATAAAAATATTGATATCGTTAAAATGAGATAAAAAAGTAATAAATGAGGCAAGGATGAAGGCTTTCAAAGATTTTTATAAAATATTAGATACTAAGGAAAGAGAAACAAATATACACATATATATAAAAGATAGTAGAAATTACAAAAAAGAAAATAAGAGATTTGAAACAAGTGTATAAAAGATGAAATTAAAAATGTTTCAACTGTTGACAAAGTAATAAAAGATTAATGAAGGAGATATTTTTATAATTCATTTAATGAAGTAATGGAAATGAAATCACATTAGATGAGTTATAACAATATAAAAATTACCTTTAGTAAATCTGTCTGTGCACGTGCATTCATGCTTTTTCGATTGCGTGCGAGTTAGGTACGACTTCGATGCGATATTTGGTACTGAAGGGTGAGCTACTTGCCTTTCTTCACTACTAAGGATCTGGTCTGAGTGAAGAAGAAGAAGTAGGCGTGGGTTGGGGAGTTGGCTTCTAGTCATCAACTGATGTCTGTGGGTGGCTCTGTAGCATGGGAGTCAGATATGGATGAGTTGGTGCAGCAGCTCCAGCTGTCTGCGGTGAAGAGAGGAGGGGTTAAGCTAGTTCAGCAGGATGTTCAGGCTAGCCACAATTCGGGACAACGCAGCCTTCTTGGGCGGATTTTTGGAGCTAAGCGTGCTAACTTTCAAGGCCTAAGAAGTAGATTAGAGCTGTGTGGCCAATTAACAATCAGTTTGTTGTGCGTCAGCTGGGGATGAATTTTTTCCAGTTTGTGTTCAAGACTGTAGAGAATAGGAGAAAGGTTTTGGCAGGGTAAGGGGTGGACGTATGATCGCCAATATTTGATGTGGAGAGAGTGGGATCCATCTGTTTGATCTTGGCCTCTCACTGGATTTCCAAAGAGATGGGGGTACAGATTGAGGCTCTATTCCCATAGCTGCATGAAGTGTTTATACTTGAGGGAGGCAGTGTGCATGGCAGGCATATGAAATTGCTTGTTTCGATTGATTTCATGCAACCTTTACTTCATGGAACCAAGGTGAGTTTTCTTGATACCTCTCACTAGGTTTGGTTTCAATATGAGTTCCTTGTTGTGTTTTGCAATTACTATGGTTGGGGCATGATGCGAATTTTTGTGCTACTCATAGTGAGGATTTGTGTGATAATCATCTTGTGGAAGGTCAATTTGGGGACTGGATTTGTGCGGGACTTGGTTTTGTTATAGGGAGAAATAACAGGGTTCTGTCTAGAGGGGGGAGAAATCAGAGGTTATGGGGTTGAAGGAAGTGGGGCTCAAGTGAATGGATCTCAGCTATGTGAAAAGGTGATGTTGTCTGATCCAATGCATCCACATGTGCAGGGAGAGGTGGCGGTAAGGAAGGCTGTGCCGACTGCTTTGTTGCATTTGAAGAAGGAGGAGAGGGTGAATGTTCCGGTTGCTCAGCTTGGAACTTCAGTGTTGGGTTGTTTGCAGCCATCGAAAATTCAGTCATGCGAGTTGCTGAAGCAGCTAGCTCCCTCACTCTCGGAGTTTGTCGCGGTAGCTGAGGTAAACCAAGTGGCAGATCCCTCAGCCTTGGAGTTCGTGGCGGATTCTAAGGACAATCAAGTGCTTGTTCATGCTGTTTTGCTGCCATTGGACCATATTAATCAGCACATTCCTTCTCCCGATTTGAATCATAAAGTGTTGGTGTCATGGGACCAGAATTATCAACTCTCTCCTTTGGCCAATTTGGGTGATTCTGATAGAGTTTAAATTGTTCATATTTTTTGTTAATATTTCCTTAATATTAATTTGAATGTTAGGAGGAATTATACAGTTTTACTATACTTTTTGTTTTAAGTATGAGGAAAGATACTTTTTGTTTTAAGTACGAGGAAAGGTGAATTGGAGAAAAAGTTGACAAAAGGCAAGATTTGAAGTAGAAAAAGAAAGTTTCCTATTCCTTGCATGGATGTTGGTTTTGGAGTACAAAAGAAGCTACAAAGAAACAAAAACAAAATAGGGAACAAAGAAGTTCGTGGCACAAGTCATTCAGCTGAAAGGAAACAAACAGAAAAATGCTGCACAAGTTAAACAAGGAAGAAGACAAAAGAAGAGAAAAAGGGAGAAATCGGAAAAAGAATTCAGCAAGCTCTTGGCCATTGGACTTGGGCAAATTTGTATAAAAAAATAAGAAGTTTAGTCGGCAATAGAAGTCAAATTCAAGAAGAGAGCCAAGCCACACAACAAGAAAAAACAAAACAAGAAGCAATAGAAAGTTGACTTTCGGCCATAGAGAGGAAGATAGGAATTCTGGTTGCAGCTGCCTTTTGTGCAACTTAAGTCAAAGATGGCAACTGGGACAGCTCTTCCATTTGCGTACAATTCAAGCAGTAACACAACAAAACAAAGAGAGCAGCTAGCTGCAACAAGAGACATTCGGGGAGACTTCTTTAGCAACTAGAAAACAGAAAGCCATGTTGCACAACAAAAGCACGAGACTACTTCAGCTACAAGAAGATTAAAAGCTGAGTTGAAGAAGGACTTGTACTAGAAGAGGAAGAAGAATACAACCGTACAAGGGAAACAAAAAAATTCTGCAGCCACAAGAACAAGAATTCAGCTACACCGCACCTTGTTATTTCCTAGAAAGCAGCTGCTAATTGGAAGACAATAAGAAGACTTCTTCAGCTGCAATTTGAAGAAGATAAAACCGTGTTGTAGAAGGACAAAGAAAGACTACTGCAACCAAGAAAGAGAAGTTGGTTGGCAGCTGAGTACAATTGGAAAAGAAACAGCCGAAGAGTAGTATAAACCAACTACAATAAGATTACTACAAGTTGAGCTGAATTAGGAAGCAAAAAGAGTCAAGAATCGGGCAATAATGAAGTAGAATATGGCTGGGATTGGAACACAAGAAGGAGACAAGAAAGGTGCAGCTTGCTGGAGAAAATGAAGTAGTTTTGTGAGGGCAGAAAATTGAAGAGAAGTCGGCTGCAATTTTCTACACAAGAAAGAAGATAAAATCAGCAAGAAGATTGAAGAAGTTGACTACAACTTGAAGACAAAAACAAAGAAGGACTCGTGGTCAAAAGAAATCAAAACAAGTGCAATTGAAGTAGAAGACAAAAATGATTTCGGTTGCTGAGAAGCAAAGGAAACGAACATGAGTTTACAACAAGAAAGGACGACGTGAAGTCTATAAAAGCAGCAGCCATCTTCGTCCATCAAGAGCATCTAGTTTTCTTTCTTTAGTTAGCTTCGGTTTTTTTTTCTTGTCTTTTCCCAGACCTTCCCGTCCTTTGGTTTGTTTTTTCTTTAGCTATGTAGAAGTTGTTAGAAAGTTCCTAGCTGCCATTCTTCTTACCCGTTTGGTCTGTTTTTCCCTAGAAGCAAAAATTACATTCGGGTTTGCTTAAAACAAAACAGTAGCCAGTTTTTTTTGTTGCCTTCCTGGAATTTACATCCTTTGTTTATTTTGTTTTTTTCCTTCTTTTTAGCTTTAGTCATATAATCAGAAAAATTTTAGTAGCTATGTATGCCACAATGAGTGGCTAAATTCTTTTTTTTCTAATTCAAGGGATTGATTGATTTCAATTGCGATCACTGTGAGGTTTTGTTCTTAATTTTATTTTCTTGCTTTTTATTCAAATACTCGTTAATTCTTGATTTAATTTTATGAATAATTAATGATTAATTAATCTGACAATTTAATTGTTCATTATTTATTCTATTGCTATCCATAAGTTCAATGATCCGTAATTGTCATGAATAAATGGACCAAGTAGCAACTAAGTTAAAATTGTTTATGTTTGTAAATATGCATGCTTAGCTTAAGGGAATTAATGGGACAAAATTAATTTACTATAGCTATCTCAGTGTATTAATTTTGATTTAACTATTTTCATACGATCTAAATGCTATCATTAAATTGATATGGAACGCTATCGTGCCCAGTCAATTGATGGTAAGTTTTGATTTAGAGTGCTGGGCTTGGTCAATTATTTTAGGAAAATAGAAATTTATTACGGCTATCATAATAAGTTTCAAGTTAAATGTTTGAATTTGCAAGAATTATTTTTTTTTGACCTATGATCAGTGATGCAATTGAATGATATCGACCATTGGATTAGAAACTCGATTAATTGATAATTCTAGTTATTTTCTATCTTTATTGCTTTAATATTTATTTTTATAATTTAATTATTATCTAAAAATCCCCGTATTTATTTATTTATAATTTATTGTTCAAGGTTTGGTACTATACTTAGGTTCCCTTGGAACTCGACCTGGTCTGCTACTACTGCAAATTTAATTTCTAATTACTTAAGGACCAGTAATTAATTTTGTGGGCTTCGACAAACCTGCCAGATTCTGGGACTACCACCGTATGTCAAGCGAATGCTCAAGCTGCCTTTCCTTTATCGGCCCACAAGCTGCCTAAGTGAAGGCGGCTACATGGTCGATTGAGGTCCGTTTCGAGTGACGACTTGAGCAGGATGCCATGTTTGAGGGAGAAGTGTGAGTGGCATTCAATGAAGATAAGCGAGTATGATGATCAAGCTGTGAAGAAACCTAAACAAGTTGCTCAACATCAAGTGTTGATTCAGGACTCGAGGGTGAAGAGGACCAGCCCTCATTAGTTGCAAGCCATTCAATGAAGATTGGAGTCTGGAATTGTCAAGGCTTGGGTGTAACTTTTACAATTTCCCAATTGATGGAGTCTATCATCTCCCAGCATCCGAGGTACATTTTCTTTCGAAAACTAAACAAAAAACTGCTTTTGTTGAGAAGGTTGTTAGGCAATTGAAGTTTGAAGATAGGTGGAGTATGTTGAGCCTAAAGGCACCCGAGACGGGTTGTTGATTTGTTGGGAACCTCAAGTTTTAGTTATGAATGTAATTACTACTTCTTTTTGTGTACAGATGCAATATAAACTTGAGAGTGATGCAATTATGTGGTGGGCTGTTTTTGTTTATGCAAGTACTAATTATGTGATGAGAAAGCTTCAATGGAGGACACCTTTCAGCAATGGTGACAAGATTTCATCAACAATGGATGGACACAAAGGATATAGTAGAAATGGCGAGGCATGCTTGGTTGGAGTTTTCGGAAGCAAATATGAGTTAGCTAAGATCAGGTGGTAGATCAGTGGCTAACGTGTAAATAGTGGGTGCTAGTATATAAAAAGTGGAACATGACAGTGATATAATCGATAGTTTGATTGGGGGATTTATTCTTTTGCTGACTGTCGCTCATATTTTGCCTGTCATGCATTTTTGTGGGATGTAGAGTAGTAGGTTGACCTGTGGTCCATTAGTCTTAGCCAAACTGAAAGCTAAGAAGAGTCCAATATTGGAGGACATTCACTACAAGAAAATTGAATTTTTCTGACGGAAAATTTCCGACGGCAAATCAAGGTTTCCGTCGGAAACCTAAGGATTTCCGACGGTTTTCCGTTGGAATAACGGTCGTCGCAAAAAATTTTCCGGCGGCCTACCGTCGGATTTCCGACGGATTTCCGTCGGAAATTATGAGAAGAAATTCAAAAAAAATAAATAATTTCTGACAGAAATACGTGGGAAATTATTTAAAATTTTTTTGAAAAATAAGTAATTACCGACGGAGTTCCGTCGGAAATTAAATAAAATTTTTTAAAAAATAAATATTTTTCGACGGATATCCGTCGGAAATTTAATAAAATTTTAAAAAGAAATAAATAATTTCCGACAGAAATCCGTCGGAAATTTAATAAAATTTTTTAAAAAAAAATAAATTCCATTTTAACAAAAAACTAAAAATTATTTTATACACATAAATTTGACAAAAAGTAATACTATCTAATTAAAGTATGTTCCATATTCAAAGAAAAGATTGAGCTTGAAACCAACAAAAAGAATCAAAAATTTATAAAGTTTTGTATATATTTCTTTCCTTTTCCTACTTTATAGGCATGCCACAGTACCATTAATTAATAGTACTCTTTATTTCTTCTTCTAGACGATTTTTTAAAAAAATAATAATTAATTCGTCTAATCGTTTTAGTTGAACCACTTTATAATAATATGATCAATGTTTGACCTCAAAAGATTTTTTTTCTTTCTTTGACCATTTTAGTGAACACACAAGCTTTCCTGTATATGTATACATACCCATCACTGGACTTTGAAAAATTACCCATGCAGAAATGTACATTCATTTGAAAAAACCTACTTAAAAAAGAGAAACAAAATCACAACCCCACAAGGGCCACAATTGCAAGTACACAATTCCAATTCCAAACAGGAAAGTCCCAAGAATGTAATCCAGAAAATAACAACAATAAAAATATGAAAGTGCATTTCCCAACAAGAACAAAAGCTAAAAACTGAACAGTGCCAGCGGTTTGTTGAATGCCAAATTAGCCCAATGACCAAAGGAAGTTTCCACTTTCCATGCACCCTTGTAAATTTCTTGACTAAAAAATGGACGAGTACTGTCAACATCAACTCAACCAATTCATATGATCATTCATTCATTAAATGAAAAAACAAAACCAAGAACTAGGATTAATTGAAGGGATGAAAGGAAAAGATCACGTAATTAGGACAAAGCAAGAGTTCAGATGTTATTATCAATTATCAACCTGATTATGAACAGCAGACTGACTCCCTAATGATGCATTCCAAATTTCCAATCTATGGTAAATTTAGTTAATGCATTTGTTGGATTTGGTTGTTAGCTAGCAAAAGGTCTTTTCCTGACAAAAATGTAAAGCCTATAGAATAGTGTTACATTCTTTTCACCAATGCCTAATTGCCTACCGGTTTGCCAGCTTCAACCAGACATTGAAAAAGAAAAACGACCCAACTCCCTCTTTTTATTATCCCCATCCGAACACTCCATTAATTCCACGGTTTGATTCACAACTATCTGTTTTCTCTCTCGTTCTTTTCCCCTTTCCTTGAGGCTACATCCCACAGAGAGAATAAACAGAGAGTGATATGAATCCAACAAGCATTGAAGAGACTTCGAACCCGAAGCATGATGACAAGGGCTAAAACAAAGAAAATGAAGGAAGCCTTGAATGGACTCATCCAAACGGCCCAAAAGGATGGGGAGAAGACCAAGATTGACAAGGCTTTACTACTAAGTGTAATTGGGTCTTGTTAATGGGTTTGGCTTTACTACTATTTTCCTTAGAACTACTTAGGATCATTGGGTTTAGTTTTAATTATATGGTAAATTGAGTCATGTAGCCCAAAGAGTCATGTAGCCCATTTGGCCCTAAAAGAAACCCTAGCTTGTGCAACCCTAATTTGTAAACCCTAGCTTGTGCAACCCTAATTTGTAAACCCTAGCTTGTATCCATATAGTGGCCGTCGGCCATCTTGAAGGGCAGATTGGATGAAATGAAAATTTGGTTCTTGACATTACAAGCTTGAGAGAATTGCTCTCTAGTTTCTGTAATTACTTGCAAATTACACAAATTCGGAATTTGTGTGTTTGTTGTTCTTGATTTCCTAGATTTGTTCCCTAGGAAATTCGGATTCCATCCTTCCATTGATTCCAAGGTTTCTTGATACGGGTTATCAAGGGGTTGAGGACCTATACCATCTTCAAGGAACATACCAACTCCAAGGGAAGAATTTTGATTAGGTAGATCCAAGGAATTTTCACGCCATTGGTATCGAGCGATCTTGGTTCCCAAGCTGTTCATATCTTTTCTTTTACCGTACAAAAAAAAAAATTCATCATCATTGGTATGTTCTTTATCTCCTCAATCTTCTTGTTGTTTTGAATATCATCATCATTGGTATGTTCTTTATATCCTCAATCTTTTTGTTGTTCTGAATATCATCATCATTGGTATGTTCTTGTATTGATGAAGCAAATTCTGTTTTTGTATTGATGTGTTGGTTTCGGCTTGCTTCCAAATATTAGACAAAACCGTACCTTTGCTTTCTTGATGAATCCATACCCTTGCGGCTGAAAATTTTGTTTATACCTTGTTGAAAAAAAACAGAGATTAAAAAAAAAAAAAAAAAAAAGGGAGAGAATCGGACAGTAAGTAGTTGTGGCAAAAAAAAAATCAAGTTCTTTGTTGGAACTTGAGCAGAAAATTTGAGGCGGAAAGTAGGCCGTCTTAGCGTAATTTTTTGACCCCCAAAGTCCCACCGGACCGCCTTCGGCCGTCTACTTGTAGATCTCTCCGAGAGCTTCGATTTGAGTACTTACGGAGCAAAATCCGACATCGGAGTAGAAAGTTATGACCTTTTGAAGTTACCATGCCAAAAATCCTTTTTACGATTTGAAAAATGATTTGCATTTCGATTGAACTTTGGATTGTTTTCCAGTTTGTGATTATCCTTCTATTTATCCATATACAACCTTTCCACCACATTTTGAACCCAGAAACATCCTTGACCAATTCCAAAATTTGGAAGGGCTGAGACCGACCACCAATATACAAGCTACTTTGTCCAAATTTCTTTTCTTCAAGTGTCTTGAATTGTGATCTGAAAATTCTGAAATTATTGTGATCCAAAAATTCTGAACTTTTGTGTGTTTCACTGATTTTTCGTGTAGATTCTGATTTTGCAATCAGTTTGTCCGAATTCCTTACCCAAAAAAAATTTGAATTCTTGTGTTTTGGTACTGTTTTCATTGTATTCCTTAGATTCATTCTAATCTCATTGTCCACTTGCATCACCTTGTTGTAAATTCCTTTGTGTAATATTGAGTTGTGGTCCGAAAATTCTGAAATTTTGTGTGTCTCACTGGTTTTTCGTGTAGATTCTGATTTTGCAATCAGTTTGTTCGAATTCCTTACCAAAAAAATTCGAATTCTTGTGTTTTTGGTACTGTTTTCATTGATTCCTTAGATTCATTCCAATCTCATTGTCCACTTGCATTACTTTGTTGTAAATTCCTTGTGTAATATTGTTTGAGTAAGAATAGAAACAGAAGAGCAAATTGAGTGGTGTGAATCCGTCCCTTCACTTATATAAGCCCGAGAGTACTCAAACACTTGGTGAGTGAATTTGGGGAATTGGGAAGGGAAGTGAGGACTTATAAACTGTTTTATTTTCTTTGCTAACCTTTACAGCTATAATGGAGAGGCAACCGCCACCACCACCGGGTTCTAAGGAATCCTATGAGGAGATGTTAGCAAAATTTTACACTTTGGTTGTGTTTGCAACAGGATATCAAGGAGCTCAAAGTCGAGAGAGCCGAATCCTCTCGATCTACAAAGACCACATATGGCAATGACAATGATGAAGCCTTGAGGCATTTCAGGGAAGTCAATACCGTACTCTAGAATTGATTCCAATTTAGGATGTATCAAAATGAAAATTCCTCAATTCTTTGGTAAGCAAGATCCTGAAGCTTTCTTTGAATGGTCCGATAAAATTGAAAGTATTTTTACAAAGGCACAACTATTCGGAGGAAAAGAAGGTCAAGCTAGTGTGGTTGAATTTGCGGGATACGCCGTGAATCGTGGACTAAAATTCAGCAGAAAGAAGGCGTGATGATGAAGGGCCTGTTCGTACTTGGGATGAATTAAAGAAGCTCATGAAAAAGCGATTTGTTCCACACCAATACTACAGGGAGATGTTCAACAAGTTACAAAAATCACCCAAGGAAATAGGACTGTAGAGGATTATTACCAAGAGTTGGAGACTACGATGCTTCGAGTCAACATTCAAGAAGACAGTGAAGCTACCATGGCTCGATTTCTAGGAGGACTAAGGAGGGATATTGCCCACATTGTTGAGATGCAGGAGTATGAAGATCTCAATGAAATGTATCACAAGGCAATGAAAGCTGAGAGGCAGCTTAAGGAGAGGGGTGTCCGGACCTTTTCAACCCCACAGACTTCAAATTCAAACACTTTGAAGTCTACATGGCCTAAGAAGGATTTAAGCACCGACTTCAAGGCCGCAACTTCTAGTACCTCAAACACTACTCCAACCGTGGTTCCAAACACTCAGAAATCAAGTGACGTGAGAAAACCAGCCAGGGAGGTTACATGCTTCAAGTGCCAAGGCAAGGGACATTATGCACGAGAGTGTCCTAATGCTCTAATTATGGTTGTCAGAGGTGATGGCACGATCGAAAGTGAGAGTGAACATGAAAGTGACTATGAAGATATGCCACCACTTGTAGAAAATGAGGAATCTGATGAAGATGTTTTTGGCCCTGATGAAGGACCATCTTTGGTGACTATGCGATCTTTAAATGTTCGATTAAAGAGGAGAACAATGTTCAACGCGAATATCTTCCACACTAAATGCACCATCAATGAGAAGGTATGTATACTTGTTATTGACAGTGGTAGTTGTACTAACATTGCTTCGACTTTACTTGTAGATAAACTAAAATTGCCCACACTTCGGCATCCACATCCATACACGTTGCAATGGTTCAATGAGAGTGGAGAAGTGAAAGTCACAAGACAAGTCTTGGTACATTTTTCAGTCAACAAATACAAAGATGAAGTTTTGTGTGATGTGGCTCCTATGCAAGCTGGTCATCTATTGCTTGGTAGACCTTGGCAATTTGACAGGGATGCTTCCCACAGTGGACGAAGTAATAGGTACACTTTCCTTGTTAATGGTAGAAAAACTACTTTACTGCCTTTGTCGCCTACTCAAGTTTCTGAATCTCAATTACATTTAAAGGGCGAATTTCAGCAAATGATGAAATTGAATTCTGCACTACCCTAAGCCTAAGCAAATAAGAAACAATATGAGTTAAATGAAGTAGAACACCTTGAGAGAAAGAGAGTGACTCAAGTAAATAAGAAACAACCAAATTTTTATGCAAATGTCCGACATGTTGATAATTGTCTGCATACTAATCGTGTTTTGTTTCTTCCTAAGTGTTGTGAATCTAATGTTCTACTTAGTGCTGACTTGCCATCCAACCTACCGGTTGAGATTTCTAACATATTGCAGGGATTCCGAGATGTATTTCCTGACGAGCTACCAGCCGGATTGCAGTCCAAAAGAGGAATTGAACATCCAATTGATTTCATACCGGGCACAAACATACCAAACATGCGCAAGGCTGACTATGTCCAGAAGTTACATGAGCAGGTTCGGCTGAATATTGAGAAGATGAATGAATCCTATGCTCGAAATGCAAACAAGGGTCAAAAGAAAGTCACTTTTGAACCAGGAGATTGGGTGTGGGTTCATATGCGCAAGGAAAGGTTTCCAGTACAGGGATCGACAAAATTGCATCCACGTGGAGATGGACCTTTTCAAGTTGTCGCAAAAATCAATGACAACGCTTACAAGATTGACCTTTCTGGTAAGTACAATGTAAGTACTACCTTCAATGTTGCTGACTTGTCTCCTTTTGACATTGCAGATTATGATGATCTGGATTCGAGGACGAATCCTCTCGAAGAAGGGGGGGACTGATATGAATCCAACAAGCATTGAAGAGACTTCGAACCCGAAGCATGATGACAAGGGCTAAAACAAAGAAAATGAAGGAAGCCTTGAATGGACTCATCCAAACGGCCCAAAAGGATGGGGAGAAGACCAAGATTGACAAGGCTTTACTACTAAGTGTAATTGGGTCTTGTTAATGGGTTTGGCTTTACTACTATTTTCCTTAGAACTACTTAGGATCATTGGGTTTAGTTTTAATTATATGGTAAATTGAGTCATGTAGCCCAAAGAGTCATGTAGCCCATTTGGCCCTAAAAGAAACCCTAGCTTGTGCAACCCTAATTTGTAAACCCTAGCTTGTGCAACCCTAATTTGTAAACCCTAGCTTGTATCCATATAGTGGCCGTCGGCCATCTTGAAGGGCAGATTGGATGAAATGAAAATTTGGTTCTTGACATTACAAGCTTGAGAGAATTGCTCTCTAGTTTCTGTAATTACTTGCAAATTACACAAATTCGGAATTTGTGTGTTTGTTGTTCTTGATTTCCTAGATTTGTTCCCTAGGAAATTCGGATTCCATCCTTCCATTGATTCCAAGGTTTCTTGATACGGGTTATCAAGGGGTTGAGGACCTATACCATCTTCAAGGAACATACCAACTCCAAGGGAAGAATTTTCAGTTGGGTAGATCCAAGGGAATTTTCACGCCAGTTGGTATCAGAGCAGTCTTGGTTCCCAAGCTGTTCATATCTTTTCTTTTACCGTACAAAAAAAAAAATTCATCATCATTGGTATGTTCTTTATCTCCTCAATCTTCTTGTTGTTTTGAATATCATCATCATTGGTATGTTCTTTATATCCTCAATCTTTTTGTTGTTCTGAATATCATCATCATTGGTATGTTCTTGTATTGATGAAGCAAATTCTGTTTTTGTATTGATGTGTTGGTTTCGGCTTGCTTCCAAATATTAGACAAAACCGTACCTTTGCTTTCTTGATGAATCCATACCCTTGCGGCTGAAAATTTTGTTTATACCTTGTTGAAAAAAACAGAGATTAAAAAAAAAAAAAAAAAAAAAAGGAGAGAATCGGACAGTAAGTAGTTGTGGCAAAAAAAAAAATAAAAAAAAATCAAGTTCTTTGTTGGAACTTGAGCAGAAAATTTGAGGCGGACAGTAGGTGGTCTTAGCGTTATTTTTTGACCCCCAAAGTCCCAACGGACCGCCTTCGGCCGTCTACTTGTAGATCTCTCCGAGAGCTTCGATTTGAGTACTTACGGAGCAAAATCCGACATCGGAGTAGAAAGTTATGACCTTTTGAAGTTACCATGCCAAAAATCCTTTTTTTCTGATTTCGGAAAAACAGATTTGCATTTCCGATTGAACTTTGGATTGTTTTCCAGTTTGTGATTATCCTTCTACTTATCCAAATACATCCCTTCTACCATATTTTGAACCCAGAAACATCCTTGACCAATTCCAGAATTTGGAAGGGCTGAGACCGCCCACCAATGCAAGCTACTTTGTCCAAATTTCTTTTCTTCAAGTGTCTTGAATTGTGATCTGAAAATTCTGAAATTATTGTGATAAAAAATTCTGAACTTTTGTGTGTTTCACTAATTTTTCGTGTAGATTCTGATTTTGCAATCAGTTTGTCCGAATTCCTTACCAAAAAAATTCGAATTCTTGTGTTTTGGTACTGTTTTCATTGTATTCCTTAGATTCATTCTAATCTCATTGTCCACTTGCATCACCTTGTTGTAAATTCCTTTGTGTAATATTGAGTTGTGGTCCGAAAATTCTGAAATTTTGTGTGTCTCACTGGTTTTTCGTGTAGATTCTGATTTTGCAATCAGTTTGTTCGAATTCCTTACCAAAAAATTCGAATTCTTGTGTTTTTGGTACTGTTTTCATTGATTCCTTAGATTCATTCCAATCTCATTGTCCACTTGCATTACTTTGTTGTAAATTCCTTGTGTAATATTGTTTGAGTAAGAATAGAAACAGAAGAGCAAATTGAGTGGTGTGAATCCGTCCCTTCACTTATATAAGCCCGAGAGTACTCAAACACTTGGTGAGTGAATTTGGGGAATTTGGGAAGGGAAGTGAGGACTTATAAACTGTTTTATTTTCTTTGCTAACCTTTGCAGCTATAATGGAGAGGCAACCGCCACCACCACCGGGTTCTAAGGAATCCTATGAGGAGATGTTAGCAAAATTTTACACTTTGGTTTCAGGTTTGCAACAGGATATCAAGGAGCTCAAAGCTGAGAGAGCCGAATCCTCTCGATCTACAAAGACCACATATGGCAATGACAATGATGACGAAGCCTTCGAGGCATTTCAGGGAAGTCAATACCGTACTCCTAGAATTGATTCCAATTTAGGATGTATCAAAATGAAAATTCCTCAATTCTTTGGTAAGCAAGATCCTGAAGCTTTCTTTGAATGGTCTGATAAAATTGAAAGTATTTTTACAAGGCACAACTATTCGGAGGAAAAGAAGGTCAAGCTAGTGGGTTGAATTTGCGGATACGCCCAGAATCGTGGACTAAAATTCAGGCAGAAAGAAGGCGTGATGATGAAGGGCCTGTTCGTACTTGGGATGAATTAAAGAAGCTCATGAAAAAGCGATTTGTTCCACACCAATACTACAGGGAGATGTTCAACAAGTTACAAAAAATCACCCAAGGAAATAGGATCAGAGGATTATTACCAAGAGTTGGAGACTACGATGCTTCGAGTCAACATTCAAGAAGACAGTGAAGCTACCATGGCTCGATTTCTAGGAGGACTAAGGAGGGATATTGCCCACATTGTTGAGATGCAGGAGTATGAAGATCTCAATGAAATGTATCACAAGGCAATGAAAGCTGAGAGGCAGCTTAAGGAGAGGGTGTCGGACCTTTTCAACCCCACGACTTCAAATTCAAACACTTTGAAGTCTACATGGCCTAAGAAGGATTTAAGCACCGACTTCAAGGCCGCAACTTCTAGTACCTCAAACACTACTCCAACCGTGGTTCCAAACACTCAGAAATCAAGTGACGTGAGAAAACCAGCCAGGGAGGTTACATGCTTCAAGTGCCAAGGCAAGGGACATTATGCACGAGAGTGTCCTAATGCTCTAATTATGGTTGTCAGAGGTGATGGCACGATCGAAAGTGAGAGTGAACATGAAAGTGACTATGAAGATATGCCACCACTTGTAGAAAATGAGGAATCTGATGAAGATGTTTTTGGCCCTGATGAAGGACCATCTTTGGTGACTATGCGATCTTTAAATGTTCAGATTAAAGAGGAGAACAATGTTCAACGCCAGAATATCTTCCACACTAAATGCACCATCAATGAGAAGGTATGTATACTTGTTATTGACAGTGGTAGTTGTACTAACATTGCTTCGACTTTACTTGTAGATAAACTAAAATTGCCCACACTTCGGCATCCACATCCATACACGTTGCAATGGTTCAATGAGAGTGGAGAAGTGAAAGTCACAAGACAAGTCTTGGTACATTTTTCAGTCAACAAATACAAAGATGAAGTTTTGTGTGATGTGGCTCCTATGCAAGCTGGTCATCTATTGCTTGGTTGTCCTTGTCAATTTGAGGATGCTTCCCACAAATGGGACAAGTAATAGGTACACTTTCCTTGTTAATGGTAGAAAAACTACTTTACTGCCTTTGTCGCCTACTCAAGTTTTAGAATCTCAATTACATTTAAAGGGCGAATTTCAGCAAATGATGAAATTGAATTCTGCACTACCCTAAGCCTAAGCAAATAAGAAACAATATGAGTTAAATGAAGTAGAACACCTTGAGAGAAAGAGAGTGACTCAAGTAAATAAGAAACAACCAAATTTTTATGCAAATGTCCGACATGTTGATAATTGTCTGCATACTAATCGTGTTTTGTTTCTTCCTAAGTGTTGTGAATCTAATGTTCTACTTAGTGCTGACTTGCCATCCAACCTACCGGTTGAGATTTCTAACATATTGCAGGGATTCCGAGATGTATTTCCTGACGAGCTACCAGTGGATTGCGATCAAAAGAGGAATTGAACATCCAATTGATTTCATACCGGGCACAAACATACCAAACATGCGCAAGGCTGACTATGTCCAGAAGTTACATGAGCAGGTTCGGCTGAATATTGAGAAGATGAATGAATCCTATGCTCGAAATGCAAACAAGGGTCAAAAGAAAGTCACTTTTGAACGGAGATTGGGTGTGGGTTCATATGCGCAAGGAAAGGTTTCGATCTGAGGATCGACAAAATTGCATCCACGTGGAGATGGACCTTTCAAGTTGTCGCAAAAATCAATGACAACGCTTACAAGATTGACCTTTCCAGGTAAGTACAATGTAAGTACTACCTTCAATGTTGCTGACTTGTCTCCTTTTGACATTGCAGATTATGATGATCTGGATTCGAGGACGAATCCTCTCGAAGAAGGGGGGGACTGATATGAATCCAACAAGCATTGAAGAGACTTCGAACCCGAAGCATGATGACAAGGGCTAAAACAAAGAAAATGAAGGAAGCCTTGAATGGACTCATCCAAACGGCCCAAAAGGATGGCGAGAAGACCAAGATTGACAAGGCTTTACTACTAAGTGTAATTGGGTCTTGTTAATGGGTTTGGCTTTACTACTATTTTCCTTAGAACTACTTAGGATCATTGGGTTTAGTTTTAATTATATGGTAAATTGAGTCATGTAGCCCAAAGAGTCATGTAGCCCATTTGGCCCTAAAAGAAACCCTAGCTTGTGCAACCCTAATTTGTAAACCCTAGCTTGTGCAACCCTAATTTGTAAACCCTAGCTTGTATCCATATAGTGGCCGTCGGCCATCTTGAAGGGCAGATTGGATGAAATGAAAATTTGGTTCTTGACATTACAAGCTTGAGAGAATTGCTCTCTAGTTTCTGTAATTACTTGCAAATTACACAAATTCGGAATTTGTGTGTTTGTTGTTCTTGATTTCCTAGATTTGTTCCCTAGGAAATTCGGATTCCATCCTTCCATTGATTCCAAGGTTTCTTGATACGGGTTATCAAGGGGTTGAGGACCTATACCATCTTCAAGGAACATACCAACTCCAAGGGAAGAATTTTCAGTTGGGTAGATCCAAGGGAATTTTCACGCCAGAGAGTTTGTGAAGGATCAGAGGGAAAAAGAAAGGAAATCGTGGCAAGAATCCTTCGAAACCATAACTGTTCAACATTCTTGAAAATTCGATAACAAGCATATATTTTCACAAATTACCAAAATCCCTCATTTGTTACTTAAACAATCTCAAATTAGGGCAAAATCCAAAAAATTCAAACACAAATTCCCAACAAAAACACATACAAAGCGTAATGAAACTACATTAACTTCCACCAAATCAAAACTCACATAAAGTAGCTAAAATGGTTGTGGACGGAAATAAGTATGTAATTCCCAAAAATGAAGGTCAATGGTTCCAGAACAAAAGAGAAAATAACAAATCAGCCAACTTTAGATCAATTTGATACTTAGGTGGGGAAAAAAACCCTAATTTCAACGTATCAAACCTATTGCCCTCCCTACGGGCAAATATAGCACAATCACGCATTCACAAATCACAAATCACAAATCGATTCCATATAAGTAACACGGACAAACTTCCTGGAATCGAGGAGATGCTTATTGCCAGGAAATGATAAATTTGAATGAAGGGACCAAATTAGGCAAAAATGGGGAAAGGGGAGAAAAAATAAATTACCTGACAGATTGGCTGTGAGGATGGAATAGCAAAAGAAGTTAAGACAAAAAGAAAGGATTCAGCCTTAAACGGATTAGTGGGGCGGAGCGGAACTCCGGAGTGTGGAGTGTGGAGTGTGGAGTGTGGAGTCGATATGCCCAGCTCTTCACGCCGGTTGGGTGTAAAGGGAGGGAGGGGAAAAAGGCGGAAATGGGAGGGAGGGGGAAAAGGTTTTTTTTTAATGTGGTGTCACATTTCCGTCGGGAAAAGTAATTTTTTTACTTTTCAAAAGAAATTCTGACGGATTATCCGGTGGATTTTTTTAAATTTTTATTTCGAATCTTTCCGACGGTAATCCGTCGAAAATTTAAATATTTTTTTATTTTCGACAGTTTTTTCATCGAAAATGTTTAAATTTTTTAATTTTTGGCAAGAACTTCTGACGGAAATCAGTCGGAAATACACTTTTCTTCTTTATATTATTTTTTTAAATATTCCGACGGATAATCCGTCGGAAAAGTTTGAAAAATAAATTTTTTTAAATATTTTCCGACGGATCATCCGTCGGAAATATTTTGCCGACGAATTTCCGTCAGAGATTTTGCTGCCGGACTCAGCTCACTTTTTTCGACGGATATCCGTCGGAAATTTTCGACGGATTGATGTCCGTTGGAATTTTCCGTCGGAAATTCAACCATTTCTTGTAATGTTAGTTATCACTACATAATTATAAACATTTATAGATAAATTAATAATTTATCTATAATGTCACCATATTTGTCACCATAAAATGTATACAAGTTATATTTATGAATTAATTTAAACAGTTATTATACAATAATCACTTAATGGTGGGCATAACAATTTACAAATTGTATTACATCTTTAAACTAGTTCTTTTTTCAACAATTCATATGTATATTTTATTAAATAGCAGAAACGTCACGTATTTCACCATTATGTACTAAAAAAAATAATTACTATGCTAAGGAATTTTCTAATTTAGAAGACTCAATTGCATGGTTAAAAAAAAGATATATTTTCATTTGCAAATAATTATCCAGGACGTCATTGAGTTTAAATGTTGAAACATATTACATAAAGGATTATCCATAACAATTTGTGACACGACACGAACCTAACACGTAATTAGTAGGTACAGATCCAATAATTCTGAGGCCACCACAATTTTTACCCTCTTTCAGAAATTCCATATTAAAAACAACCACTCTTAAAATAAGGATATTAATATACAGGTATTTATCCCCGCACCTATAATCGTCTATACACATCAAGTATAATGAGAATGTTTTAAACCATAAACGTTCCCTTTCCTATATAGCGGAAACACACACTTCATGGCTCAAGAAGCAAAAAATAAGTGGAGGTTATCATATTAATTACATGTATATTACCATTACCACAGGTAATCTGCCTCAAAACAATAAGCAGAGTTCTGGTGGTAGACCTCTATTACACATTCTATGTACATAATTTGAAACTCAGAAATATCCACCATTTCTATACGTTCATTTTTTGGCAAAACTGCCCAATTTGGCGACTGCACCGCTCTCAACCAACGAAAATCATCCACATTAGCCCAGTTCCCTGTTTCTTCCTTCAAATTTGCCGCTTGAAGATCCTTCTCAATGCCATTATACATCAAACAATATGGCGCAAACCTCACCCCATTATTATCCTCAATTATAGGCCTACTCCTCACCCTTAAATAAAAATCACACCTTTTAGCATTATGAATTCTAATCTGATGAGAGGCCAACACAAAAACACATCCCTCCACTTCCTCTATCAAGATAGAACCTAGTACGGGGCCAACGTAAACCTTGCAATCCCTCAATTTGTTCACAAAAAATGCCCTCAAACAACCCCTTAATTTCACCACGCAGCCATTCAACTCAGACAGTGTAAATTCCCCAATTTCACAATCCCCTCGAAATTCCTTGACTAAAACCTCACTTTCTTTGGCCCTAAACCCATTTGATGATTCCAAAGACCCGCCAAGACCCATATTTTCAATCCCAATTTTAGGCTTTTCTTCAACTGGCTTTGCGACGTCGATTTGAGCTGGGTTTAAAACAGAGCCGCCTTTCTTTTTGTTTTTGAAAGAGAATTTCTTTTTGGGGATGACTTGGGAGGTCACATCATCGAGGTATTGCTTGAGATCGGAGATTGTTTTGAGGCAGTTCCGGACTTCGTAGGAGGGGAAAAAGTATGAACGAGTTTTTCGAGGCTGGAGATGGAAGGGACAACATTTTCAAGCTCAGATTTTAATGAACTGGGGTCTAAAGAATTGTCAATGGTGGTTGTTTGGGAAATGTGAGAAAGCTTGGTTTCAATGGAAAGTTTGGATTTACTGAAGCGAGTGAGAAAAGACTGAGTGGATTCGGTGGAGGGCGTGGAAAGCTCCGAATTAGGTTTCTGGGCGAGGCGCGCTTGGTGAAGATTAGAGAGCCGCTCCACCATTGCTGCGTGCTTCTTTTGGAGGGCTTCATCTTGGGACTGATATATCGATGCGGCAGCGGGATTTGAATTGGACAGCTGAAGGCTGTCGTCCATTTTCCGGCCTCTGCTTCCTCTGCTCGCTTTTTGATTTTTCATCATTTTATTATATCCCGCATGAAAGGGAAATTTACATTTTTAATCCCTCATCTTTTACCCATTAACACTTTTGGTCTCATATCTTTTTAGACCAATATATTTAATTCTTTATCTAGAACTTTTCTCTATTAAAGAAAAAAATTTCACTTCTGATTTAGTACAATATTTTTTTTAAATGATAAAGTATAACATGCTTAATTAATTATTAAATATATAATTTTTTAAACATTTTTTCTTACTTTTTAATTTAACTTATATATTGTCATTATTAGTAAGGAAAATATAAAAATTTCAAATAAAAAATAAACTCTTTTTTGGATTTTTTTTTTTAAATTAAACTCTTTTTTGGGACATAACTAGTTAATTTTTCTTATATTTGGAACAAATAACGGAGATTAAATGGGTATATTATTTCTATTTTCCTTATCAACTACCCAATAAAGTTTTAAAAAATTATAAAATTAACCTTATTATTTAATAAAATTATAAATACCTCTCTTGATTAATTAAACTTATAACATCTAACTATTCGAAGTTTGGTAAAACTATAAAATAAATCATATTGTTCAAAAAAGTAATATAGGTAAATAAATTTACCCTTTAGCTACACTGGTAATTCTTATTGTTAAAAAAAATATAAAATATTTTGTATATATGATTAAGGGGGTGCTTGATTCATATGGAGGAATAGAAAAGGTAATAGAAATAACAGTAATTGAAAATTATAGTGGGTTCTTTCATTATAATTATGTTGGTTGGTTGGTTTGTGTTAGGGAATGGAAATGATTATCAATAATGGTAGTTGGTTTGTACCAAGAAATGGAAATAGTTACCAATAATGGTGGTTGGTTTGTAATGGGAAATGATTATAATTAGGAATGAAAACCTAGTTAATTTTTTATTTTATTCTATAATTACTAAATTACTAATGAATATTCTATAAATTACTAATAAATTGCTAACAAATATTCTATAATTACTAATTATAGAATAATAAATATTCTATAATTACTAATAAATTATGGTATTAATAATGAAATATGTTAATTTTATTAGTTTGCATTTTTATGCCTAATGTAGTATAATTTTTCCATAATTATGTTTAATTCTAGTATTTTTTATTCAAAATAGTAAAATGAAATTATAATCACACAAATGAAATTTTCAATGACGTCCTGGATAATTATTTGCAAATGAAAATATATCTTTTTTTTAACCATGCAATTGAGCCTTCTAAATTAGAAAATTCCTTAGTTTATAAGATCCGAATGACAATAAATAACAAGAAGAAAATTTTAATAAATTGAGAGTACACTGATAAAAATGCAGAACAATAACTAAAAACTAGTTTGGATTGCATCTCAAAATCCTCGTGATTCTACCACAACAAAATCGAACCATTTTTCTCCTATCCTTCAAACTCTATTTTCAACCGGATAACTACCACTGGCATATTGGTTCTTTGATGGGAAATCAGAGAACTACAAGGCAAAACAGAGTGGCAATATTTACACTCCCTCCTATGCCAAACCTAGGTAGCTTTTCATTTCAAAAATATGCTCGATGCTTTCTAATTATCAAAAAAACAACTTAACACCATCTCTTACCTCAGTAAATATCCAAGTTCATTGTTGATTGCCAGTGCACCCTGTTGCACAAAAAATAAAATACATAAAAAATACAAAAGCACCATGAGATAAGCAGCTTTCTTCATAATATTTCATGCACAAGCAAAAGGAAGGAATATCAGCAGCCCTCAATATTCCATTTCTTGTACATTGGAAATTTATAAACATACAAAACAAAGTGCAAGACCAATGTTCTTACAAGAAGAAAAACGTCTAAAAGAACAAGTGTTTTCTTTTTTCTTTATTGAATTTCCATTCAATCCTACAATTACTATTTCTTTTTCCATTTCCAACAAGATCACATAGCCAACTAACTGGAATTTTTTCATTTAAGCTTTAAAGAGATGCTTTCTGCTTGCTGGAACTCATTCTAATGAACGGACATGAAAATTATGCATAGTAATTTAAGCTAGCTTTCTTCTTTGCTTGAACTTGGAGGATACCTTCATTGAAGTCTTCATGGTTCACCTGCAAAGAAAGAGCAACTTCTACATTAGTGCTATCACTTTATCTAATAGCCGTGCTTTGATCAACATTGAAATGACAAGAGAAAAACAAGCCCTTTATATTGCAGAAAAAGTAAATAGTATTATGTTAGTTGAATAACATCACCATCATCTACATTCGGTGATCCATGATGTAAATAACTATTCAAGCATCAAAGGGAACCATATCAAAAGAAGATAAACAACTCTAATTAGTGTTCCAGAACACCAGCAAATTAGGTATGCAGATGTATAGCCAAAGCTTCATAGAGAGGAGACAAAATCATCAAATCTTGAGTTCAAAGCAATTTGATCATCCTGCTAAAGTGACATATACATAAATGAGTGTGGCAACCCATTTGATTCATTAGATATGTGAACCTTAAATGGGTAGCATGTCAGGCAACCAATTATCCAAGTCTTATCCAAGTTTATGAGAACCTTAAAGAGGTAGAAGATAGTTCCTAAAATGCAGATACATTCTTATCCAAGTTTATTATACATGATTAAAGAACTGAAAGCTCTGCAATCACAGCAAGTCTCAAACCTTCTTGTAGAACTTATGTGAACTCAAAGAAAAGCGGAGCAAGGTACTTGATCAAGAAAAAACCAAAAAAGCAATTTCACACAAATAATTGCTTTTTTGGTTGCCATATCCGTGACAAATATTACATTTCCTCGGTGGGTCATTAACAGGTAATATGCTTGAGATTTTGGGTTTCTTTTCTGTTTCATTTTTTTGTTATTTTCCTTGTGAATTACTTTTTGTACAATGGGAAGAGAGAGGAAGGGGAGAAGAGGAGTTTAATTATATTCCAAGCCTCCAACACCTCCCCTTTTGGCTAGATAGGCTTTTGCAAGATGCAGTTTAATGTTTATCACTGGCTTGGTTGATACTATTAGTTTCATTGCAAGCCATGATTGATGGTCTACCGCAAGATATACAAGGACCATTTTCCATTTCAAGATTAAATAAAAACCTTTTCAACTATCATTTTGAAAAATAAAAAATCCAAGCACATGAAACTACTGTCCAGGATAGAATGGCAAGAAGACACTGCAATGCCAGAAAAGAGAGCATGTTTCCAAAATGAATTGCAGAAGGAATAAGTAGTTCCTTCTATGTAAAGAGGAAAAGCTATAAGAAAAGACAATGAATCTTAATCACAATGTGTTTATAGACAATCTTATGGATCGTTTAGGAAATTGTACAAGGCATACCTGCTCTAGGTTTGATCAAGACACTCTCTGCCAACCATGGTGAAGAAGCCAATGCATCTGATGTGCATATATGCTCGGCAACTCAACACTAGGTAAAACCATGTATCTCAAAGATTCAGAGCGAGAGAGAAACAGAGAAAGAGAGATCAAAATAGCCATCGAATTCAATGTCATCACTCCATCCAAATTATAAGGGTGGTTAGGATACACGAGGAGTCAAAACTTTGGTGGAAGTTGTCCGTTGTCTTGAGACAAGAAGATGACATGGCGTGGGAGTTGGTAGCATAAAAGTCCAACAATGTTCAATCTCAACTCTTAGCATACCGTTGCATAATGTCACTCAATATCAATTAAGTACTTGCTTGAATTTAGATTAATGACAAAATTTAAAATCATGGATTAATAATCAAACTTAACGAATATTAAACTAGTTTCAAAAATATAGGAAGAAAGATTGTCACCTTGTATAATGAGGAATAAGTCGTGGTGACTAGAAAATATCTGCTCCAAAGTTTTTCAATGGAAATGCCACCGGTGATAGTCATCTTTGGCAAGTTTTAAGTCAAAGGTGTAGATTGATGGGATTAAGAGAACAAATTCTCATTGCCAACCTAGAATTTGACAATCTTGCAGTTGAAAAATTATAAATCTTCAAGTCAAACATCACTATTATAATGTATATCAATTATAGGTTTAATAAAACAGTCAAAAGAATCTTTGACTTCTGATCTAAAGTCTAGATTAGTTCAGAAATCATGGATCTCAATACCTACAATTTCAACAAAACAGTAGCTGGAAACAAGCAACACTGAAATTCACCCAGAAAGAGGGTAAAATCTCAATGCCTATAATTTCCAAATAACACTAGCAGGATTCTAGTAACATTGAAATTTACCTGGAAAGCTAGTAAAAAAGCATTAAGCTTAAAATATTGAATGGTGCTTCTCAAAGTTCGAGGAATGTTAAACCCAATGAGACATACATTGAAAAATATGAAGGTTCTACTATGTGCTCTCCAAGCCTAACTTCTGCGGCTAAAGTTTCCGCAGAAAAAGGTTTCATGACTCAATGACAAAGGCACTCAGTGCAGTAGGCGATGTCATATAGTTCTAAATCATTTTGAATCAAGAAAATACAATCGGGAGAGCATTTGGAAGCATGGGAAAGTCTCTGCCGCATAACATTTTGATTAAATAGATACCGGGCATTTAGATCGCGAGTCCTTTGTGCCACCCAAGAAAGTTCAAGATAGAAAATGTTATCACTCCCATGAGTCCCCTCACAATTCTACCTCATGTATAGTTGTCTAGTCCATCTACCGCAATGTTATAAAGCGCAAATTCCTCAATCAATTTTTATTTTTTTCTTTTCCAGTTCATCTTCTAATTGAGATACAACAGATCGGATATTCAATGTGCTACTGTGAAGACACCAATATGCAAGCAAAGCGTAAGCCTTTCATTCATGTTACATTTAACATGGCACTGAAACTAGGTCTCCGCAAAGATCTTGAATATTACAAACATGTGATTACTTAGAGAAACAATGATATCTGAATCAAGTCCAACAATCCATAAGTAATAGGCAAAACAAAGATGTGATAATTCAATGAAAGAAGACAATATCCACATCCAAAACATCCACAAACCATAAACTTGCTGCAGTTAAGCTCCAAGTGAAACCGGACAAGACAAAGAGGCCAAGAATAAAGAGAGACAGATTGCAGTCCTTAAGAGCACGCATTGTACATGACGAAGCTTTTCACCAGACTCGGGGTTTTCAACTCCTCCGTCTTTTGATGGCCATGAAGGCAAACTTCAAACTTAAAGCAGTTGGAAAATCATACTAGACCACCATAATGTAAAAATGAATTTGAAGTGAAACCATGGTTACCTCTTTCCTCCTCGGTATTGCTTGCGCAAGAAACACAGAAAAGATTCACGGGAAAGATGTGAAATAACTAAAATGAGATAGAACATTAAAAGCCGAATCTCTTAATAAGCGTGATAAAGAAATAATTCAGAGAAAAAGGTTTAGCATAATGCAAGACTCCAAAAGTCATAAATTGTGTTAAAGGAAACACACTCTTCAATCTCTTCCAACATCAATCCTTATAAAACCATAACATTTGCGTGATAAATCAACAACAATTACACACTAATACAAAGGCAGGGAAATAACATCCAGCCTATGTCAAGAAGGCAACATTATCCCAAAGCGAATTTTGATTAAATCGGATCTATCTCAGATTTTCGATTTTCAACACGTAACTAATCTATCAAAACTTCAAATGCAGTGCTACAATTTGGCATCTTCATATAAAGTCCAAAAATAACCAAAGCCAAAAGTTACCCTTTTACTAAAAATGAGTTCCAAAGCACACGAACCCTCATTCAAAAATGAAACAGGCATCAGCATCATTCTCTTATATTTGAAACTCAGAAATATCCACCATTTCTATACGTTCATTTTCTGGCAAAACTGCCCAATTTGGCGACTGCACCGCTCTCAACCAATGAAAATCATCCACATTAGCCCAGTTCCCTGTTTCTTCCTTCAAATTTGCCGCTTGAAGATCCTTCTCAATGCATTATACATCAAACAATATGGCGCAAACCTCACCCCATTATTATCCTCAATTATAGGCCTACTCCTCACCCTTAAATAAAAATCACACCTTTTAGCATTATGAATTCTAATCTGATGAGAGGCCAACACAAAAACACATCCCTCCACTTCCTCTATCAAGACAGAACCTAGTACGGGGCCAACGTAAACCTTGCAATCCCTCAATTTGTTCACAAAAAATGCCCTCAAACAACCCCTTAATTTCACCACCCAACCATTCAACTCAGACAGTGTAAATTCCCTAATTTCACAATCCTCTCGAAATTCCCTGACTAAAACCTCACTTTCTTTGGCCCTAAACCCATTTGATGATTCCAAAGGCCCGCCAAGACCCATATTTCCAATCCCAATTTTAGGCTTTTCTTCAACTGGCTTTGCGACGTCGATTTGAGCTGGGTTTAAAACAGAGCCGCCTTTCTTTTTGTTTTTGAAAGAGAATTTCCTTTTGGGGATGACTTGGGAGGTCACATCATCGAGGTATTGCTTGAGATCGGAGATTGTTTTGAGGCAGCTCCGGACTTCGTAGGAGGGCAAAAAGTATGAACTTTCAGCGACGAGTTTTTCGAGGCTGGAGATGGAAAGGGCAACATTTTCAAGCTCAGATTTTAATGAACTGGGGTCTAAAGAATTGTCAATGGTGGTTGTTTGGGAAATGTGGGAGAGCTTGGTTTCAATGGAAAGTTTGGATTCACTGAAGCGAGTGAGAAAAGACTGAGTGGATTCGGTGGAGGGCGTGGAAAGCTCCGAATTAGGTTTCTGGGCGAGGCGCACTTGGTGAAAATTAGAGAGGCTTTCCACCATTGCTGCGTGCTTCTTTTGGAGGGCTTCATCTTGGGACTGAGATATCGATACAGCGGCGGGATTTGAATTGGACAGCTGAAGGCTATCGTCCATTTTCCGGCCTCTGCTTCCTCTGTTCTGTTTTTCAGTTTTTCATCATTTTATTATATCCCGCATGAAAGGGAAATTTACATTTTTAATCCCTCATCTTTTACCCATTAACACTTTTGGTCTCATATCTTTTTAGACCAATATATTTAATTCTTTATCTAGAACTTTTCTCTATTGAAGAAAAAAATTTCACTTCTGATTTAGTACAATATTTTTTTAAAATGATAAAGTATAACACGCTTAATTAATTATTAAATATATAATTTTTTAAACATTTTTTCTTACTTTTTAATTTAACTTATATATTGTCATTATTAGTAAGGAAAATATAAAAATTTCAAATAAAAAATAAACTCTTTTTTGGATTTTTTTTAATTAAACTCTTTTTTGGGACATAACTAGTTAATTTTTCTTATATTTGGAACAAATAACGGAGATTAAATGGGTATATTATTTCTATCTTCCTTATCAACTACCCAATAAAGTTTTAAAAAATTATAAAATTAACCCTATTATTTAATAAAATTATAAATACCTCTCTTGATTAATTAAACTTATAACATCTAACTATTCGAAGTTTGGTAAAACTATAAAATAAATCATATTGTTCAAAAAAGATCATTTTCATATATTGATGCCACTGCTGCTGCCATAGTAGTTAGTGTGCAAATGTGCATGACGAATATGAAAACGAATGGTGATGCCTCAGCTAACTCATCAGTCTTGCTCTCCTGATAGATGGCAAATCAATGACACCTCAACTTTTCTCTATTCTCTTGTCTTATATATGTCGTTTGTTGTGTTGGTGTTTGGTTTATAGTATCGTAATGGTGGGCTCATTGGATAACTTAATCACTTGGACAAGTTATTGCAATCAATATAAGGCAAGTTTTCCACAATGAAACCGAAAAAAAGGGAAAAAATCACAGGCAAAAGACAAGCACGACACACATTCATGCCTGCTCTCTCTCTCTCACCTTTCCTTTTTTCCTTTGGTTTTGGGTGGGTGTATAATTTAGATGTCTTTATTTTAAATGACGTTTTCACGTAGTATTATATATATACACACACACGCACAAATAAAATATACACGGCGCCTTCTTAAATAGGTTAACATTTGTCTTTGACGTGAAAAGAAAATCCCACGAAATTGCAGTTCAATGAAGTGGTAAGAGAATTGGCTGCAACATTGCAAAGCTTGCGTGGGGATACAGTGAAGTAGAAATGTCATTTGTGACCAAGTCAGTTTAAGTCACAAATTAGCACTGTCAGAATTTCCAGATGATCAGTACTCTTTTTAAGTTGGATAACATAAGAGGCAAAAGAATGCATATGACGTTACAAGTACAAAAATACTTTGAGAAAATGCCATATTTTCCTCAACAGTAAACAAAAGTAGCACCACTGATATAGTACATAATCGGCCATAAGAAAGGCAGATTCATATCTACGCTGCCAAATACTACGGAGTCACTACGTAATTGATTCCAGAACAAAAAATCTTTCCTCTTCTATAGTCGTTATTCTATAGTCCTTTAAGAAGCTTTTGCAATGTGCGGCCCTTTTTCTAATTCTTCTCCCTTTCATGATGTACAAAAACTTCATGTATTCTATAACCAATGACAGGTCCAGAAATGCCATGGAGTGGCAAATAGTTTACAGATATAAAAACAGCGCTTCATCCACTACTCCCGAGCCAACAGTAAGCCACATTCAAATGTAGAAAACTAAGGCTGTAAACATGCAACTGTGGTGGAAGCTATAAAGCTCCCATAGTGGAAGTTTCGCTGCTTAAAAAGAAAAGCAGTACTTCAGAGAGGGAACTCTTTCTGAAGGATATCTAAATTTCTTGAGTCACAGGCTTCCAACATATCATTCCGTTGAGAACAGCTGCAAACAAGGGTACAAATGAGACACAGTTTAAGCACTGGGTAGAGAGAAATGCCATTTGTCATAAAATAGATTACCTTAAAGAGATTTTCAAATATTGCCAAGCATTATCAGCCTTGGGGTTCATTGAGAGAGCTCGAACATAGTAACGAATGGATTCCTCATACATGCCCTAAACACAAATACACGTAGGATTACGAACATGTGGTAAGAATCAAGGTACTAAATTCTACTTAAAACCAAATGGCATGGCCAAACTTCATAGGCAGCTTAAAAGAAAAGAGGAAGACTAAAACAAGAGCTGCTAGAGTTAGGAAAAAGAATCAGCAGCTCACGCTCCACACAAATTTTGTAATACATATTTAGCAAAATAATACAAGAAGCAGTGACATGAAGCACTTAAGAATTACCTGGTTAGCATAGCTGATTCCCATGTTTGCCCAAGCACGCACATAGTTGGGTTTTAAATCCAGTGCCTGAGAAATGAGATTAAAGTGATATTTAAGTCTTCAAAAATGTAGTGGTTGTGACTCTTTGAGTCTGTACTTGTCTCAGAGAGAGAGAGAACCAGCTTTCGGCAATTTTTGTACTGAAGCATGCTAGTATCCTCATGCTACACCAGAACTTGAAATCCAAACATACATTAAGCAATTTTTTTCTTTTTCCAAGCTAAGCATAACAAAAATAAATTACCTGTTGGTAGGCCAATATGGCATCAGCACTCTGTACACTATTGGCTTGTGTTGCTCCCAGCTTGTTCCAGAGTGAGTAATCTCTTGGTTTCAGTTTCAAAGCTGTCTGGAAGGATTCAATGGCCCTGTCATATTCTCGCGATAAGTTGTACAAAACTCCAAGTACAATGTGCACATCAGCATCATCAGGGGACATTTTAGCGGCATCATTGAAATATGTGGCAACCTGTATAAATAATCAGACCAATATCTCAAGCAAGAAATCCAATTCTTTGCAACTTTGCATGGAAAAGTGCTAGAGCATGCATTCCTGTCAATAACAAGGTAATGGATTTTAAGCTACTAATCACTCAGAAGGAGAAAAATTATGTGCACCCTTACATCAGCATTATAAAGAGAATCAGGCTGATCTGGAGGAACAACTGTCCCATACTTTGGGTGGTGACGCAGCCAACTGTACAAATACTTCAATGCAGCTGCTTGTTCCAGTTCTGAGGAGGTCATCAGACACACTTAAGATATCATTCTCTAAGAAAATATCAAGGTTTTAGGATTCATCCAAATATTCTGTCCTTCAGACCAGATACAGTCCATCCAACTAGTGGGCAAAATGTGTAAACTAAGAACTTTATAAAAGGAAATCGCTATTCTTAACATTTGGGCACAATATTTGTATCAACATGAAAATTTTCTGAATTCATGATAAATTTACTGACCATTGGTGTGACTCACACCAAGGGCAAGAAGAACCTCTAAGTTTGTTGGATCAGCTTCCTGTGCACGCATCATTGCTGCAATAGCCTGTAACAAAAACAACCAACCTCCCTCAGCAATATTACACATAAGGCTAACCTCAAGTCCAATATAGGAGTGGGTAGTAGAAAGCCAAAAACAGTTCCTTTAGCAGGCAAAACAAATGTTATCCACCAAAAGGTGACTTCTACTATCAAATTGCAATCTGGAATGTTAAACCTAGCTTATCATTTGCGAATATTAGGTGCCACCGGCAAGCTCATAATTACATGAACGCTACAAAATTAACACTATCAGATAGATCAAGGCTAATACTGACCTGAAATAGTTTCATGTTATGCCATGCACTCTTGTGTTCCAGTTTCAGAGAGTAAATGAATTATCTTTTAATCTTAAAAAGTTTTTGAATCTTCAGATTCCTAGGCTTTCAAATAGTTGGCAAAGGAAACCTAAATGCTACAATATGAAAAAATAACAAAAACAAATGAATTGTGAAATTGTCACTGAAAGCTAAGCCTTCCTATTTTTACAGTAGACAAAAACAAAAATAGGGCTTCAACTAATCCTTTTAAACCATCCATAAGCACAAAAAACTAATGACTCCCCAAATTCCTAGTTTCAATTTCCATGTTCTTAACTCAAATACAAGAAAGCTGGTAGCCTAATTAGACAACAAAATAACTCAAAATAGCCACCACCAAAGTCGGCAGAATTCTATATAAGGCTTATGTCCAACATCAAAAACTACACTAAACAGTTCAAGATGATTACAGAAGATTAACAAGTTTGCTGTGGAAAGGATAGAAGGACAGAAAAATCTGTAAGATACAGCAGCAACGTTTGTAACCTGCTGATCATCATCATTCTCGGCATGGGCAATGCCCAGTAACCTCCAACCCTCAGCATTATCAGGATTCTTCAAAACTTCAGCCTCCAAAGCAAGAACTGCTTCACTTAGAAGACCCTTACGAAACAGTTCCTGTCCTTCTTTCAGAGGATTAGGATGACCAACATAAGGATTTAAATCAGAAAACTCATACACTCCCCTTGTAGATTCTGAACGTTGCCTGAGAGCAGTTTGTTCATTTATGTACCTAAGCATCAATGCCAGGTATCAAAAAACTCAGAAAACAAAAAGATATTAAGCAATTCAAAGGAACCAATTTAATAAGAACTAAAACTCATTACACAAGAATATACGAAAGGAGCACAGAAAATAAGAATTGCCCTCTTGCATTCATAAATTGACTATATTAATCTCATGAAATTGCACTTAGAGATTTTACATTTCTCTTTAAAACTAATTGAACTTACTCATCATATGCATTAGCCCAATTATCAGCAGAACTATCACCAAATGCCCCTTCAGCAACCTGATGCCCAAATTCTTCAGCCCAGTCATTAACATGCAATTTTGAAAATTCATTCACCCACTCATCATCGCCTAATTCATGGTGCCCATGTTCAGAAGTAAACTCATTCACCCATCCATTAGGTCCTTTAGAAAGCTGAGAAGAATAAAGCATTGTGTTGGAGATATATGAAACACAAAACCAAGAAACAGCATTCACTTATTTGGAGCTATGTACCCAAAACCATCTCATCACCAACACAGCAAATAATGAGCAAATATTTATCGATTCCTAAGAAATAATGCACTGCCAGCCTAGGTGGATAAGTATTTGTGCATAAAAAAACAGGCTTGCTTTTCACATATCTGCATCCAATTAGTACCAAAACTAACAGTGAAAGAATCCTAAAATTCTAGATGAAAACAAAGGTTGCAGCTTTGAGAACAAGTTTCACAAGAAAAATGGATTGTATACAAAAGCCCAAGATGAAGTACTAAATTAACTAACCTCTTCATGTACAAACTGGTCAGCCCATGTCTGACCACCGCTATATTGTTGTTGATATTCTGTTGCCCAATCCCCAGGTGTAGACGATGTGGCTGCCTTGATTTGATTGTCCTCAATACTGAGCTCACCACGACTCATCTTGGATACAAATTGGAAAAATTTTGAATTCTACATTCCCAATAAAGAAACAATCATTAATCAACAACTAGAAATTTTGCATCATGTTGTTTTGGCTAATGATAAGAAAGTATCTACTCACAAAATGGACAACTGAATATCCAAATAACAATGCAAGAAATTCAACCTGAAACTTAGGGTCATTGTTTTGAGCTAAAGTGTGAGCCAGCATGCGAGACTGCTCCATGGCAGCTAAGTTAGACACAGTCGCACCTCTCATATGATCCAGTGATGAAAGTTGTGATTGCTCCTGCAAGATGTGCTGAATTAGAACACCAGAGAATAAAACCTGTATAGAGGGAATGAGGAGACACAAATGCCTAGAACTATATCAGGAACAAATTTAACAGCAGGCCAGCATTTGACAATAGATATTTATACAATTCAATCATACATTGATTGCAAATGCTACTAGCACAAACACCTTTGCTATATTCAGGGTACACGAAAAGGCACGCAAAACCATACCTTGTGCTTTCTCTCTGGTACATCAGCAGTTCAAGGAATTTTTTTTTTATTAATCCATGCAATTTTTGGAGGTTAAATTTCAAGGAAAACTAAAAAGTTTTACCACGAAAATAGAAAAGTATGAGGAATGAGAAACCATAATTAGTTCAAATGCAAGCAATTAGTGTCCTTAGACGGCATTATTATTTTATAAATCAAAATATTAAATGACCAATAGGATAAGATAGAAATTATTTTTCTGGGAAACGGTAAATATAGCCAGACTTTTGTATTTGATAGAATTTTGGCCCTGACTTCTTACCATGAGCAAAAAAATATTGGTTATCAAAATTAAAAACTTAATGACTTCAATTCCTTACATGCTCAAATTCAGAGGCCCAGCCATTGGCACCATGTTCTTGTTCAAATGACTGAACCCAAGTTCTGGGGTCACCATGCCCAAGGGGATGTTGAGTGAATTCAGCAACCCATCCATCCGCAGCATTAGGTCCAGGTCTCATACCTTGAGACTCATTCCAATATTCATCCAAATACCGGTATCTTCCATACACAGGACCCCTAGCCCTAACATCATTATCAATCTCTAATGAAGATAGCAAAGCATTAACCTGCAAGAAAGAGATGCCATAATTAATCAAAAAGACTGCTGAAGCAACAAAAACATTGCAAGTCATGAATCTAAGGCCTAATCTCATTTCTGAGCCTCGTCTAGGCCTCCTTAGCCACATTTGCAAGTACCATTACCAACCCATACCTTTATCATAATGGAATAACGAGCAAAAAGATAAGGCTTTCCAATGTAGGAAGTTACCTTTTTTTTGGGGAAAAAAATAGTATTGCTATAGTCCAGAAATGAGTGTGAATCAAACCTGTGCATTTATGAACTCATCACTCTTATCAGCAAAGAAGTGTCGAGCCATTATACTACTCCGATCACGTATACATTGTTTATCCCCCGCAGACAATCCCAACACTGGAAGTGCAGCTGGACGAAAAGGAATGCCACCATGGCTACTATTTACAAATGAATGCAAAAAACTCGACAATACTCTTTGAGGTGGCCCTGCAACATGTGAATGGGACAAATCAAAAAGAATAAGGACAGTTACAAAAATATGATATATCACATTGTCTGCACGTAGCACCAGTTATCAAGTTAATAAAAGGAGGAATACTAAATAAGCAGGAAGCTTCAGCAGTACCATTCATATCTGGTTGAAGTCGTGTATGATCTAGAGGGAAGTTGGCTGTATCATTCCTTCTCTGAGTATTAAGAACTTGTGGCCTCTGTATCTCGTCCCAAGCATCTGTAAGCCCATTCTGATCTGCAGAGTGGAAGCCTTGAAAGAATTCCAAACCCTGGCAAAAATTTGAAGCTGGGATGAAGGAACCAGCATAACAGAGTAGTGAAACTTCCAAGAGAATAATATGAACCTGTGCATTAGGTTGCAAAGGGTGATCCAATTCTGAACCTGGAAGAGCTGACAAGGTCTCTCCAGTGCCTACAAAAGCATTGCCATCAGAAGCAATAGTCGCTGATGTAGGGATCTCTCGAAGCCTTTCCTGCTTACATAAGTAAATTGATTAACCATCATTCACCACTAAATCTGCAGCAGCTGAAAACAATTAGCCAGATAAAAACCCAGGGGAAGCCTTTGATAGAACAACTAAGCCCATAGCGCAGACTACAATATAAGCAGACCAGAAGTGGTATCACGCTTCATTATCGCATAAAAATTCAATCTTTACAACCGAACATATAAAATAATGAAGGAGAGTACAGTTGCTCAATCAGAGCCAAAGAAAAACCATCAAAATTTAAGTAACTAAGACAATCCAAGTTCTATTTTTCAAAGAAAACAGACCCCCAAAAACAAAATCCCAGACAAGCCAATGAAACGCGAAAGGGATGAATTTTAGCACCATACTTCAAAAGAGAAGCAAAATTCACCTCGCGTGCTGGATGATTCCAACAAAATAGATGAAGGACTATTCATTAAACATAAAACTGCATTCAATTTTAAAAAATTAAAAATTAAAACCCAAGAAACCAAAAAGAAAGGGAGGTGCTTAGTTCACCTTGGTTTCAGAAGAAGAGCCTAAGAGAGTATTAGCGAGAGCACCGAAAGGATTTGATGAAGAAGATGAACCTGGCACAGCACACGCCGCACCACCTGTAACCAGCTCCCTCATCGCCATATCTACTCAATCCCAACTCCAGTCAATCTCTCACCCTAAAGTAGTGGTATTTTTTTTCCCTTGACGTCAGCTATTTGGGTTTCAATTCTTTCCCAATTAAAACAAAAGTTTCATCCAATATTAACAGTTAATTGGGGTGCCTTCTTTTGTTTTACTCTGTTTGTGCAAATAGCAACAAAATTCTTGGAGAGTATAATCAGCATAAACAAAATCGAGGAGGAGCAGAGCAAGAGTAGACCCTTGTGGGGGAGGGAGCGCCAAAGACAAGAACTACCTTGTTACATATATATGTAGGGAAAGACGTGGGGCTGAATATAATTGTCCCTTCTTCTGCAATCTGCAGGGAGTCTTCGTATTTCTGGGGAATACAAATTGTAGAATAGTGGTTATCGTTGGACGATCGGAGTTTTCTTTTCCAGTTCATCTTCTACTTGAGATACAACAGATCAGATATCCAATGTGCTACTGTGAAGACACCAAGATGCAAGCAAAACTGTAAGCCTTTCATTCATGTTACATTTAACATGGCACTGGAAACTAGGTCTCCGCAGCATCTTGAATATTACAAACATGTGATTACTTAGAGAAACAATGATATCTGAATCAAGTCCAACAATCCATAAGTAATAGGCAAAACAAAGATGTGATAATTCAATGAAGGAAGACAATATCCACATCCAAAACATCCACAAACCATAAACTTGCTGCAATTAAGCTCCAAGTGAAACCAGCACAAGACAAAGAGGCCAAGAATAAAGAGAGACAGATTGCAGTCCTTAAGAGCACGCATTGTACATGACAGGAAGCTTTTCACTGTACTCAGGGTTTTTCAACTCCCTCCGTCTTTTGATGGCCACTGAAGGCAAACTTCAAACTTAAAACAGATTGGAAAATCATACAAGACCACCATAATGTAAAAATGAATTTGAAGCTGAAACCATGGTTACCTCTTTCCCCTCCAGTATTGCTTGCGCAAGAAACACAGAAAAGATTCACGGGAAAGATGTGAAATAACTAAAATGAGATAGAACATTAAAAGCCGAATCTCTTAATAACTGTGATAAAGAAATAATTCAGAGAAAAATGTTTAGCATAATGCAAGACTCCAAAAGTCATAAATTGTGTTAAAGGAAACACACTCTTCAATCTCTTCCAACATCAATCCTCATAAAACCATAACATTTGCGTGATAAATCAACAACAATTACACACTAATACAAAGGCTGGGAAATAACATCCAGCCTATGTCAAGAAGCCAACATTATCCCAAAACTGAATTTTGATTAAATCAGATCTATCTCAGATTTTCAGTTTTCAACACGTAACTAATCTATCAAAAACTTCAAATGCCAGGTGCTACAATTTGGCATCTGCATATAAAGTCCAAAAATAACCAAAGCCAAAAGTTACCCTTTTACTAAAAATGAGTTCCAAAGCACACGAACCCTCATTCAAAAATGAAACAGGCATCAGCATCATTCTCTTATATTTGAAACTCAGAAATATCCACCATTTCTATACGTTCATTTTCTGGCAAAACTGCCCAATTTGGCGACTGCACCGCTCTCAACCAACGAAAATCATCCACATTAGCCCAGTTCCCTGTTTCTTCCTTCAAATTTGCCGCTTGAAGATCCTTCTCAATGCCATTATACATCAAACAATATGGCGCAAACCTCACCCCATTATTATCCTCAATTATAGGCCTACTCCTCACCCTTAAATAAAAATCACACCTTTTAGCATTATGAATTCTAATCTGATGAGAGGCCAACACAAAAACACATCCCTCCACTTCCTCTATCAAGACAGAACCTAGTACGGGGCCAACGTAAACCTTGCAATCCCTCAATTTGTTCACAAAAAATGCCCTCAAACAACCCCTTAATTTCACCACGCAGCCATTCAACTCAGACAGTGTAAATTCCCCAATTTCACAATCCCCTCGAAATTCCCTGACTAAAACCTCACTTTCTTTGGCCCTAAACCCATTTGATGATTCCAAAGGCCCGCCAAGACCCATATTTCCAATCCCAATTTTAGGCTTTTCTTCAACTGGCTTTGCGACGTCGATTTGAGCTGGGTTTAAAACAGAGCCGCCTTTCTTTTTGTTTTTGAAAGAGAATTTCCTTTTGGGGATGACTTGGGAGGTCACATCATCGAGGTATTGCTTGAGATCGGAGATTGTTTTGAGGCAGCTCCGGACTTCGTAGGAGGGCAAAAAGTATGAACTTTCAGCGACGAGTTTTTCGAGGCTGGAGATGGAAAGGGCAACATTTTCAAGCTCAGATTTTAATGAACTGGGGTCTGAAGAATTGTCAATGGTGGTTGTTTGGGAAATGTGGGAGAGCTTGGTTTCAATGGAAAGTTTGGATTCACTGAAGCGAGTGAGAAAAGACTGAGTGGATTCGGTGGAGGGCGTGGAAAGCTCCGAATTAGGTTTCTGGGCGAGGCGCGCTTGGTGAAGATTAGAGAGGCGTTCCACCATTGCTGCGTGCTTCTTTTGGAGGGCTTCATCTTGGGACTGAGATATCGATGCGGCGGCGGGATTTGAATTGGACAGCTGAAGGCTGTCGTCCATTTTCCGGCCTCTGCTTCCTCTGTTCTGTTTTTCAGTTTTTCATCATTTTATTATATCCCGCATGAAAGGGAAATTTACATTTTTAATCCCTCATCTTTTACCCATTAACACTTTTGGTCTCATATCTTTTTAGACCAATATATTTAATTCTTTATCTAGAACTTTTCTCTATTAAAGAAAAAAATTTCACTTCTGATTTAGTACAATATTTTTTTTAAATGATAAAGTATAACACGCTTAATTAATTATTAAATATATAATTTTTTAAACATTTTTTCTTACTTTTTAATTTAACTTATATATTGTCATTATTAGTAAGGAAAATATAAAAATTTCAAATAAAAAATAAACTCTTTTTTGGATTTTTTTTTTAAATTAAACTCTTTTTTGGGACATAACTAGTTAATTTTTCTTATATTTGGAACAAATAACGGAGATTAAATGGGTATATTATTTCTATCTTCCTTATCAACTACCCAATAAAGTTTTAAAAAATTATAAAATTAACCTTATTATTTAATAAAATTATAAATACCTCTCTTGATTAATTAAACTTATAACATCTAACTATTCGAAGTTTGGTAAAACTATAAAATAAATCATATTGTTCAAAAAAGTAATATAGGTAAATAAATTTACCCTTTAGCTACACTGGTAATTCTTATTGTTAAAAAAAATATAAAATATTTTGTATATATGATTAAGGGGGTGCTTGATTCATATGGAGGAATAGAAAAGGTAATAGAAATAACAGTAATTGAAAATTATAGTGGGTTCTTTTCATTATAATTATGTTGGTTGGTTTGTGTTGGGGAATGGAAATGATTATCAATAATGGTAGTTGGTTTGTACCAAGAAATGGAAATAGTTACCAATAATGGTGGTTGGTTTGTAATGGGAAATGATTATAATTAGGAATGAAAACCTAGTTAATTTTTTATTTTATTCTATAATTACTAAATTACTAATGAATATTCTATAAATTACTAATAAATTGCTAACAAATATTCTATAATTACTAATTATAGAATAATAAATATTCTATAATTACTAATAAATTATGGTATTAATAATGAAATATGTTAATTTTATTAGTTTGCATTTTTATGCCTAATGTAGTATAATTTTTCCATAATTATGTTTAATTCTAGTATTTTTTATTCAAAATAGTAAAATGAAATTATAATCACACAAATGAAATTTTCAATGACGTCCTGGATAATTATTTGCAAATGAAAATATATCTTTTTTTTAACCATGCAATTGAGTCTTCTAAATTAGAAAATTCCTTAGTTTATAAGATCCGAATGACAATAAATAACAAGAAGAAAATTTTAATAATTTGAGAGTACACTGATAAAAAATGCAGTAACAATAACTAAAAACTAGTTTGGATTGCATCTCAAAATCCTCGTGATTCTACCACAACAAAACTGAACCATTTTTCTCCTATCCTTCAAACTCTATTTTCAACCGGATAACTACCACTGGCATATTGGTTCTTTGATGGGAAATCAGAGAACTACAAGGCAAAACAGAGTGGCAATATTTACACTCCCTCCTATGCCAAACCTAGGTAGCTTTTCATTTCAAAAATATGTTCGATGCTTTCTAATTATCAAAAAAACAACTTAACACCATCTCTTACCTCAGTAAATATCCAAGTTCACTGTTGATTGCCAGTGCACCCTGTTGCACAAAAAATAAAATACATAAAAAATACAAAAGCACCATGAGATAAGCAGCTTTCTTCATAATATTTCATGCACAAGCAAAAGGAAGGAATATCAGCGGCCCTCAATATTCCATTTCTTGTACATTGGAAATTTATAAACATACAAAACAAAGTGCAAGACCAATGTTCTTACAAGAAGAAAAACGTCTAAAAGAACATGTGTTTTCTGTTTTCTTTATTGAATTTCCATTCAATCCTACAATTACTATTTCTTTTTCCATTTCCAACAGGATCACATAGCCAACTAACTGGAATTTTTTCATTTAAGCTTTAAAGAGATGCTCTCTTGAATTCTTGACTGACACGCCGTATGTATGTATTGAGTTGACAGGCACACTGGTTTTACTTGTTACACATTTTTCATTTTCATTTTCAGAAATAATTCCGATTTTGCATACCACTTGCTGCGTGGTGACATTCCTAAAATGCAGATACAAAATCTATTAACCTTGACAAAGGCATGTCAGTCAAGAATTCAAGAAATTCAAGGAATCACAAAATCGGAATTCAAGGAACCTTGACAAGCAAACTAAAGGAATTCAATACATGCCCAAGTTATTGATATCCTAGATCTTATACTTGATTTGATTTGAGTGGACAATATGCCTAATCTATATCAATAGGTCATATGAGCACTTGATGATTTTGTAACTGAGAAGCTTTAAAAAAATGAGAATAAAAGCCAAGCATTATAACATTTTTCATTAAGTAGAGCTTCAATAGGAAGAAAAATGTTTTTGGATTTGGTACCCTTATCATGATGTTGGAGTTAAAACTTAGCAAAGCTACAAAGTAAAATTCCCTACAACTTTGTGGAGATGATATAAATATCACACAAAGTGTTAGCAACACTATGCCCAATAAAGAATGACATTTCCAAAGACTAGCACTCACCTCTAGATGTAATTTTCACTTCTATCACATTCTTAGTTTAGTACATGAAACAGTTTATAGGGCAATTCAATGCTTTCAGTCCTAGGACATTTTTAGCTCAGTAAATGAGATAGAATGTTCATGTTGATGTAATTTCCACCTACAATGATATTGGAAAATGTAGACCTAAATTAGTTGTAATCACCAAATCTTGATATGAACTAAACAACTTCAAGCTGTGATATATTGAGTCAGCTTTATCAGCGAAAGCCTTGCCAACTTAGCATGGATGCTCCATCATGAATCAGAAGCAAATTCTGAATTCAAGGAACCTTGACAAGCAAATTAAAGGAATTCAATTCAAAAAACCTAAATTCAAATCAGTGAACAAGAAAAGCCTCAAAAGTTTATAAAAAAAGAACCACAAAATTTGGCAAAACAAATACTAGAAAAATACCATAACATAAATATAACCAAAACAAATACCAGAAAAATACCAAAACATAAACATACCCAAAATAAGTACCAGAACATAAACATACCCAAAATAAATACCAAAAAATTACTGGAAAAAAAATCTAAAATACCAGAACAAAAAATTAGCCAAAAAAACTAAAAAATCCTCCAAAGTCAAGCACACGTGGCAATTCTTCCAAGCTTGAGATTCCTTGAAAAAAAAATGAAGGGGAACGGTAAACTAAAGGGTTGACACTTGAAAATCCAAACAAAAAAATTGATAATGTTGAAAATGGAGGACTAAGAAATGTCGCCATTTTCCGCTTGTAAGCTTGGTAGCTCACATAGGAAAGTTCTTTAGTGGCTTCGCGGTGAAGGGAGTTGATTTCCCAATTGGAGGATGCACCGAGTAGATATGCTGATCAACCTCGATAGAGAACGAAATTGGAAGATGCTGCAGTTGCTTGAGGACTGAAATGAAGGACTAATGAGACAAAAATGGAAGACTAAGAAATGACAAAAATGGAGGACGAAAATGACAAAAATGGAGGAACAAAATGGAAGATGAAAATGGGACTGAAAAATGGAGGACGAAAGTTGGGGAATTTGATCGGAAACCCTTGGCTAGCAAAGGGGAAATGGCGAAAGAATTTTTGATTTCTGGCTTCCATACCCCACAATCATGGGGGGTATGTGGATTTCTCCAGATTGGGTAATCCGGATTCCTTCATTTTACTGTGTTCATTCCATTTTTTCTAGCCAGACGCTCAAAATCTTATCATTTCCATTTCCCCTCTTTTTGCAAACCCACGATCCAGGCACGTCCAAGTAAATATATGTACTTTTTGTGTATTTAAATTTGAGTTTGAGGGTTAAAAAATTGATAAACAAAAAAGATAACAATAAAAAAATTTCTGATTTAAGAAAAAAATGTATACAATTTGAAATAAATTTTGAAACCATAATATCATAGAATATTTATGAGCAAATATCATTTATTTATTTTCACTTTTAGGTGATGGTGAAGTACATGCACATTAAAGGTGTCGATTGTTTAAAATATTCGCTTTTTCTTAAAAAAAATATTGTGAGAACAAAATAAACACATCTCAATATTGACAAGTTTTGGCTAATGGATTTTTACGTAGTGCATAACTAGCTCTATTTGTAAAGCTCACAATGTCAAATTAAACCATGTGCTTATTTTATGGGAAAGTTGACTGCGTAAGAAAACTTCATTTGTAGTCATGATGTAATTATAATTAAAGAAATTTTATGGTGGTTTATCTTTGCTATGGAATATTTTAAAGTGTACATGAGAATGATTCATTTTTCAGAACTTGATCCTACGGCTTCACATTAAGTTCACTGAGTTTTCCTTTACCCATTGTTAATTTATGAACTCGACGAACAAGGTCATAATTATTATTAATTATTATGAGCCATTAACATTTGATATTCAAAAAACAAGTGTGTATATGAATAGTCTTTTAAAATATATTTTTATATTTTTATATTTTTTAAAATACTTTTTCAATTTTTAATATATCTCTTATTTTTATGGGCATGGCCAAAAGTCTAGTCTAGAAAAAAACCCAAATTTGGTTGGGTTAATGAAAAGAAAAGAGACTAATGCGCTTCAAAGGCTAAAGAAAAGAGACTAATGTGGAACTAACAACTCTATTAGAGAGTGGAATTACCAACTATTACACTGTCCGCTTCTGTCAGCATAGAAGGAAGCGAAGCTTGGGGTGCCACAACCATCTCTTTTTTATGGGATCAATCGATGAAGGTAGGGGTGGCAATTTGTAACACGACACGAACCTAACACGTAATTAGTAGGTACAGATCCACCCCTTAACAGATTCGGGTCGAAATCAGGTCGGACACGAATATAGGAAAGGGAACGTTTATGGTTTAAAACATTCTCATTATACTTGATGTGTATAGACGATTATAGGTGCGGGGATAAATACCTGTATATTAATATCCTTATTTTAAGAGTGGTTGTTTTTGGACATAAATAATCGTGGAAGAGATTGAAGAGTGGTTCTATCATTCAGCTCCGTATGCCTATGGTCAGCAGTTTAAAATTTGCCGCAGAAGTTATCGAGTAGAACCCTTGGATGTGAACATACTTCATCCTTGTGTGTTGTCTAGCAAGTCTCTTAGAATGGAAATAAAGTATTATTTAATACTATTTTGGTATCCTAACCACCAACATTTAGAGCTTTAATATGTCCGTTATAAAATAATACTTTTGTAACTCATCTGTAAATTCAATCTGCTAAGATACACCTTTGACTAGTTACAAAATTATCATACCGGGCATACAGCAAGCTCAATTTGAAGATGTCCGTGATTGAATAATAGTTCTATCTCTAAGGTTCTTGTGCTATGCTATTATATTGGCTCAAAAAAATCATTGTATAAACTGCTAATATGATGTATATATGAGAGGTTAATTATAGACCCAGCAGATTATGTGTCATTCTATTAATGCCGTTAGAGCATTAATGTAAACAAGACATTATGCTACAAATAATTGTCTGAAGTGGTTGGAAGACGGGTAATTTCCAGTTTATGACCATCATATCTAAATGGACTATATAATATTCAACAATATATTATAGCACTGGTGAACAGTAGTTTACACTATTATTATGAGAAGGATATCTCATAACACAGACCTAGAAGATGAAAGTGTTACCTGAGTACGGTGTTGCTATAATACTAAAGTCTTTCTGAATTATATACCATACATTTAGAGCTTTAATATGTCCATAATAATTTTATCAATAATCACTTATGATGGGCAACCTGTTTATAATTCAGTATAGTAATTATTTAACCGGATACTAATATAGTCATGATATTAATAATTTAATGATAACTACAGGTTTATTTGAAAGTGTAGTAGAGTGGTTGACTTTGGAGTACCATTCTAAATAATATTTGAATAGTGTTAAGAGTTATATAAATGTGTGGTATCACGCTCCAATTTGATCATTTATTGTTTACTCAATAGTTTTCTATCATAACAATTACCATATAAACATTAAGATACTAATGTAATTTACAATAATCATGTGATTACCATAATATTCAGAATATTACAATATTTTGAATAATATTATAATCGTCATTTCGCCAAACTATTTTACCGGGCATTTTATCCCATTTAAGGTTCTCATAAACTTGGATAAGACTTGGATAATTGGTTGCCTGACATGCTACCCATTTAAGGTTCACATATCTAATGAATCAAATGGGTTGCCACAGTCATTTATGTATATGTCACTTTAGCTATCATAAGTTGTTTATTATTCTATTATATATACCTTTTATATAACTAGAAATTTTATTACTAATTATAGAATAATAAGGTAAAGGTATAGACTATCACATTATTGTATAATACATTCCGGTGCCAAAGCTTATGTTTTAAGCGTTTTGATGAAAATCCTTATTATGGAAACATATAATATCATATTTATAAAGTGTACGTATAAAATTATAGTATGGTAAGCCGTGTGAACCAATAATAAAATTATAACATATATGGTGAACACCATATCTACGTGGAAATTTGACTATGTACTTGGCATAAAACGATAGCATATCTCATAATAAGGTGAATTGCTGTTATTTTCTTTTCATTATGCCCTTTACGTACATAGCCAATCATATATTTGATAATTACCTGAGTACGGTGTTTATTATTGTATATAATATATACCAATCAAACCTGTAATATAATACCATTAAACTTCCTATAATACAATAATAAACAACTTTAGTATTATAGCAACACCGTACGTAATACTAAAGTTTAATATTAACAATAATTTCGTACATCATGGATTTAGAATAATATATCAAATTAATTACTATACAGAGACTGTATAATATATACCAATTCATGGTATATATAATGAGTGGATTAGTCCATTTAAACATGTATGGTATATAATTCAGTATAAGGGTTGCCCATCATAAATGGATTATTAATATATGGAATGCAATTACACTACAAGAAAATTGGATTTTTCCGATGGCAAATCAAGGTTTCCGTTGGAAACCTAAGGATTTCCGACGGTTTTCCGTCGGAAATAATCCGTCGGAATAACGGTAGTCGCAAAAAATTTTCCGGCGGCCTACCGTCGGAAATCAAACGGATTTCCGTCAGAAATTATGAGAAGAAATTCAAAAAAAATAAATAATTTCCGACGGATTATTTAAATTTTTTTTGAAAAATAAGTAATTACCGACGGAGTTCCGTCGGAAATTAAATAAAATTTTTTAAAAAATAAATATTTTCCGACGGATTTAATAAAATTTTAAAAAGAAATAAATAATTTCCGACGGAAATCCGTCGGAAATTTAATAAAAAATTTTTAAAAACAATAAATTCCATTTTAACAAAAAACTAAAAATTATTTTATACACATAAATTTGACAAAAAGTAATACTATCTAATTAAAGTATGTTCCATATTCAAAGAAAAGATTGAGTATGAAACCAACAAAAAGAATCAAAAATTTATAAAGTTTTGTATATATTTCTTTCCTTTTCCTACTTTATAGGCATTCCACAGTACCATTAATTAATAATACTCTTTATTTCTTCTTCTAGACGATTTTTTAAAAAAATAATAATTAATTCGTCTAATCGTTTTAGTTGAACCACTTTATAATAATATGATCAATGTTTGACCTCAAAAGATTTTTTTTCTTTCTTTGACCATTTTAGTGAACACACAAGCTTTCCTGTATATGTATACATACCCATCACTGGACTTTGAAAAATTACCTATGCAGAAATGTACATTCATTTGAAAAAACCTACTTAAAAAAGAGAAACAAAATCACAACCCCACAAGGGCCACAATTGCAAGTACACAATTCCAATTCCAAACAGGAAAGTCCCAAGAATGTAATCCAGAAAATAACAACAATAAAAATATGAAAGTGCATTTCCCAACAAGAACAAAAGCTAAAAACTGAACAGTGCCAGCGGTTTGTTGAATGCCAAATTAGCCCAATGACCAAAGGAAGTTTCCACTTTCCATGCACCCTTGTAAATTTCTTGACTAAAAAATGGACGAGTACTGTCAACATCAACTCAACCAATTCATATGATCATTCATTCATTAAATGAAAAAACAAAACCAAGAACTAGGATTAATTGAAGGGATGAAAGGAAAAGATCACGTAATTAGGACAAAGCAAGAGTTCAGATGTTATTATCAATTATCAACCTGATTATGAACAGCAGACTGACTCCCTAATGATGCATTCCAAATTTCCAATCTATGGTAAATTTAGTTAATAAATTTGTTGGATTTGGTTGTTAGCTAGCAAAAGGTCTTTTCCTGACAAAAATGTAAAGCCTATAGAATAGTGTTACATTCTTTTCACCAATGCCTAATTGCCTACCGGTTTGCCAGCTTCAACCAGACAATGAAAAAGAAAAACGACCCAACTCCCTCTTTTTATTATCCCCATCCGAACACTCCATTAATTCCACGGTTTGATTCACAACTATCTGTTTTCTCTCTCGTTCTTTTCCCCTTTCCTTGAGGCTACATCGCACAGAGAGAATAAACAGAGAGTTTGTGAAGGATCAGAGGGAAAAAGAAAGGAAATCGTGGCAAGAATCCTTCGAAACCATAACTGTTCAACATTCTTGAAAATTCGATAACAAGCATATATTTTCACAAATTACCAAAATCCCTCATTTGTTACTTAAACAATCTCAAATTAGGGCAAAATCCAAAAAATTCAAACACAAATTCCCAACAAAAACACATACAAAGCCAGAACAGAAACTACATTAACTTCTACCAAATCAAAACTCACATAAAGTAGCCAGAAAATGGTTGACGGACGGAAATAAGTATGTAATTCCCAAAAATGAAGGTCAATGGTTCCAGAACAAAAGAGAAAATAACAAATCAGCCAACTTTAGATCAATTTGATACTTAGGTGGGGAAAAAAACCCTAATTTCAACGTATCAAACCTATTGCCCTCCCTACGGGCAAATATAGCACAATCACGCATTCACAAATCGATTCCATATAAGTAACACGGACAAACTTCCTGGAATCGAGGAGATGCTTATTGCCAGGAAATGATAAATTTGAATGAAGGGACCGAAATTAGGGCAAAAAATGGGGAAAGGGGAGAAAAAATAAATTACCTGACAGATTGGCTGTGAGGATGGAATAGCAAAAGAAGTTAAGACAAAAAGAAAGGATTCAGCCTTAAACGGATTGGTGGGGCGGAGCGGAACTGCGGAGTGTGGAGTGTGGAGTGTGGAGTCGATATGCCCAGCTCTTCACGCCGGTTGGGTGTAAAGGGAGGGAGGGGAAAAAGGCGGAAATGGGAGGGAGGGGGAAAAGGTTTTTTTTTAATGTGGTGTCACATTTCTGTCGGGAAAAGTAGTTTTTTTACTTTTCAAAAGAAATTCCGACGGATTATCCGTTGGATTTTTTTAAATTTTTATTTCGAATCTTTCGACGGTAATCCGTCGAAAATTTAAATATTTTTTTATTTCCGACAGTTTTTTCATCGAAAATGTTTAAATTTTTTAATTTTTGGCAAGAACTTCTGACGGAAATCAGTCGGAAATACACTTTTCTTCTTTATATTATTTTGTTAAATATTCCGACGGATAATCCGTCGGAAAAGTTTGAAAAATAATTTTTTTTAAATATTTTCCGACGGATCATCCGTCGGAAATATTTCTTAAACAATTTCCGTCAGAGATTTTCTTCTTAGGACTCGGCTCACTTTTTTGACGGATATCCGTGGAAATTTTCGACGGATTGATGTCGTTGGAATTTTCGGAAATTCAACCATTTCTTGTAATGTTAGTTATCACTACATAATTATAAACATTTATAGATAAATTAATAATTTATCTATAATGTCACCATATTTGTCACCATAAAATGTATACAAGTTATATTTATGAATTAATTTAAACAGTTATTATACAATAATCACTTAATGGTGGGCATAACAATTTACAAATTGTATTACATCTTTAAACTAGTTCTTTTTTCAACAATTCATATGTATATTTTATTAAATAGCAGAAACGTCACGTATTTCACCATTATGTACTAAAAAAAATAATTACTATGCTAAGGAATTTTCTAATTTAGAAGACTCAATTGCATGGTTAAAAAAAAGATATATTTTCATTTGCAAATAATTATCCAGGACGTCATTGAGTTTAAATGTTGAAACATATTACATAAAGGATTATCCATAACAATTTATGACACGACACGAACCTAACATGTAATTAGTAGGTACAGATCCAATAATTCTGAGGCCACCACAATTTTTACCCTCTTTCAGAAATTCCATATTAAAAACAACCACTCTTAAAATAAGGATATTAATATACAGGTATTTATCCCCGCACCTATAATCGTCTATACACATCAAATATAATGAGAATGTTTTAAACCATAAACGTTCCCTTTCCTATATAGCGGAAACACACACTTCATGGCTCAAGAAGCAAAAAATAAGTGGAGGTTATCATATTAATTACATGTATATTACCATTACCACAGGTAATCTGCCTCAAAACAATAAGCAGAGGTCTGGTGGTAGACCTCTATTACACATTCTATGTACATAATTTGAAACTCAGAAATATCCACCATTTCTATACGTTCATTTTCTGGCAAAACTGCCCAATTTGGCGACTGCACCCCTCTCAACCAACGAAAATCATCCACATTAGCCCAGTTCCCTATTTTTTCCTTCAAATTTGCCGCTTGAAGATCCTTCTCAATGCCATTATACATCAAACAATATGGTGCAAACCTCACCCCATTATTATCCTCAATTATAGGCCTACTCCTCACCCTTAAATAAAAATCACACCTTTTAGCATTATAAATTCTAATCTAATGAGAGGCCAACACAAAACACATCCCTCCACTTCCTCTATCAAGACAGAACCTAGTACGGGGCCAACGTAAACCTTGCAATCCCTCAATTTGCTCACAAAAAATGCCCTCAAACAACCCCTTAATTTCACCACGCAGCCATTCAACTCAGACAGTGTAAATTCCCCAATTTCACAATCCCCTCGAAATTCCCTGACTAAAACCTCACTTTCTTTGGCCCTAAACCCATTTGATGATTCCAAAGACCCGCCAAGACCCATATTTCCAATCCCAATTTTAGGCTTTTCTTCAACTGGCTTTGCAAAGTCAATTTGAGCTGGGTTTAAAACAGAGCCGCCTTTCTTTTTGTTTTTGAAAGAGAATTTCCTTTTGGGGATGACTTGGGAGGTCACATCATCGAGGTATTGCTTGAGATCGGAGATTGTTTTGAGGCAGCTCCGGACTTCGTAGGAGGGCAAAAAGTATAAACTTTCAGCGACGAGTTTTTAAATTTGGAGATGGAAAGGGCAACATTTTCAAGCTCAGATTTTAATGAACTGGGGTCTAAAGAATTGTCAATGGTGGTTGTTTGGGAAATGTGGGAGAGCTTGGTTTCAATGGAAAGTTTGGATTCACTGAAGCGAGTGAGAAAAGACTGAGTGGATTCGGTGGAGGGCGTGGAAAGCTCCGAATTAGGTTTCTGGGCGAGGCGCGCTTGGTGAAGATTAGAGAGGCGTTCCACCATTACTGCGTGCTTCTTTTGGAGGGCTTCATCTTGGGACTGAGATATCGATCACGGCGGGATTTGAATTGGACGGTGAAGGTGCCGTCCATTTTCGACCTCTGCTTCCTCTGCTTTTTGATTTTTCATCATTTTATTATCTCCCGCATGAAAGGGAAATTTACATTTTTAATCCCTCATCTTTTACCCATTAAAACTTTTGGTCTCATATCTTTTTAGACCAATATATTTAATTCTTTATCTAGAAGTTTTCTCTATTGAAGAAAAAAATTTCACTTCTGATTTAGTACAATATTTTTTTTAAATGATAAAGTATAACACGCTTAATTAATTATTAAATATATAATTTTTTAAACATTTTTTCTTACTTTTTAATTTAACTTATATATTGTCATTATTAGTAAGGAAAATATAAAAATTTCAAATAAAAAAATAAACTCTTTTTTGGATTTTTTTTAAATTAAACTCTGTTTTGGGACATAACTAGTTAATTTTTCTTATATTTGGAACAAATAATAGAGATTAAATGGGTATATTATTTCTATCTTCCTTATCAACTACCCAATAAAGTTTTAAAAAATTATAAAATTAACCTTATTATTTAATAAAATTATAAATACCTCTCTTGATTAATTAAACTTATAACATCTAACTATTCGAAGTTTGGTAAAACTATAAAATAAATCATATTGTTCAAAAAAGATCATTTTCATATATTGATGCCACTGCTGCTGCCATAGTAGTTAGTGTGCAAATGTGCATGACGAATATGAAAACGAATGGTGATGCCTCAGCTAACTCATCAGTCTTGCTCTCCTGATAGATGGCAAATCAATGACACCTCAACTTTTCTCTATTCTCTTGTCTTATATATGTCTCGTTTGTTGTGTTGGTGTTTGGTTTATAGTATCAGAATGGTGGGCTCGCTGGATAACTTAATCACTTGGACAAGTTATTGCAATCAATATAAGGCAAGTTTTCCCACAGCAGAAACCCGAAAAAAAGGGAAAAAATCACAGGCAAAAGACAAGCACGACACACATTCATGCCTGCTCTCTCTCTCACCTTTCCTTTTTTCCTTTGGTTTTGGGTGGGTGTATAATTTAGATGTCTTTATTTTAAATGACGTTTTCACGTAGTATTATATATATACACACACACGCACAAATAAAATATACACGGCGCCTTCTTAAATAGGTTAACATTTGTCTTTGACGTGAAAAGAAAATCCCACGAAATTGCAGTTCAATGAAGTGGTAAGAGAATTGGGCAACATTGCAAAGCTTGCGTGAGGATCTGATGAAGTAGAAATGTCATTTGTGACCAAGTCGATTTAAGTCACAAATTAGCACCGTCGTAATTTCGGATGATCGGTACTCTTTTAAGTTGGATAACATAAGAGGCAAAAGAATGCATATGACGTTACAAGTACAAAAATACTTTGAGAAAATGCCATATTTTCCTCAACAAGAAACAAAAGTAGCACCACCGATATAGTACATAATCGGCCATAAGAAAGGCGATTCATATCTACTGTTGCCAAATACTACGAGTCACTACGTAATTGATTCTAGAACAAAAATCTTTCCTCTTCTATAGTCGTTATTCTATAGTCCTTTAAGAAGCTTTTGCAATGTGCGCCCTTTTTCTAATTCTTCTCCCTTTCATGATGTACAAAAACTTCATGTATTCTATAACCAATGACAGTCGTAAATGCCATGGAGTGGCAAATAGTTCTGAGATATAAAAACAACGCTTCATCCACTACTCCCGAGCCAACGATAAGCCACATTCAAATGTAGAAAACTAAAGTGTAAACATGCAAGCGTGGTGGAAGCTATAAAGCTCCCATAGTGGAAGTTTCACGCTTAAAAGAAAAGCGATGCCAGAGAGGAACTCTTTACGAAGGATATCTAAATTTCTTGAGTCACGAGCTTCCAACATATCATTCCGTTGAGAAACGATTTGCAAACAAGGGTACAAATGAGACACGATTTAAGCCTTTGGGTAGAGAGAAATGCCATTTGTCATAAAATAGATTACCTTAAAGAGATTTTCAAATATTGCCAAGCATTATCACCTTGGGGTTCATTGAGAGAGCTCGAACATAATGTGAATGGATTCCTCATACATGCCCTAAACACAAATACACGTAGGATTACGAACATGTGGTAAGAATCAAGGTACTAAATTCTACTTAAAACCAAATGGCATGGCCAAACTTCATAGGCACTTAAAAGAAAAGAGGAAGACTAAAACAAGAGCTGCTAGAGTTAGGAAAAGAATCGACTCACGCTCCACAAACAAATTTTGTAATACATATTTAGCAAAATAATACAAGAAGCGATGACATGAAGCACTTAAGAATTACAGTTAGCATAGTGATTCCCATGTTTGCCCAAGCACGCACATAGTTGGGTTTTAAATCCGATTACTGAGAAATGAGATTAAAGTGATATTTAAGTCTTCAAAATGTAGTGGTTGTGACTCTTTGAGTCTGCTTGTCTCGAGAGAGAGAGAGAACCAATTTCGGCAATTTTGTTTGAAGCATGCTAGTATCCTCATGCTACACGTAACTTGAAATCCAAACATACATTAAGCAATTTTTTCTTTTTCCAAGCTAAGCATAACAAAATAAATTACATTGGTAGGCCAATATGGCATCGGACTCTGTACACTATTGGCTTGTGTTGCTCCCGCTTGTTCCAGAGTGAGTAATCTCTTGGTTTTGATTTCAAAGGTATGCGGAAGGATTCAATGGCCTGTTATATTCTCGCGATAAGTTGTACAAAACTCCAAGTACAATGTGCACATCAAGATCATCGGGGACATTTTAAGCGGCATCATTGAAATATGTGGCAACTTTGTATAAATAATCGGACCAATATCTCAAGCAAGAAATCCAATTCTTTGCAACTTTGCATGGAAAAGTGCTAGAGCATGCATTCTGTCAATAACAAGGTAATGGATTTTAAGCTACTAATCACTCGAAGGAGAAAAATTATGTGCACCCTTACATCGGCATTATAAAGAGAATCGGTGATCTGGAGGAACAAGCGTCCCATACTTTGGGTGGTGACGCGACCAGTACAAATACTTCAATGCATTTGCTTGTTCGATTCGAGGAGGTCATCGACACACTTAAGATATCATTCTCTAAGAAAATATCAAGGTTTTAGGATTCATCCAAATATTCATCCTTCGGACCAGATCTGATCCATCCAACTAGTGGGCAAAATGTGTAAACTAAGAACTTTATAAAAGGAAATCGCTATTCTTAACATTTGGGCACAATATTTGTATCAACATGAAAATTTTCTGAATTCATGATAAATTCGACCATTGGTGTGACTCACACCAAGGGCAAGAAAGAACCTCTAAGTTTGTTGGATCGACTTCTGCACGCATCATTCTTTGCAATAGCCTGTAACAAAACAACCAACCTCCTCAGCAATATTACACATAAGGCTAACCTCAAGTCCAATATAGGAGTGGGTAGTAGAAAGCCAAAAGCAGTTCCTTTAGCAAAACAAATGTTATCCACCAAAAGGTGACTTCTACTATCAAATTGCAATGCTGAATGTTAAACCTAGCTTATCATTTGCGAATATTAGGTGCCACCCGGCAAGCTCATAATTACATGAACGCTACAAAATTAACACTATCGGATAGATCAAGGCTAATCTTGACTGAAATAGTTTCATGTTATGCCATGCACTTTTGTGTTCCAGTTTGAGTAAATGAATTATCTTTTAATCTTAAAAGTTTTGAATCTTCGATTCCTAGGCTTTCAAATAGTTGGCAAAGGAAACCTAAATGCTACAATATGAAAAAATAACAAAACAAATGAATTGTGAAATTGTCACTTTGAAAGCTAAGCCTTCCTATTTTTACGAGACAAAAACAAAAATAGGGCTTCAACTAATCCTTTTAAACCATCCATAAGCACAAAAACTAATGACTCCCCAAATTCCTAGTTTCAATTTCCATGTTCTTAACTCAAATACAAGAAAGTGGTAGCCTAATTAGACAACAAAATAACTCAAAATAGCCACCACCAAAGTCGGCAGAATTCTATATAAGGCTTATGTCCAACATCAAAACTACACTAAGCAGTTCAAGATGATTACGTAAGATTAACAAGTTTCTTGTGGAAAGGATAGAAGGGCGAGAAAAATCACAAGATCTGACAGAACGTTTGTAACCTGCGATCATCATCATTCTCGGCATGGGCAATGCCCGGTAACCTCCAACCTCGGCATTATCGAGATTCTTCAAAACTTCACCTCCAAAGCAAGAAGCGCTTCACTTAGAAGACCACTTACGAAGCAGTTCTGTCCTTCTTTGAGGATTAGGATGACCAACATAAGGATTTAAATCGAAAACTCATACACTCCTTGTAGATTACGAGCGTTGCACGAGCGGTTTGTTCATTTATGTACCTAAGCATCAATGCGGTATCAAAAACTCGAGAAAACAAAAGATATTAAGCAATATAAAGGAACCAATTTAATAAGAACTAAAACTCATTACACAAGAATATACGAAAGAGCACGAGAAAATAAGAATTGCCCTCTTGCATTCATAAATTGACTATATTAATCTCATGAAATTGCACTTAGAGATTTTACATTTCTCTTTAAAACTAATTGAACTTACTCATCATGCATTAGCCCAATTATCGCAGAACTATCACCAAATGCCCTTCAAAGAACTTGATGCCCAAATTCTTCACCAGTCATTAACATGCAATTTTGAAAATTCATTCACCCACTCATCATCGCTAATTCATGGTGCCCATGTTGAAGTAAACTCATTCACCCATCCATTAGGTCCTTTAGAAAGTCGAGAAGAATAAAGCATTGTGTTGGAGATATATGAAACACAAAACCAAGAAACAAAGATTCACTTATTTGGAGCTATGTACCCAAAACCATCTCATCACCAACACAAAGAAATAATGAGCAAATATTTATCGATTCCTAAGAAATAATGCCTTTGCCGACTAGGTGGATAAGTATTTGTGCATAAAAACAGCTTGCTTTTCACATATCTGCATCCAATTAGTACCAAAACTAACGGTGAAAGAATCCTAAAATTCTAGATGAAAACAAAGGTTGCGACTTTGAGAACAAGTTTCACAAGAAAAATGGATTGTATACAAAAGCCCAAGATGAAGTACTAAATTAACTAACCTCTTCATGTACAAACCGGTCACCATGTCCGACCACCGCTATATTGTTGTTGATATTCATTTGCCCAATCCCAGTGTAGACGATGTGGTCGCCTTGATTTGATTGTCCTCAATCTTGAGCTCACCACGACTCATCTTGGATACAAATTGGAAAAATTTTGAATTCTACATTCCCAATAAAGAAACAATCATTAATCAACAACTAGAAATTTTGCATCATGTTGTTTTGGCTAATGATAAGAAAGTATCTACTCACAAAATGGACAATGAATATCCAAATAACAATGCAAGAAATTCAACTCAAACTTAGGGTCATTGTTTTGAGCTAAAGTGTGAGCCAAGATGCGAGATCGCTCCATGGCGACTAAGTTAGACACGATCGCACCTCTCATATGATCCAGTGATGAAAGTTGTGATTGCTCCTGCAAGATGTCTTTGAATTAGAACACGAGAGAATAAAACTCAGATAGAGGAATGAGAGACACAAATGCCTAGAACTATATCAGAACAAATTTAACAAAGAAAGCCATTTGACAATAGATATTTATACAATTCAATCATACATTGATTGCAAATGCTACTAGCACAAACACCTTTGCTATATTCAGGTACGAAAAGGCACACAAAACCATACCTTGTGCTTTCTCTCTAGTACATCAGCTCAAGGAATTTTTTTATTAATCCATGCAATTTTGGAGGTTAAATTTCAAGGAAAACTAAAAAGTTTTACCACGAAAATAGAAAAGTATGAGGAATGAGAAGCCATAATTAGTTCAAATGCAAGCAATTAGTGTCCTTAGACGGCATTATTATTTTATAAATCAAAATATTAAATGACCAATAGGATAAGATAGAAATTATTTTTAGGAAGCGGTAAATATAGCGGACTTTTGTATTTGATAGAATTTTGGCCCGACTTCTTACCATGAGCAAAAAATATTGGTTATCAAAATTAAAAACTTAATGACTTCAATTCCTTACATGCTCAAATTCAGAGGCCCAAATGCATTGGCACCATGTTCTTGTTCAAATGATCAACCCAAGTTACGGGGTCACCATGCCCAAGGGATGTTGAGTGAATTCAAGAACCCATCCATTCGCGACATTAGGTCAGTCTCATACCTTGAGACTCATTCCAATATTCATCCAACTCCGGTATCTTCCATACACAGGACCCTAGCCCTAACATCATTATCAATCTCTAATGAAGATAGCAAAGCATTAACTGCAAGAAAGAGATGCCATAATTAATCAAAAAGATCAGAAGCAACAAAAACATTGCAAGTCATGAATCTAAGGCCTAATCTCATTTACGAGCCTCGTCTAGGCCTCCTTAGCCACATTTGCAAGTACCATTACCAACCCATACCTTTATCATAATGGAATAACGAGCAAAAGAAAAGGCTTTCCAATGTAGGAAGTTACCTTTTTTGGGAAAAAATAGTATTGCTATAGTCCGTAAATGAGTGTGAATCAAACTGTGCATTTATGAACTCATCACTCTTATCGGCAAAGAAGTGTCGAGCCATTATACTACTCCGATCACGTATACATTGTTTATCCCCATGAGACAATCCCAACACCGAAGTGCGGTGGGCGAAAAGGAATGCCACCATGGCTACTATTTACAAATGAATGCAAAAACTCGACAATACTCTTTGAGGTGGCCCTGCAACATGTGAATGGGACAAATCAAAAGAATAAGACGATTACAAAAATATGATATATCACATTGTATGCACGTAGCACCGGTTATCAAGTTAATAAAAGGAGGAATACTAAATAAGCGGGAAGCTTCATGCACCATTCATATCTGGTTGAAGTCGTGTATGATCTAGAGGAAGTTGGTCGTATCATTCCTTCTCTGAGTATTAAGAACTTGTGGCCTCTGTATCTCGTCCCAAGCATCCGTAAGACCATTACGATCTGAGTGGAAGCCTTGAAAGAATTCCAAACCACGGCAAAAATTTGAAGTGGGATGAAGGAACCAAAGATAATGAGTAGTGAAACTTCCAAGAGAATAATATGAACATGTGCATTAGGTTGCAAAGGGTGATCCAATTCAACTGGAAGAGTGACAAGGTCTCTCCAAAGGTTTACAACATTGCCATCGAAGCAATAGTCGATGTAGGGATCTCTCAAGCCTTTCTCGCTACATAAGTAAATTGATTAACCATCATTCACCACTAAATCAGAAGCATTTGAAAACAATTAGCCGATAAAAACCCGAGGAAGCCTTTGATAGAACAACTAAGCCCATAGCGCAGACTACAATATAAGCGGACTGTAGTGGTATCACGCTTCATTATCGCATAAAAATTCAATCTTTACAACCGAACATATAAAATAATGAAGGAGAGTCAGATTGCTCAATCGAGCCAAAGAAAAACCATCAAAATTTAAGTAACTAAGACAATCCAAGTTCTAGTTTTCAAAGAAAAGCAGACCCCAAAACAAAATCCTAGACAAGCAATGAAAGCGAAAGGGATGAATTTTAGCACCATACTTCAAAAGAGAAGCAAAATTCACCTCGCGTCTTTGGATGATTCCATCAAAATAGATGAAGGACTATTCATTAAACATAAAGCGCATTCAATTTTAAAAATTAAAAATTAAAACCCAAGAACCAAAAAGAAAGGAGGTGCTTAGTTCACCTTGGTTTTGAAGAAGAGCCTAAGAGAGTATTAGTGAGAGCACCGAAAGGATTTGATGAAGAAGATGAACTGCACAAAGATACGCGCACCACCAGAACCGGCTCCTCATCACATATCTACTCAATCCCAACTCCAGTCAATCTCTCACCCTAAAGTAGTGGTATTTTTTTTCCCTTGACTTCTGCTATTTGGGTTTCAATTCTTCCCAATTAAAACAAAAGTTTCATCCAATATTAACAGTTAATTGGGGTGCCTTCTTTTGTTTTACTCTGTTTGTGCAAATAGCAACAAAATTCTTGGAGAGTATAATCAGCATAAACAAAATCGAGGAGGAGCAGAGCAAGAGTAAACCCTTGTGGGGGAGGGAGCGCCAAAGATAAGAACTACCTTGCTACATATATATGTAGGGAAAGACGTGAAATGAATATAATTGTCCCTTCTTCTGCAATCTCCAGGGAGTCTTCGTATTTCTGGGGAATACAAATTGTAGAATAGTGGTTATCGTTGGACGATCGGAGTTTTCTTTTCCAATTCATCTTCTACTTGAGATACAACAGATCAGATATCCAATGTGCTACTGTGAAGACACCAAGATGCAAGCAAAACTGTAAGCCTTTCATTCATGTTACATTTAACATGGCACTGGAAACTAGGTCTCCGCAGCATCTTGAATATTACAAACATGTGATTACTTAGAGAAACAATGATATCTGAATCAAGTCAGATGACTTGAAGACTTCGTAGCATCAATTTTGTCTTTGTGTTTGTCTTGAATTGATTTTGACTGGATGAATAATGATCTTGACTTTGCTTTGTTTGTGCAGGCTTTGTCTTTGAACCCTTTGAATCCTTATCTACTTCTGGCTTTTTGAATGAAGACACCTGTCTGAATACTTTTAGGTTGATCTTATCCGCTTGGAATCTTTTGAGCTGATCTTTTCTTCTTTTTGAAAAGTTGTTTGTAGTTACGTGCCGACATGGGACCTACTCTGCGTTTTGAAAAACAGAGTTTTCTGACTGTCCCCACTTCACGTGCTTGAATAGCTTTAATCATCTTGCCGTTGCCGACCTTTTGAATGAAGACTGTCCTTGATTGCTTCATGGCGAAGGAAGCTGAATTGGTGTACTTGCCGAAGCTTGTAATCTAACTCGTTCGCGAAGTTTCTTGAGATTGTCTTCCAAAGTATTGGAAACCAATCAATTTTGGATCTTTAGGCATTGGCTTGATTGGAGAATAAAATGGCAAAGCTGGTAGTTTTCCTTTTCGCTTATCACAATCTTCAAAAAACTCTTGCATTTGATGTTGGTGTTTGACCCACCAATTGAGTGTAGTGGCATGATAGCGGTTTTTCTGCTTTTGATCTTTTTTGGTGCAGGGATTAATACACTTTGGTAATTTCTTTGGCTGAAATGAACCAGTCTCTCGATTTTGAATGATATGAGTGACATTATAAATGCTTGAAAGTCTAGGAACTCTTTCAAGTAGTCCTGGGTTTGAATTATCGGATTCGGCTCGGACTAACCAGTATGGTTCTATTTGAGGAACTTTCTTCATTGAATCCTGCAAAACAGAAAATTGTTAGTGTATAAAGCAATGGGTCTTTGAGCTGATGGTCCGCCAAATGGTTCTGAAGATGATCCTTTGAATGAATGGCTGGTATTTATAGATATTGCTTGTGCTTGAGGAGCCGTCTGTGTTTATTGAGTTGTCTGTTCATTGTGACGAGGAATTGATGGATGATACTTTGAATCTTGTAGGTTCAACAGAAAGTCAAGGGTATTTTGAGTAGGATAAGGAATGGAGTTTGCAGTATTGTATTGAATTTATTTTGAAATTCCTGTTAGATTGAATTTTGATAAAGGCTAGTCTTTAGCCTTTTTGACTTTTTCTTTTAGGCTTGAAGACTTTTGTGGTTCTTGCAGATGACTTGAAGACTTCGTAGCCTCCAATTTGTCTTTGTGTTTGTCTTGAATCAATTTTGACTTGGTCTTGGATTTGCATTATTTGTTTGTGCAGGCTTTGTCTTTGAACCCTTTGAATCCTTATCTACTTCCGGCTTTTTGAATGAAGACACCTGTCTGAGTACTTTGGAATCCTTATCCGCTTGGAATCTTTTGAGGTGATCTTATCTTCTTTTTGAAAAGTTGTTTGTAGTTACGTGCTGACATGGGACCTACTCTTCTTTTTGGAAAGCAGAGTTTTCTGACTGTCCCCACTTCACGTGCTTGAATGGCTTTAATCATCTTGCCGTTGCCGACCTTTTGAATGAAGATTGTCCTTGATTGCTTCATGGCGAAGGAAGCTGATTTTCAAAGAAGTCGTCCTCTGGAATAAAGGTTTTTGAGTAAAATCTATTTTGAAATGCTTCTTGAGATCTTGGAGAAGTTGAATCCTCTGGAGTAGCAGAACTTGAGGCTTCTTGTATAATTTGATGTGAATGATGATCTTCTTGATCTGGAATTGACGGTGATTGAGAGTAAACTGGTGGTTCTTCGCTAAGTTTTGGAACCCAGTTTTCCATGAATTGTTGAATTGCTTGCCATTGATTATCTTCTTTGATTGCTCTTCTTAGTCTTTGAACATAGTCTCGATTTTGCTTCTTTTGAGATTCGTCACCGAAAGGGTAAATACTCTTGGATAAATTGGCTGGTTGAAATGATCCAATCTCTCGATTTTGAATGGTTTGAGCAACATTGTAAACACTTGAAATCCTGGGGATTCTTTTGATTTCAAACTTTGAATCTTCTGAATCTGAACATTCTGTGATTTCCCAATATACGTCTGTTTGAGTAACTTTCTTCATTGAATCCTGCAAAACAGAAAATTTGTGATTTTATAAATCAAAGGGGTCTTGAGCCAAGGGACCGTCGAATGGATCTGTGGATGATCCTTCCGATGAGGCCTTGCTATTGATAGACATTGATTTTGCTTTTTCTTTGAATTGTATGAACTGCATGAATTCTTGATATTGTGCCCAACCCTCAGCCATATCTTTATCCTTTTGGACTAGTTCTGGCATAGATGGAATTTGGCTTTCTGTAATTTTTCCTTTTTTCTTTTCATGTTTTTGAATTGTCTCTTTTGCCTTTGCAATAGTTAATGGTACCGCCAAGGGTGGTCCATGAGCCTGCTTTGTTGGTGATTGAATCTTTATTCCTGTTTGTGGAATCTGATGCGCACCAGAAAACTGTGCCGTCACCATTTCTTGAGTGATTGAAACTTGAGTCCACCATTTGATTTTGAATTCCCGAACCGAGGACATGGGATATGGTTTGGGATGGAATGAATGAATTTTGTAACTCCAGCAAAATATCCAGGGGACTTTGAACATAATATGAAATTGAATGGGTTGCATGTAGTCTGGAATTCTTCCTTCAGTTTTTCGAATGAATAATTTGTAGGCCATTTGAGTTTCTGAGGGATAAATATCTTCAGTGCATCCAAGATATATCCACCAATTATAAAACCAAATTGGAATAGAAGGTACTTGAGTTGAAAAGGTTTTATGGAAAGTAAAAAACCATGAATGATTGAATGGTCTAAGGTAAAAAGCTTTGTACCAAGCCTCCAAGTAGTCCTGGTACGTGTATCCTCTAAATTGAGTATCTGTTGTAAATGATTTAAGCAGAGAATGGCTTCCCCACTCATCAAAAGAACAAATCTTTTTGATAATGGCTTTTGAATAGGCAACTCTATTGGAATCTTTTGGATCTAAGGTATGTTTGATATCTACTGATCCTGAATCAATCAAAACCAGGAGATAGAATGAAATATCTTTTTCAGCATTGAATGGTATCCAGTTGCAATCTGGATGAATGAATTGTTCAATGTATTTTGAAAAGGTTTGGAAGTCCGGATTTTGAATAAAACGAGTAAGGTAAAGTGGCTCAATTATTCCTTTAGTAAAATAGGTAAGGTTTGAGCTTGAAGTAGCTTGTGGAGATTGAGTTTGACTTGGTGGAGTGTTTCTTTGAATAGCATTCTTTTGATAAGGGGCCTCTAAAGCTTGAGCAAAATTTAATGGAGGGTAATCAGAAAGGGATTGAAATCTGTTTGATGAAGTTAAATGAATAAGTGGAAGTTTTTTGGAATCACCTTCTTTCTTGATTGAACTCATTTTGAAATTCCTGCTAAAATTCACAAGTTTAAAATTAGGCAAACAATTCTCCTCACCTTTTAGATATTCAATAGCAAAATTGAATATAGATAGGATAGCTTGCCATCTTGCAAAAATCTGTTTTAAAACTTGTTTTGCAAAAATATGTAATAGAAATGATTGATAATCATGAAATTGTGAAATGCATAAAACAATGGATAAAATTTCTATCTGAAACTTAGAGTCTATTCTATCAGATGAATGTTCTTCTTCTAAAAATCCCATTTGACTCTTAATATGACTAATATTGTTTATTTGCTTAAATATTGAACACTTTTGAATTAAATCTATTTCTTTTTGTCTTTTGGGAGAAATAAAGTTGAATGAAATCTTCCTACCCATGATTTTTGTATGAATACCTTCAGTATCTACTTTGATAGGGTTAATTTGATGTAAAAATGGTAATCCTAAAATTAAATCTTGAGTTATATCATCAACTACATAACATAAATTTTTAATACAATATTCATCATTGCATATATTTAATATGACTCTATGCTTGACATGCAATCTACTTGAATTTGCTGCTAATAAACTTTCATTAGTCTTTTGACAATATTTTGTAGGAATTATTCCTGTTTTGATACAGTTTGCATCAGCACCACTATCTATCATAGCGTGTACTGTGAGTTTGAAATCATTTATTCCTATAGTAACAAAACAATACCATTTTTGATATTCTATCTTATTCATCATTTGAATATACATTTTATCTGAAACTTGTTCATTATTTATTTGAATAGAACTTAAGTCTTGAATATCAGTTATAACTTCTTTTCCTTTTGAATTATTATCTAAGTCTAAGGATATCCCATTTTTAATTAGACTTATCTTTGTATCTAATTCTAAATCTTTTGTTTTTAATTCTATTAAATCCTTTTGTAATTTTCTAACTTGTTCTTTTAATGTTTTAATATCTTTTTGACTTCGTCTGGCTTTCTAATTCCTAATAATCCTTCATTTGGATATTTTTCTAATAACTTTGAAATACTGAATGGTTCTTCAAACTTTTTAGGGCTTTCTTCTTCTAATATTAAATCTCTTAATTTTTTCAAATATTCTTTTCGACATTCTTTATCATCTATTTTTTCTATCATTTCAAATAATGTTTCTTTATTACTTTTTGAAATCACATTAATACATTTACATTTTTTTATGCTTTCTAGACTTGAATCTGAGTCTATGTTATCTTGAATATTATCTTCATCTATATCTGTTTCTTCTATTAATAAAGCTATCATTTTCTTTTTGAAATCTTCTTCTTGAAATATTTCATTTATCTTTTTCTTCATTTTACATTGATTTGCCTTGTGACCGAAGCGACCACATTTCCGGCAAGTTATTGAATTATTTTCATTAGTATCTTTATTTTTATATCCTTTATATTTCTTCTTTTTATATTTGCTATAATATTGACTATTATCATAATTCTTATGTTTCTTAAATTTTGACTGTCTTTTATATTTTTCTAACTTTCTATTTTGAGTTGAAGGAGTTTTAATTCCTTTAATACCAAAAACTTCACAAAAGTTTCCTACTTCTTGTTTTTCTCTACCATATTTATTTTGAATCTTTAATTCTGTACATAATTCTAATCCTTCTTTTTTAATAAAAGCAAATAACTGACCAAAAGATATTGTATTGAAATCTATGTAATCATTTCCTACCTCTTTTTGTAATTTAGATATTATTCTTTGCGAAAATAAAGTTGGTAATCCTGTAATGAATTTTTCTTTCCAAAAAGGAGAATTAGCATCATTTCTTTTTAATACTTGAGTAAGAAATACATCTTTATACCATCTAAAATCTGACAAAGTTGGACATCTTAAATTACTTAACATAATCTTTGAACTAGCTAAAGTTTCTTTTGGGTTACCTATGAAATGAACTGAAATTGTAACTATCAATTGATCTCTCATCGATTGTTTTTACAGAATGTATGTTTTAGTTCCATCTGCATTTGTTTTCTCTACTTCTACTTCTGTTGAATGATTTAATATTTGTTGTTTTTGTTCTAAGGTTAACAAATTATCCCACCAATTTTTTAATTGTCCTGAAAATCCTACAATTAATGCGGTTGCAGTATTAATCTCTATTAATCCTAATGTTTCAGTCTAAAAAGATATTGGTCTAAAAAGATATGAGACCAAAAGTGTTAATGGGTAAAAGATGAGGGATTAAAAATGTAAATTTCCCTTTCATGCGGGATATAATAAAATGATGAAAAACTGAAAAACAGAACAGAGGAAGCAGAGGTCGGAAAATGGACGCGACCTTCACCGTGTCAATTCAAATCCCGCCGCCGCATCGATATCTCAGTCCCAAGATGAAGCCCTCCAAAAGAAGCATGCAGCAATGGTGGAACGCCTCTCTAATCTTCACCAAGCGCGCCTCGCCCAAAAACCTAATTCGGAGCTTTCCACGCCCTCCACCGAATCCACTCAGTCTTTTCTCACTCGCTTCAGTGAATCCAAACTTTCCATTGAAACCAAGCTCTCCCACATTTTCCAAACAACCACCATTGACAATTTTTCAGACCCCAGTTCATTAAAATCTGAGCTTGAAAATGTTGCCCTTTCCATCTCCAGCCTCGAAAAACTCGTCGCTGAAAGTTCATACTTTTTGCCCTCCTACGAAGTCCGGAGCTGCCTCAAAACAATCTCCGATCTCAAACAATACCTCAATGATGTGACCTCCCAAGTCATCCCCAAAAGGAAATTCTCTTTCAAAAACAAAAAGAAAGGCAGTTCTGTTTTAAACCCAGCTCAAATCGACGTCGCAAAGCCAGTTGAAGAAAAGCCTAAAATTGGGATTGGAAATATGGGTCTTGGGGGGCCTTTGGAATCATCAAATGGGTTTAGGGCCAAAGAAAGTGAGGTTTTAGTCAGGGAATTTCGAGGGGATTGTGAAATTGGGGAATTTACACTGTCTGAGTTGAATGGCTGCGTGGTGAAATTAAGGGGTTGTTTGAGGGCATTTTTTGTGAACAAATTGAGGGATTGCAAGGTTTACGTTGGCCCCGTACTAGGTTCTGTCTTGATAGAGGAAGTGGAGGGATGTGTTTTTGTGTTGGCCTCTCATCAGATTAGAATTCATAATGCTAAAAGGTGTGATTTTTATTTAAGGGTGAGGAGTAGGCCTATAATTGAGGATAATAATGGGGTGAGGTTTGCGCCATATTGTTTGATGTATAATGGCATTGAGAAGGATCTTCAAGCGGCAAATTTGAAGGAAGAAACAGGGAACTGGGCTAATGTGGATGATTTTCGTTGGTTGAGAGCGGTGCAGTTGCCAAATTGGGCAGTTTTGCCAGAAAATGACTTGATTCAGATATCATTGTTTCTCTAAGTAATCACATGTTTGTAATATTCAAGATGCTGCGGAGACCTAGTTTCCAGTGCCATGTTAAATGTAACATGAATGAAAGGCTTACAGTTTTGCTTGCATCTTGGTGTCTTCACAGTAGCACATTGGATATCTGATCTGTTGTATCTCAAGTAGAAGATGAACTGGAAAAGAAAAAAAAAAATTGACAGTTGAGGAATTTACAGTTTATAACATTGCGGTAGATGGACTAGACAGCTATACATGAGGCAGAATTGTGAGGGGGACTCATGGGAGCTGATAACATTTTCTATGCTGAACTTTCTTGGGTGGCACAAAGGACTCGCGATCTAAATGTCCGGTATCTATTTAATCAAAAATGCTATGCGGCCAAAGACTTTCCCATGCTTCTAGCTGCTCCTGATTGTATTTTCTTAATTCAAAATGATTTGGAACTATATGACATCAGTCTACCAGAATTGAGTGCCTTTGCTGTTGGAGCTATGAAACCTTTTTCTGCAGAAACTTTAGCCGCAGAAGTTAGGCTTGGAGAGCACATAGTAGAACCTTCATATTTTTCAATGTATGTCTCGTTGGGTTTAAGATTCCTCAAACTTTGAGAAGCACCATTCAATATTTTAAGCTTAATGCTTTTTTGCTAGCTTTCCAGGTAAATTTCAATGTTACTAGATTCCTGCTAGTGTTATTTGGAAATTATAGGCATTGAGATTTTACCCTCTTTCTGGGTGAATTTCAGTGTTGCTTGTTTCCAACTACTGTTTTGTTGAAATTGTAGGTATTGAGATCCATGATTTCTGAACTAATTTAGACTTTAGATCAGAAGTCAAAGATTCTTTTGACTGTTTTATTAAACCTATAATTGATATACATTATAATAGTGATGTTTGACTTGAAGATTTATAATTTTTCAACTGCAAGATTGTCAAATTCTAGGTTGGCAATGAGAATTTGTTCTCTTAATCCCATCAATCTACACCTTTGACTTACAACTTGCCAGATGACTATCACCGGCATTTCCATTGAAAAACTTTGGAGCAGGATATTTTCTAGTCACCATGACTTATTCCTCATTATACAAGGTGACAATCTTTCTTCTTATATTTTTGAAACTAGTTTAATATTCGTTAAGTTAGATTATTAATCCATGATTTTAAATTTTGTCATTAATCTAAATTCAAGCGAAGTACTTAATTGATATTGGGTGACATTATGCAGTGATGCTAAGAGTTGAGATTCGAACATTGTTGGACTTTTATGCTACCAACTCCCACGCCATGTCATCTTCTTGTCTCAAGACAACAAAGACAACTTCCACCGAAAGTTTTGACTTCTCGCATCAGTATCCTAACCACCCTTATAAGTCGGATGGAGTGATGACATTGAATTCGATGGCTATTTTGATCTCTCTCTTTCTCTGTTTCTCTCTCGCTCACGAATCTTTGAGATACATGGTTTTACCTAGTGTTGAGTTGCCGAGCATATATGCACATCAGATGCATTGGCTTCTTCACCATGGTTGGCAGAGAGTGTCTTGATCAAACCTAGAGCAGGTATGCCTTGTACAATTTCCTAAACGATCCATAAGATTGTCTATAAACACATTGTGATTAAGATTCATTGCCTTTTCTGATAGCTTTTCCCCTTTACATAAAAGGAACTACTTATTCCTTCTGCAATTCATTTTGGAAACATGCTCTCTTTTCTGGCATTGCAGTGTCTTCTTGCCATTCTATCCTGGACAGTAGTTTCATGTGCTTGGATTTTTTATTTTTCAGAATGATAGTTGAAAAGGTCTTTATTTAATCTTGAAATGGAAAATGGTCTTTGTATATCTTGCGGTAGACCATCAACCATGGCTTGCAATGAAACTAATAGTATCAACCAAGCCAGTGATAAACATTAAACTGCATCTTGCAAAAGCCTATCTAGCCAAAAGGGGAGGTGTTGGAGGCTTGGAATATAATTAAACTCCTCTTCTCCCCTTCCTCTTTCTTCCCATTGTACAAAAAGTAATTCACAAGGAAAATAACAAAAAAATGAAAAAGAAAAGAAACCCAAAATCTCAAGCATATTACCTGTTAATGACCCACCGAGAAAATGTAATATTTGTCACGGATATGGCAACCAAAAAAGCAATTATTTGTGTGAAATTGCTTTTTTGGTTTTTTCTTGATCAAGTACCTTGCTCCGCTTTTAGGTTCTTTGAGTTCACATAAGTTCTACAAAAAGGTTTGAGACTTGCTTTGTGATTGCAGAGCTTTCAGTTCTTTAATCATGTATAATAAACTTGGATAAGAATGTATCTGCATTTTAGGAACTATCTTCTACCTCTTTAAGGTTCTCATAAACTTGGATAAGACTTGGATAATTGGTTGCCTGACATGCTACCCATTTAAGGTTCACATATCTAATGAATCAAATGGGTTGCCACACTCATTTATGTATATGTCACTTTAGCAGGATGATCAAATTGCTTTGAACTCAAGATTTGATGATTTTGTCTCCTCTCTATGAAGCTTTGGCTATACATCTGCATACCTAATTTCTTTGGTGTTCGAACACTAATTAGAGTTGTTTATCTTCTTTTGATATGGTTCCCTTTGATGCTTGAATAGTTATTTACATCATGGATCACTGAATGTAGATGATGGTGATGTTATTCAACTAACATAATACTATTTACTTTTTCTGCAATATAAAGGGCTTGTTTTTCTCTTGTCATTTCAATGTTGATCAAAGCACGGCTATTAGATAAAGTGATAGCACTAATGTAGAAGTTGCTCTTTCTTTGCAGGTGAACCATGAAGACTTCAATGAAGGTATCATCCAAGTTCAAGCAAAGAAGAAAGCTAGCTTAAATTACTATGCATAATTTTCATGTCCGTTCATTAGAATGAGTTCCAGCAAGCAGAAAGCATCTCTTTAAAGCTTAAATGAAAAAATTCCAGTTAGTTGGCTATGTGATCCTGTTGGAAATGGAAAAAGAAATAGTAATTGTAGGATTGAATGGAAATTCAATAAAGAAAACAGAAAACACTTGTTCTTTTAGACGTTTTTCTTCTTGTAAGAACATTGGTCTTGCACTTTGTTTTGTTTGTTTATAAATTTCCAATGTACAAGAAATGGAATATTGAGGGCCGCTGATATTCCTTCCTTTTGCTTGTGCATGAAATATTATGAAGAAAGCTGCTTATCTCATGGTGCTTTTGTATTTTTTATGTATTTTATTTTTTGTGCAACACGGTGCACTAGCAATCAACAGTGAACTTGGATATTTACTGAGGTAAGAGATGGTGTTAAGTTGTTTTTTTGATAATTAGAAAGCATCGAACATATTTTTGAAATGAAAAGCTACCTAGGTTTGGCATAGGAGGGAGTGTAAATATTGCCACTCTGTTTTGCCTTGTAGTTCTCTGATTTCCCATCAAAGAACCAATATGCCAGTGGTAGTTATCCGGTTGAAAATAGAGTTTGAAGGATCGGAGAAAAATGGTTCAGTTTTGTTGTGGTAGAATCACGAGGATTTTGAGATGCAATCCAAACTAGTTTTTAGTTATTGTTACTGCATTTTTTATCAGTGTACTCTCAAATTATTAAAATTTTCTTCTTGTTATTTATTGTCATTCGGATCTTATAAACTAAGGAATTTTCTAATTTAGAAGACTCAATTGCATGGTTAAAAAAAAGATATATTTTCATTTGCAAATAATTATCCAGGACGTCATTGAAAATTTCGTTTGTGTGATTATAATTTCATTTTACTATTTTGAATAAAAAATACTCGAATTAAACATAATTATGGAAAAATTATACTACATTAGGCATAAAAATGCAAACTAATAAAATTAACATATTTCATTATTAATACCATAATTTATTAGTAATTATAGAATATTTATTATTCTATAATTAGTAATTATAGAATAGTTGTTAGCAATTTATTAGTAATTTATAGAATATTCATTAGTAATTTAGTAATTATAGAATAAAATAAAAAATTAACTAGGTTTTCATTCCTAATTATAATCATTTCCCATTACAAACCAACCACCATTATTGGTAACTATTTCCATTTTTTGGTACAAACCAACTACCATTATTGATAATCATTTTCAATTCCCAACACAAACCAACTAACATAATTATAATGAAAGAACCCACTATAATTTTCAATTACTGTTATTTCTACTACCTTTTCTATTCCTCCATATGAATCAAGCACCCCCTTAATCATATATACAAAATATTTTATATTTTTTTTAACAATAAGAATTACCAGTGTAGCTAAAGGGTAAATTTATTTACCTATATTACTTTTTTGAACAATATGATTTATTTTATAGTTTTACCAAACTTCGAATAGTTAGATGTTATAAGTTTAATTAATCAAGAGAGGTATTTATAATTTTATTAAATAATAAGGTTAATTTTATAATTTTTTAAAACTTTATTGGGTAGTTGATAAGGAAGATAGAAATAATATACCCATTTAATCTTCGTTATTTGTTCCAAATATAAGAAAAATTAACTAGTTATGTCCCAAAAAAGAGTTTAATTTAAAAAAAAAATCCAAAAAAGAGTTTATTTTTTATTTGAATTTTTTATATTTTCCTTACTAATAATGACAATATATAAGTTAAATTAAAAAGTAAGAAAAAATGTTAAAAAAATTATATATTTAATAATTAATTAAGCGTGTTATACTTTATCATTTAAAAAAAATATTGTACTAAATCGTATGAATTTTTTTCTTTAATAGAGAAAAGTTCTAGATAAAGAATTAAATATATTGGTCTAAAAAGATATGAGACCAAAAGTGTTAATGGGTAAAAGATGAGGGATTAAAAATGTAAATTTCCCTTTCATGCGGGATATAATAAAATGATGAAAAACTGAAAACTAGAACAGAGGAAGCAGAGGCCGAAAAATGGACGACCTTCACCGTCCAATTCAAATCTCACGCAGATCGATATCTCAGTCCCAAGATGAAGCCCTCTAAAAGAAGCACGCAGCAATGGTGGAACGCCTCTCTAATCTTCACCAAGCGCGCCTCGCCCAAAAACCTAATTCGGAGCTTTCCACGCCCTCTACCGAATCCACTCAGTCTTTTCTCACTCGCTTCAGTGAATCCAAACTTTCCATTGAAACCAAGCTCTCCCACATTTCCCAAACAACCACCATTGACAATTCTTCAGACCCCAGTTCATTAAAATCTGAGCTTGAAAATGTTGCCCTTTCCATCTCCAGCCTCGAAAAACTCGTTCATACTTTTTGCCCCCCTACGAAGTCCGGAGCTGCCTCAAAACAATCTCCGATCTCAAACAATACCTCGATGATGTGACCTCCCAAGTCATCCCCAAAAGGAAATTCTTTTTCAAAAACAAAAAGAAAGGCGGCTTTGTTTTAAACCCAGCTCAAATCGACGTCGCAAAGCCAGTTGAAGAAAAGCCTAAAATTGGGATTGGAAATATGGGTCTTAGCGGGCCTTTGGAATCATCAAATGGGTTTAGGGCCAAAGAAAGTGAGGTTTTAGTCAGGGAATTTCGAGGGGATTGTGAAATTGGGGAATTTACACTGTCTGAGTTGAATGGCTGCATGGTGAAATTAAGGGGTTGTTTGAGGGCATTTTTTGTGAACAAATTGAGGGATTGCAAGGTTTACGTTGGCCCCGTACTAGGTTCTGTCTTGATAGAGGAAGTGGAGGGATGTGTTTTTGTGTTGGCCTCTCATCAGATTAGAATTCATAATGCTAAAAGGTGTGATTTTTATTTAAGGGTGAGGAGTAGGCCTATAATTGAGGATAATAATGGGGTGAGGTTTGCGCCATATTGTTTGATGTATAATGGCATTGAGAAGGATCTTCAAGCGGCAAATTTGAAGGAAGAAATAGGGAACTGGGCTAATGTGGATGATTTTCGTTGGTTGAGAGCGGTGCAGTCGCCAAATTGGGCAGTTTTGCCAGAAAATGAACGTATAGAAATGGTGGATATTTCTGAGTTTCAAATTATGTACATAGAATGTGTAATAGAGGTCTACCACCAGACCTCTGCTTATTGTTTTGAGGCAGATTACCTGTGGTATTGGTAATATACATGTAATTAATATGATAACCTCCACTTATTTTTGGCTTCTTGAGCCATGAAGTGTGGGTTTCCGCTATATAGAAAAGGGAACGTTTATGGTTTAAAACATTCTCATTATACGTGATGTGTATAGACGATTATAGGTGCGGGGATAAATACCTGTATATTAATATCCTTATTTTAAGAGTGGTTGTTTTTAATATGGAATTTCTGAAAGAGGGTAAAAATTGTGGTGGCCTCAGAATTATTGGATCTATACCTACTAATTACGTGTTAGGTTCGTGTCGTGTCACAAATTGTTATGGATAATCCTTTAATTATGTAATATGTTTCAACATTTAAACTCAATGACGTCCTGGATAATTATTTGCAAATGAAAATATATCTTTTTTTTAACCATGCAATTGAGTCTTCTAAATTAGAAAATTCCTTAGTATAGTAATTATTTTTTTTAGTACATAATGGTGAAATACGTGACATTTCTGCTATTTAATAAAATATACATCTGAATTGTTGAAAAAAGAACTAGTTTAAAGATGTAATACAATTTGTAAATTGTTATGCCCACCATTAAGTGATTATTGTATAATAACTGTTTAAATTAATTCATAAATATAACTTGTATACATTTTATGGTGACAAATATGGTGACATTATAGATAAATTATTAATTTATCTATAAATGTTTATAATTATGTAGTGATAACTAATTTGCTTGTAAATGATAACTTTTAAGAGTTAATGCAATTATTGATCTTGGAAAAAAAGAAGAAGTTATAACAATATGAACAAAATAAAAATTTTACATATTATCATAAAAATTCAAACTTTAGGAGTAGAAAAAATAGTAAAGAAATGCACATGGTAAGAAAATTAGTTGATAATATTCCAATTGAGGCATGAAATTGTCTTAGAAAACTTGGCATTATTGACTTAAGAATTTATTTAATTTAATTATGAAAACCAAGAAAATTCATAATCAACAGGGAATTAAAAAGTGTATTAATAGCTTTATATAAAAAGAAAAGAAATATACAAAATTATGCAAATTGTAAGGGGATTGAACTAACAAGTCACACTAAAAAACTTTGGGAAATAAGAATAGAAAGAAAATTGAAAAAATAAATTAGTGTATTAGAAAATCAATTTGATTTCATAAATAAGAGATCTACAATGGAAGTTATATATCTAATAAGAAAAGTATGTGAGCATTATACGAAAAACAAACAAGATTTACATATGGTATTTTTTTTTAATTTTTAAAAACATATAATAGAGTTAATCAAGATATAATATGGCAATTATTAACAAAAAAGATATTGTAAGAGTAGCATGTATAGAAATTAAAAATATGCATAAAAATATAATATGTGTATGAACACTAGTGGGAATATCAAGAGAATTCCTAAACACTATAAGTTTGCATCGGAAATCTCTTTTTGCCGCATCTTTTTCTCCTAATGATAGATGTGTTTACGATATGTAACTAAAAAGAAACAATTACTAAATGTATGTTAATTATTTGTAAACAATATAGTTTTAATTGTGAGACAAAAGAATGGGTGAATATCAAGTTACAAGTTTGGAGGTAGGTTTTAGATCAAAAGATTTTAAAACAAATAAAGTTAAAATTAATTAAATATATAGACTGTCAATTTAGTAACCAGTGGAGAATCAATAAAGTAAATGTAAAAAATTGGCAAATAAGAATTAAATATCTCAAATTTTTAAATATCTGGAATCTATCCTACAAAAAATAAAGGAATGGAACATGATGTTATACATTGAATTCTAGAAAGTTAGAACAAATGAAGAAGTCTATCCTTTATATTTTGTGATCATAAAATATTGCTAAAATTAAAATAAAATAGTTATAAATCCAGCAATACTTTATAGATTAAAGTGTTGGGTAGTTAACTATGAACATGATTAAAAAAAAGAAAAAAGAAAAAGAGAGTAATAGAAATGACAATATTGATATGGATATATGGTCACACTGGATTAGATAAAATAAATAATGAATGCATTAAAAAGAAAATTGGGGTAGACTAATAGATGAGAAAATAAAATAAATATGCATGAGGTGATCTATACATATACGTACAAGATCTCTAGATACACCAATATAATATGTAGAAAATAGTGAATTATTTACTTAAATTAAAATAGAATGAAAAAAAATTAAAAATTTTGGAAAGAAACTATTAAAAAAATACAACATACTTCAATTTAAATGAAAATATGAATTTTGATAGAACTAAATAATGAATATAATCAACCTTATGTAATGCAATAGAAACTTAATAATTGTTATCGTAGCAAATCAAAGTTACAAGGAAAGTGATAATATTCTTCAAAAACAAGGAAAATAAGTTCAACATTCCAAAATTTTAAATCCTTACTAAAAGTTGCTATTTTGATTTATATATATATAATTTAGTCTAAATAAACATAATTTTAACTTTCAATCTTATTTCATCTTTTTTTTTTCATTTAACTTTCATAAATATCTTATTTTTATGTACTATTCATATGATGTTCTATTTGATTATTGATAGTTTAATTTTTTATTTAAAATTTTCTTATTTGAAAACCTTTTTCTAATCGAATTTATAATTTATTACAATTAAAAATTATGTAATTTTTTTTTCACATTATATTTTTAGTATGATTTCATCCCAAATGAGGCTTTTTTTTTTAACAATTTTGCTACTAAATTATTGACATCATCATTGTTGTTCTTTTTTTTTTTGTATGAAAGTATAAGTTTATTTGTACCTTTGTTATTGAAACCACTTTTTTCATATTTTTCTTCCTGTTTATATTTCTTTAATTTTATTTATTATTTAAATTTTTATTACACTAATTCTTTGTATTTTCTTCATATTTTCATATTTTTAATTTTTATATATTCTTTTTAGTTGTCACTATTTATTAGTATAGATACTTATTGTGGTAGTATTGATAAATGAATTTTTTGTTAACTATAACTAAAGATATGTTTGTTCATAGAATTATTATAAAATTAGCATTCTTTCTTTTAAGTTTAAGTACTATTATATGTTACAATTAAAAAAACTTAAAAATATTAAATTATATTTTGATTGAAAGATGGGAAAAGGTTGTTTCTATCATTAATATGGAATAAGGAGCATTAATTGAAAGATTACAAAATTTAATGTCATCAACAGTCTTCTTCCTTTCTAAACGGCAACTAGAAAGTACAATTGACTCGCATTTCTATGTCACCAGCCACATATAATCAAACACCACTTATAGGGGTTAAAATATCCTTTTTCTGGTCAATATTTTCTCATTATTATTGTGATTTTAAGGAAAATTATTTGATTTTGGTATGTTTTTGTTTTAGGAATGGAAAATGTTAATTTAGAGGAGAAGTTGATAAAAGAAAAGAAAAGAAAATGTATTGAAGCCAAAAAGAAAGAAACATTCTAGAAATTTCCTAAACTTTGCATTAGGCATTGAATTGGACAATTTATATATAAGAGGGAGACTTCATTCATTAATACGGATTAAAACAAAAGAAAGGAGAAGAATTCAATTAGGGGCAGAATTCTGGAGCCAATAGCAAGAAGACAAAAAGAAAAGGAAGCAAAAGAAGGGGAGGGGGGGGGGGGGAAGGGGGGGATCCGCACGTTGACTTTGAGGAGAATTGTGAAGTGGCCAGGATTGTGTTTAAAAACAAGGGGACGACTGTACTTGAAAACGGGGGAGAAAGCTGAACACAAGTAGATGACGGCAAAGAACAACACAACAGTTGCCACTTTAGCTTAGATTTTCTCTTTTATTTCTTTATCTTTCAATCATGTTTAAAGCTTTGATGATATTCTTCTATATTAGCATCAACTAATTCATTTTTCTAGGGCTATGATGTAGTCTAACTATGAAGTCTTTTTATTTTCCTATTAATATAGTTTGAATTAATTTTCTATGGTTAAGTGTTTATCTTTGTGATTATTGCTTCTAATTACCTGATCAATAATTAGATGATTTGTTAATCATAATGAGTTGGAAGGGCAGTTATGTGTCAAGTTTATTGGGATAATGCCATGAATTGCATGTGGGATAGGAATATACCTGCATAGTTTGTATAGTCGCTATATGAGAATCCATAGAATTTAATGATTTCATAATTGTTGTAATTCACATAGGAATATAGTGAATTAGCAATTAGAGGGATTTTTATTAGATCTTAGGAGAGAGTAGTAAATAAATTAAGGAATCTCGACTATCAACTAGGATCATAATTTAGACTATAGAGATAGATTAATATTAAGATAGATTAATTATGATGACTTTGAAAATCCTAGAGTTTTAGTCATCTGATAAACCCTTAGACTTAATTCACTAATTTATTTAGTTAATTTAAAATTTAGTTTTAATTCAGTTCATTCATAAAATATCTTTTCAATCGTTCAAATAGAGTTAGAATTAATCAAATTTGATTATTTAGTAAACAAGTAGTTCTCGTGGGAACAATACTTTATTCACTCTTTATTACTTGTTAACGATATTGTACACTTGCGTGTGTAAAATCTGCAACAAGTTTTTGGCGCCACTGCCGGGGACTAATTTGATTTTATTAACATCGGTATCAAGTAGTTCTAGCCTTAATTTGAAGTTTTATTTTTATCTTTGTTTATTTCATGGTTATTAAAAACGCGTTTTTACTGGTACGTTTTTACGATTTTACGAGCAAAAATCAAGAGTCCGAGTCAACACGTGTGTAAACTTGAAAAATGGCAAAATCGTACTGAAAACGCAGTTTGGCGCATAAACTCGGTAAAATCGTGCGTTATTAACGATTTCACCAAAACTCAATTTTTGGCCGCGTTTTGTCAAACAACCCACCTTTGCTGGATTTGATTTTTACCATTCCACCGAAACTTCAGCATTCTGCCGTGTTTTAGAGTCTAATTGAGGGTTCTGCAGCATTATCATATCATCCGCAAATCAACTCCATCTCCGCCGACGAAGCAGCAGCAACTCCATCTCTCCGCTGCGACAACTCCATCTCGAAGAACTCCATCTCCGCCGACGCAAAGAGCAAAGAACACGCAGCAAGCTAGCAACTCCATCTCCGCCGACGCAGCTAGAGAGCAAGTTAGATATCTACAAAGACTACAATTGTGTTTAGTTCGCAATTCTGTTTGTGATTTCTTTAATATCCTTAGCTTTGCCCTTTAGTGCTTTCCTGTTACCTAATTTATAAGCATCTGAGTTTTTCATGTTTATGTAGTGGGTGACTAGGTGGTATATTACTATATTTACTTTTCATTGTTTCCTTACATGGAAGGCTATTTTTGGTATCAACAGCATATAGGTGTAGCCTTTTGGAATTTGAGTTGGTTTTTATACTCTTTTCCATATTACTACTGAGAAGATTCTGAGTTTGTGGTTGAATATCTTATCACGATCAAAATCTACAAGTTGATATTGATTAATTGCACTTTAGACCAGAGTGGGATGTTTTGACATTTAAAATGGGGAATCCAAATTATAATAGTTAGACCCACTACACAACTAAAACGGGGAAGTTGTTGCACACTTGCACCTTATTTGTTGCCTTATGCTTGGAAGAGTTTAGATAGGCCCTGACATGGACATAGGACTAAATTTTAATCTGGTTCTGTTTTCGGCCAAATACAATGGTTTGTCAAGAATACAGCAAAGTGGAATTTATCTTATGCTTAAGGGGAATTGTCAAGGCTAGAATTTAGACCACAAAATTTGAGAAATACAATGACTTGCGGTTTTAAGTGGAATACGGATTTAAATCTTTCTATTGATGATCTTTATTGATTATTGTAGTATTGTATTTGGAATATTGATATTTTACTTTTTGTAAGTTGTAACTTTTATTATGTATGGTTGTTAATGAATTATGATTATTATTAATTGTTAGGTGTGATTGATAATATTTTTTTTAAAAAATTTGTGTATTTTTTATAAATTTGAACAGGTTTATAATTTATAAATTTAACATATTATATGTATTATATATTATATATATTATATATAATATATTTATTATATTATTTTTTATAATTTGTAAACTTTTACGATTTTACGATCCGATTTTGTGGACCCTCTTTCGATTTTACGTAAAAATGCGTTTTTAATAACCTTGGTTTATTTATTTATTTTAATTTTCTTTTGTTAAATTTGTTCTTTTCAGATACTGTTTTGTAGTGCATGAGAAAGTTTGGAAACGATAATCTACTTCTATTTGATCCATAGATAGAAAAAACTTGTCGTTGAATAGAAAGGAGAAGAGAGAAACTTCCGCACAAGCTTATAACACAATGGCTGAACATGGAGAGAACGCAATCCCTATCGCTAATGCAAACACCAGAGCATTACATGACAATGCTTTGCTTATTGCCACATTGATCTCCACAGTGTCATTCCTCAAACTGTTGCTGCAAATAATTTTGAATTGAAGTCAGGCATAATCAAGATGGTCTAAGCTAATTAGTTCACTGGGTTAGTGTATGAGGATCCTAATGCTCGCATAATAAATTTTCTTGGGATTTGCGATACATTCAAAATGAATGGCGTTTCTGATGATGCCATTAGATTGAGGTTTTTCCCATTCTTACCGAGAGATAGGGCCAAGAGCTGGTTGATTTCTTTGTCATCAGAAGCAATCACTACGTGTGACATGTGTAGACAGAAATTTTTGACAAAATACTTTCCACCTACCAAAATTTCAAAGATGAGGAATTAGATCATCACATTCACCTATCATGAGATGGAATCACTTTCTAAAGCATGGGAGAGGTATAAAGATTTGTTGCGAGCATGCCTACATCATGGTATCTCTGATTGGTTACAACTGCAGATTTTTTATAAAGGGTTGATTCGATTAACCAAGATACTTGTAGATGCTGCAGCGGGAGGTTCATTAATGGGAAAGACATATAAGGCTACTTATGCACTTCTGGAAGATATAGCATCTACAAACTACCAGTGGTCTTCAGGGAGATCCACACTGCAAAAGAATCATGGTAAGCATAAGGTTGATGCCTTCACTGCACTATTAGCCCAGGTTGTTACACTGTCAAAGCAACTTAGTTCAATAAGTGCAAATGCCATCTATATTCCTCCAGAATATTGTGATTTTTGTAGTGGACCTCATCCTAGTGTTGATTGTGAAATGGGAAATCCCTTTGCCCCATCTCAGATGGAACAAGCTTAGTTTGTAAGAAATTCAAATAGACATACAATCTAGGAATGGAGAAACCACCCTAACTTTTCTTGGAGATATAATCAACTTACTGATAAACCCCATGGATTTCAACCTCCACAACAAATTCAACCCCTTGCACAAAAGGTGTCTTTAGAAGATGCTCTTGCTCAATTGAGCATGAACACATCTCAATTCATGAGTAAGATTGAATCTACATTGCAAAATCAGTCAGCATCCATCCGAAATTGAACGTTCACATGGGACAACTTGCTAGTTCAATTAACTGTAGACCACATGAGTTTTTGCCTAGCAACACAGAAAACCATCCCTAAGGAACATATGAAGGCAATTAAATTGAGAAGTGCCAAAGAGTTGCCTAAACCTGAACCACAGAAAAAGTCAGAACAAGAAACAATTGAAGGGCAGTTCGAAAAATCTAGGGAACAAAATGAACAAGTCGAAAAACCCATATCGAAGTTGTTTCCAGATAGTTCGCCCCCTTATGTGCCACCTATGCCATATTCTCAGCGATTCCAGAAGCAAAAGCTATAGAAGCAATTTTTTAAATTTCTTGATGTTTTTAAGAAATTACATACTAATATTCCTTTTGCTGATACTTTGAAATAGATGCCTAGCTATGTGACATTTATGAAGGAGATCCTCTCCAACAAAAGAAAGATAGAAGAGTATGAGACTGTTGTACTTATAGAAGAGTGCAGTGTCATTTTGCAAAAAAAAAAAAAGCTTCATCTTAAGGTTAAGGATCCAAAGAGTTTTACTGTTCCTTACACTATAGGAAATTCTTATTTTGAAAGTCTTGTGTGATCTTGGTGCAAGTATTAATCTTATGTCTCTCTCTATTTTTAGGAAACTTAGCTTCAGAGAAGCCAAACCCACCACAGTCACCTTACAATTGGCAGATAGATCATTAAAATACCCATGAGGTGTTATAAAGAATGTTCTTGTTAAGGTGGACAAATTCATCTTCCTCGTTGATTTCATCGTACTTGACATGGAAGAAGACCAAGAGATTCATATTATTGTTGGTAGACTTTTCTTGGCTATGGGAAGAACCCTAATAGATGTGCAACAAGGGTAACTAACCATGAGGGTTCAAGATAAGCAAGTCACCTTCAATTTATTTAGGGCATTGAAATTTCTGAGTGAGATAGACAATTATATGAAGGTGGATACAATTGATGGGTGCACTAAATAAAAATTCCAAGCTAGCTATCCAAAAGATCCCATGGAAGCATATCTTATGAGGAAAGAGAATTCTGAAAATCTAGAGGTAGATATATGCTCCAAACAAGTAGAGGCCCTAGCACCTGTGTTCATTAAAAAGCCATTTGAAGACCTTGGAAAATGCGTGTCCAAAGCAATACTTTCAATGGAGAAGCCTCCACAGTTAGACCTCAAGCCACTACCCAAGCATCTAAAGTATGCATTCCTAGATGAGTTTTTTATTCTTCTTGTTATTATTTTTGCATATCTAAATGAAGAGCAAGAGGATAAATTGCTGAGAGTGTTGAGGGAACATAAATCTACATTAGGATGGACTATAGAGGACATCAAGGGGATCAGCCCCTTGATTTGCATGTAGAAAATTTTAATGGAGGAAAACTATAGGCCATCTATAGATCACCAACATAGATTAAACCCCAACATGAAAGAACTGGTGAGAGCTGAGGTATTAAAACTTTTGGATACAGGGATTATTTATCCTATTTCTAATAGTGCATGGGTCAGTCCTGTTCTAGTAGTACGTAAGAAAGGAGGGATTACTGTAGTTGATAATGAAAACAATGAGTTGATCCCTATTAGAATTGTCAATAGATGGAGAGTATGCATTGATTATAGGAAGTTAAATGTAGCCACTAGGAAATACCACTTTCCTTTGCCCTTTATTGATCAAATGCTTGATAGATTAGTTGGTTACTCTTATTATTGCTTTTTAGATGGTTATTTAGGATATAACCAAATTTCCATAGCCCTAGAGGATCAGGAAAAGACCACCTTTACATGCCCCTATGCTACAATTTCTTATAATAGAATGCCATTTGGTTTGTGTAATGCACCAGCTACTTTTCAATGATGTATGATGGCAATTTTCTCTGACATGGTGGAACATTTCATTGAAATATTTATGGATGATTTCTCTGTGTTTGGCTCTTCCTTTGATAGATGCTTATCTAACTTGAAAATGGTGTTTAAACGATGTGAAAACACTAATCTAGTCTTGAATTGGGAAAAATGTCATTTTATGGTTCAAGAAGGAATTGTGTTGAGTCATAGAGTGTCGGAAAAAAGGATTGAGGTTGATAGAGCTAAAATTGAAACAATAGAGAAATTACCACCACCTTTCACTGTTAAAGAGGTACGAAGGTTTTTTAGGACATGTAGGATTTTATAGGAGGTTCATAACAGATTTTTCTAAATTACCAAAGATTTGTGTAACCTTCTTGAAAAAGATGTGCCTTTTAATTTTAATGATGATTGTCTAAGAGCTTTTGACTTGTTGAAAATTGCATTAGTCTCGACTCCCATTATTGTTGCTCCATTCTGGGATTTACCTTTTGAGTTGATGTATGATGTAAGTGACTATGTAGTTGGTGCAGTTTTTCTTTCATGCTATATACTATGCTAGTAAAACTCTTAATGATGCACAATTGAATTATGCTACCACTGAAAAAGAGTTATTTGCAATAGTATTTGTTTTTGACAAATTCTGATTATACTTAATTGGCTCCAAAGTTATTGTTTATACTGATCATTCTACAATTAAGTATTTGATAGAAAAGAAAGATGCAAAGCATAGGTTGATTAGATGGGTCTTATTGTTACAAGAATTCGATCTGGAAATCAGAGATAAGAAGGGTAGTGAAAATGTAGTTGTTGATCACCTATCTCGTTTAGAATCTCAGGCCAAGAATGATGAACCACAACTAGTGATAAATAACACTTTCCCTGATGAGCAATTGTTTAATATTACTACAGGTAAGTTTCCTTGGTTTGCGCATTTCCAAATTATTTGGCCACTAATATGCTTCCCCTAGATTTATCTAGTCAACAGAGAAAAAAAAATTCTTATATGATGTGAAGCATTATTACTGGGATGAACCTTTTTTGCACAAATTATTTACTGATCAAATAATATGGAGGTGTGTTCCGGAAGATGAAATAGAAAGCATTTTGCAGCATTGCTACTCTTCTAAATATGGTGGTCATTTTGGAGGCAATAAAACCACAGCTAAAATTATTCATTGTGGTTTTTGTTGGCCAACAATATTCAAGGATGCACAATCCTATGTAGCTGCGTGTGATCGATGCCAGAGAACAAGGAATATGTCAAGGAAATATGAGATGCCTCTCACCAACATTCTGGAGGTTGAACTATTTGATGTGTGGGGTATTGACTTCATGGGACCATTTCCACCTTTCCATTTCCACTTTCTTACAATAATCTCTATATTCTTGTGGCTGTGGATTATGTATCAAAATGGGTTGAAGCGACTGCCTTACCTACAAATGATGTGAGAGCGGTAGTAAATTTCTTGCGGAAAATTATTTTCACTCGTTTTGGGACTCCTAGAGCAATCATTTATGATGAGGGAACTCATTTTTGTAATAAATTTTTAGTTACTCTTTTGGCTAAGTATGGGGTGAAACATAAAATCACCACTGCTTATCATCCCCAAACTAGTGGACTAGTGGCCAAGTGGAAATATCCAATAGAGAGTTAAAGCAGATTTTGGAAAAGACAGTGAGATCTAATAGGAAAGATTGGTTTAGGAAGCTTGATGGTGCATTGTGGGCATATAGAATAGTTTTTAAAACACCTATTGGTATGTCCCCATATCAATTGGTCTATGATAAAGTTTGTCACTTACCTGTGGAGTTGGAACGCCATGCTTATTGGGCCATCAAACATCTTAACTTTGATTTGAAAGCCTCAGTTGAGAAAAGACTACTCCAATTGAATGAGATTCATGAATTCTGTCAAGTAACATATGAGAATGCTAAGATGTATAAAGAGAAAACAAAGGCTTGGCATGACAAGCACATTCTGCATCGAGAATTTCATCCAGGCCAAAAGGTACTCCTCTTCAACTCAAGGTTGAAATTATTCCCTGGTAAACTTCCATTAAGGTGGTCTGGACCTTTTACAGTAGTGCAAATTTTCCCACATAGAGTTGTTGAAATTTAAAGCGACAATAGAAGATTTAAAGTAAATGGTCAGAGACTCAAGGCTTATATTGAAGATGGAGTGGACTTTCAAAACTGCACTATCACACTGGTGGATGCAAATTGAGGCGAACATAGATAGTCAGGCTGAAAACTATAAAACAAGCTGATATGAATTCAACAAGCATTGAAAAGACTTCGAGCTTCGAGCATGATGACAATAGCGTGAGAGGGAAAAGGCAAGAAGAGGAAGGTTCGAAGAGCAAGGTTTCAAGAACAAGCATTGATCCACTTCAAGGTCTTGGTGGACCAATGACAAGGGCTAGAACTAAAAAAATGAAGGAAGCCTTGAATGGACTCATCCAGACAGCTCAAAAGGATGGGGAGAAGACTAGGATTGACAAGACCATATTTATTAATGTACTAAGTGTAATTGGGTCTTGTTAATTAGACTTTGGAGCCGTAGGACCCTTAAGGTCATTGGGCTTAGTTTTAATTATATAAGTAATTAGAGGGTGATATAGACCCGTAAGGTCAGCCCAAGAGTCATATAATTTTTAGAGTCCATTTGGCCCTGAAGAAACCCTAGCTTGTGATGATTTGTACTCCTTTAAATGGAACCGAAGGCCACTCTTTGAGGGATGAATTTTGATGAATAAAAATTGTGATTCTTGACATTACGTGCTTGAGAGAATTTGCTCTCTAGTTCTATAATTACTTGCAAATTACACAAGGGTCGACTTTGTGTGTTTGTTGGCTTTGAGTTTTTCCTAGATTTGTTCCCTAGGAAATCCGAGTCTTCTTCCATCAATCTATTCCAAGGTTCCTAGATACAGGTTATCGAGGGGTTGAGGAACCATTCTACCTTCAAGGAACATACCATCTCCAAGGAAAGATTCCAGTTGGGTTGATCCAAGGGGTAGAATGCGTGTAGTGAGTTTTTGGAACAGGTTATCCAAGGGTTCACGCCACAAGCACTTCTTGGGAGACAAACAAAGGATTTAACCTAGAGTTTGCATTTGTTTTATTTTTACTTTCTCCTAGTAAATTGTCTTTTAATTTTTTTCCCCATTTAGATTCTACGTGTTGAGTAATGACTTAAACAACTTTTTCTATCATGCAGAGATGGTGCGAAAGAATAAAAGTGGAAAAACCAGAAGACTTCACCTTCTTAGGTGTGCCCATGCCCTAAGAAGAATAGTCTTATGAAAATTTTCCAGAAGACGTTAACTCTTTAAGCGTGCCCACATCTTAAAATGGATAGTCTTCTAAAAATTTTCCAGAAAACCTTAATTCCTTAGGCGTTCCAACGCCTTAACTTCTATGGTTTTCTGGATTTTCTTTATTATATTTGCCGAGGACTTCAACTCTTTATGCGTGCTCATGCCTTATTTCCTTTAGGCTTCTATTTTTTGTCCTAAAAAGAAAAATCAATAAGGGTTTTAACAAACCCAATTCTTTTCCTAATCTCGTTCTTCTTCAACATCACATTACTTTGCCTGCCACAGCCCCCTTTTAACAGAAGCTCCCCTATCTTTGCCAGACATCTCTGACGCCGCAACAGAGGGCCATACTTTTGCCGCCACTATCACAACCATAGCTCCACACCGCCAGCCGCCGCCTTGTTTTTGCCTTCACCTGCCGCGAGGTATTCGCAAATGCCGGAATTCGGTTGGTTCTATTACTCGTGGTCCCCATTGGTCGACATACCTCCGCTAATTCTCACTGCAATTCCAAATGTGTCTCTCTATCATTCCACCGTTGAAGTAGCAGCCCAGTCACGTATCTCCGCCATTGTTCCATCACCTTGCATGGGTACCGTTTTTTTCCTCTTGCCAGCTTTCATTCTCTCACTCGGTTTCAATTTGTTTTCTGTTTTCTTTATATTTTTAGTTTTTTGTGTTCCTATAGTCTTTATCTTTTCTATTTTCTTTTGTTTGCTTTGAAGTGCTACTGTCACATCCAAATTATTTTTGTTTTTCTTTCGCTTTCTCTAAAATTTTTTGTTTCCATTCGTGGCTATTATGTTGTTAGCCTAGAGGCTATAATATTTTTCATTATTGTCATCTTAATGATAAGATGTATAATTGCATATCTATTAGGTCAATTTCCTTGTGTTTAAGTGATTAAAATGCTTATTTATATGAATATTAAGTGTTTTTATTATTGATGGATAGATTGGAGCTTTGTAGGAAAAATTTAACAAATAAAGCAAAATGTTATCTTTCTTAGCAAAAGCTTCAAGGTTTCTTTGTGCATATAGTCATATTCCGGAGTTCATAACTCTTGATGCAGATGTCCAAATGAGATGATTCAAGATGATATGGAAAGCTGGGAAAGAGAGCAAAAACTTTCATGAAGAAAGTTTTCTCAAATTCCGGAAGCAAAGGGACCAAAATCAAGAAACTTGGGTTCAAGAGGTTCATTTCTTTCTCAATTTTGACTACGGGTTTTCTAATTGTGCAGTGATCTGGCCTTATTTTTTTCAGCAGCAATTCAACAACAAAATTCTCCAATATTCACACAAGAAAACAAGAGCACAGCACCAAGTTGTCACACAAGAAAACAGAATGATAAGGGCACAAAACAAAGATGTGATGCCAACCTTTCATTTGAGTGAAAGAGAAACATTTGCACATGAAGGCTTGGAGACCAGCTGCCATCTTTTATTTTTCTCAAGAAAGATGCATGAGGACAGCAAGAAAGTCCTTCCAAAATGCAGCCTCACATGAAAAAGAAAGAAAGCCAAACAAGAAGTGCATGAGGACACCAAGAAAGTCCTTCCAAAATGTAGCCTCACATGGGAAAAAGAAAGCCAAACAAGAAAAGAAAATAAAAAAAAAATCTGTACAAAAACAAAAGGAAGCAAGAAGCATTAACAAAAGAAAGAAAGAAGAAAAAAAAGAAAAGGAGGGTATTGATTAATTATGAAAAATGGTGAAGAATGTGAGAAAAAGCAAGTGGCCACAACCAAATGTCTTGAATCCTTGCCTATAAATAGGCAAGGCTTGGATATGATCAAGCATCCCATTCTTTGGAGCAGCACTTCATTCTTTGCTTCTTTTCTTTAGCTTTAGGTTAGAGTTAGAAAAATTTTCCTTTTTTCTGTTTTTTTAGTTCTTCTTCTTGTTCTTCTTGGTTTTTCTTCTTGTTTTCTTCTTGATCTTCTTCTTGGCAGAATTTCAGCCGGTTGTTGTTCTTCTTCCGGTTGTTGTTCTTCTTCCTTTTGTTGTTCTTCCAGCAGCCACTAAGCTTGATTTGGATACAAAGGAAGCAGCTGAACCTTCTCTTTGGAAGTTTACGGGTAGAGAAGACAAAAGTCAAAGAACAAAGAGGGGAGTGGCTACCACCTACGGGTTTTGTTGAAGTTTATTTTTATTTTTTTTTCTTTTTGCAATTATGTTTAAGAAATTGGTGTTGTTCTTCTATTTTAATATGAACTAAATTCTTTTTCTAGGGTTTTGATGTAGCCTAACTATGAAGTCTTAATATTTTTTCTATTAATATAATTTGATTTAAATTTCTATGGTTGAGTATTTATCTTTGTGCTTAATGCTTCTAATTACTTGATCACTAATTAGATGATTTGTTAATCATAACGAATTGGAAGAGGAGTTATGTGTCAAGTTCATTGAGATAAATGCCATAAATTGCATGTAGGATAGGAATATACCTACATGGTTTGTGTAGTCGCTATAGGAGAATCCATAGAAATTAATGACTTCATAATTGTTGTAATTCACATAGGAATATAGTGAATTAGCAATTAGGAGGATTTTTATTAGATCTCGGGAGGGACTAGTAAATAAATTAGGGAATCTCGACTATCAACCAGGAAATTAAATTAGATTATAGAAATAGATGAATATTAAGATGGAATAGTTATGGTGAAATCGAAAACCCTAGAGCTTTAACCAATTTGATTTATTACTTTACTTTGCTTTGCTTTGTTTTAAATTTAGTTTTTTATTCAAGTTTTAAATTTAGTTTTAATTTAGTTTATTCATAAAATATCTTTTTATCATTCAAATAGAGGTAGAATTAACTAAATTTCGGTAGTTGATAAACAATTAGTCCTTGTGGGAACGATAAATTTATATTCACTTTATACTACTTGTTAACGATCACGTGCACTTGCGTGTAAAATCGACCAACACTTAAGGTTGCATTTTTTTGTGTTCAATCATGCCGTGTATCAAGACGTCTGCCCGCAAACGCTTTTCCACAATACCACACAGCCCCTCACCTACAAACAGCCCATTGCCGTCTCATAGTTTGTCCCCTCCACGCAAGTATTTCTCATCACGTCCTCGGTCACACCCTGTTGCTGCCCCATCCACAAAATCGGCACTCTCATCAAGGCATCACATGAAGGGAGGAAAGGCCATACTTCCGTCGTCGGAAGAGCAACTCCATGGACATCTAAAGTTTTCGACCAAGGCTCTCAAGTTTGCAAACTGAATATTTTGCCTAGTAAGTATATTAATATTCCCACTCTAGAAGCCTTAGGTTTAAGAGATGTTTTTGACGATATGATAGATAATATTGACCGGCGTTCCTTTATCTCTATTTGTTGCCCTGTTTTCATTGAAATAACTCGTGAGTTTTATGCTACTTTTGTGTTTAATAAACCGAACCCTTTCACTTTAGATAGTCCTAAGGTCATTCAATTTCGATTGGTGGGGCAAGAGTTTCAAATGTCAATCACTGAATTTAATCTTACCTTGGGTTTTATCACTTCTGAATATGCCCTCACTGCTAAATATAAGGAATCTAGAGTTGATTTTGATGATGAATTTGAGCATTGTTCTTTATGGAGGGAACTGTCTAGTGATCGTAGTTCACATGACCCAAGCTAGTCGAAGGATATTTACCTTCATAACCCAGTTTGGAAATATGTTCACTGTTTTTTGGCTTTTTCCTTTTCGAGCAGAAAGGATAGCTTGGTGACTTTAACTAAAACTGAGTTTTGCTTTATTTGGGCAATGCGAAATAGCATTAAAGTGAATTTAGGGTGTTGGGTAGTTTCCCAAGTTCATGCTATTACAACGAAGCAACATGCTTTAATTTTTGGTTCTTTGATTACTCATTTGGCTGTTAATCTTGGCTTACTTGATTCGCATCATACTAACCTCCATGTGGCTTGTCAGTTAGAGCCCTTAGATATCAACTATCTTCTTCGTATGGGACTGGTGGCCACCCATGACGACAAGTATAGCTTCGTACCTCCAAGTAGCTTGTGACATAGCTTAAAGTGTCAACACATTCATCATGAATCCACTCCACTGCAGGATGACCTGGTTCCCTTGCCCCTCCTACGGAACCCTCCTTTTCCAACTCAGATATGGATAGACGTATTAAGAGACTGGAGTCAAATCTAGATGCATTTTTCCACAATTTTGGGTTCGTATCGCCATATCCTCTCTCACCATAGTGCCTGTTGCTTCTGCCACGATTCAGGGAGGTTTCATTTACCCTTGCCTTTCATTTTTCCTTTTTCTTTTTTGAATTGTGTGCATATTCTTCATGCATTAGGGACAATGTATGAGTTAGGTGTTGGGGGGGGGGGTGTTCTTGTGCTAGTGTTGTTGTGGTTCCATTATTTTTGCAAATCATGCTTAACTATTTGAATGTCTTTCTTGAAATTCCTAACTCTTTGATCCTTGTTTAGAATACCTCTTGATTAGCATGCATTAGTGGTTGAGTTGGAAAGCATGAAAAGGGGTGAGTATGATTAGCCTTTGTTTTGAAAATTTTGTTTAAGCATCTCATTGGTTTTGATGATGGAATTGACTAAGAATGTGCAATATTTTATCCATTGATCCTATTTTGTGAGTATTTGAGCCTAAGAGCATTTTCTTTTCCTTGCTCATATTTTTCTTTGTTGAGTGTTGTCAAATATGATATGTTCATCTAGAACTTGCTTTGTTATGCATGTTGAGATCACATTGTGGATTCAAGCTTCGAAATGATAAGGGCATTTAGGATTAGCCGATTCAAACTTTCTAAAAATCCATCCCATTACATATACTCTAGTAAACCAGTTTTGAGCCTTAGCCATTCTTTGTTTATAACAACACATCATTACCCTAAAAAACCGTTGGTGTTTCCCATCGTTGAACCTTTTGTCAAGTGTATGTGGGAATGAACTGCATGATGAAATTTTTATTGATTCTAAAGAAAGAAACACTTGAAAAAAAAAAGGATACATGTTATTTGGAATAACAAAGTGGTTAAAAAATGTTGTGTTGCTTTTGAATCTTGCAAGTAAGTTCTTACTTATCTTGCTTTGTGTAGCCTAAATTTTCCTTTTGTTTACCCACCTCAACCTAAGCCCCATTACAACCCTTTTTAAGTCCCTTTGATTTTTGCATGGATTTATATTTGTTAGTGATGGAGATGTGATTTATAAGCAAGCCTATGGTACAACACTTTGAGTGATTAGGGTGCAACATATGAGAGTTTATCAAATTTTGTGCATTTGCTTTCCATGAAATTGTTTGGATTAATGAGATGCGTATATTTTGTTTAGAGAATCGGGCTATGAATACTTGTTCTTTGATTTGTCATTCCAATCTTGATTTCTAGTGTGTGGTGATTTTGGGATATTTGTGAGTGAGTTGAAGAGGGGCTAGGAATGGAGAGGAAGACGTTGATCTAATGTATGCTTGAGGACAAGCATGATTTTGGTGTGGGGGATTTGATAGGGGTTAAAATGTCCTTTTTCTTTTCAATATTTTCTCATTATTATTGTGATTTTAAGGAAAATAAATTTATTTTGGTATGTTTTTGTTTTAGGAATGGAAAATGTTAATTCAGAGGAGAAGTTGATAAAAGAAAAGAAAAGAAAAAAAACTATATTGAAGCCGAAAAGAAAGAAACATTCCATAAATTTCCTAAACTTTGCATTAGGCGTTGACTTGGACAATTTGTATCAAAGAGGGAGACTTCATTCATTAATACGGATTAAAACAAAAGAAAGGAGAAGAATTCAATTAGGGGGAGAATTCTAGAGCCTATAGCAAGAAGACAAAAAGGAAAGGAAACAAAAAGGGGATCCACATGTTGACTTGGAGGAGAATTGTGAAGTGGCCAGGATTATGTTTAAAAACAAGGGACGACCGTACTTGAAAAGGGGGGAGAAAGCCGAACCAAAAGGAGAGGACGAAGAAGAACAACACAAGAGCTGCCACTTTAGCTTAGATTTTCTCTTTTATTTCCTTATCTTTCAATCATGTTTAAAGCTTTGATGATATTCTTCTATATTAGCATGAACTAATTCATTTTTTCTAGAGCTATGATGTAGCCTAACTATGAAGTCTTTTTATTTTTCTATTAATATAGTTTGAATTAATTTTTTATGGTTGAGTGTTTATCTCAGTGCTTATTGCTTCTAATTACCTGATCAATAATTAGATGATCTGTTAATCATAACGAACTGGAAGGGGAGTTATGTGTCAAGTTCATTTGGATAAATGCCATGAATTGCATGTAGGATAGGAATATACCTACATGATTTGTGTAGTCACTACATGGGAATCCATAGAATTTAATGACTTCATAATTGTTGTAATTCACATAGGAATATAGTGAATTAGCAATTAGGGGGATTTTTATCAGATCGAGAGAGAGACTAGTAAATAAATTAGGGAATGTCGACTATCAACCAGGATCATAATTTAGACTATAGAGATAGATTACTATTAAGATAGATTAGTTATGGTGAAATCGAAAACTATAGAGCTTTAGTCATCTGATAAACCCTTAGAATCAATTCACTGATTTATTTAGTTTAATTTAAAATTTAGTTTTAATTCAGTTCGTTCATAAAATATCTTTTCAATCATTTAAATAGAGTTAGAATTAATCAAAATTCGGTATTTAGTAAAAAAAGTGATCCTTGTGGGAACGATATTTTATTCACTCTTTATTACTTGTTAACGATAACGTAAACTTGTTTGTGTAAAATCTGCAACAACCACATAGACCAATTACGTTGTGAGCATTTTCTCACTCTTGAACTAGATGGCAAATGTCGGTTGGATGGGCATCCCCCGGTAATAACATCATGTATGCTCTTGTGGCGGTAAAAATATTCACAGTTTCACTGGGATGGAAATCATCATAAAAAAGGTTAAAAGCCCTGAAGGGGCAGGGTTGTTTTTCTGGGCTGCATAGGCCAGTGGATGAAGAAACTTCGCAGCATGGTTGATTAAAAACTTGTATTCCTAATAAATTAAAGCAAAAAACTGTAATGCAGCATTTGCATGCTATGTAGAAATTTATTTTTCCAATGAACCGTGCAATGAATTATACGGTAAACTTTTGTGAAGGGAAAAACAAAACTCTGAACTGTCATAGAGTCTTCAATGAGTTAAAATGGGATCAGATTGATATTATTAAGAGATAAATATACGATTTATTATTTGGTAACCAGGAAAATGATTTGTAATCACTAACCTCCTATATTCATACTATGTTGTTTGTGGCAAAATTCTTCAACTGAAGGATTTTCTTTAAAGCTTGAAAATGGAATTTTTTCAACTTTATGAAATAGTTGATGATATTTTACCCATGTAGGTGCAGAATTTGTTAAAGTACATAGTTATTTTGCATGATATGAGAATTCGAATTTATCCCTCACAATTCCCTCTCCCAGGAAGCCCAGCTGGGACATTTAGAAAAAACTTTAAACTTCAAAGGTTTTACTTATTTTTCCATGGTATCTTAAGTTGAAATAAAAATTAAAAAATCCGAAAAGAAAACTAGTTATTTATGCATGCATAATACGGTATTAGCATAATGAATTTACCAATCATTGCAGGATCAAGTGACTGGACTGCGGAGACATTCAAAAAAATGAACTTTGCCTGAGGAAGTTTTTTGTTAAAGTCGTCCACAAGTTGCAGTAGCTTGGCATTAAAGAGTTGAATCGCTTGATTAACAGCATCCACGCATGTATTGGTTGGGTACAAATTTATCTCAAATGGGGTGCAACCACTTGGCCCGAGTCCAAATAGGGCAAATTTTCTTGCCCCATATTCGTACAAATTCTGGTCACAAATAAATGAAAGAATAGCTGTTAGTATTTCTCAATTAATAAGGAAAAAATTTGCCCTCTTCCCTTGGTCTGCTCATGAATAGAGGATATTTTAAAAAGTGAATATGTTTGTAGGGGTAGGAGGAAAGGAGAGAAAAAGTGATCTCACTATAGTTATGACGGATCCTATCTATAATTACTTGATTGGGAAAAGTTGGAAACAACTTAATCACCATAGTAATTAAACTAATTGAACTTGTAATTGGCCAATTTTCAGATTCGAACTTTATTAACTGCATGTTGCAGCCATCTATTCCCCTTTCCCCTAGAAGAACAAATAAATTCCTAACCATATTTCCTCCAACTTTTACTCAATTTTTAATTCCACCAATAAGTTTCTATAATTTGACATAAATTAAACTAGGATAAATTTTTAATTCACCTATAGTCATACCAAATTAAAGCACTTTAAATCTTGCAATTTCTTTAGCCTTATTTTACCATGAAAGTATGTTAAATTCATTCAATATGTAGTCATACAAAATATGCTGGTTGGAATCATGTGAGACTGTGAATAGTATGGGATAGTTAAATAATACTAATGAATTTAAGTGTTCATACGCAATTTAATAAATGATCAGAGGGAAATGTTACGACTAGATGAAAGATTGTGCAAAAGTTAATTTGCACGTACGATTTGCATAAAAAAATTTAAATTTAAAAATATCCAAATTCTATTTATAGTATTTAATAAGATCATGGCTGGGAGAATTTTAAAAGAATTACGGTATTAAGATTTGTAAGGTGTGGTTGTGATGATAGTACATATAAAAAAATGAAAAAAAAAAAGAATTGTAATAAAACAAGATTGCAATTGGAAATACAAACCATTAGTTGCTGAGAGTATTGCTGAGTTAAGACTGCAGCATATTGTTCTGGCGTAAAGGTTTTGCTCGTCGTATAATTGTTTGGCAGAAAGTAATTGTTGATATAATCATTGCTACCAATGTCCACAGTGTACAAACATTTGCTTAGGTACTCTTTTGCTGAGCTTTGGTTTGGAAATACAGAACTGATTTGTGAAATTATTGTTTTATGGTTAAGCAACTGCTTGCTGAAGCTGATGTTATCACCCTGAAAAATAATGGGGAATATCAGTTCATCATCAACATTGTATTGGATCATGGATATGAAATAAAATTTTGACAGTGGATTACAGATCAAAGAGAAAGTGAGTTCCATGCGAACATATGTAGAGTAAGAATTATAAAATGATCATGCATCCTCCTAGGTTGTTCTAGGTGCAATGGGTGCGTCTCCTCCTCTTTTAGTCACAATACATAACATTGTCTAATTTAAAGGACACAGAACATGACATTAATTTATACGTCCTCGTTCCCATTTCAATGCAATGGTCCAAAATTAGAGTACTATTTTTAAACTGTAATTTCTAAATATAATAGTGACCATGAATGGCTTACCAAAAAAAAAAAAAAAAGTGAGTACACAAATCAAAATTATGCTTTCAATTTTCAACTTTAATATTCGAATGTTAGAAGTATATCTTAATTATTGTAAGTGAGTATTAGCACGCAGAGATTAATTAAATGAGAATTGTTTTTTTAACGTAGTGAATGTTAAATCCATTCTAAGTGCTATTTTTTTGACCAAAAATGAAGTGCTGTTAACTTCTTGTTTTGGGTATCCTGACAACGGGATGAAAGTAAAACTGAACGTCATGTTTATATCCATTTACGTGACTTGACCATCTAATTGTCTTTCAGGACTAGTTTTTCTTAATCAAAATGAGATGCAAGCGTAATTTGGAGTGCTTTATAATTCATGTGCATCTTAACAAACCATGAATGGATTCATCGATAAATATAATTATTGATTCAATAAAAAGTTGGGTTAGGACATATAGGTACATGTATTTTAATTTCAACTCCGTTCACTTCGAAAACGATGGCAGGTACATGTCGGGTCTGAAAATTTCATTAGGTGTAAAATAGATTTACAATTTATAATTGTGTAAGCCGATATCTAAACAAAAAAAAAACCAAAAAAAAATTCTGTGTCAACTTACTACATGCATGCAAGAATAAGTGCATGCACAACAAAAGGCATGCCAAAATTACCAGTTGTTTCCCAGTCTCATCACGAATTCCAGCTCCTCCTGAACCATAATTTACCCCTTTGATGATGTCGTGACAAGTTGTATTGGCAAAAGGAGGAATGAAATCATCCAATCCTAGGAGCTGAGCTGCAGGACAGAAATTTGCTTAATTAGTGGGGGATTATCAGCCAAAATTTAGAAGTGGAAGTGCAGAGACTTCCTAATAAATTAAGCCCACATGATTTCTTCTGATTGTGCATACAGTATAAAACTGGTAGGCATAGGGATTTCACATAACAGACTTATTTCCACTGAATTATTCCAATGTAGATGAAAACGCATATAGAGTGCTAAACAGTCAATTAAAAGACATAAATAAGAAAAAATTTTTCTAGGAAACTGATTTCTTTTGGCTTCAAATAGAAATATTTTCTTCACACACTTGTTTAGACAAAAATAAATTCTATTTTTTCTTCAGTCAATAACAATTAGAGTTTCCATTGACAAGGTTATTCCAGCTGTTTGGTTTGCTTCAACTTTTTCCCTCTCTCACATTAGAGTAATTGTTTTGCTGAATTAAAAGATTAAAGAAACAATAAACTTGCACGAAATAACTGTTAGTAAGGAGAAAAAGAAAACTGTAGAATTGTGAGAAAGGATACCAATGACGTCCATAATTGTCCGTCCATTGGTGAATCTGCCCGTAGGGCCATCTTCAAAATCAACTCCATAAGGTGCAAAATTTGCCTTTGAAGTTGTATTAAGTTCATTGTTATTACCATTATCAACTAATGAGTCTCCAAAGATGAATAAACATGGAACTTGTGGTCCACCTGAAGTGGGTTGCAACCTGTCAATGACAAATACAATGGACACAACAAACCAAACGTAATTCTTAACAAAGGCCATGGAAGTTGAACCCAAAAAACGGAGGAATATATATATATATATATAGGTAAAATTGGCTTAGGAGAAGTTCTCAGGGGAATGAAATAATAATGGGATTTTAGCATTCTGTTTGTTTCATCGAATCTTTGCCTTGGACATCTTTTTCACGAATCCCACGAGTGTATTTTTCAGAATGGCCTACATGATGGATTGTAGGAAACGGAACAAAATGTGGGATGGAACGAAGATCTGGAAATCGATTAAAAACACGGCTCTCCCGATCTTGCATGCTTGGGATTTCAATCAAAGTTTGCGTTTCAATTTCAGAGAAGGCGGCTCCTTAAACTCTGTTTTGTTCCATCTGAGCTTGTTTTAGATTGTCAACACGTTTCCTACATATCAATATTTAAGGGGAATTATATTTTCATCGTTGCCAGCATCTTTAACTGAATTTCCGAGGCATAGCGATGCGATGCATTTCTGCGCTTTCTTGCCGTAGTGGGGAAGTCTTAAAACTGTGTTGCTAGGCTCGTTGGTTGGTTATGCAAGTTGTTTTAAAGTTTGTTTTAATTACTTAACGACCACTTTGATTTAGGAACAAAACTCTAGCACCCTTGGCTATATATCATCTTTAATTCTTACATTTTCAATAACCATATGGAATTTCACTAGCTCGCTATATGACTCCAATATATGTATAATAAAATTTCAGTTATGTAATTATGCTTACCAAACAATTACTAATTAACAAAAAAAAAAATTTATTAGTTTCTATGGTTAACATGAGCTAACATTAATTGGGGTGAGTAAATAGATAAAGTGAATTTATATGTTACCTTTATCTTATAGGACTGCACAGGATATAACACCACATAGATTATGGTAATGATGCAAAATTTAAAATTTGTACTTTGATAAAGTAGAGTACAGATTCAAACCCACAAAATATGTAGGATATATCTTATAAAACCAACAATTAAATAATGAATTAACCCTAACTCTATTACTACAAATTTATGAGCTTAATAATCAACCTGATGCTCATAAAATTGAAGAAGTGGGAAGAGAGACGAATTCTTAAGAGGAACTAAACTCACCATCGGAAAAATTCACCTAAGGGATAAGGCTTAAATATATTTACCACCAAAAGAAATCTATCCAAGGAACAAGAGTTAAATACACTCAGCCACTTATCTAATAAAGATATAACAGTGAAATGAGCTTGCCATCCAATGGAATGTACTACAGAGATAAGAATTCAAAAATAAAAAGAAAATGTTGAGATTATCTCCAAGATTGTTCAAAAATAGAAAAGTAAGAATAAAAAATTGATCGAGATACACAAATTAACGTGATTAGATTTGACAACTCAAACTTAATCTTGTATCCACCTTCCCATTATAGAATCTCTCTCTAAAACTCTTAAACCTTTATTTGAAATCTCTATTTTATGAGAAAGGACCCCTTCTACATCTATATATATAGGCATCAAGTAAAGACCAAATCCAAATCTAATTTAGATTAGTGTTATAAAATATAGTAGGATTTCCTAAATGTTCGTACCCATATTCTAATTGAATTATGAAAACACCAAACTAGAAAATCAGATAAAATTATCTAATCTCATTCAAATTTAGAAACAAGGCATAATCCTACAAATTTATTGTATTTATGAATACTATCCCACATTAGAAATTTAAGAAGAATTAGGGCACCTAATAAGTGGCAATAACCTAAGTCTCACTAGTTTAAACTTTTAGGCTCATGTATGCTCGTACTGATTATTCAGCCATTCTAGTTAAGCTCTCTATTTTGAAAACTCCCCAACAGTGGCATCAGATCCAGAATGTTGGCTTACTTGAGAAAGCAAGTGGTTTCTATTCGGGTTAAACCGAGGCTTAGTGGGAACTTGTGGATAAGTAGGTTTGTGATACCAGTTGACTACTTGCACGGACATTAAATGGATCCATGGTGCAGAGATGCGCTTGTGAGATCGAGTAGGGAGTGAGTTTTAATGCGGTAATATATCTGTGATGGGAGATGTTTGTTATATTCATAGATACTGTCCCACATTAGAAAATTAACAAGAAAGGAACACCTAATAAGTGCAAGGACCCAAGACCCATTAGTATAAGTTTTTTAATTTGGGTGGGCTCCTATTGCTTATTGGAACTATCCCACATTGGAAAATAAAAAAAAAAAAAATTGAGCATCTAATAAGTGGCTAGGACCCAAAACCCATTAACTTAATCTTTTGAGTTTAAGTGGACTCCTACTACTTATTGGACCACTATAGCTAAGCTTCCCATGTTGAAAACTCCCTAATAGAAAATCCTTCTCAAGAAACTAAAGGCCACTTATATTATAATCAAAACCAAGTATGAGAATCATAATAGAGAATAACAATAAATAAGCTCAATTTGGTACAACCTACCAACCATAAGTATTAACAAAAGTTTATAAAACTACAAAATGTCTCAACCAAATTAACATAACCATTGAAGTCTTACTAGAAAACCTAAAAACAATCTAATTACTTGATCAAACTCTTTTAAATGAAAAAAGAGCCATTGAACAGCTAATCACTAACAACAATCAATAGAACACAGTAAAAGTTTTTTAAAGAACATTGACCTAAATGCAATTTCAAGTGTCTGAAATAATTCACAATCCCAAACCAAAACAATGATCAATGTTATTCCAATATCATACTCTCCATGCTTAAGAAGACTCAGACATCAAGTTTTGATGAAAATTATTTCATATACAAAAAGATTAGCTACACTAAAGGTTACTAAAACTCCATGATCATCTATTCGCTCAATTTATAGACATTTTCTCCAATTTAGTAAAATATTCTAAAAGGGCCATAAAAAAGTTACTACCATAGAAAACAATCAGTGTACAAAGTCAGTTGTCTTTGAAAAGAAATTCATTTTGAATCAATGTGGAGTAGGATCCATCTTTCATTTATCTAATAAGATTCCCAAACATGCATCATCTTTGTAGATATCCTTATGAACATCAAATCTCAAAATCCATGTAGTATGTCATTTGTTGAGCTTTCGTTGGAAATTTAAGTATTTAATTGAATGCCTCATGATTAGATAAACTAATGAACATCCATACAAAAAGTAATTAGTGCCTATGATACAAAGCACGAATAACACAATATAATTCCCCATCATTAAATAATTAAGATAAAACTCTTCAAGTTCTACTAAAATATACTTTTCTTTATTCTCTTCTAAAAACCATGTCAATTCAAACATTAGAAACATTATAATCAACCTCAAACAATTTGTTAAAATCTATGGTCTCATATCTGAAACAATAGCTCTTACATCCTTCTTTCTATAGCAATACCAAGGTGACAATACAACATTAGAGAAGAAACTTGAAGCATGATGGAAAGGTTTACATCCTCTATACTAAATATGGAATCATTATTTAGAACATGATTATGAACATCATGTTACAGACTTGGAAAATTTGAGATATTCGCACTTGGGTCTATAATTCTTCCAACTTAATGTCAAGACAATCTCATTGACGAGCTAGTGGTTGAACAACATTTGGCCAACAATAATGACAAGCATTTGAAATTGATGAGTCTGTCCATTAAGCCAAGGTCTATGGTTCTATCTAGTCCCTTTTGTTTCGTTTGATTACCTACTATACGAGGTTCCAACCTTATAAAACAGTTCGATACTTAAGTTAATATGTAGTTTTTGTGTGTCTATATTGCAAGTAATTATGCATACCTTATGATGCGGACATAAAGTGCTCTTTATATTATATATCATCTAGGGTTTAACTTCTATAGAAGTCCCATTGTAGAGTCCTAATGGGTCCCTACATCTAACATGACATGCTCAATTTTCTTATCTCCAATCATAAAGGAAATTGTGAACATACCTGCTTCCTTACTTTGAATTGTGAATATACCTGTGTCCTTATATTTTTCTACTACAATTCTTTTTACGACAGTAGATACATTCTCTCCTACACTTATTTTCTCATTGCCTCTCAACTTTTGTTTTCTCGCGCACAAATCTTTCAACAAAACTTGTATATCTTGGAATTTGTTTGATAACATCTAGAAGTAGTATATTTATTTATAATCTTTGAAAAGTCTATAAGATTTCTCTTTTTGTCTTTTCCTTCATTGTTTTTCCTACCCTGCCAGGAAAAAGTGACACAATTACATTAAAAGTGTTAGTCACAGAATGAGAAAATGTTACTTTGGTTGAAGTCTCAGGTGTAACTTCATATATATTCATCATTTTTTTCCTTCTCATCTTTCATTTTCTCCAATGATGTTGGACTTGAATGAACTTCTTTTCTACTTTTTAACATAATAGCACTAATGTTCTCCTTTGGATTCACCATTGTTTGAAAAAGTAAGTTTCTAGAATTTTGTGCTTCCAATTTGTTAACGGAGGTGGTAAACTAAGTAATTTAATTCCCCAAATTCTAAATACTAGCCCTTGTTTACTGTTGAAATTTTGGTGTGTTAGTAAGTAAACTTTTCACAATTTCTTATAATGACATACCTAGACTTGATGTTTGGTTTCGTAGAGATCCTGGTGTTGGGGGATGTCTTGCATAAGTTTGAGATGGATATCTTTGTAATGGTCCTTGATTTTCATAGCTAAATTTTGGATGATCTCTCCATCTAAGATTATAATTATTAGAATAAGGATCATATCTACATTAAAATTGGTTGGGGAACCTTCCTATTGCATTAATCTGTTGACAAGAGTTTTCTTGAAACGTCAAACATATGTTTGTAGGATGCCCAAATACTAAACATATTCCACAAAATCTAGCTATTTGAAATTGATCTATAGCCAACTGGTGAACTAAGGCAGTCAAATTAGAAATTTTAGTTTTGAAGTTAGAAGCAGTAACCTCATTAACTCGCTTAGGAGCTCCATTAGGCCTTATACCAAACTATTGAGAATTTTCTATCATATTGGAAATCGATTTCCGATTGTTTTCGGTGTCTTATTCACTAAAGCACCTCCACTAGCTGCATTTACTATACTCTTATCTATTGCCAATATTCCTTCATAAAATATTAGATTAGAAGTTGGTATGCTATTTGTTGGTGCGAGTAGCTAGCACACAATTGCTTAAACATTTCCTAATATTTGTATGGTGTCTTATTACTAAATTGTCTTATCTCGCATATATCTTTTCTAATATTTGTGGCCTATGATATAGGGAAGAATTTCTCCAAAAATAATCTTTTCATTTTGTTTCATGATATGATGAACTAGAGGGAAGACAATAGAGCCAGTCTTTTGACTTGTCTCCCAACGAGAAGGGAAAAGTTCTCAAATTGATTTATTCTTCAAACACTTCTTGCGGTTTTATACTGAAATACACAATATACAATTCCTTTAAATGTTTGTGAAGTTGTTCACCTACAAGACCACGAATAATTGGTAAAAAGTAAATTAGTCTAGTTATTAATTCAAAAGCATTGTTGATAGCTGGGAATTTTATGCAAAAAGAAGGTTGTTGATTTAAATTTGAAGTAGCCAACTCCTTCAAAGTTCTATTTCACTCAAACCCCAACCCCCCACCCCCCTCCCCGGTATCTTATTTTTCTTGAAAATCAATTGTATCATAATCCACCAAATCCATTTCTACTTTTACCCTTGAAGATTAACAACTTATCCTTTGTCTAGTCTCTTTTCTTGATTCATGTGTGGACTTTTCAATTTTAGAATTTTATTCTATTTAATCTTTTTGAAAAGAATGAGTCATAAGAGGAGGAGACTATTAGCATAAATAAAGGTACAAACTAAGAAACTAAATATATACTTCCTTAGCAATTGCACCAAAAATTTAACGGATTTGTCAAATCCCTTAAATCACTCGAACTCTAGCGACTACAAACTAATTTGGCAAAACTAATGGATCAAGTCGAATCCCAAGGGAACTAAATAATTAATTTAGTAATGTTCCATAAAAAAATAGGGGGGAGGGGGTTGAATAATTAAATTAACTAACTAAATTTTAATTAAAAAATCAAAATAAATAACTAAATAGAAAATATAGAAGAAAATTGATGTTGTTCAACTTCCAATCTAGGGGTGTGATTTAATTCAATTGTATCACTAATCAAGGGTTACAAATATTCATCTTGCAAATTTAAATATTTAATTGAAAATGTATTAGGATAGCCATAAAAAAAATTATATTTTCCTAAAGTAGTTGACTAAACCCAACATCCAAATTAAAACTTAATATTAATTGATTGAGCACCATAGCATTTCATATCAAATTAATAATAACATTAACATCTATAAAAATCATTAAATCAAAGCCAAATAACCGAGATAGCCATAATTATTCAATTTTGTCCTATTGATTCCCCTAAGTTAGACATGCATACTTTGATTCATAAACGTAATTAAGCCAATTGCTACTTGTACTACTCATTCATGACAATTACGAATCACTAAATTCATGAATAGCATTAAAAATTCATTCATAAAGGAGATAAAATCAAGAATTAACAAATAATTAAATTAAAAGCAAGATATAAATTAAGTACAACACCTCATAGTAATAGCAATCAAAATAAAATAAAAAAAATCCCTTGAAATAGATAATAAGAGTTTAGCCACTAATGGTGGAAGAAAAAGCCAACCCCCAAAAGAGAAGAAGAAAAAAGTATGATCATGCGTGTGTGGATGAAGAGGATGATTTTTTTTTTTTTTTGTGTTCTACTAGATTTAAATAGAAGAAGACAACTCCAAGAATATAAGAGTAAACCATAAAACATAGTAAAGTTACCAACACTAAGAAGATTTTTAAAATTCAAATACTAATTTAAAAATGGAAAAGTAAATAATATAGAAAGACATTCCTTCTTAACAATTTATTTTTTTAATCTAATCTTCTTTATTTATTACAGTAAAATCTCTTTTTTTCATGTAATTGACCTCCCAACAATCTTTTTTTTTAATTAAAATTCATCATTCTTAACAATTGGTAAGGCATGCCCATTCCTTAGCAAAGAATTTTTTGGGTTGGGACTTTAATCTAAAAGGCATGCTCACACCTTATAAAATCAAGTCTTCTGCCTCCAAAATTCACAATACTTCAACAATTATAGTTCAAAATAATAGTTTCACACCCAATTATTTTGAAATTTCCAAATTCCAATCTCTAAAACAAAACATAAAGAAACTAATCATTTTATCATAACATTAATTCAAAGTATGAGGAAATATTCACAATATGTATATACGTCCTATTAGTTTGCTATTGTCATGGTGTGAAAAAAATATGCTTTCAAATTAGGTATTTAAAATATATTTCAATATTATCTTTGTTGTTTGTAAATGACATAGTCATGGAGATTCCATAAACTGATTAATTCACCCATTACTAGAAGTAATGTCAATTCTCGTGGAAGTCAAGTATTTAAAACTCTCAACCAATTTTTTGAAATAAGTCAGGTTGATAGTCTCTGTAGTACTATCATTTGTCAACTTCAATTTTTCTTCAACTATCAACTTTAATTTTTCTTCAACAAGGGTCATTATCGGTTGATCCATCTTAGATTTTTCAAAATATTACTTGCATTTTTTTAAAATGAATATAGCGTCCTCCCCTTGATTTAAAAAAAAAATTCAATTCTAAGGAAGTTAGACATTTATCCCATAAAAATCTATCATTTCAAAATAACTAATCATAACCACCTTAATTAAACTGAAAATTTGACTCGGGATTATTACCTGTAAGAATCAAACCAACCATGTATACGCATAGAATGACAATATGTCTACCGGAATTGAACTTGATGTATAGAGTATGCTCATAATGACATCTTTGAAAACCATTTTCTAAGAAATAAAAATCAATTCTTATAAATCAAACTCTAGAAGCTTGCTTCAAGTCATATAATGCCTTCTCAATTCCCATATACTAAACTTTAGGAGCTTGCTTCAAGCCATATAATGCCTTCTTCAATTTGTAAACTTTAATTTCATGAGACTCCTTGACATAACCTTCAAATTGTTCAATATAAACTTATTCTTCAAGAATACCATTCCAAAATACACTACAAGAAATTGGATTATTAGTGGCAATTATTTTATGTAACAAAAATAATTTGTTATTGAAGGTATTTTTTGTGAGAAGTTTTATAGTTGTCACTGATAATAAAAGAATTAGTAACAATTATTCAATTTTTTCCACTATTTGTGCCCCACTTTTTTTTAAATAAACGAGCACCAGTTTTTTAAATAAATATTCAGTAACAAAATATTGGATATGTCACTAATAAAACAATAGTTATCAACAAATAAATACTATTGTCATTAAATTGAATTATTAGAAGGAAATTTTCTATGTTTTTACCACCTTAATTAATCAATTTACTAATTAATTTGTAAAAGTACATTAGTTAATTAATTAAAAAATCTACAGGAGTAACCACCAGCAACACTGACTTTTGACGAACTTCCATCGCCTCCTCAACGTCGGTAGCAACACCTCTGGCCTCTCCAGAATCTCTAGTCTTGTAAACTCTAGGTATTAGTATCCTTATAGCTCTCCTGATCTGCCCATGATAAGGAGAATTTTACCCTCATTCATCTAGCCCCCTAAAAGCACTCACAATTTATATATGCAGAGGATATAGGGTGAACAAGAATAAAGGATTAAGATGGAAAAATTGTTAAACCAATTGTAGATTCTCAATTTATAGAAACTAGTAGCCAGAAATTTCTAAATTTAATGCTAACCCGACTACAATATCATTGTGTTTTTCCCTTTCCAATCGGACAACTATGTTAGGGTAAAAATAGATCATCCACTTTCTATCAGAAAGATATATCCATTTTTCTTAACTAACAACTCTATAGTTTTCTTGCATCTAATTAGGCTAGATTGCTATCTTCTATTTTCTTTGTTTGTCTGTCCTTATTGACATTGCTATACCATATGCTAGTTTTATTGCTAGTTCTACTGTTGGTTGTATTGTTGCGTTAGAGTCTAAATACCCCTTTAACCTTGGTTGTATTTCTATACCACATGCTTCTTATGATGATTTAATCCTTACTGGATTTCAGTATGATCTTAAATACTCTCTGTGTCATGCTTATAAGTTAGTAACAACTTCTCCAAATTTCCAAGTCAGTAGATTGTAGAATTAGGATTAGCAATGTTTAAGGTCTTTGTGCACTTTGTTTCACTATTTCTTTCATGTAAGTTAGATAAATTTTTAATAAGATCCATTTTATTTCGAAAATACATTGTTAAAAGGAACCCCATATGATTGTTGCTAATGAGAGTAAAGAATGAGCAGAGGTAGAACTATAGTCAAAGCCAAAAGCTTAGTAACTTCAATTCTAAATTCAGCAACCCAACCATTTTCAATGAGACTTGTAAGGGAGACTTGTAACTGGCTAAAATGAACAAACTCATCAACAGACTAAGTTTTATTAACGGTAGATATTAGTAAGACAAAAGCTTAGTAACTTCAATTCTAAATTCAGCATCCCAACTCTCCTTTCTTTTTTTCTTTTTTTTTGACACTGAAGGTATCCCTACATTCACTAAACTTATGTGACCCATGCACACCCTACCCTCCTGTTGAAAGACTATGGGACTTGCACACACACCCCTTATCCCATGCCCCTAGAACTATAATCTAGCTTCCAGTAATTCAGAGTCTTTCACAAAAATAAGATTTTCTAATTCTTCAAATCCAATGTTTTTGTGGCCTTTCAAATTTATTTTTTCCTCAAGTTGCTTTTCTAAAAGCTATTCCTACTCTTCTACTTTTTAGCAAGACAATGAAATGGGTTTCTAAGATGAAACCAACTCATATCTCACTTTAGTAAGTAGCATCCCAACTCTCCTTTTTTTTTTTTTGACACTGAAGGTATCCCTACATTCACTAAACTTATGTGACCCATGCACACCCTACCCTCTTGTTGAAAGACTATGGGACTTGCACACACACCCCTTATGTGCCCTGCGCACACCCCACCCTCTTGTTGAAAGGCTGTGGGACTTGCACACACACTCCACAAGCCCAAGCGTGGGACTAATCCTCCAAGACAATATCCCATGCCCCTAGAACTACTACCAAGTAGTTGTGGGAATCGATCCCTTGACCGCCCAGCCTCACAGAACTTAATCTCCTTTAAAAAGCCAATTGAACCAACCTTGAGGGGCATCCTTGCTCTCCTAAAGTCATCCAAAGTGTCATTTGTTTCGTTTTTTTACTTAGACATTTCCTTCTCTTTATTCTTCAATTCCACTTGGGCCAAAATTTAGTAGTAGTCCTCATTTTGTAATTGTCCTTTGCATCTCTCAGTTTGTCCTATTTAGCTATCTCCAATCACTTAAAAATTTGTAGATCTTCTTCTTTCTCTTGAATTGCTGTCTGGAGTTCATGAATTTCATCTTCTTGTCTCCTTATAATTTCATTTGCTTCATCAAGGAGTTTAGTTTGGATCTAAGTTTAGATTCAGCATTGGCAAGTTCTTCTGTCTTTTTGGTAAAGTCATGGCTCATTTCCGGATTTCAATTCTTTTTAGCTATTTCTAGTTAAGTCATGGCAATTTCCTGATCCTTCTCTCTAAAAAAGAGCTTTAGATCCTCGATTACCATGGCTTGAGAAGCTAAGGCAAGATTGGCCTTCTTCAACTCCACTTCCAATCTTTCTTGCTTGGAACTTGAAGATGCTATCTCCTTCTCTTATTGTTCCAATTCCTTTTTTGCATCATTCAAATTCATTGTATTCCAAAAGGCATTATTTTCTACAACTTGTAAATCTTTGTCCTTCTTTCCCAATATTGGGAGAGTAGCTTGCAAATTAGCTTATAGCATCACAAGGCTTAACCCAATTTCAACAACTTTAGGAGTATATATACCTATATGTTCTTTGAGCTTTTGTGTCCACGCAAAGAGGCTCTGCAGAAAAATTCCAAATAAATTCTAGTGAAAATAAGCAATGGTTGTTTAATTATATTCTTAGAACTAGTTTGTGGTTTTTTTATTACTAAACTTAATAATTTGCACCCACTCTAAATTACGCATTATGAAACAAAATAAAATGTCCAATAATTGAAAAAAATAACTAAAATGGTGATTAAGTGTAAATTAAAAATATTTTTTCGTAATTAATTACAAAATATCACCAACCTTTGCCACCCTAATTAAAGTACTAATTAACTATATTTGTAAATTTTTTTGTTTAATTAATTAGCCATTATCTCCATTGCCTGCTAGTACTATAGCAATATAGGTAGGTTCCATCATTGCCATTGTCTCCATCAGTGCTTCTGGTGTTTATGGTATCTCTGGCATTCTCAATTTCTAGGTAAACATCTTTACTCATTGGTTATCTTTCTTGTATTTTTATATGTAAAATTTTCTTTCAGTTACCCTTAAAGGCTATCCTTAGAGCATGCACAATAGCCGCTTTTAAGACCAAGCTATGACGGATTTATCGAAACCCGCAAAATTAATCACTAGTCCTCGAATGATTAGAAAATAAATTTTTGCAGTAAAAGTGGACCAGGTCGAATCCCAAGAGAACCGAAATACAATTCCAAGTCTTGAATAATAAATTATAAATAAATAAACAAGGGGGATTTTTGAATAATTAACTAAATTATTAAAATTATAAAACTTAATAAAAATAAATATTAAAGAAATAAAAATAGAAAATAACAAAAATTACATAATTCACAGATTTTCCAATCCAAGGATTGATTTCATTCAATTGCATCACTGATTATAGGTCACAAAAAATAATCTTGCAAATTCAAATATTTAACTTGAAACTTATTAAGATAGCCGTAATAAATTTTCTTTTTCCTAATATAATTGACCGAACCCAGCACTCTAAATCAAAACTTACCATCAATTGACTGGGCACAATAGCGTTCCATGTCAATTTAATAATAGCAGTAAGATCTATGAAAACGGTTAAACCAAGACTAAAGAACCGAGATAGCTGCAGTAAATTAATCTTGTCCCGTTAATTTCCCTAGGCTAAGCATGCATATTTCAAGTCATAAATATAATTAACCTAGTTTCTACTTGGTCCACTTATTTATGACAATTAGGGATCACTGAACTTATGGATAGCAATAGAATAAACAACGAAAAATTAATTTGTCAGATTAACTAATCGTCAATTATTCATAGGAATTAAATCAAGAATTAACAAGTACTTGAATTAAAAACAAGATATAAAATTAAGAGCAAAACCTCACAATGATTGCAATTGAAATCAATCTTTCTTTTGAATTAGAAAGTAGAGTTTAAGAGAAAAACTAAACTAAAGAAGAAAGAAGAAAAGAAATGTGAGTTTCTTTTAAAGAAAAGATGATGGCTGCCAAGTATTTATAAACTGCCCATATGTCCTTCTCCTTGTAAATCATTAATTCAAAAACAAGAAACCAAATAGGAATGGGTGTCTGCTAGTTCAATTCCATGCAGTTAACAATTCTGCCAAGAAGGAACTTGTGGATTCACTTTTGTTTTCCTTTCCCGAATCCTTCTTTATTTTTGTCTTCAAGTTGTAATCGGCTTCTTGTTCCTTGCAGCTGATTTTGTTTTCTTTCTTGTGTTGAAACTGCAGCCGGCTTCTCTTTTCTTGATTGCAGTAGTCTTTCTTTGTCCTTCTACAACATGGTTTTTGTCTTCTTCAAGTTGCAGCTGAAGAAGTCTTCTTGTTGTCTTCCAATTGGGTGGCAGAATTCTTCCTCTTTTCTTTTCCAAGTTGTGGTTGAATTCTTCTTCCATGTTCCAACTATCTTTTGCTTCCTTGTTCAGCTCGGTTTCTTCTTCTTCCAATAGCAGAATCCTTCTTCTTTTCCTCTCCAAATTTCAGTTGTATTCTGTCTCCCAACTGCAACACGGTTCTTGTTTGCTGAAGAAGTAATTTGGCCAAGTTTGAAGAAGTGAGGCATGGCTGGTTTCTCTCTTTGTGCTGCTCTCTTCCTTGCAGCTATCCTCTTGAAAAAGAATATCAACAGCAGTTGTATTTTGTCCTTTTCTTGTGCTGCTGGTTTCCAGAAACTTCAAAGAGAAACCGGTTTCCAAGAAATAAAAAGAGCAGCCGGTCTCCCTCAAAATAATGGACAGTTTTTTTGTCCTTTTGGTGTATTCCAAACGGCTGTAGACTAATTCCCTTCTTTTTGCCTTTGTTTGTTTTCTTTTCTCTCTCTGGCTGAAGTCAATTTCCTATTTCGTTTCCTATTCCCTGAATGCTTCTTGTTTTGTTTTGTCTTGTTTTCAATTTTGTCTCAAATTCATCATTTTTCATACCTAAAACAAAAAGTATATTAAAACCAAATAATTCCTCTTAAAATTCAAATTAATATTAAGGAAATATTAACAAGAAAAAAGAACATTTTAAGCTCTATCAAATTCCCCACACCTAAACCATGCTTGTCCTCAAGCATACATTAGATCAATATCTTGCTCTTCATTCCTTTTTCCTTTTTGAACCCATTCACAAATAACCCAAAATCATCACATATTAGAAATCAAGATTGGAATAACAATCCAAAGAACAAGTATTCACAGCCTGATTCTCTAACAAAACATATGCATCTCATTAACACCAACAATTTCATCGAAATCAAATACAACAAAATTTGATAACTTCTCACAGGTTGCACTCTAATCACTCAAATTGTTTAGGGTTTCATTCAGCACTCAAATCAAACATAGCATGTCATTACCATAAGCTTTCTTATATATCACATCTTCACCATTTATAAATATGAATCCATACAACTCTTTATAAGGGTTGTAACAAGATTGAGGTAAAGGTAGGTAAAAAGAGAGGAAAATTTTAGGCTACACAAATCAAGATATGTAAGAACTTCCTTGCATGACTCAAAAGTAGCAATAATAGCATCGCATTAGAACCATTTCCTTATTTCAAATAATATGTATTCCCCTTTTTGCAACTTCACCATATAGTTGGACTGTTTTGTATACAATGAAGAACATTTCCTTTGTCCAATCTTCGTAGAGAATACTTCTCACTTTTCTCATCTTTTTTTTTCTTTTTCTTTTTCTATTTTTTTTCTTTTTTCACACTTTCCTTTTTTTTAGTGGTTCTTTTCCTTGGAATCAATAGAAATTATCATACAATTCATTTCCACATACTCTTGACAAAATTTCAACGATGGTAAAAAAAAAACAACGGTTTATGGCTAATGATGTGGTGTTATAAACAAAGAAAGGTTAAGGCTCAAAATTTGCTAACAAGGGGTATATGTAATAGGATAGCTTTTTAGAAAGTTTAAAATGGGTAATCCTAAATGCCCTTATCATTTCAAAACATGAATCCACAATGTGATCTCAAAATGTATAACAAAGCAAGTTCTACAATGAACATACCATATTTGACAATACTCAACAAAGAAATATGCGAGAAAAGAAAAGGGAATGCTCTTAGGCTCAAATACTCACACAATGGGTTCAATGTATCAAGTATTGCACATTTTCATTCTATTCAATCATCAAAATCAATGAGATGCTTTTAAAAATTTTCAAAAACAAAGGCTAATCCTACTTGTCCATTTTCATGCTTTCCAACTCAACTACTAATGCATGCTAACCAAGAGTTACTCTAAACAATCATCAAAAGAGTTAGTAATTTCAAGGAAAAAATTCAAATTGTCAAGCATGATTTTGGAAAAAATTGTATCAAAATAATTCAAATAACCACAAAAAACCCCCCTACACCTAAATCATACATTGTCCCCAATGTATGAAAAACTTGTGCACGCAAATCAGGAGACCAAAAATAAAGGCAATGAAATAAGAAACTTCCATGAATCGTGGCACGAGCAATGTGCGATGTTGAGGTTGGGCATGGAGGAAGGTGAAAAATGAACTAGTCAGCAAGTCGTGCATCTTCTTTATCAAATTTCTGAAGCTTAGTCTTTAAAAAGGCAAGAATGACGCTAAGGATAAAGAAAAAAGAACAATAATAATAATAAAAGAAGGAACAAAAAGTAAAAGAAAAAAAAGAAATCCTTTGGGTTGCCTCCCAAGTAGCGCAATTGTTTAACGTCGTTATGCTTGATGTCTCTACGTCACATTAAAAATCTGGGTAAATGGGCGAGGTTAACTTAATGTCAATCAAAGTTGAAACATTAACCTCGTCAATAAATATCTTGAGTCTATGCCCGTTTACCTTGAAGATCTTCCCTGTTTCCAAACTTTGAATCTCAACTACACCATAGGGGAAAACTTTAGTAATAAAAAATGGACCAAGCCATCGAAAACATAACTTACCGGGCATGAGCTTTAATCTAGAATTGTATAACAACACCTTCTGGCCCACATCAAATTGTTTCCTCATGAGAACATTGTCATGAAATAATTTCGTCTTCTCCTTATACATCCTTGAGTTTTCATAAGCATCCAATCTCAATTCTTCCAACTCTTGCAATTGCAATTTTCTAGAGTTCCCAACTTCGTTCAAATCCATAATGGTTTGACAAACTACCCAATAAGCCTTATGTTCAATCTCGACTTGAAGATGACAAGCTTTGCCAAAAACTAACCGATATGGTGACATCCCAATCGAAGTTTTGTACGCAATCCGATAAGCCCATAATGCATCATCTAGGCGTAGGCTCCAATCTTTCCTCCCTGGGCTGACAGTTTTCTCCAAAATGGCTTTTATCTCATGATTAGAGATCTCCGCTTGGCCATTTGTTTGAGGAAGATATGTCGTTGCTACCCGACGATGTACTCCATATTTCTTTAACAAAGCTCAATTGTCTTATTACGAAAATGGCTTCCTTGATCACTGATGATTGCTCGACGTATCCCAAATCTACTAAAAAGGTTAGTTTTTATAAACCCTGCAACTGTCTTAGAATCATCCATTTTACTAGCCTTTGCCTCTATCCATTTTGAAACATAATCAACTGCTAAAAGAATGTAGAAATTTCCACAAGATGAAGGAAAAGGTCCCATGAAATCGATTCCCCAAATGTCAAATATTTCACAAACCAAAATAGATGTTTGGGGCATCTCATTCCTATGGGACAACATACCTGTTCTTTGGCATCGATCACAACTTTTACAAAATAAGTAAGCATCCCTAAACAAGGTTGTCCAATAAATGCCACTATCCAAAACCTTTCTAACAGTTCTTCTAGGCCCAAAATGACCTCCACAAGCAAGATTATGGCAAAAAGAAAGAATAGAGTGATGCTCATTATCAGGGACACATCTCCTAATGACTTGATCAGAGCAAAATTTCCAAAGATATGGTTCATCCCAAACATAATATTTTGCCTAAGCTTTTATTTTTGCCCTTGTGGATGTATTTAAACCACTTGGTAGGACTTTGGTAACCAAATAATTAACAATATCAATGTACCAAGGAACCATACCTTCGAAATGAAATAAATGTTCATCAGGAAAATTTTCAGAAATGGGTAGTGATTCTTCCTCCCGAACTAACCTGCTCAAATGGTCAGCCACCAAATTTTTGGCTTCTTTGCGATCTCTTATCTCAAGGTCAAATTCTTGGAGTAGCAAAATCCATCTAATGAGGCATGGCTTTGATTCCTTCTTGGCAAGTAGGTATTTCAAAGCTGCATGGTCAAAATAAATAATTACTTTAGATCCAAGTAGATATGATCTAAATTTATCTAAAGCAAAAACAATTGCCAAAAGCTCCTTCTCAGTAGTAGTGTAATAGCATTGGGCCGCATTCAATGTCCTTGAGGCATAATAGATGACGTGGCTCTTTTTATCAACTCGTTGGCCAAGGATAGCTCCTATCGCATAGTTGCTTGCGTCACACATAAGTTCAAAAGGCAAGTTCCACTCCGGTGGTTTAAGAATAGGTGCTATCATCAACAAACTCTTGAGTTTATCAAACTCCTTTTTACAATCATTACCGAATTCAAAAACTACATCCTTTCGGAGCAGATTGGTCAAGGGCAATGCAATTTTTGAAAAATATTGAATAAACCTGCGATAAAAACCTGCATGTACTTCACAATAAGATCTATCTTAGCTTTGTCCACTTCTATACCTCTAGAGGAAATTACATGTCCTAAAACAATGCCGTCATTTACCATAAAATGACATTTTTCATAATTTAAAACCAAATTATTTTCTATGCACCTTTTCATAATTTTTGTCAAATGGTCTAAGCAATTATCAAACGAATCTCGATAAATAGTAAAATCATCCATGAACACTTCTATGCTATTCTCTAAGAAATCAGAAAAAATACTTAGCATGCATCTTTGAAATGTACCTGGAGCATTGCAAAGACCAAAAGGCATCCTTCTATATGCAAAAGTTCCAAAAGGGCAAGTGAAAGTAGTTTTCTCTTGGTTCTCTTTAGCGATAGTAATCTAGTAATAACCTGAAAATCCATCAAGAAAACAAAAGATTACAATTCCAGCCAATCTTTCTAACATTTGGTCTATGAAGGGTAGGGGAAAATGGTCTTTTCTAGTTGTAAATTTAGCTTTCGGAAATCAATACCATTCGCCACCCATTTTGAATTCTCATGGGCACCAATTCATTATTTTGATTTCTTAGCACTGTAATCCCAGTTTTCTTTGGTACCACATGAACTGGACTTACCCATTTACTATCAGAGATTGGGTAAATAATTCCTTCAGCAAGTAGCTTAAGGGCTTCCTTCATAACCACTTTCTTCATTGTTGGATTCAACTTTCTTTGAGCTTCCCTTACTGGCTTAGCATCTTCTTCAAGAAGAATGCGGTGCATACAAATCGCTGGACTTATTCCTCCAATGTTGGCCAGCTGCCAACCAATTGCCAATTTATGCTCTTTTAAAACTACCACTAACCTCTCTTCCTAGTCCTTGGTTAACTATTTTGAAACTATGACCGAAAGGGTCTCATTGTCCCTCAAATATACATGTTTAAGATGATCGGGTAATTGCTTTAATTCAAGTTTTGGGGCATGCAAAATAGAAGGTAACACTTTTTCTTGAGATAAAGACGATTCAATATTAAAAAGTGTCAACCTTTCCTGTGTGTCCTTGGTACAGTCAATATCATCGCACAATTTAGTGGCTTCTTCCTCTCTCAATTGTTCTTCCTTCTTAGTGTTTTCTTCATCAAAGGTTTCCTATGTAATGGAACCAATAGTATCAATAGAACAAATTGAATGAGCCTCAGGAGGATATCTCATAGCATCAAAAATATTAAATTTAACAATCTTCACATCGAACTCTACAGAAAGAACGCCCTCATCTACATCTATCTTTGTTTTTGTTGTCTTCATGAAGGGTCTCCCTAGCAAAATTGGGGCGGAAATTGTGTTTGAGTCATCCTCCGTTTTTAGGATGTAAACATCTGTTGGAAAAATTAGCTCATTGACCTGCACCAAAACATCTTCAATAACCCTTTCAGGGTAAACATTAGACTGGTCAGCAAGTTGAATCACTATCCTAGTCTCTTTCAAAGGACCCAAATTTAAAGTTTTGAAAATTGAGTATGGCATGACATTTATAGAAGCTCCTAGATCAAGCATAGCATGCTCAATTTTCTTATCTCCAATAACACATGGAATTGTGAACATACCTGGGTCCTTGTATTTTTCAGGTAGAGATTTATGAGTGAGCATAGCTAAAATATTCTTCCCTATCTTAATCTTTTCATTTCCCTTAAGCCTTCTTTTGTTTTTGCACAACTCCTTAAAAAATTTGGCATATTTCGGAATTTGTTTGATGGCATCCAACAAATGTATGTTCACTTCTACCTTTCTAAAGATATCGAGGATTTCTTTCTCATAATCCTCCTATCTTGACTTTGCCAACCTGCTAGGAAAAGGGGGAACAATCGCATTGGGAAATGTTGGCTTAGAATTAGAAGAAAGAGTTAGCTTTGATTGTGGTTCAAGTGTGCATTCTTCTTCTTCTTTATTTTCATGCTCCTTTGCATTCTCTAGTTTTTCAGGTAGATCAAGTCTTGTATCAATCTCTTTCCCACTTCTTAACACAATGGCACTTGCATTTTCTTTTAAATTAACCATCTGCTGTGAAGGTAACCTTCTAGAATTTTGTGCTTCCAACTTGCTAATAGATGTAGCCAGTTGGGTAATTTGGTTCCCCAAGGCTCTTTGCTCCTGTTGCATTTGTTGCATATTAGTAGCAAGTGATTTAACAATATCTTCTAAATGCATACTTGAGTTTGAAGACGGAGCTGGTGGTGGAGGTGGCTTATTGTAAGGTTGTGGTGGAAATCTCTGTTGTGCTCCTTGGTTTTCATAACTGAAATTCGGATGATCCCTCCATCCAGGGTTATAAGTGTTAGAATAGGGATCATATCTCTGTTGAGGTTGACCAGGAAATCATCCCACTGCATTGATTTGTTGATGTGAATCGTCTTGTAGTGTAGGACATATGTTCTTAGGATGACCAGGAATCGAGCATGTTCCACAGACCTTAGCAGTTTGTATGTACCATATAGCCAATTGACGAACCATGGTAGTTAGATCAGCAATTTGATTTTTAAGATCAAAAGTGTCTACCTCATTGACCCGCTTAAAATTCCCTTCAACTCGGGTTCCGAATTGTTGAGAATTTTTTGCCATATTGGATATTAATTGCCTAGCCGCTGTGGGTATTTTGTTCACTAATGCTCCTCCGATGGCTGCATCTACTATACTTCTATCTATTGGCAATAATCCCTTATAGAAGTATTCGATGAGGAGTTGTTCGGGAATTTGATGGTGGGGACAACTAGCACATAGTTGTTTAAATCATTCCCAATACTCGTACAGAGTTTCCCCATTATGTTGTCGTTTCCCACAGATTTCTTTCCTAATATTTGCAGCCCGAGATGCAGGAAAAACTTTTCTAAGAATAACCGGTTCATCTCGCATAAAGTAATTGAACTGAAAGAAAGGTAGTATACCCAATCCTTCATCTTATCTCCTAAGGAAAAAAGGAAGGCTCTCAACTTGATTTGTTCTTCCGACACTCCTTGTGGTCTCATACTAGAACACACGACGTGGAACTCCTTTAGATGCTTGTGCGGATCTTCACCTACAAGACCATGAAAAATAGGCAACAAGTGGATTAAACCAGATTTTAATTCAAAACAAACATCTAAAGTAAGAAATTGAATGCAAAGAGGTTGGTGGTTTAAAGTAGGAGCCGCCACCTCCTTTAACGTTCTATCTCCCATTGTTGCAAATTCGGCTATCTCCAATTCGGTAGATTCCGTTTCAATGTCCACCTCTGAAGATGAACTACCTTTTATTTGCTTAGCCTCTTTTCTTAGTTTGTAAACAATCTTCTCAATTTCAGGATTATATTCTAATTCTCCTTCTTGAGAAGCACGAGTCATACAAGAAAGAAAATATTAGTAAAATTTAATGTTCAAAACTAGGAACTAATTGGTTCTCCGACAACAGCGCCAAAATTTGGCAGGTTTGTCAAAGCCCGCAAAATTAATCATTAGTCCTCGAATTATTTGAAAATAAATTTTGCAGTAAAAGTGGACCAGGTCGAATCTTAAGAGAACCAAAATACAGTTCCAAGTCTTGAATAATAAATTATAAATAAATAAGCAAGGGGGATTTTTGAATAATTAACTAAATTACTAAAATTATAAAAATTAATAAAAATAAATATTAAAGCAATAAAAATAGAAAATAACAAAAATTACCTAACTTACAGAGTTTCCAATCCAAGGATCGATTTCATTCAATTGTATCACTAATCATAGATCACAAAAAATAATCTTACAAATTTAAATATTTAACTGGAAACTTATTAGGATAGCCGTAATAAATTTTCATTTTCCTAATATATTGACCGAGCCTAGCACTCTAAATTAAAACTTACCATCAATTGACTGAGCACAATAGTGTTCCATTTCAATTTAATGATAGCATTAAGATCTATGAAAACGGTTAAACCAAGACTAAAGAACTGAGATAGTTGCAGTAAATTAATCTTGTCCCGTTAATTTCCCGAGGCTAGCATGCATATTTCAAGTCATAAACATAATTAACCTAGTTTCTACTTGGTCCACTTATTCATGACAATTACAGATCACTGAACTTATGGATAGCAATAGAATAAACAATGAAAAATTAATTTGTCAGACTAACTGATCATCAATTATTCATAGGAATTAAATCAAGAATTAAAAATTACTTGAATTAAAAGCAAGATATAAAAATTAAGAGCGAAACCTCACAGTGATTGCAATTGAAATCAATCTTTCCCTTCAATTAGAAAGTAGAGTTTAAGAGAAAAACTAAACTAAAGAAGAAAGAAGAAAAGAAATGTGAGTTCTTTTAGAGAAAAGATGATGGCTGCCAAGTATTTATAGACTACCCATATGTCCTTCTCCTTATAAATCATTAATTTAGAAACAAGAAACCAAATAGGAATGGGTGTCTGCTAGTTCAATTCCGTGCAGTTAACAATTCTACCAAAAAGGAACATGAGGATTTCCTTTCCCTAATCCTTCTTTATTTTTGTCTTCAAGTTGTAATCGGCTTCTAGTTCCTTGTGGCTGATTTTGTTTTCTTTCATGTGTTGAAATTGTAGCTGAATTCTCTTTCTTGATTACAGTATTCTTTCTTTGTCCTTCTACAACACGGTTTTTGTCTTCTTCAAGTTGCAATTGAAGAAGTCTTTCTGTTGTCTTCCAATTGTGTGGTAGAATTCTTCCTCTTTTCTTTTCCAAGTTGTGGTTGAATTCTTCTTCTGTGTTCCAACTATCTTTTGCTTCCTTGTTCAGCTCAGTTTCTTCTTCTTTTAATAGCAGAATCCTTCTTCTTTTCTTCTCCAAATTTCAGTTGTCTTCTGTCTCCCAACTACAACACGGTTCTTGTTTGCTTAAGAAGTAATTTGGCCAAGTTTGAAGAAGTAAGGCGTGGCCGGTTTCTCTCTTTGTGCCGCTCTCTTCCTTGCAGCTGTCCTCTTGGAAAAGAATATCAAGAGCAACTGTATTTTGTCCTTTTCTTGTGCTGCTGGTTTCCAGAAACTTCAAAGAGCAATCGATATCCAAGAAATAAAAAGAGCAACCGGTCTCCCTCAAAATAATGGACAGTTTTTTTTGTCTTTTTGGTGTATTCCAAACAGCTGAAGACTAATTCCCTTCTTTTTGCCTTTGTTTGTTTTCTTTTCTTTCTCTCTGGCTGAAATCAATTTCCTGTTTCGTTTCCTATTCCCTGAATGCTTCTTGTTTTGTTTGTCTTGTTTTCAATTTTGTCTCAAATTCATCATTTTTCATACCTAAAACAAAAAGTATATTAAAACCAAATAGTTCCTCTTAAAATTCAAATTAATATTAAAGAAATATTAACAAGAAAAAGGAACATTTTAAGCCCTTTCAGGCTAAAGCCAGGCCTTAGACATGCCACATTAGCTTAAGGCCTGACCTCTACTATTCGCACAACCATTGTCAAAAAATTGCCCATGCTAATGGCATAGCCTTAAAATCCACACCACCAATTTCTCTCTCCTCTATTTACTTTTTACTATTGATTTAATATATTTAATACTTCTTATTTGAGAGAGTTTGAGAGATAAGAATATTATATTCTACACCAAAAATAAGCAAAATGCATGTCAATTTATAGAGAATAATATTTTCTACCTATTGGTGATTTTTGTTTTTTTCTTTTTTAAAAAAAAAGATGAAATGACCGTTGCAAAACAGTGTTTTGTTTGCAACTGTCATTACACGTGGCGCGCGCCCAATGGTACAGCTGACAGGAGTATCACAACTAACAAAAAAAATGAACTTGGTAGGCACAAACCAAAAAAAAAATGACAGGAGCATCACAACAAAACAGTGTTGTTTTGATGCCTGAAAAGCTAAAAAAATTAAAATTTGAAGGCCAGGCCGTGACAAGCGCTAGCGTTGAGACCGCCATTGAAGGCCATACAATTTTAAATCCACACCACATCAGCAGCTGTGCTAATGTGGTGTGGCCTTGGTAGGCTCGGCCAGCCCCAAACGAGGCTGCTATGCACAAGGTTGTTGAACTCGAGTTTTTACGTAAAATCGGTGAAAGGTCCACAAAATCGGATCGTAAAATCGAATCGTAAAATCGTAAGAGTTTACAAATTATGAAAAATAATATAATAAATATATTATATATAATATATATTAAATTTATAAATTACAAACCTGTTAAAACTTATAAAAAATATACAAATTTTAAAAAAAATTATCAATCACACATAAAAATTAATAATAATCATAATTCATTAACAACCATGCATAACAAAGCATAAGTCCTTAATCATCGAAGTTTAAGCTAATGGCAATGAAGAGGATCGGTGAAAGGCGGAGTGAGGAGGAAGTTGATGATGCTTTTGGTGGGGGATGAGAACAGAAAATACTTGGAGAAAACAAGGGCAATGAAGGAAGGAAGGAAGGAAAGGGGAAGAAGGAGTTTAGTTTTTACCTATAAACTGAATCGGACACTTGGTTTTGGATCGTAAAATCGTAAAAACGTATTAGTAAAATCGAGAGTTTACCCGATTTTACCTATTTTAGTTTTTACCTATAAACTGAATCGGAAACTTGGTTTTGAATCGTAAAATCGTAAAAACGTACTAGTAAAATCGAGAGTTTAACAACATTGGCTATGCATACCCTTATGTGCCTATAATCACTAATACGAATTCTCCACCAAAGTATAAAATTCAAAACAAATACCGCAGTATCGTCCTCTAGGTTGAATTGGTTCTTTCTTTAGCAAGGCACCAACTCCAAGATTGAAAAAGGACCTTGCTTTTATCCACTTGACACTCGAAGGATTAATCCAAACTCAAAGTCGCGATTGGACTGTTTCCTTGAAACCAAGAAGCACGCTCAAATTGTTGAGGGAAAAAGACTCATCAAGATAGCTTAAATTGAACCTAAAAGACCATTCGCAAAGATTCAAAGCAAGTTCAGAAATTAGAACTCAAAGAAAAGCAAAAAACTCTCAAGTTTGTATTGAATAAAGTTGTTTCTTCGTTATGTGGCCGATGGCCTTATTTATAGATGTTAACAAGGTTCATCCATGGAGAAATCTATTCTCTAGAAGGATTAGAACTCCTTGCCTTTTAGGAAACTAACTACATAAAGAAACAATTACTAAAAGAACTACTAAGAAAAAGGAAATACTTCCTAAACTATAATCCAAGTGTGGATTGGATTTGCTTGTGTTCGGCCGAATGGAGCTTTCCACTCTTGAATTGGATTTGGAAGCTTCTCTAATTATCATGCCTATAGATTTGGAAGCTTCTCTAATCACCTTGGCTGTCCTATTGATCATGAAGAAGTATTAGAAACACTTGGCTCATCATTTACAACACTAATCATAGTGATCATAGTGACATATTGAGAGCCGGTTTTCATTGCCTCATCCTTCATTGTTTCCTTAGCTTGAAATTCGGTTATAATAGTTGCTAAGGTAACTTGCATTCTCTTAGTTCTTGATCTAGTCATAGGACCTCCAATGCCTTGTAATGGATCAAATTGTGGATGCCTTGTAGATGAAGCTTTGGCAGCTTCATGTTCGACAACTTCATGTTGTGGTGGAGTTGTCTTGGCATGTATAGTTGTCTCGGTCCTTAGGTTTCCATCAATCACCCATATTCTACCCTTATCCCTAGCCCTCTAAAACACACTCATAGAGTACATACACAACATGAAGAATATGGATGTTTAAAATCTTGGAAAGGGAAAAAATTCTTAATAGTTGAGAAGAAAGGAAAATTGTATTAGAATATAAATTGAGAGATATTCTTCTTCTAAATTGTGTTTAGAAGTTGTACTGAGAGTAACAACTAACAATGAAAGCTTTTGATAAATTGGATGGGGTTTCTTTAGCTGTGAAGAATAAGAGTCAAAGATTTTTATATAAACATCATTAAACTGCTTCTTAGAGTTCAAAGTAGAGAATTATTACATGATGATGTCCAATTCAGTTCTCATGAATGAGTCCAAGTTGTCTAAATACCTATAAAAATTCTCCATGGTTAGCTTATTAGGATTTATTTAGTAGCAACTTCACTTTATTTGCTTCTTTGTTTAAATACCATGTTGTATGCATGCACACTATCAAAGTGTACTAGCACATACCAGTTGTGCAATATTGCCTCTTTCATTTAACCTAGAAAGTTGACCACATTATCAAAGCACCTTTATTCTAATACTTCAAGTAAAGGCAGCGAAATTGGCACTATTATTAGTGAAATGGTATGAATAATTTTTCTTAATGTTGAGTTAGTTATTAGAGGCTACTATATGAATTCTATATGCATTTAACTAGCTAATGCTATTTTCAAGGGTAATAAGTCTTCATTGCCTACATTAGAAAAACCAGTACTTAATTCAAATCAATCAAATATTGGCTCTCCAAATGTTAATTTTGGACTTCATTGTGGTTCTTACAAAAAGGTATGGTTTTGTGGTTAGGATTGTTGCACATATTTGACAATGTAGATATACTAACTTTGTATTCATTTGTGTGCTTAGAATGCTATTTGAGAGTAAATATAGCACTCTCATCTACAAAGGGGAAGTTTATATTATTGTCAAAGTTTTCAAATTTTACTCAACTAGTGGCATTGAGGTTAGTGGTGATATTAAATCAGTATTATAATCATATCAAACTAGGTGTAATAGGAAATTAATGTGTTTGACACAGTTAATGTCCTAAATGGATGGTGTAGCATCCTTTAGATCTAATACAATTAATACACTAAGTCCATTTGCTGCTATAGACTATGTGTTAGGAAATGAGCCCCACTATTTGTTGATAGCCTATAAAGACAATACTAAAGAAAGCAAAAGAGAGAAAATAAATGGAATAGAAGACACAGGATTTACGTGGTTTAGTCAATATGACCTACATCCACGACCAGAGAACAAACAAAATTCACTAATATTTGGAGAAATTTACAAAGTATCTTTCCAATCACCAATAGGAAATTATATTGGAAAGGGATACTAAAGAGAAGAGAAAACTAGGAAGAAGATTTGTGTGTTGTGATACTTTTCTCTGTATATCAATTGTGAAATAATATGTCCTATTTATATGACTTAACAAAACTCTACACCTATTGGATTTGGTAATTACTAAATCCAAAACTCAATATGATTAATAATTTTAAACCTAATAGAATTACAAAATTACAAAAACACAAACCCAATGGGGAGGGCCACCTTACATATCTCCACCTTGGCCTGACCCTGAACAATTAGTGATTTGCTTCACCTTCTCCGGTAATACCCCAATGGGTTGAATCACCAACAATGAATACCAATCAGTCCAAACGCTGTTTGAACTTGTAAACTGGAAGAGCTTCTGTAAACATGTCTGCAGGATTGTCCTTGGTATTGATCTTTTGAACAAGAACTTTCTTTTCAGCAATGGTATCACAAATGAAGTGATACTTCACATCTATATGCTTTGTCCTCTCATGATACATCTGGTTTTTAGTCAAGCGAATCGCACGTTGACTATCACAGTAAATAGTAATAAACTCTAGCTATAGTGAAAACTCACTGAATAAACCTCTTAACCATAAAACTTCTTTAATAGTTTCAATGACTGCTATATATTCTGTCTCAGTAGTAGATAAAGCCACTACATGTTGTAGAGTAGCTTTCCAACTAACAGCACAACCTCCAATACAAAATACATAGCTTGTAAGAGATCTTCGCTTGTCGAGATCACCAGCATAGTCTGAGTCTACAAAACCAACCAAGGTGTTACTAGTACGTCCAAATTCCAGAAAAGTACCAGATGTACCCCTTAAGTATTTAAGAATCCACTTCACAGCCTGCCAATGTTGTTTGTCATGATTGGCCATATATCTGCTAACAACGCTAACTGCTTGTGATATATCAGGACGAGTTCAAACCATTGCATACATAATATTGCCAACAGCACTAGAATAAGGAATATGTGCCATATAATCTTCCTGTTGCTTTGATTTCAGATTGAGCAGCAGATAATCTAAAGTGATTAGCAAGAGGTGTACTAACCGGTTTAGTTTCTCGCATGCCAAACCTCTTGATAACTCTATTTTATATAGGGTTTTCTTATTAATTTTGGTTAGAAATTGGCTTGTGTTTTAATTTGTTTTTACATATTTTGGCCAAATTATCCTTTGATTGTATGATTTCTAAGTTTTCTAATATTTCTAGAACTTTTTGAGCTTAATCTTGAATTTTACTTCTAAATTGAGAACAAAAGACTAACTAATTATTTTGTTACTTTATAGCCAAGAAAGCTTATCAAAGCTTGACCAATTTACTTCAACAAAAAGACAAAGAAGACTCTTTTGGCTACAACAAAGAAATCAAAAGCCAGTCTTTGAAAAAGGAAACAAAGTTGAGTGCAAAAGTAGGAAACAAACACAGCAGAGACAAAAGAAAGTGGGCAGCTGAATTTGGGAACAAAGACACAAGCTGCAAAACAAGGAACAAAAGGAGACTTCTTTAAGTATTAAGCTGCAGCAAATTAGAAATAGAAGACAACCTTAGCTGCTACAAAAGAGGGAAACAAAGCTGTTGAAAAACAAAAAGGAAGCAGCCGAGCAGCACACAAAGAGAAAGGAGAAGAAAACAGCTACAATCGGGAAAAAGAAATAAGAAGAACCAAGCTGAGCTGCAAACTAATTTGGATATGACTGAAATTTGGAAACAAAAGTTGGCTGGGATTTGGAAACAAAGGAAACCGATGACAAGTTGAAGACAAAAAGCAAAACAAAGAAGAATTTGGGTTTGCAGAATTTGGAAACAAGAAGCAGCCAAGTTCTTCTATAAAAGAAGGAAGCAGCCATCGAGACTTTCATGTCTTGTTTTACTTCATTCTTTCTCTTTTTCCTTAGCTTTAGTTTAGAGTTAGCAGAATTTTCTTTCTTTTTCTTTCTGTTTTCTGTTTTGTTAGAACAACAGCTAGACTTCTTTTCTTTTGTTTTTCCTTTCGATCATTAGCTAGGAGTAGCAGCAAGTTCTGTTTTGTTCTTCTCTTTTCTTTAGTTCAGTACAGAATTTCGTCTAACTTCAGGTTTGTAGAATTTCAAACAGCCGCCGACTTCTTACTCTTCAACCCACGTTCTTTTCTTTCTTTTCTTTAGTTTTAGTTTCGGGTTTCTTCAGCTGCAGAAATTTCAGCTGTCTTCTTGTGTTTTCTTCAAGCTTTTCCCGTCGAGTCTTCATCGTTCCTTCCTTCTTGTTTGGTTAGTTAGTGAGTTTAGCTTTTGCAGCCGCCAACTTGGACTGGAAAAGAAAGCAGAAATTAGTTGTTTTGTTTTTCTTGTGGAAGCTTACGGGTGAAACAAAGGCAGAAACAGAATTTTATTTTGTTCATTGACTTCAAGTCTTCAATTTTGTCTTTTCTTGTCTTTCTTTAATTAGTTTAGTTTAGAAATTTTATCTTTCTTTTCTTGTCTTTAATTCTAGTAGTTTTATATCTTTTGTTTTGTTATGAACTTCTAGTTGTTTTTATTTTCAAGTATTAACTATTTTATAGCTTTTATATTTACTAGATATAGTTACTTTAATTTTCAGAATTTATTTTAATTATGTCTACTTTTATTTTTGTTGTTAGTTTAAATTTCATTATGTTCTAATTTCTTTTGTTAGAGATTAGATGGATCTTAATCATGAATAATTAATTCTTAAGACTTGTTCATGCAATCTATAATTCAATTATGAGTTTAATATCATGTTCTTAATGCTTTTAGGTGATTGATCACCACTTAATTGATTTTAGATGCTTGTTTGATACCGTGTGGAGATGACATGCATGTGCTCATGTGATATTAAACCGTGAATTCAATTTAGACCGTAATAATCTAGGTTGTTCATGTGGTTTCGGTAGTAGAACTAAGTCGTGGCTACTTAGATTGAATTCGGGAATTTCCATAGTTCCTAATGCATTTAGAAATCTAAATTCACCTAGACCAAGTGTGAGTTGATTTTAATCTAAATAGGGTTATTAGACCGATGTCGGCTATTAATTTACATTAGGGAAATTTCACCATCATAATTTGGAATTTACTTTAATTGCATGACAAGTCAAGAGAGTTAATTAGGATTGATTAAGTGAAATCGAAATCTCTAACATCTTTATTAAATTGGTAAATTTTTAATATTTGTTTATTGTTATAAATTTTCATTATTTGTTAAGTTTAGTTAAATTGCATGAAAACAATTTAATTGGCTAGCTTGTTGTTGAATTAATCATATTGGTAAGTAATTGGTTAAATTGAAAACAATCCTCGTGGGAACGATACTGTACTTATCACTTTATTACTTGTTGATATTGTACGCTTGCAATTCACCGAACACCTCTCCAAGACTTTGTTGATATAACTTTCTTGAGTCAAGAAAATTTTACCAACTCCTCGATCACGTCTTATCTCCATACCCAGGTTCCAAAAATCGCACCTTCACTATGTGTAGTGCATTGTCCAAGAATAGCAAGAAGATTGAAAAATATTAAAGCTAGAGAGAGATATTTGTGTTCTTCATACAATGGGTTAGTGGAGGCCAGTTGAGGAATGGCAAAGGAATTGCAATTTTTTTAAGTGTATTGGCAAAATAAAAAAATGTTTTCAAATTATTGGAGCCGCCTTTAATTTTTTGACTCCTGCTTTCTCTTTAAAATGACTTCGTTTTCCCTATTTTTTTTCTTAAGCATTCAAAGATTTTATTCAATTATTCATAAAAAAAATTACTTTTTTTTAACCAATAATCAATCTTTCACTTTACAATGCTATGTTGGTTTAAAAAAATCCTAACTTGAATTTTTTAAAATTTTAAATTTTTAAATATTAATTATTTATTAAATGGTTAAAGTAAAATCATTTTAAAATAATTCAAAGAAAAAAATAATATTGACACTTTCATGTTGAGATTGAAAAAATTATGTATATTATATATTTAAGTTTATATAGATTATATATATTTAATATTGTATATTACTTACTTAAAAGATAAACAAATAGATGAATAATTAACATGTGTGTGTCACTATGTGTGTACTTAAAACTATGTATATATATGCACTAAACTGCTTATGTTATGTAATAATTACTTTTATTATAACTATATTATTTACTAACTACTATATATATATGTATTAACTCCAACCTATATATATATATATATATATATATATATATATATATATATTCCCTCTGTCTCAGAAAAAAAAATTAGTTTCTAAACAAGTTTTTATCTCAAAAAAAAAAAGTCTAGTTTCAAAAGTCAAAGCTGATATTTCAACAAAAATTTCAAAATACTCTTAATGAGATAAAATACATTAAAATGGTGTCCTGATATATACCCTTAATGAGGAAATTAGTGGTATAAAATGAATTGTACTTCCACTTGGTTAACCAAAAACAAAAAGTTGTACATTGGTGAAACCAAACTTCTTTTTGGGATAGAGGAAATATAAGTATTTACTACTTTTGTTATATATTGTATGTCTAGCAATATATGTACATGTATTAACGATTACTTATGTTATAATATTACATTAGTGACTGTAACCACTTTGAAACTATATATTTTTATTCCTGATTTTCAATAGTGTATTTTGAAACTAACAAAATTATCTGCTTAAACTCGTTAAACTTATGTGCACATGTTCATAAATCTCAACGTATCCTAGTGTAATTATTTTAAATTAAGAGTCATAACATAAATATGCCTAATGAAACTCAGCCCAATGAAGAATATACTTAGTCCATTTGTTATTCTTAACCAAAGAAAACCAATTAGTACTAATCAATAATGTATTATAATACTAAAAAGACTATGCGATTAATGTACAATTATATGGATAAACAAGAATGTCAAGGTGTCCTAGTACAGTTATTAGAAAGTAAGAGTTTTAATATAAGTAAGCTAAGCTTGGCAAAAGAAAGAATATGCTGAGTCCAATCATTAATCATAGCCAAAGAAAGTCTTTATGCTTGAAGTAAAATAATGTAGACAAATTCATATATATTAGGGTGTATTAGTGCAATTATTATAAATTAAGAGCCATATATTCAAAAAGTTAAGTTTGGCCCAATGACCCAATCATTATCTTTAGCCAAACAATTCCAATCATTATATAAGTAGTAGCCAATCAAATAAGGCTTATTATTTTTTTTTTTTTTGTTAATGTAAAATTATGTGGACAAATTTATAAATATTATGATGTCTAAGTACAATTATTAAAAATTAAGAGCCATAATATAAATTAGCTAAGTTCGATCTAATGAATAAATTATTTAACCAAATCATAATTCTTGGTCAAGGAAGGCTATTAGTCAATAGTGTATTTTAATGCTAAATGATTATGTGCTTTAGGTAAAATTATGTAGCTAATGTATAAATATGGTGTCAACATACAATTAATGAAAATTAAGCGTCATAATATAAATTAGCTAAGTTCGATCCAATGAAAATATTGTTTAGCCCAATCCTTATTTCTTAAAATACAAGCCCAATTAATATAAAGTTAGGCCCAATCAATTTGACCCAATTAATATTTATATAATGTAAGCCAAATCATACTAATTTATATACAATATATATGTATATAAAATGTTTCTAAACCAACGCAAGCCGAATCATAGATCCATTTGTTAGCCCAATCATAACAATTTAGTGATTACAAAACATTGTCACTAAAAGTCATAAATTTAGTGACGACTTTTTTTGTCATGAAGACACATTTTGTAACTTTTTTTTGACAAGTGGAGTCATCGTCACCAATACTTGTTATTAAATGTGCTCAACTTTTGGTTGTCTTTTTCGCACCATAACAATTAGTGACGAACTGGTGACTACTTATGCTTTCTCGTGATTAAATGACGTCATTTAGTGACCACTTGGTGACTATCTTTTCACGTCATAAAGGATGAATACATTTGTGACCAACTTTTTGTGACTAAAGGCCATTTTTCTTGTAGTGACTAGAAACTTGGATAATAGTATTAAGAACTTGAAAATAAAGTTTGAAAACAATGGAGGAGGAATTTTGAGTCTAAGACGTGTTGGACACTTTCCCTAAGATTTCAATTGCCCTCACTATGCTTACTAACAGGAATGACACGGCAATTCACCCCTAGGATACAATAGACTTTGAAAAAACTAGACAAATAGCAAGTGTTTGTAGTTTCTAAGAAAGTAGATGCAAAATTTATGTTTGATCTGATTTGGTTCCCATATTTATAGAGAATCAAACATCCATAGATGTTGTAATAACATTTTAGATGAATGGATATCAAATTCAATTGATTGCTCTTCAAAAAGGTTGCATCTCTTCAAGAATAGTTACTGAAAATGCAAAGGTGTCTTTATGGAAAGTCAGGCCGTAGCCAACATTCAAAAAATTTTGAATTCATTCACTAGTTTTCATCACTTTTCACGTTACAAACTATATTTCTAACATTCCTCCACTTAATTTGTAACATAATGATCAAACTAACACACATGATTTTATGCATAAAGATAAGTAACAATTGTTTTAAACTCATCTCCAGTGTAAGCAATTCACAAGTTCTAATTAAGTCATAGGTGGCTAGATTGCTTAAACCTAGACTAGAATTAGACCAAAAGTGTTGCACACATGAACTAATCAAACACACTACTTTCACATAACCATTTAGCACAATTACAGGCCATGTGCTCATCCTACTTCATGATCATTTACACAAGATAACCCAAAAATTTTGTTAGATTCACACTACTTTCACATAACACTTGCAATGATCATATAGGTGAACTTTCAATTCAAGATTTGGAAAACAAATCACCAGAATTTAGTTCATTAAGAGACAATCTCAACCTACTCATTCAAGAGCTACTTTTAGCACTACACTTTGGAATGGTATGCACAAATTCTTAGTGCTCACAACCACTTATTAGCAATTTGTTTTTACCCTTTAACCCTTGCAGACTAGGGCTAGTACTAGAAGAAGGTTGGGTTTTCATCGCTAGTGATTTTAAATAAAGGGTTTTAATCCTATCCTAGACATTCTAAAGTTCACGAAGTCCCTCGCAAGAGGCTTAGTTAATGGATCGCAAGATTGTTGTATGTTCTAACATATACAACTGTGACAATGCCATCACTAAGTACTTGCCTAATATAGGCATGTCTAAGACTTATACGTCTAAATTTACCAATGTAAACTTTATTCAATACTCTAGACATTGTAGCTTCACTACCACAATGCAAGGCTATAGGTTGCATTGGCCTAGGTCATAGATTTATGACAAGCAATAAATCTCTCAGCCATTTAGTCTCCTTGCAAGCCGAAGATAGAGCCATAAACTCAGCTTCCATGGCAATATGAGTAATTACGATTTGTTTCTTAAATGCCCAAGAAACAGCTCCACCACCAAGCATGAAAATCCAACCACTTGTAGGCTTTTGATCACTTATACTAGTTATCCAACTAGCATCCGAGAGACTTCAATTACACTTGGAAAACCATTATAGAAGAGTCCTAAATCCTTAGTGCATTTAAGGTAACCAAGAACTCTTGTTATAGCTTTCCAATGATCTCTACCAGGATTCTTAGTGTATCTAGCTAGTCTACATAATGAGTATGAAATATCTGGCCTTGTACAACTCAGTGCATCATTAAACTTCTAATAACACTCACATATTCTAGCTGAGCAATTGGAGACTACTTTGTGTGTAATTTAAAGCTTGTCATGCGGACGACCAGGGTTCAATCCTCGGCAACGGCGCCAAAATTTTGAAGGGTTTGTCGAAACCTGCAAAATTAATCACTGATCCTCTAATACTCCTTGCGGTCTCATACTAGAATAAACAACATGGAACTTCTTTAAATGCTTGTTTGGGACTTCACCTACAAAACCACAAAAAATGGGTAATAAATGAATTAAACCAGATTTTAATTCAAAACCAACATCTAAAGTAGGAAATTGAATGCAGAGAGGCTGTTGGTTGAAAGTAGGAGCCGCCAACTCCTTTAACGTTCTATCTCCCATTTCTTGAAATTTGGTGGATTCTGTTTCAATGTCTACCCCTGAAAATGAACCACATTTTCTTTGCTTAGCCTCTTTTCTTAGTTAGCGAGCGGTCTTCTCAGTTTCAGGATTATATTCTAATTCGCCTTCTTGGTAAGCACGGGTCATACAAGAAAGAAAATATTAGTTCAAACTAGGAACTAATTGGATCCTCGGCAACGGTTCCAAAATTTTGATAGGTTTGCCGAAGCCCGTAAAATTAATCACTGACCTTTGAATGATTGTAAGATAAATTTACAACAATAGTGAACTAGGTCGAATCCCAAGGAAACTGAAGTATAGTTCGAAGTCTTGAACAACAAATTAAAAATAAATAAAACAAGGGGGAATTTTGAATGATTAACTATTTTACTAAAATTCTAAAAATTAATATAAATAAATATTCAAGTAGAAAAATAAAAAAAATAGAGAAAATTACCAAATTTACCAAGTTTCCAATCCAATCGTTGATCTCATTCAATTACATGACTGATCAATAGGTCAGAAAAAATAATCTTGTTAACTCAAATATTTAAATTGAAACTTATTAGGCTAGTTGTAATAAATTTCTATTTTCCTAATATAATTGATTGGGCACGATAGCATTCCTTATCAATTTAATAATAGCATTAAAATCAATAAAAACAGTTAAATCAAGATCAAAGAATCGAGATAGCTGTAGTAAATTAATCTTGTCTCATTGATTTCCCTGGGCTAAACATGCATATTTCAAGTTATAAACATAATTAACTTAGTTGCTACTTGTACCACTCATTCATGACAATTACAGATCATTGAACTCATGAATAACAATAGAATAAATAATGAAGAATTAATTTATCATATTAACTAATAATTAATTATTCATAGGAATTAAATCAAGAATTAACAAGCACTTGAATTAAAAGCAAGAATATAAATTTAAGAACAAAACCCCACAGTGATTGCAATTGAAATCAATCCTTCCATTGAATCAAAAAATAGATTTTAGCCACTCATGATGGCATACATGAATCTTGGAAATTTTCTAAGAAATTGTTGAACTAAAGAAAAAGAAGAAAGGAACGTGAGTCTTAAAAGAGGCGGCTGCTATTTGTATTTTTCTTTATGTTTTGGGCCTTCTAGGGTTCTCTTTTTATAACAAAAACTAACTCCTAAATATAGTAATGATAACCATTACTAAAGACCAATTCTACTCTAAAAGGAAAACATAATAAGAATAGGAAAAATACTCCTCACTAAAATAAAAGATTTTGTTTCCTAAAAAATTGTTGCCTTATCCCTTTTTCTTCTTCAATTTGAAGACTCCTAATTTCCTTTTCTTGCTAAGAATCTCACCCATAAATTCTTCTCATAGATAAAAAAATTTGCTAGCCTAACAATGCCTTTGGCGTGATCACGCCTAATAACGGAAGTCTTTTGGTTTTTGCTCTAATTTCACACTTTTATCCTCTTTTCTTCCAATTCATTAATTTCCATACCTAAAACAAAAATTATATCAAAACCAAACAATTTTACCATATAATCAAGTTAATATTGGGAAAATATTAACAAGAAATATATACATTTTAAGTTCTATCAGAATTTTATTTGCTAGAGAATCCTATTGCCTTCAACTCAGAAAAGAATAGCTTGTGAAGAAATGAAATAAGAAGATAGATGCTTTTCCTTTATTTGTCTTTGACTCCTTTTAAGCTCAATTGAAGTGTCACTTGAAACATCCACTTCTTCTCTTTTAGAAACATTAGAAGGACTAGCATCTTGGAACGTATTTGGCTCACTTGATGGACTATTTTTTCCTCTCTTAATGTTTTTATTTGGAGTAGTGCCACTTTTTTTGAATGCTATTATGTCTCAACTTGTATAAATAAATATTTTGGGGTCATTTTGTGATATCTAAGTTTAGACATCTTTAGAACTTTTTATTTTAAGAACCTAAATTTTAAGAAAGGCTACCATACCTTTGAGTGGAAAAAATCTCCATTGTTGAAGAAGTTTGAGTGTAATTTGATGATTACTTTGTGGGATTGATTTCTTTAATTAAAGGGAAGCCTTTTTCACTTAAATTTTCAATATGATATTTCATTTCTTTGATATGGCTGCTCCTTACTTAACTATCTGTGGCTAAATTTCTAAAAATTTTAAAATTTAATGACAGGTAGTTGATATTACTTGATTATTATTATGGATTGTATGCATTGTTGTCTACTATCGTGTTTTGCATGTAATACATGCAATTTACGGATTGCATGTCTACATCAAATATTGTCATTCTCATACCATTCTGGCAACTAGGAATATAAGTTAGAGAGAAAAATAGGACAATTACCTATTAATTGTACGAACCTATAGGATCACTTGACAAACATATTAATAATAATCCTAATTTAATCATAGGAATTACACTCATATCTTGATGAAATATCGTGTTTGGCCGTGCGAAGTTTTTCAAATTCTTACTTTCAATTTCCATTTTCAGAACAGATGACACTATATTGATGTAATCCCAAAAGGAAAGTACGCAGCAATTTTAGAAAGTAAAAGGAAAATAAAGCATGTCAAATCATTATGAGAAAACAAATGTGCAAACACTAGCAAAATTGAGTTTTACAAAACATATAAATAGAAGAGAAAGAGCACTCACAAGAGGATGATCCCACCAGAACTCGACCTTCTCTGCAAAGTTGTGAAATGTAATTTGTATAAGTATATAGGCGAAGACTTCAAGGACAGGTTAGTTCCATAAGAAACTTGAGTGCATATGAGCTATTCAATAAGGTTTTTACGCAGTCAATGAGAGTAAAAATTGGAATATTATTTTTTTAAAATTAAATAAATATTGATGATTCAAGAATGATTCTCAAAATGCTGAAGTCGATATTTTTTTAAAAAATTGTTCAATAAAACTAGTTAATTATTTTTGTACCTTATTTTGTTAATATTTGAGTACTTTAGTTATTAAAAAAATTACAGAAATAATTAAACTATGAACAATATTTGTGCAGTAATTTTTTGTATATTGATATTCCGTACTAATTTTTTTAAGGGAGAAAAAGTGTAATGCCTCAATTTCTAACCGGAATGAATAAGTTAAATATTTCGTTCTGTAATCATTATTATACATAACTTTTGTATAATATTTTTCTACACTTTATTTCATAACAAACCATAAATATATTTTTATATGCATAAGAAAAAATTTATTTTTGAAAATTATAATTATATATTTTTATTTCGTAACAAGGCGTAGGAAAAATTGTACTTTTTTCTTTGTAAATGTTTGTATATTAATTTTCGTACATGATTTTTACGATTGTTTTCTTAAATATTTATTAGGGTTTAGAGTTTAGGGGTGTCATGTGCTACCATCCCCCCTTTCCCCCTCGCCTTGATGCATCCCACCTTAGCCTTTTCCATCCCTCACAAACCCGTGCCCCTCCCCTCCAACCCAACTAGATCGCATGAATAAGTCAATTTAGGTGAAATCGACTTTGAAGTTGATTTGTTCAAAGGTAACTTTGAATTCTAGTTTTAGAAAATCGACCTCAAAGTTGATTATTCCAAAGTCGACTTTTAGAAAATCAACTTCGAAGTCGATTTTTCCATGCAGTGCATCTCATTTTATGAAATCCATTTGAAAAAACAAAATTGAGTTAATTTGCTTGAATTTTTACCATTCAATAATTGAATAAGAAGTTATTACCAAACGTTGTAGGAAAAAAATGGAAATAGAAAGAAGTTCTAAATTTGAGGAAGTTTAAAAAAAATCAAGTTCCATAGTGAGATTGTCTAATATTCCTACGTGGCTGTCGCCTAGGGGGTTAGGGTTGTGGGTTTATACTAGATTGGCTTTACAACCCCTACGTCTCCGATGAGTCTAGATCAAAATGAATGATTCATATGTGATCACTGACGAGGATGCCTTCGACTCTCGTAGAACATATCATACGGAGGGACATGAGATGACATGCTAGTGTCAAACTGCAATGAATGCTCAATCTCAGGTGTCTCCTCAAGTGGCTCATCAGATTGATGAAGAAATCAACTAGTATTAAATATCTTATCTGCATCATCTTCTATATGGTGACCGAATGTAGATGGATGACCGGATGTAAATGGACGACCATGCGATTGTTGAAATTTACCTTGGCCTTCAAAGTTTTAATTTGTAATCTGCATTTGGTGACTCTCCCCAACAACTGTTAATGCACGCAAAGAAATATCATGTACATTTGTAATTACTGCTCTCGGATATATCTCTAAATTATTGAAAGCATTGTGTGTTAAATCATATACTTGCTCCCAAAATTCACCTTGCAAATAAAAAAACACTAACAATTACAAGTAGAATACTATTTTAAATATTGAAAAATAAAAATATCATTCACATACCCAATACTCAACAACCGATGCAATTGGATGGACACCCTATGCAGGACAGTGCAAGGGATTACCAATCATAGTTCGAGTAATCCGACGATACCAAACTATATATTTTCAAAAATACTTCATAGGGCCACTTGAAGGCAATCCATGCACAATCCTCTCCATCTGCCTATTCCACCCATCAATATAAGATGCATGCCGAGATATCCAATTAACTTCTTTCTTGCCTCGCCAATCCAGTATATGCAACCTCAAATCTGTGTCAACAGTAGTAGGAATAGCCTGATGATAGCTGAACTGCCGCATAACCCGCTCAGGTAAATGTAGTTTAACAACATCAAAATTAATCAGAGGCACGTTTACAATAATTTGGCAACTAGTACAAATTTTTTGCTAAATACGGTTGCTAGATAAACTGTAAAATAAAAAAAGTTAATCATAATTAGCGTTTAAACTAAACTTAGTGCTAAAGAGGAAAAAATTAAAATGTATTAATTATGTATTACTCACATCATCCTTCGATATATAGTCCAAACGATCTCGGTACATGCACAATACATGTGAACCAATATCACTCAAACTCAACCCCTCATTCCACCTACACTAATTTGGAGACAACAATATAGAATATGAGACATAATGATGAATAAAACAAATGAACCATGAAAAAGCGTTGAAAAATTACAAACATGTTCAAGGTCCGATAGGCATGCCAGGAAAACTCGAAATTGGTTAGTCTATCACATGATGATGATTCTCGCTAGTCTCTCCCACTCCCACAACTACATAATGTACAGCGGGCCACATAAACCAGCCGTATCTCTCACTGACACTTTACACAATGCCTTATATAGAGACGCTAAAATAGTACTACTCCAACTCTATCTCTATGTAGTGTTTACATCCTTCAGTAGAAATAGGTACATCAATTTGATTTTTGCACATGACTTGTCCCCCATAATGGACCCTATAATCTGCATCATCCAACATCTGGCATGCTGTAAAATCTCATTTGTGGCCTCGGATAGCAGAGGACGTGCCTGAAAATACATAGAGATACTCTTCAATTTAAAGCGATCTCCATCAAAATCTTCGGAGGCCGATATGTAACTCAGCATCTCTTGACATATATTTTATCAGCTCTCTAACATATGACTCGAATCTTGATCAATCACTGCATCTCCATCGACTGGTAAACCCCAAGTACCGCAATATCTTATAATATCATGGTCGCTTCACCAACTAAAAAGTGGAATGTGTAAGTCTCTTATCGCTACCTTTCCACTAGTGTCGTGATCAATGAATGGTCTACAAATATACATCCCGCCATGTATACATTATAAAATTCCACTCAGTAAAGGATGTCTTCTACCCTAATAGGCAATTCTCCAAAACTCGACATCTGACCTATGCACTCTCAACGGCAGCATATCGGGGTTTTCCCACACAAGTTCTGAGCGATAAATGGACTATAACGTCAGTACATCCAGCTGACGTGGTCCCGGAGTTAAATGTACAAACCTTGAATTGAAAACATTTGAAGTCAACTTCAGTAGAAATGTAACAATTTTAAAAACCCAAATATTTGTTTAATTTACATTTATTTAGTCAATTTTTTGGAAAAAAAACTCCATTCAATGAAGTAAGTCATAACAGAGCATTTTTCTGACGTCTTTATGTACAACCATTTGCAATGTGTAATACAGTGAAAAATGTAGCATCACCTGTTTTCCATGTCAAAATGCTTTTTCCTTCCAAAAGATGGGTTCTAAACAGGAAAAAGAACATTATACCTTGCAAGGCAACTGAAACACTGGGAAAACAATGTCATCACGCACAACAATCTCTGTATGCTTTCTGGACAAAACAAACCACTGCAAGGAAAAAGGAAATAAAGTCAGCTATGATTTAGGTTGAGCACTCATTTTCACCGCCCACTTTTTTCTTTTGTTTTTTTCTCTCTCTTGTTGGTTATCTTTTTTCACATTTATTTCCTGTAAATATTTCAGAAGAAATCACTAATGTTTTGAACAAATACTTGAGATCCTTTTCTCCAATTTTCAATAGGAACTATTGGATGCATCTTAGGATTGTAACAGCTTTTTTTTGTATCAGCAAAGCTAGTGCCATCAACAAATCAAAGGAAGGTCATGACTTAGTTGTGAACACTTGGTATGATAATTCACCAATAAACAAATACTGAACTCAAGAATAATAGATGAACAATAAAGCACTAGCCCACTTACCTATCCACAAACCTTGCTGACGAGGACATTATATACTTGTAAGTCTAGCTAAAGTTGTACAAAGGTATGCAGCTGGCATAAAGGTATAAATCTTAGAATTGGAACTAATACAAGAGTCTCTTGACAATCAGTATAAACTTTGATAATATTGATTGTTTGAAATTACTACCTAGTAAAGAGGACGTGGCCCACTTACCTGTTCGAAAGAAAAACAAAGCGCCCACCTACCTGTAAAATATGATGGAATTTGGCCACAAATTTGTGCTAGCCTACTAATAAGATGCAATTATGCTACTATTTTGCAATACAAAACAAATTATGCCATACAATTACAGTATATTAGGGTAGTGCTTCAAGGAAAGTATTGCAAAAAACTAATATTGAACCCCCCACCCCCCTCTCTCTCTCTCTCTCTCCCTCACTCCCCCTTCCTTTTCCTTTCCCTTTCCTCTTTTTCTTTAAAGTCTAATACAAAAGTAAAGCAAAATAGGGAATATGATTAATATATATATATATATATATGTGAATATCTTTTTGGTGGATCTCATTATCAATACCCCTAAATGTTCTAAATTTCTTAAGAAGCTCATTTTCAACAAGGAAAGGTTTCAAGATAAAGTGATCATATGTTATTAGGAAGGATATTCCTCCTATGCTTACGGATCCCAAAAGTTGTACAATTTCTTATGATATTGGTTCTATGGATATTGCTAAGGCATTGTGTGATTTTGGAGTGTGAATTAATCTATTGCCTCTTTCTAATGCATTGATGCTTAAACTTTGTGGTAGAATTAAACTTGTGAACATATTTTCTTTACTTTGCAAATAGGTCTATTGTGCATCTAGAGGAAATTGTGAAAAATGTATTTGCCAAAATGAACCGTTTTATTACTCTTGTAGATTTTATTACCTTAGAGGTGGAAGAAAATGAAGAGGTGCCTATTATTTTTGAAAGACCTTCTTAGCAAAAAGTGATGCCATCATTGGTATGAAGAGTAAGACTACTACTTTTAAGGTTTATAGTAAATAAGTGACTTTTGATGTGAATCATGCTCTGAAATTTCCTAAAGACAAGGATTCTTATATCTTTGTTGATGTAAGATAAATGTGTGCTTCGTGAACTTGTGTCAAATATTCCTTATTTTGAATCCATGTCTAACGTGAAAAGCTTGAAGTTAGTTCTTATGATGCTCTTGATAATGATGATTTGATCATTTGTAAGGCAAGTACTAGTCAAGTTGAATGTTGTTTTATTGATGCATTTATACTGGAAGTTTTTAATGATGAAGATGGGACCATTGATGTTAAGAAAATGGTTGAACTTTCATTTAAGAAACAAAAGTTGAAGCCTTTCATTGTAGAACCACTTAAACTTGAGTTAAAACCTTTGCCCTCATATTTGAGATATACGTTTTGGGAGAAAATAATACTTTTCCAATGTTAATTTCTTCATCTCTTGAACATTTGCAAGAGGAGAAACTTCTCGATGAGGCTATTTGGTAGACTAATATTGATATCAAAGGTATAAGTCCTTCAATATATATGCACAAAATTCTCTTAGCATAAAATACCAAGCCGATGAGGGAAAACAATGGAGATTAAACCTTATAATCATGAAAACTGTAAAGAAATGGTAATCTGATTTCTTTATTTTGTATGATATTTCCTATTTAGTGAATGAGTAATTCCAATCTAACATGAACTAAAGAAATGGGGAATGACATTATTGAATGAGAACAAGCTTTGCCACTGAATCATCAATGCTTAGAGAGTATGCATGGATTATAAGAAATTAAACAAGGCAACTAGAAAAGATCATTTTTCTCTTCCTTTGTTGGACCAACTTTTTGATAGAATGATCAGTTATATTTTTAATTGTTTCTCGAATGGTTATTTGGTATGTAATCAAATTGTCACTACACTAGAGGACCAAGAGAAAACCACTTTCACATGTAATTTTGTCAGTTTTGCTTTTATTATGTCAAAATAAACGTTTAATTGATAGTTGCATATCAACGTCAAGATACAAATTTGTTTTTTTGTAATCAATTGAAATGTTTTATTAATCTAAACAAATCTAATTTGTACAATAGCCAACTATCTAATTACACTTGTTAGCATCTATCTAGATCTAACAAACAAACTAAAGTTCCATTTTCACGATGCAGAAAATTTAGTATAAAGTTGTTTGCTAAATTTATTTAAACATAATGAAATTGTTAACTATTTTAGTCCAAATATTTTATCTAAAATTGAAGTAAAAAACTCCTAACAGTTGACTAACAACTAAAATTAGATATTTATAAATTCCCAAATAATTGATTGGCAACTAAAACTGGAGATTTATATTTTTACTCTCTACTAGTTGTAAACCATCTAAATAGTGAACCCCTAACAAAAAATAAAAATAAATTTAAATTTAAAACAGCTCAAAATTTCATTCACTCAATAGCAATATATTTCGGCGAAAGCAAAAACATATCTTGAAATGCAAAATCATTCAAAATCTTCAATCGTACTCCAAAATGTATCATCCAAATCCATCTTCACTTCTTCTTCGATTTAAAAATAGATCTTGTCATCTACATCATCTACTCTCGTCTTTAACAAAAAACTTGGTCTAACACTTCATTAGAGAAATATTGCAAAACTATGAGTAACGCAAATAAACTTGAAAGTGATGCATTATGAAATTGATGATGGTAGTGACAACAAATACCTTGGGATGAAGGAGATAAAGTGATGTAAAATGTGCCGTAGAAGAGTATTTGGTCATGCAAGACCGGTCCAAGAAAGGGAAACGTCTAACTTTCAATAAGAAAAATTTCGATTGAAGGTAGATATTCCTGCGTTTAATGGGACTCTTAATATTGAGGATTTTTTGGACTAGGTAGTAGAAGTAGAATGATTCTTTGAATTTGTTGAAATCTTAGAAGAGAAGCAAGTAAAATTTGTTGCATATCGACTTAAAAGAGGGGCGTCTTCATAGGGGAACAAACCCAAAATCAACGAAGGCGATTGGATAGGTAGCCAATTCAAATATGGCCGAAGATGAAAAGGATGTTGATGGCGAAATTCCTTCCTTTAGATTACTATCGATTCCTATTTCATCAGTGCCAGACCCTAGTATAAGGCCAAAAATCCGTGGTGGAATATACAACAGATTTATTGAGGTTATCCTCTCAAAATAATTTAATAGAGAGCAAAGGACAACAAGTTGCGAGTTATATTCACAAATTGAAGCTAGAAATCCAAGACAAAATTGGTTGTCAATTGATCACGACTCTTAGTAAAGCCCAAAACATGACATGGAAGATAGAAACTACAGGGTATCGACGTTACTATAGAATCAAGAGTATTTGTAAGTCCCCTGGAGCGACTTCTAAATTAGCCCCGAAGTTCAACGCAGGATCTAGTTCTAATTCCAGATCAAGATACATGGAAGAGAAAGAGCCCCCAAAGAAATCAGCAAACAATCCCTATGCAAAGCCAATAGGAGACAAGTGCTATCGGTGTGGTCAGGTTGCGCATAAGTCCAACAATTGCCCACAATGCCGACAAATTAATCTAGCTGGCTATGCTAAGGAAGAGGAAGAAGAATAAGAGTTTTCTAAGGAAGAAGAGTGAGTTTGTGCAACAGATGGTGAAGAAGAACATAGGCAGATGTTTGTAGTTAAAAATGAGCTTTTGACGCCTAAGCAAGATGATACGTAGTGAAACACTATTTCGAATCAGGTACACAATTTCTAATCATGTTTTTGAACTGGTCATTGATAGTGGAAGCTGTGAAAATATCATATCTCGGGACTTGGTTAATATTTTGAAATTACCTATAGAGAAACATCCTGAACCCTATTCAATTGTATGGATTACTAATAGTGAGGGAATTAGGGTGAAAAAGAGGTGTTAGATTCCTTTATCTATTGTTTAGTATTTGAAAGATGAAGTCATGTGTGACATAATTGATATGGATACACGATTATTTAGTAAGCCATGGCAGTATGACCTAGACACTAAGCACAATGATCAGAAAAATGTTTACAAGTTTGTGAAGGATGGCCAAAAAATTACATTGTTGCCATTAGGGTTCAAGGGGAAATCTGTACAATGTAATGCGGAAAATTCCTTAACCATTACTCATTCAGATTTTTTTTTCATGGTAGGGGCTAAAGACACTAGGGAAATTCATGCCTTAGTAATCAAGGAAATACTTTTAGCAACTGCTGGTGAGCCAATAGGTAAGGTTCCAAATGCTGCTCATGAGTTGCTACTTGAATTTTAGGATTCGACCTTGAAGATCTCCCCGCTAGACTACCATTGATGAGGGATATTCAACATGCCATCAATCTGGTTCCTGGGACCTGTTTGTCGAATCTTCTTCCTCACTGAATGAGCCCAAAAGAAAGTGAGATTTTACAACAGACGGTGAAAGAGTTGCTTGAAAAGGGCTAAGTTTGAGTCAGCATAAGCCCTTATGTAATAGCTTCATTATTGAATCCGAAGAAAGATGAAAGCTAATGCATGTGCGTTACCAATAGTGCATTCAACAAAATCACAATGAAGTATTGAATTCCAATTCTTCGACTTTAGAATATGCTTAACAGACTCTCCGACGCACGGATTTTCAAGATAGACTTGCAAAGCGGGTACCATTAGATCATAATTAGACTAGGAGACCAATAGAATGCGGCTTTCAAGACAAAGGTAGGTTTTTATGAATGGGTTGTTATGCATTTTGGGTTATCCATTGCACCAAACACATTTGTAAGGTTGATGCACGAGGTGTTAAAGTCATTTAACAGTAAATTTTTTGTAGTTTACTTTGATGACATTCTGAACTATAACAGTAACGAGGCCGAGCACATAGACCTCTTGAGACAATTTTTGAATGTTTTGCTAGAAAATAAGTTGTATATGAACTTGAAAAAGTGCAATTTCATGCAGCAAAACCTTATTTTCCTGGAATTTGTCATTAGAGCTGATAGCATTCATGTAGACGAGGAGAATGTGAGGGTAGTTCAAGACTAGTCAACCCCAAAATATGTGCATAAATTTGTAGTTTCCATGGCTTGGAGACCTTTTATAGGCAGTTCATTTGATATTTCAGTACAATTGTTGTATTTCTAACAGATTGTTTAAAGAAGTGACAGTTTAAGTGGGGTGTGGAGCAGGATAAGAGTTTTGCGCTGATCATGGACAAGTTATGTACAACCCCTATACTTGCACTCCCTAACTTTAACAAGCTATTCGTGGTAGAGTGTTATGCTTGTGGTGTTGGTATTGGTGCAGTTTTGTCTCAAAAGGGGCAACCAGTTGCTTATGTCAGTGAGAAATTAAGTGAGGCATAACAACGGTGGTCAACTTATGATCAGGAGTTCTATGCTGTTGTACGAGCTCTAAGGCATTAGGAGCACTATCTTATTCAAGAATAGTTCGTTCTATATACTAATTACCAAGCCTTAAAGTACATCAATAGTCAGAAGAATGTAAGCAAGATGCATGCTAGGTGGACTACTTATTTGCAGCAATTCCCCTTCACGTTGAAGTATAAATTTGGGAAACAAAATAAAGTGACTGATGCCCTAAGCATATGTGCAACCTTGTTGGTGACTTTAAACCATGAGGTTAAAAGATTTGACAATTTGCGTGACCTATATGTTGAAGAAGAAGATTTTGCCAACATGTGGAGCAAATTGCCCATTTCGAGAGTAACCATTTGTGTCTTCCCTGAACCTCTTTATAGGAGAAGCTCATTCATGATCTGCATAGGGAAGGATTAAGTGGGCATTTTGATTGAAGCGGTACGTGGGAAGGTTTGTGAGTAGATGCCACACCTGTCAAACAGCTATGAGACAGTTGCAAAACATTGGATTTTATATGCCTTTGCCTATTGTTGAAGCTACTTGGGAGGACTTGTCAATGGACTTCATTCTTGGATTACCCTAACTCAACATGGCGTGGATTCTGTCTTTGTGGTTGTTCATAGGTTTTCCAAGATGGTGCAGTTTATTCCATGAAAGAAAACTTCAGATACCTGACATATTGCATGGCTTTTCTTTAGAGAAATTGTTTGTTTGCATGGGGTACCCAAGTCTATTACTTCTGATCGAGACACTATGTTTCTCAGTCATTTTGTGATGACTTTGTAGTGAAGGTTCGATATATCTCTAAATTTTAGTAGCATAGCTCATTCATAGACGGATGGTCAAACCGAAGTTGTCAATAGAACCATGAGTAGTATGATTCACTGTATTTGCAGTGATCAACCAATGTAGTGGGACCATGCCTTACTTCAAGTTGAGTTTGCCTTTAACAACGCTATTTATAGCTCTACAAGAAAGTCTCCATTTCTATCGTGTACCAGAAACCACTGAGACATGCTATCAATCTAGTAAAGCTGCCGAATGTTCCTGGGTATAGTTCTGCAGCCGGCAATTTGGCTAAGGATATCTAAGCCATTCAAGAGAAATGTTCAACAAAAGCTGTTGAGGAGTGCCGTAGATAAACACTGACGGGTCAATTTGTTATAAATTTGTGATATGGTATTGGTTTATCTTTGGAGTGAGAGGTTTCTAGTCGACCAGTACCACAAGTTGCAGCCAAGAAAATATGGTCTTTACAAGGTCGTGCGCAAGATCAATAACAATGCATATGTGGTGAACTTGCCTAAATCAATGGGCATTTCTCACACTTTTAATGTGGCCGGCTTATCATATTATCACCCCTCTGAAGGTCCTTTGTACCCTGATCACTTAGAGAAGAGTTCTTTTCAAGTCGAGGGGACTGATGTGGAATAGACCGCAGAAGAGTATTTGGACACACAAGACCGGTCCAAAAAGGGGAAACGTGCAAAAATGCTCATCTAATTTTGAACAGTCATAATTTTCAACTCCGGCTTCAGAATTGCGCATATTATATATCGTTTCAAAGGTATCGATAAGATCTACAAGACTAATCAGGCATAGCCCCATTAGCTCAATGTGTCTAGTCCAAAATTTCTTCGATTCGGCTACTGTCTGACCCATTTTCTATTCTCTATTTAGTTTAGTATTCTTTTTCAGTTGTGACTCGAGTTTGTTTAGCTTATAAATACACGTCTAATGATTCATTTTTGTTCATTCAGATTGTTATTCAACTTTATTCAATAGAATTTTTCTAAAATTCTACCTAATTTGTTTTCTTTGTGAAGATTGATTGCCTTCCTTTTATCTCTCTTGTGTTATAAAGGTTGTTTTGGAGCTTTCATTTTTTTTTCTTTTTTTTTTCGATAAAACCTCCATTTGAAAATTTTATTTCTCCCTTGGGGTAAAACAAAAACACTCCAATGTATTAAATTCATGGTTTATGTTACTCAATCACGCTGAATTCAACTGGAGATTTGACTCTCTTTTTTTTTTGAAAACTTTTGAAAAAACTTCACAAAAGGAGATTATTATACAGAGAGGGAGAGAGAAAAGCTCTCACAAGGAGAGATACATGAGGATGAGAATAATTCTCTCCTTCTCACATTTAATTCTTAAGGATATAACTTACAAAGAATATTAACATAAACATTAAAAATAAAATAGAAAATAGGACTAAAATTGAAAAATTAGAAACATGAAGGGGACTAAACCAGAAAAAGAAATTCCAAAAGAAGGAGGTCAAACTCTTATTTGTAGAGACATATATACTCTAAACTTGAGGATGAAATTTTAATAAATAAGGACATAATACTAACAAAAACAAGAAGAAATAGTAGCTTCCCCCTATTCTCCAAATAAGAGAATGAGGGAGGAAGAGGAAAAGATTAGGTTGTTGAAAGGTTGTGTTGCAATTGAGAAGTTGTGTTGTGACATCAAGATACAATTTTATCATGCTGATATTGAATACCGCCAATATATAAGATCTTGATTTTGGAGATAAAGTGTTCTAATTTCTTCAAAGTGTTATTTTACATTAGGCTCATATTATCAAAGATCTCCTTATTCTTAGGGTTTAAAGTTAAGCAATAATACATGCGATTGCTTGAAGCATTTCACCCTAGGTATTTAATTTGAAATACTTAACATGCTGCCTCCAGCTAACATATAAATAGGAATACACTAGGGTTAAAACCAATTAATGAACTCTTGCCCATACAGGCCCACTACAAAGGTTTATTACCTATTGGACTTATATTAGAACATACACTTAAGTTATATTAAATACCCAACACTTATTTTACTTTACTTTCTTAAACTTTTTCTCTCAAAAATTGCTTTGTGGACATGGATTATTGTTTCTATTGTGTAATTTATTATTGATGAGATTTTTACATCAACATTTGTCGCACTGCACAAATTTTGGTGACTAAAATTACAACTCCATCTTATTCTAGAAAAACACACCTTGTGGTTGTGAGGAATTTAAAGTAAACACTATTGTTTTATTTTAGAGGATAAAAGTTAAAAGAAAGATAGATATAATACCTGAACTCCCAGAAGCTAATAATAAAAAAGAATTAAATTACATTAGATATATCTAAATAATGCCATAAGTAACGAGAAAGTACAATATCTATTAAATAACGTTTAAAATGTCAAAGAATGCATTTCATCATTCATCAACAATTGGTGAATGTCAGTTGGATAGGCATCCGAGGTTAACAGTGCATGGTATGATCTTGTTGCTATAAATATATTCACAGTCTCGGAAGGATGGAAAGCATCCCAAAACAGATATAGAGATCTAAAGATGCATGGTGGTTGTCCAGGAATGCATTGTCCATTCTGTGAAACTTCGCAGCATGGTTGGTTGAGAATTTGCAATCCTAATAAAACATGGATCAGTGAATAGACATCCAACTTCATCTAATGTTGAATTCTTGAACACAACTATTATCACATATATGTTGTTAATTTTTATATAAATTTATACAATTTAATTTTTCATGTTCATGTCATGTAGTTAGCTGGATTTTAATTTTCAACGTTTCTCTTGTCAGTTTTCTTTCTTTTACAACTTATATTATTGAATATAGACAATTATTTAATCATATTTGTCCCTCTTGTTGATAAAGTATGGTCGATTTTCATCTCCTCTCATTCACTTTTTTTTTTTCAGTTTCTTAATTTGTAATCGTCCTGAAAAAGGGAAAAAAAATACGACTCCATGTTATATACATTGAAAGAAATATATTAGAAAAAAAATATTTCATATATCTATTGTATTATTATTTTTAATGCAATAGTCAATTACATAATTTAATTTATTTTTTATAATCTATCTTTAAAATTATATTTTGTCCCTCTAATTGCTTTTGAATGCACATTGCAATAAATGTATGAAATATTTTCTTAATAAATTGATGTAGTAACAGGAGAACTTACCAATTGTTGCTGGATCTCCTGACTGAATGTCGTAACTATTGATGTAAATGAAATTGGCGTCGGAGAGTTCCACATTAAGCACATCCACCAGCGCCTTAAGCCTGGTATTGAATAGTTCAACTGCAGAATCAATTGAATTAACACATGTCTTGGTGCTATAAGAGGAAATCTCTGCTGGAGTACAACCAATCTGGCCCAATCCAAATAGGACTATTTTTCTAGCTCCATTGTTATACAGAGTCTGGATGAAGACAATTAATGTAGTATAGCGTAAGCCAATAGAATTGAAATCCTTGTACGTCTCAGCAATTCAACTCATATAGATTAGTGGCACATTTGACTAGTTTTGGTCAACCAGTCAATTGTTCAAACATTAATTTTGGGGAAAATTTTAATCTGTTGCTAGATTTTAATTTTCCATAATGTACTTTAAGGTCTAAATTTCATTTAAAAAAAATCCATATCAATTAGTGATTTCAAGAAGAATATCTTAGACCATATAGTCAAGTGTGAAAAAATTAGCAGCACTAAGAAGGTACCATCTCAGCATTTGGTAAATACAAATTGGATAGTGTATTGGGATTAAAAGTTGAGCAAGCGAAATGCTAAAGTAAATACGAAGATTAAAAAAAGAAAGAAAAAAAGGTTTAGTAATATTAGTTTATGAAATCTATTGAGGATGTTAAAAGAAAATGCAATTATAACACAAACCATTAGTTGCTGCGAGTATTGTTTAATTAAGACCGCAGCATATTGATCTGGAGTGTATAAGCTGCTGGTGTTATAAAATTGTGGGAGTAAGTAGTTGTTGATGTAATCATTACTGCCAATGACAACATTGTACAAGCATTTGCCAAGATGCTCATTTGCTGAATCCTGGCTTCCAAGTAAAGAGGCAATCTGTGGAAGTATTGTTTGATGGTTTAGCAACTGCTTGTTGAAGCTAATGTTCTCCCCCTAGGGACATTCAAGGCATGAGACAGCAACGTCAAGGAAAATGAAAACAATGGGGAAAAACAGAAAAAGAAAATAAAAGTCTCTGCAAAATATTATTTGAGTCTATACATGTCACTCATATTATGTTTAATGGGACAGTACAGGCTTTACATGTGAAATGTTCTGCCAAAAAAAAAATAGGGAGTATTTTCCCTTTCTCTATTTACATTTATGAAAATCCTATTTTAGCTATCACTCCCGGTTGGTTCAGATTCTAATGAATATTTACTAATATTTTAAAATTTTAATACTCAATAAATTCTTTCCTTTTAGGATTAATTAGAAAAAATGAGTCACTAAATATATACACCCTCAATCCTAAAAAAAAATATTTTTAATATAGTATAATTTTTTTAAGTTATAAAATATATATCATTAAATGTATACTTTTTTATTTTTATTATAAGTGATATACTGTCATTCTAAAAAGGATAATACAAGAATTTGAACAAATATAAACATTTTTTTTTAAATAAAAAAAATTGAACTAGAATTTTTATCTAGGATGGATGGATTATTTTTTTTAGTTGATTTTTTGTAGATTTAGAATATAATTATATATAGTCTAAAAAGTAGCGAGTACCACATTTTTTGACTATGTCTTCATGACTAATATGCATCATAAAGAAAATAGAATATCAATATAAGAACACAAAATTACGTTAATATCTTTCTTTTTTAAGAAAAAAAATTCAAGAGTTGATCTGGCTCACAATCTTATTTTTAGTCTAATTCATAACAAACTACACCAGGCCAATTCTAACTCTAATACTAGATGTAGATCCCAAAAAAAAAATAAAAAATAAGGAAATTTGCGTGGTCCAATAAAAGACAAACCCGCAAGGCTTCAATTGCAAACACAAAGAAAGATCAGCAATCCCAAGAGATCAAAAAGCAAAAACTTCAGCAAGAAGACAAAGTCACAAGAGCCGAGTTGTACTGAGACAATCAAAATTGACTTTTCAAGAATCAAGACTGTAAACCTTCTTTTACCTATGGGTATTTTATTTTACAGACATAGAAGTAACACAACATTATTATGAAGCCGTATGGCTTTTCAAAAACAGGAGGCCTTAGAAAGCCATGCGGCAATTTTTACAACGGGAGGCTTTTTTTTTTTTTTCCACTCTAAAAATCTTTGATAATATGTTTTATTTATAGATTTTAATAAAATTCAAACTTAATAAAAACAAATTATTCAATTTTCAAAAAGAAACAATTAATAGAAAAAAAATCCGAAGAATAAGTAGAACTGCTTACGGTTTTATGTAAGGCAAGAAAAATAGAGTATCATATCAATAAATTAAATTAGTTTACTCAATTAATTAATAATGTACTTTCATCCACCACAATGAATAATTTTCTTAAGTACCTCAATTTTTATCGTGAATACTAGATATCAAGTGACAGAGCATTAATTGTGGAGTACCATGAAGTGACAGAGCACTAATTGTGCAGCACCATGATAAACTGAAGACCTATCCAATCAGTGCATCCATCTAAGGGCACAACAGCAGCCTCTTTTGGGGTTGGCCGTGGGTGGTCTGGGCCACGCCAGATCAACACATTACTGATCTGGCGTGGCCGTTTGCTTGTTTGATTCTTGTAGGCACTCGTTCGATAAAACCGCACGAAAGTCTAGCCGTTTCTTCTTCCTTTTTTTTTTCGTTTTTTTTTTTTTGAAAGAATATTTGTTGGTTTTTGTCACATCACAGGGCTGTTGCAAATCAATTTTTGATTTGCAACAGCCTTTTCTACTATTATTTTTTTTAAAAACAATTACCAATTAATAGGAAATATTTTTCTCTACAAATTGACATGTACTTTGACTATTTTAGGAGTTAAATCTGATATTTTTATTTTCTATTAATTGTAATAAGCATTTCATATTTAATTCAAAGTATTTATTTTTATTTATTAAATTTTTATTTTTATTTTCCATTAAACGACGCCGTTAAGGACAAGAACAGAAGTCCCTGGCCCAAGCCATGGCCTTTTTTATCACATCAGCTTCATATCAGCTTATGCCCAACCTTATACTATTCACACAACCATCATAAAAAAAATACCCACATCAGCCCCTAGTCTTTTCTGTCACATCACTAATTCTCTCTCCCTCACCATATACCAAACTATTATCAAATTTCTTTTGTATTAATAATACAACTTATACATTAAATTAAAATTATCATACATTAAATACTAAAAAATATTTAATCAAAAATTTTTTATTACATTAAAATTAAAATTTACTAATATACTTAAAACATGAAAATAAATATGATAAATTAAATATGAAATACTTAAAAAAACGTGCATAATTAAAATTAAAATTTAATAAATGTTCATTACACTAAAATTAAAATTTAATAATACACTTAAAACATTCGAATAAGTAAGATAAATTAAACATAAAATTTTTAATAACGTGAGTAATTTTAATAATTTCGCTATGTGAATAATGAAGGCCAAGCCTTTGTTTCAAAACCTGACTTTTACTATTTACACAACTATTATTAAATTTTTTTATATTAATAATACAATTTATAATTTTAATTATCATACACAAAATACTAAAAAATAATTAATGGAATTTTTTTTATTAAATTAAAATAAAAATTTAAAACCGTTAATAGAAAATAAATTTACATTACACTAAAATTAAAATTTAATAATATACTTAAAATATTCAGATAAATAAGCCAAATTAAACATAAAATTTTTGATAACATGAGTAATTTTAATAATTTCACTATATGAATAGTAAATGCCAGGCCTTTATTTCAAGGTATAGCCTTTACTATTCACACGGCTAATATTAATTTTTTTCATATTAATAATACAACTTATAATGTTATTTATCATACATTAAATACTTAAAAACAATTAATAGAAATTTTTTCATTATATTAAAATTAAAATTTAATAATAGACTTAAAACATAAAAATAAATACGATAAATTAAATATGAAATACTTAAAACAATTAATAGAAAATAAATTTTTCATTACACAAAAATTAAAATAAAAAAATATACTCTAAATTAATAAAAATTGTAATAAAATTTTAAAAATAAATTTAATAAATAAAAATAAATACTCTAAATTAAATATGTAATGCTTATTACAATTAATGAAAAATAAAAATATCATATTTAACTCTAAAAATAGTCAAAGTGCATGTCAATTTGTAGAGAAAAATATTTTCTATTAATTGGTATTTATTTTTTTTTGAAAAAAAATAGAAATGGTTGTTGCAAATCAATGGCTGATTTGCAACAGCCATCAGACGTGGCGCGCGCCTGTCAATTGCAATTGAAAGGCAACGACGCCATTTGGCGTCCTTTTGGACGCCAAACGGCGTCGTTTTAACTCCAAAACAAAAAAAAAATTAAAACACATGCATGGCCAAGCCAAGCTCCGATTTTATCGGATGAGCAAAACAAAGAAATGGAACAAGCAAACGGCCACGCCAGATCAGCATATTGCTAATCTGGCGTGGCCCAGGCCACCCACTGCCAGCCCCAAAAAGGGCTGCTGTGGGTGCCCTAATACTTTGACTATATGCAAATCATCATTAAATCTTTGGAGAGTTATGACACCAAGAATAAACTGTAATTAATTAATTCAAACAATGTCAATTATTAGCTTTCAACTACTAATATTTATTAAAAATTAATTGTAGTAAAATATATTTTTAATAAAAAAAACTACCTAATATTTTTATTAGTTTACCAAATACCTATTAAATTTCGATCTATAAGAATTAATTCTTCAAACAATTAATTTGTAACAATTTAGTCCGACTTCAAATTGCAAAAAACTACTATCATTATTAAAAAAAATGTTGAACTCTAATTCTAAGGGTCCTTCACTTTCTAATTCCACAGTTGGTGAAAAATATTAATCATCGATATTTTAAAAAAAATTATGTGAAATAATTTAATCACGAGATATCGAAATTATAATTTAAAATTTATAATACGCTTTTATCACTGAAGCGCTCACGCGAACAACTACTATGTGTTGTTTACAGCTGTCCAATATGTCGTTTACAGCTGTCCGTCGGTCACAATGTCTCATGCCTGGTAAAGGAAACATATAATGGTATTCAACTATATTATAATCTAATCATATTTCGTGTCCCACTCCACACTTGCACCACCCACCCAATTCCTTATAATAGTATTCAACTATATTATATGTGCATCTTGTGATGGTTGTTGCTGCGAATAAACATCAAAAGAAATAATGCCACGGAATGCAACAACAAATAATTCATATAAATAAGGACCACCAATCAATGCAATCTCTTACAGCTAGATTTGTAATAATTTTAATAAGGATTAATCACATCCACTACCCTCGAGTTTAACAAAACTATTAAATGAACCACGTTATTTGAGAAAATTATGAATATCTTTTGTTGACTGAAAATAAACTATTAAGAGTAAGAAAAAAATTAAAATACTCATCAATTTACTAAATTAAAATATAAATAAAAAATAACATTAAAAGTGAAAAAATAGATGATATTCGATTCATAAATATTAGATGATGCTATGATTTTACATTTTAATTAAAATTGCCTATTTTTTTCTTAAATTAGAATTTTTATTGCTATTTTTCTTATTTATTAGTTTTTTAGCCCTCAAACTCATATTAAAATACACCCATTTACTTAATGGTATATAATGAAAATTTTGCATTTTTTTATAATAAAAAGTTACAAATATAGTTTTATATAAAATAATTATTAAAAAAAATGCTAAGGGATAAATTTTGTTACGCATATAACTTTTTTTGAGTAATAGAGTTAATTTCGTAGTTTTATCAAACTTTGAAAAATTAAATATTATAAGCTTGACTAGTGAATGCATGGTGTATTTGTTTTCGAGAAAAGTTAATGTAATTAATTTTTTAGCAAATGTTTTTGTAGGTAAATAACATCAATCCCTATCAACGAAAAATAAAGCCCGATGAAATGTGTGGAATTGCTCATCATTGCAAGAAATTTTCATGGGCAAATTCTACATGCATGAATGGGTAAAAGGTGGAAATTATTGTGAAAGTCTAGTGGTTAATGTTTTGGAAGCCATACGTGCAGCACAGTTGAAAACATGTAAAAAAAAGGCTTGATGTCTAATTGTGATTCAAATTTCATGCCAAGATATATAGGGAAATTTGTGCAAACCTAAGCTCATGCTAATTTAGGTTATACATCTAATTCACTATGTTTAATTTGGAGCATTTCAGTTATGTTTTCTAGAATTTTCATTTCGCTCGCCTATATTTTGGATGAATGACTCATGAACAACCCTATTTTTTAAAATCTTTCCAGAGCTTATTAATTAAGAGTTGTATATCCTAGTAAGTGTATATAAAAGATGAGCGAAAGTCATCCCTATTATTAATAACAATCGTGATACTCCTTCTGTTCTAAAAAGGAGTCTGTTTTAGATTTAATATATACTCCTTCTATTCTAAAAAAATAATCTACTTTTAAATTTTTTTCTAGTCCCAAAAAAAGAGTTCATTTTCTAACCAAATTTTAAAAATATCCTTACTAATAATAATGGTATATACTCACAATTAAAAAATAAAAATAAAAATATAAAATTATATATTATTTTGGTGCATTAAAGTTGTTGTATTTAATAACTAATAAAAAGTTATACTTAAACCAAAATAGACTCTTTTTTTATGACAGGATAATAATATTTTTTTATTTATGAAATACAAATACATTTAACATACTATTAAATATATAATTTTTTTTTATTTTTATTCTAAATTTTGGATCATTTATGGTCACTATTAGTAAGAATATTAAACTTTTATTCCAATGTCAACTCTTTTTTTTGGAAGGAGAAAATATCTATTGCCCCTTTGCCGATTTGATTTTAAAATTTTTACGTCTGAGATTTGATCACGATAATTAATCTCTAATTGCATAGTCATTGAACTAAAGATTTATCTACATGATAATGTAATTTGTTTGCATATATATCTATATATATATGGTCTGTAGGGCCGAACTTGAAACAAACCAGAAAACAGCAAAGTCACACGCATTCAGTTACACGAACACATTGCTGAAATAAATTATTAAGCATGTTGGAGTATTGCAAAAATTACCAATTGTGAGCCAGTCTCATCACGAATTCCAGCTGAGCCAGAACCATAGTTGACACCCTTGATGATATCTGGACCTCTTGCAGTTGCAAATGGAGGAATATAGTCGTCAAATCCAATGAGCTTACCTGGAACAGTTGATTTATTTAGCTCACAAGTAATTTATCACATTCAAAAGATTGTGATCATCATATATAAAACATAGATAGCGTTTGGAGGCTAGGATAAGTGGATCACTCAGACCAATCTTTTTGTTTGGACAAAGATTCTTAAATACAAAAGTTAACTTTTCTCAAACAAAACCAAAAAATTCAAACACATTTTTATTTTAAAATTTAAAATTCATATTTTTCCACTCAAATTTCTCGCATATCATTTTTGAAAAAAAACATTCCTCTTATTTTTCCCTTCAAAATACTTTTTCTATCAAAAAATACCTACCAAAATTTTCACACATTCCAATACAACTTTTTTCAAATACATCACACTCCAAACAAAGCTCTAAAATGAGGCAATTTAAGAACTACAAGACAAAGCAATGTAAAATAGTACTCTTCCTCTCCCATTATTATTATTATCACATTTTTAGTTTTTCTTCTTATTGCAAAATAGTGGTGATACTTTTATTATTTAAACACATATTTTCATAAAACTATTTTAAAAAGTTATTTTTCACGAATTTTAATACAATTTTTAAGAGTTATATTATAAATTCATACATACACACCTCATCTAAATATAATCATTACATGTTTTCTCAATAACGCAAATATTGGGACAGAAAGATTAAAATAAGATAACCTTTGCTCTAAAAATGTGAACGTATAAAGCAAGGGTGTTTTTTTCTTCTATTAATTGGATCAAGTTAAAGGATAATTGGTAGTATTTTTTATCTTAACATAAAGGACCTAACGAAACATAAATAATTATTTATCCCAGTATATTATTATTCGTCAAAATAATAATTTTTGAATAAATAGATTTTAAATTCCACAAGAAACACAACTGACAGAATAAATAACACCTGATTAGATTCCAAACTTGCTAACTTCTCCACATTATACAAAGAAATCATCACCTGAAACAACGAGGTGTTCCAAAGAATGTGAGGAGTGAAGAGAAATTAATTACCAATGATATCCGCAATTGTTCGACCATTGGTGAATCTGCCTGTTGGGCCATCGGGAAAATCGATTCCGTATGGACTGTAATTTGCCTTGGCCATGGTGTTGAGATTATTGTTGTTGCCATTGTCAACCAGTGAATCTCCAAAGATGAAGTAACAGGGCACCTGAGGTGCAGCTGAAATTGGTGGCATCTGAGAAGAAAGGAACAATCCCATGGACAACATAAACCCTATGGATAATCCAAAAGCCATTTGAGTGTCCAATGACAGAGGAAGTTTGCTTCCGCCGAAGAAGAAAACATCTATATATAAAGGACTTAATTTCACCTACCTCTCTGGAATTAGATAAAATAACAAAATATGCCTTATTCTTTGAAAAGATTACAAATATCCCCCTAACTGAAAGTCAACTATTAAAACATATAAAAAAACTAAAATACCCATCAATTTACCAAACTAAAAATATAAATAAAAAATAAAATTTAAAATTTAAACAAAATAAATGATATTAGATCGTGAATATTATATGATGTTACGGTTTCAAAATCTGATTGAAATTGTACACTCTTTTTTGCTAAATCAGAATTTTTATTACTTTTTTTTTCTTGTTTATCAATTCTTTTAACCCTCAAACTCAAATTTAAACACATAAAAAATACATCTCTTTACTTAATCATATATAAGGAATATTTTGCATTTTTTTTTATAATAAAAGTTACAAATGCATCTTTATATAAAATAATTATTGAAAAAATTAAGGGGTAAATTTATCTTCATACATAACTTTTTGACCAGTAAAGTTGGCTTGTTGTTCTATAAAATTTTGAGAGATTAAATGATATACGTTAAAGGAGTTAAAAGAGTATTTATAATTTGTTTTCAAACACCAAAATTTACTCAGTAATTTTATCAAATATTGAGAAAGGTGGATCAAATTAACTCTTTATGAAGAACCAAACAGAATGATTGTTATGATCATTGAAAACGCATTTAATGACATCCTCTTCCTAGGTGGGAGTGCTGCTTCTCTCTCCATCCGTTGGGTGGGAGAGAAAAAAAATCTGAAAATTCATGTATTGGCGTGGAGCGTTTAATGTTTTCGGAGATATTTATTACATCCTCATAAATGTTTTCAACAAATCTCTGCCAGAATTTAAGTGCTTTCATTTGGAATTCATCAAAATGTTCGTCTTTTTTTTTTTTTTTTTTGACAACTGAAGTTACTGTTTTTCATTACTTAAAGATTACTAATTACCTCATGAGCAAAAACATGGGCCATTTTCACCTCTTATCCACTTATTTTGATAATTTTACAATAGCAAAAGTTTTTAACAATGGAAATTATATCCAATCATAAATCCTTAAACATAGTACAGATGAGATTTCCGAATTATTCAAGATTTGGACAAATTGTAAAGTGTTTTGATCAGGACCTTATTCCGCCCTTTTGACCATGCTTCTTTTGGAGTTTCGTAGAGAGCTAGCATCTCAGCGTGCAACGGATTTTGGGCATAAACTCTTCTGACATGTGATGAAAGACATTGGCCTTGGGAGAGCCTTATCACCCAAGCCATAGCTACTTCCTCCTCTTTTTCCTTGAAAGCTCCATCTACTAGCACCTCCACTGATTGCACTTCCCTGTTTATGCCGAGAATTATGGGCCATGTCCAAAAGCTTTCTCTCCTTCTTCTCTTTCCGTTGCTGTCTTCTTTCCCAAAATTATTGTAAGGGTTTCTATTGTCCACTGAATCTTCTTGACCTCTCCTATTCCCTTGAAAAAGATTCATTGCCATTATTAGAACTTGGGTTGGATGTATATGGTTACTATTAAAGATGGCCTCACATCTTGCTACCCATATGCTCCAGATGATCTAGCCTGACAAAATCATATCCTCCTGTTGCGGGATTTGTTCCATCTAATGTGAAAGCCATCTCTCAAAGCTTTAGGGTTTTCCCAAATCAAAATTGAAACCTAAGGCATATGGTCTCCTTGTTCTTTTGGTGTAGAAGCAGTCCAACAAGATATGTGATATAATCTCTTGATCCTCTCCATAGGTAGCACAATTTATTGGACTCAGGATTCCTCTCTCTCTTAACTGATCTGTAGTGGGACAAATACCATTACATGCTTTCCAAAGAAAGAAACTAATCTTCATCGGGAGCTTTAAATTCCAAAGTCTCTTCCAAAAATTAACACCTATCAGGATACTTTGTAGTCCTCCCTGAGATGAGGTTGAGGGAATCGACTTCTCAGCAATACATTTTGCTAGATAACAGCCTGACTTTACCGAATAAACCGCATTCTTTGCCACTCTCCAGATTTGGCAGTCTTCCTTCCATGGTTCAATTTTTGAAAGATGGATAGAGGCTATTCTCTTAACTACTCTGGTAGGAAATAGGGTTCTCAGTAAAGGAAACCACCAATTCCTATTCCTATCTATGAGGTCTGGCACTTTTAAACTCAATCCTGTTCCGATCAAATTATTTATAGTGATTGGGCAAGGATAGCCTGGAATCCAGTTCTCCTTTATCTCAATGTTGCTACTTGTTCCTACCTTCAATTTTAAGCCTTTTTTTCATCTGTTCCTTGCCCCACAAGATCCCCTCCAACCCCATGAATCATTTGGCCTTAGAGTGGCATCTACGGAATTTTTCTCCCTCCAATATTGGCATTGAAGAACTCAGTAAAAAGAGACTCCCTGTATGCGCGTATCTTCCATGCCAACTTCCTTAAAAATGCCTGATTTAGGTATTGTGTGGATCTCATCCCCAGCCCTCTAGCATGTTTGGATTTACATAGATCCTCCCATGATTTCCAATGGGTACCTTTTGTTTCTCCTTCACCTCTCTATATGAATCCGGCAATGAACTGATTGATCGTTCTTGCTATTATCACTAGTATTTGGAATGATCCTACCACATACTGGGCCATTGATGAAAGTACATGTTTTGCCAAAATGATCCTTCCCATGACTAATAGAGCAGCATTTTTCCATTTCAAACTCTTGCCTTTGATCTTTGCTATAAAGCCTTGAAATAACTTCATTTTTTGACTGCATGAAGTCCAATTGATATCTCAGATATATTCCATAGAAGAACAATCTCCTAAACAATAAACGTTATGGATATGAACTCTTTCCATTCTTTTTTTTTGGGGGTGGGGAGGAGGAGGAGGTTATTTGGACTTACAAGAAAATATGATTTTTTAAGTTTATTTTGTCACCTAAAAATTCCACAAAAATATTTAACTTTTCTTTTAGACTGGGCAAATCTTGAATGGAAATTGGGGTGAAGATGATGCAATCATTAGCAAACATCATATGTGATATGGGACCATTCTTCCTATTTTTATCCCCGGACACCTGTCCTTTTCATTTCTAGAATTCAACAATGCTGAGAGGCCCTGTTGACAAATAATAAATAGGAATGAAGATAAGGGACAACCTTGTCGTAACCCATTCTTCAAGAGAAAATAGTCAGATTGCCATCCATTGAAAATCACTGAATAGGATGCAGTGGTTACACATTGCATAACCCATTGCGGAAATCTTTCAGGAAAGCCCATTCTTAACATGCTATTTTCAAGAAAAGGCCAAAAGACTCTATCATGGGCTTTATTCATGTCCAACTCTAGAGCCACATAACCTTTTTCTCATGTTTTCTTTTTCCTAATGAATTCCAAAATCTCATGGGCTATCAGCACATTCTCATTTATTGATCTTCCTAGAACGAAGGATGCTTGATTAGGCTCCACCAGATTATCCATCATCGCTTTCATCCTACTTGCCAAGATTTTCGCTACCCCTTTGTATATGACATTGCATAAGCTTATAGGTCTGAAATCTAATGGCTCTCCCGGGCTTGGAACTTTTGGAATAAGCCCGATAGATTTTTGATCCCATTTTGGATTCATAGTTCCTTATTGAAAAAGTCCTTTGCCTCCCTAATAATTTTTCCTCCAACCAAATCCCAATAGTTGTTGACAGAAACTTGCTAGAACTTTTTCTGGTCCCAGTGATTTCCACTTCTCCATTTGGAAAAATGCCTCTTTAATTTCTTCCTCGGAGATTTCTCTTTGTAACCATTCCTTATGGTCCTCCTCTAAGCTATGGCTTAGATGTTTGAGGATATTCTCCATGCTACAACTACCTTTGAATTCTGGAATCGTTGATTCATCTTATAGTGTGGACTGCATGTGATGCATTATCATTTCCCTCATTTCCTCTTCGTCTCCAATCCATTCTCCATTCACCTTTCTCAATTGTGTGACTCTATTGAAGCCTTTTATCTTTGTAACCCAATTATGAAAAAAAACTACTATTTGTCTCCCCTAGTTGCATCCATTTGATCTTTACTCCTTGGTACCAGAAATCTCTTTGAGAAGTAAGCAAGTTCTTAAACTTCTCGCATCTTTTGTGTTCTCTTCTTGATGTTGAATGTGATCCATCCTTCCTTGGATTTTCTCAATTTCTTTTGTTTTCTCCCTAATCCTCTTTTCCAACTGGCCAAACTTTTGGTCGTTCCATCCCCTAAGTGTCCTCAAGGTGTTTTTTAGACTATCAATGACCTTTAACCCATTATCCTTACCCCCTTCACCCTCAGCAAACCAAATGTTTTCTATTATTGTGTTGTTTCCTCCTTACGGATCCAAAAGATTTCAAATTTATTCCTCTTTCTCTGTGTTCGTCTCCAATCGATACGGGCTATGTTTAGGAGTAGAGGACTATGATCCGATCTTATAATGCGTAAATTCCTGATTCTGGTATTTAGAAACAATTTTATCCCCTCAAGGTGTTTTTTAGACTATCAATGACCTTTAACCCATTATCCTTACCCCCTTCACCCTCAGCAAACCAAATGTTTTCTATTATTGTGTTGTTTCCTCCTTACGGATCCAAAAGATTTCAAATTTATTCCTCTTTCTCTGTGTTCGTCTCCAATCGATACGCTATGTTTAGGAGTAGAGGACTATGATCCGATCTTATAATGCGTAAATTCCTGATTCTGGTATTTAGAAACAATTTTATCCTCAAGGTGTTTTTAGACTATCAATGACCTTTAACCCATTATCCTTACCCTTCACCCTCAAAGAAACCAAATGTTTTCTATTATTGTGTTGTTTCCTCCTTACGGATCCAAAAGATTTCAAATTTATTCCTCTTTCTCTGTGTTCGTCTCCAATCGATACGGGCTATGTTTAGGAGTAGAGGACTATGATCCGATCTTATAATGCGTAAATTCCTGATTCTGGTATTTAGAAACAATTTTATCCCCTCAAGGTGTTTTTTAGACTATCAATGACCTTTAACCCATTATCCTTACCCCCTTCACCCTCAGCAAACCAAATGTTTTCTATTATTGTGTTGTTTCCTCCTTACGGATCCAAAAGATTTCAAATTTATTCCTCTTTCTCTGTGTTCGTCTCCAATCGATACGGGCTATGTTTAGGAGTAGAGGACTATGATCCGATCTTATAATGCGTAAATTCCTGATTCTGGTATTTAGAAACAATTTTATCCCGTTCAAATTAGCAAAAACTCTATCCAGTCTCTCAAAAATTCTATGATCTCCTTTCATATTATTTATCCAAGTGAACCACACACCTTCTTGTTGAATTTCACACATGTTCAAATATCTCAATAGGTTCTTCAACTTTTTCCCCTCCTCTTCCCTGAACGAAATGCCTCTTAACTTGTCTTCCTGATCTAGTGTTTGGTTGAAATCTCTAACAAGGACTATACGAAGACTCTCCCCTCTAAATTGCTCTTTTAACTAATTCCATGCCTGATTTCTCCTACTGACTATTGGATGGCCATAAACTAGAACTAGAATCCACTTACAACCAGAAGGATTGTGTACTATAGCACTCAAGAAATTCTTTGATTTCCCTATTGGTTTAATCTTTATATCATCACTCCAAGCTGTTCATAAATCTCCCATCGAATCTTTAGGGTTGACGAATTCTCATTGAGTGAATTTTGAACAGGATAACCATCATTCAATCAAACTTTGTTTGCACTTTGTTTTTATTAAAAACAAGACATTTGAATTACAGAATTAGATCAATGTATTTAACACATGAATTGTTAGAGAGAAACCCAACCCTCTGCAATTCCAACATAGTAGCCTCATTGATTTTCAGGTGATTGATTTGGTTCAACCACCTAAAAATCTTCATCCTTGGATAAAATTTGTGAGATAACAAAATTCAGAACTTCAGTAAATAAAGTGAGTAAGATGACTACCCCTTGAACTCTATGGGCCATTACTTCTAGGATGTCAATACTACATTCAATGATTGTTTGCTTCAAATCCTCCATCTCATGTAATTTCCTTTTTTGGAAGCCTAAGATATGAAGATCCTGGACGAATTTCCTTTTTCCTCTTCTTTGGGGGTTATTTCCATAATTTTTTATTCTTCTAGACTCCATTTTATAGCTTCTTTCTAAAACTCATTCTGAAAGTCCTCTTCCAAACTCCACTTCTGAAAATCTATTTTTTGTACATCATTGTTTTGGTATTGGTCATTTGGATGATTGGATCCACTTCTGAAAATCTATTTTTTGTACATCATTGTTTTGGTATTGGTCATTTGGATGGGGGAAGAAGGACTACTATGTTGTTCCTCAATCATATTAAGATGGGCTGTTCTTCAATGTTTGCAACATTGTGTTATGGATCCTGGCCCTCAATTGATTGGTTTTTTAAAACAAGGCTCCACATTGAATTATGGCAAGCTTTTGTCATGTCCTTGATGGAACCCATCATAAAAGCTAGCTCGTGAGGTGGAAAAATCCAAAGCCATATAAACTCCTCATGGAAATTCTATACTTTTCATGTGGGAACCAAGTGAGATCATGATAATCCACCACGTTCCGCATGCCGCTTTCACGCGGAATTATTGGCTTTGCACTAGATGGTTGTGCACTAAGTGACTTTGCACTAGATTCTTCTTTCTAGTCTCGACCGGCCAACGTAATCTAATCCCAGGTAAGTACTGCAATACCAATGTTACCATCTAGTCCCGGTATTACCGACGTCACTAACCGATCATACACGGGCGAAGGATAATGGTTGTCTCTAATACCATTTGTAATGTCCTTGCGGAAACTCACAATAAAAAAGCTAGCTTGTGAGGTGGAAAACCCAAAGGCCAAGTAAACCCCTTATGGAAATCTCATACTTTCCATTTGAGAATCAATTGAGATTTTGACAGCTCTCAATAGTTTTTGGTCCAAAAATTTTGACGGAGCCCAAGCAATAAGCCCACCCCTTATATTATTTTTTTCATCTTGGATCAAAATCATAAGATTTTAGGCTTTAATCCTTGAGCTCCAGCCGATAGCCCAGCTCCATTTGCACCCATTATGTTTGTGAAGGCTTTTTTTTTTTTTTTTTTCCTTTGCTTAATGGGCCTCTTCCATTTGCCAGGCTTACAAGCCTCTTACCCCTTCTTACAAATCTTCTTTTCTTCCTTTTTCCAAGGTTAAAGTCTGATTTTCATTGGCCTCATCTGAGTCTGAAAACTGCTTATGGCTGAATCCCTTATACTGCTTGGGCTCCTCTCATTTTGATGGACTGGTCCATCATTTATAGATATTCCTCTAGCCCTCCTTCTTTCGGATGCCATCATGCCAACACATTGTCATGTTCAGAGGCAGAATTGTGTTCCTGCTAATTCTCCCCTACCCATTGCCAGAATTCATTAACTTCTACTTTCTCTAATAACTCTTTTTTTTTGGCAGTGGCATAATCATTAATTCTTCCACATCTACCCTACCCCCGCTCTATCCCATTGAGATTTCTTGTTCTGCAAAAAATGGAAGCCTTCTTGCTGTGCAACTGATAGATTGTCCACATCACATTCATCACTCATAATTATGGATTCGTTGGTCAACAGTGGGTACCAAAGTCCTTTCTACATTGACCGAAACCACGACCTAAATTTGATTTTCTATTACCATAAACTCTTCTTCAATAATGGTTCCGTTTTCAAGCTCTATCACCATAATTGGCTTGTGATTTTCCAGTTAAAGCTCGGTACCTACTTCCACCAAGAATGGAAAATTTTCTGGAGACATAGATCTGATTTCTTCCCCTTCCTCATACCCTTGAAGCTGTTCGGTTTGAGTGATCATCCTGAGGGTTCTGCGACCTCTGTGATTGTTTTTGCTCCTGATTTTCACTTGGGTCACCGAATTCCTCATTTGTTGAATGAGTTTGATTACCTTCGGGTTCAGAGCTGTCTTCCTCATTTCTGACGTTATTTTGTGAATGGTTTAACTAATTTTGGACATTTGGAACTTGTTCAATAAGGTGTTGGAACCTAAACCCATCCACAAAACGTTCCTCATTATTTTGTGGGAAGAAGTCTTAAAGTTCTAGTAAATAACCCTCTAGCACTTTGGTAAAACCTTCTGTGAGGCATATGACGGTTTCCTCTTATAGTATTGGGGTATAACTCATGGTGATCATCTGACTGAATGGGTAAACCATATTATTCCCCAATCCGTTCAAATCGGTCATCTAGATAAGCTTCTAAGATGTCGTCGTCTTTGATCCTACATCTATTGAATGTATGACCGATTGCTCCACATCTTCTACACATTTGGTGTAGTCTTTCATAGGAACAAGATACCCAGGTTCTCCCCCTGTTTTGTCGTCTAAGATAAAACCCAGTTACCAATGGTTGGGTTATGTTAATCCATACCTTTGCCCTGAGAAATCTAATAATGATTGCGTGTATTGCACCCCTCTGATCTCCTAGACCTCTCCCACCATGGATGCTATTTTCCTAGATGCTTTAGGGCAAAACACTCAATAGGTATGTCTGCAAATCTTACCCATATTAAAATGTGGCTTATCCTAATTCCGCTGAGCACAATTTGTGGTTCCTACTTTTTGTTGGTTTTGTACTAAAGCCAATTAATTTTAAAATTATAATTATATTTATTGCCAAATGATTAAGAATCTAAAGGGTCACACACATAAAGAATTTGTTCTTAGGTTAAAATAATTAAATAATTATGTGATAATTATTGGGGTTAATTTGTAAATAATTAACCTAAAAGATCTCCTATAACATAAGTTTTGATAAGATAAAAATTCTTTTATCTTAATAAAATTAAAATTAGTTTTAATTTAATCAGATACTCTATCACAATAGAATATCTGATAAGTCTGTTAGACTGTCTAATAGATAGAGAAGAACTTGACTGTCTAATAGACAGAGAAGAACTTATAAAATAGGAGACTGACGCCAAGTTAAATAGTGAGCGTACGTATAGAATTTTTATGTACAAAAAGTTTACTACAAAACGAGAGAAAAAGTACTTCTTTTGTTTTGTTAGAGTTTTCTTGAACTCTAAATTTTGCAGAGTTGTACACTCGTTGAAGGAACTAGCATATTGGTTTGGTGTCAATCAATTCTAGGAGGATCCTAAGAACTAGTTCGTGTGGATATCTTAGAGGCCGAACGTCTGTGCGGCTGTGGTTGATAGAACTTCCTTCATCAACACAATCTTCAGTGATCAAAACAGTTTTTTTTTTATACGTATGTTGAAATTGATCCTGGTGAAAATCATGTTTTAATTTCGCTACCTATAAATTGTTTATGGTATACATGATTTCCTAACACTTTTAAGAACCAGTAATGCTCTAGCAACTGTATATGGCCTGTTGTGAAGGATGGCTAGCATTTGACTAATTTCTGGGAACCCGAAGATGAAAAAATTACCATCCCTTCCCACCACATGAATTTCTTCACCCCAGTATTGTCTCATATGCCTACATCCTGTTAAACCCCAAAGCTTCTGTAATCTAGGAGGCATCCAAGCGGGCAAAAGGAGTAATAGTTTACTCCTTCCTCAACATCCTGTTCATTGATCTATAGCTCAGCACCTCTCCTGAATGATCTATAAATATTCCAATTTAGTTGAATTCATTGTGGGATATCTATCACCTCTTCTGAATATTCTGATCCATTTAGGGGGACACTACTACTTGACCAATGGTCCTCTACAAAGTGACTATCCATTTGTGGACCCTTGATGATTAAGATTTATCTTCAATCTCTCATACTGAACTTAGACCCGTGCTGATTTGTAGACCTCTGCAACACTGACTGTTTCCAATCTTAATACTTACTTTATCTAATCAGGACTATTCCTAGACTTGGAACATTATTTGTTGAGTGCACTCCATTTTGGAAATGAAATCATACACTGGATGATGATGTTGCTATCCCTATAATGCTGTTTACTTCCTAAATTTACTGATTTGAAAATGAGATAACTTTGCTTGTTGATGGGAATGGTTAACTTTGGATGAGGTTTTTTTTTTTTTTTTTTCTAAAAATGATAGAATTGTATTAAATTGCCAATGGTAAAAGATGTACAAGACTTAGCCAAAAAGGCTAAATGATCCTCATGGTTTGACAGTAGATGACAGACCCATGAAGAAAAATGCACAAGGAAACAAGACTAATGAAAAAGATTGCACAAAATAATTAATGCGATTGCAATTGAGACACCTATACAAACTAGTTGATTGACATCTATTAGAGAATTATTAAAATGCATGAAACGAAACGAAACTGAACAGCAACCCGAGTCACGAGCCGCGTCCCTAACGGTTGCTCCATGCCCTTCATGACTCTACCACATACGTTGAGTAGTTCAGAAACCAAACTACTACCGCAGACATTGAATAGTCTTACAATCAAACTAGGAACAAAAAGCCCCACATTGGAGGAAAAAGCCCCACATGTGATGAGCTTGAATGGACAAAAGCTGGAGGAAGTCGGAGAATTGCTCTAGAGTACTGTTATAGAGAGAAACTTTGCTCTAGAGTAATGTTATAGAGAGAAACATTCAGTTTAAACCAAAAAAAAAAAAGGTTCTAAAAAAAACAGAGTGAATTGAGAGAATATTGTTTTTTAAAAAAAAAAATAAAAAAAATATTGATGATTTGGGGAAGGTTCTCAAAATATTGAAGTCAATATCATGAAAATCAACTTTGAAGTCGATTCTCAAGATATCGACTTTAAATTTTTTTTTAAAAAATAAATTTATTCAACACAATCTTCAACACAAAAATTTGTCTATTTCCACATGGTAAAGATATCATAAGTTAGCAATTCATGTCATAGAGTCTCCTGCAGGAGACTACAAGATCAATTTTCATCAGCAGTAGAAATGTATCACTAACATACACTTTCTTCAAGTTCCCAAAAAAAAGAGAGGACAAAACACAAATGCTATAGGATTTCCATTGAAAACATGTAGTAGTAATCCTATTATACATGAAAATTGTACGCTTTTCTCCCATTGAAAACACAAATTGTTGTTGGAACTAAGGAATTTTGAGATGAGAAGGGACACAAGGTATCGATGGATTAAATCTAGTTCATCGTAGAATTAGTAGAATTGATTGTTAAGACCAACATCAAGAGCATAATTGATTGACTTCAGACTCTGTATCACAGTAGAGAGAAAACTGCTCCAAAAATCAACTTTAGTAGAGCAGGCACGAAATTCGTAATTCGATAGAGAATCCAAAGCTTCCACAATTACTCGTTTGCAAGAATCAGTCTTACTTTGGTTGTTTTGGAGTAGTTTATCAAGCTTTAAGCAGTCCTTCATAAAATCACATCTCCGAAGGTCTTTACACATACCGGACGTGCAATTTCCTCGATGATAGATTTTCATCCCGAATCCTTCAAAACCTTATGGGCATTACTCATCTTGAACATGGATTTCATGAACATGTTCAAGAAAATCCAATCATTAGCTAGTTGTTCTATTCTGTCAGAGATAGAACCCAATCCATCATCAAAATTGGGCTTCCAAGCATTCGCTTTCAAACGCAAGCGCCGTAGCTCTGAATGAATCTCGGAAATCCCATAAATTAAGGGAGGGGGCAGCAGTGGGGTTGGGGGGGGGGGAGAGGGGAAGAAGGGACGGATGGGAGGGGGTGGAAAGAAAAAAAATTGAATGGGGGAGAGGGGAGGGGGAGAGAGGGAATGTGGCGGCCAAGGGATTGCAAGGGCAGGGGAGAGAGAGAAATTGAGAGGGGGAAAGAGGGAGGGATAAAACGGCATAAACAAATAGGAGAAGAAAGGGAGAAACAAATGGGATGGATGAAGTAAGGCTGATTTTTTTTTTTTCATAAAGCTTGAAGTCGATATCTGGCTTCAAAGTCGATATCCGGGATATGACTTCAAAATTGATATTTGTGATGTCGATTTCTCCAAAAATGGAAGAATTTTTATAACACTAATATTTATTTAATTTATATTTTTTAAAACAAAATTTTGGGTAAAAACTCCAAGAGAACATGAAAAAAAGACAGTTTTAAATGTTAGAACATAGTTCTTTTCCTACTTGAAAAAGAGCTCTTTAGGACTTTGAAAAATATCCTTATAATTTACCTACTAAAGCATATCAACAAATTTAGCCTATTAAGACACTAAAATGATAATTTCTCAACTATCATAATATTAAAAAATGCCTTATTAAATATTCTTTAAACACACTAACAAATGCCTTTATGTAGCAAATTTCTTTTAAATAATTAATTGTTGATACAAGATTAAACTAACAAAGAAATAATTTTATCATAAATTACTACTTTTACATGCTCATTACATGAAAATAGATCATTACAAAAAAATCTATTACTAACTCTACACACATAAATAAAAGTGTAATATAAATTTCAGGCTAAACCAAACTCTACTATTATCATAAAGAAAATCCATAAAAATACAATATGTCGTATGGCCTTCCCAATATTCAACACTTAGAAACAGCAAGAACTTGATCACTACTGTCGTTGTTGGGCTTTTTGGGCTCTCTGTGCAAAAAGTTATATATTATTAGGTTAATTATTTGGTCCATTAAATAGTTTAATCTTAGTATTGGCTAAGGAAAAAAAAAGTAGAATTTCTACTGCAACTTTTAGCAAGTTTTTAATCTATACAGTCTTGAACATATTGACGATTAGATGGTCAAATGTGCTGTGATTGAGCTGAAAATTTTATTGATAGTAGAAGACTTTCCATTTTATCTTTTCAATGGTAGATATTGGGTTTTAACGGTTCAAAATTGAGATATAAAGTTTGCAAGATTATTGTAGTTTTTTGGTGAAATTTTCTACAATTTGTTATTTGTTTGAGACTTGGCTATTTTTATTTATTGTTTAAGACCATATCTCACTTGTGTAGTTGTTGAAAATTGTACTTGATATTTCATTGATTTATAGTGGAGATTTGATAGAGTTAAGGGTTCCATGGTTTTTCCTCTTCACATTTGGGAGATTTTCCATGTAAAATCCCATGGTCCTCTTGTGTTTATTTTTGATGCTTTGTGGCTTGATGTATCTTTACTTGTGTTTGAGGAGATTTTTGACTTGTTATTGTGGTTGGGTTCAATTAATTTAATATGGTTTCTCCCAATAGTATTCAAGCAAATAAAATCTAGCACTGAAATATGCAATTACATTAAAGAAAGCTTTTGTCCTTGATTCACATCCCATGCATCATGCAACAAAGCTTTCCTATTTAAGACGAAATCCTTGTCTAGAGTAGCAGTTCTACACCAGCATCATAAGACTCCACAAACATTCTCCCTTAGCCACATCATTCACTACCGCACACAAGAAAATTGTAAGGTTTTCAATGAGAAGTATTCTAAAGAACCATAGTGTTAGAGAATTAGTCCACAAACATGCACCAAACTATTGAGCAAAAGAATCTCTTAACTGAAAGAAGTGTTGGTTTTGTACTAAAACCAATTAATTTTATGATTTTAATTTATATTTGTTACTAGATTTTAATTTATATTTATTATCAAAGTATTAGAAACTTAAAGGGTCACACACAATAATAACTAATTCTTGGGTTAAAATGTTTAAAATAATTATGTGATAGTTATTAGATTCATTTATAAAGTTCACACACAATAATAACTAATTCTTGGGTTAAAATATTTAAAATAATTATGTGATAGTTATTAGATTCATTTATAAAGGTATTAATCCATAGGGTTATTGATAATAAAAGCAATTTGTGTAGAGATAAGAAATAGACTATAATCTACACTTGGAGTTCTTGCATGACAAGACTTCTTATTAGTGAAACTATAGAAATGGCCTATTAATAAGCGACAATACTAGATCTAGAAAGACACACTCTAGAAAAATCACATACAAAAAAAGACGCTTATTTCCTACAAGCCTTAAATTTTCGTGTTTCCTGTAACGTGTTTTTTTTTTCAAGAGGAGATAGTATATTAATTTAGTATTGGTCAATCCTAGTAAGGATCCTAAGAAGATGTTCGTGTGCACAACTGTTGATCGATACAACCTCCATCACTATTAGTGTTTGAATTAAAAAGGGGTATGATTTATGTACGTTTTATGTATGGATTTTCGATGTGATCCTCATTGGAAATCATGTGATTGATACATTCCATTGTGTATTTGAAAAATTAGCTTGTTGATTTCCTAACAATTATATTAGAGTTTGGTTTTGATTATTCTATGCATACTAACTGTCATGAAGGATAACGTGTTTATATATATGTGTGATTGATTTTTGAATTGTTTGAAAAGTATGATTTTCGCCAAAAAAAAAAAGAAAAAGAAAAAGAGTCAACTAGCCAATGACTATATCTATGACTAGATATTATCACCGGAATGACTCAAAAAAAAAAAAAAGAAAAAAAAGAAGGGCGGTCATAGTAAAAAGTTTCCAATGGTTGACAAGAACCCATTGCCGAAAATAGTTTCCATCGATTAAAAGTTGTTTTCTTTAGAATTTAGTTACGAAGATGGCCAGAAACCAAAAAAAAAAAAAAAAAAAACTAAAAGGGACAGGCGCATGGGTAGATTAGATTCAACCATGTAGACCTTCGACAAGCGCATATCGATCGTGGGTATTCGGGGCTGGAGTGAAAAACAAAAACAAAAACAAAAACAAAAAAAGGAAGAAAGAGGGTTGATAGAGTTTAAAATGTGTATATTTCTTGTTAATATTTTCTCAATATTAATTTGATTTTAAGGAAAAATTGTTTGGTTTGGATATAATTTGTATTTTAGGTATGTAAATTAGAGAATTGGAGGAAAAGAAGATAAAAGGGGAAAATTGGAGCAAAAATTCAGAAAGCTTCCTATTACTTGGCATTGGATGTTGGCGGGACGAGTTTGCATCAAAGAAGAAAATTCATAGAAAAGTTTTCTATCAAGACAAGGAGATTATGAGCTATCAAATTGGAGAAGGAAAGGAGATATTGTAGAAAACTTTTAGGAAACAAGCAGTTTGTTTTAGTTAGAAGTATATTTCCTATTTTTCTTATGTTTCCTTTCTGGAGTAGAATTAATTTTTAGTAAGAGTTGTTATTACTATATTTGAGGAACTAGTTTTTGTTATAAATAGGATAATCCAAAAAGGCTAAAGGCATGCAGAAAAAATAAAGAGGCAGCCACCTCTTCTCTGGACTTCATGTCCTTACCTTCATTTTCTTCATTTTCTTCCTTTCTTTAGTTTTAGGTTTTTTCTTAGAAATTTCAGCAGCTATGTTTGCCAGCATGAGTGGTTAAACTCTATTTTCTAATTCAAGGGGATGATTGATTTCAATTGCAATCACTGTGAGGTTTGCTCTTAATGTTATATTCTTTCTTTTTATTCAAGTACTTGTTAATTCTTGATTTAAGTCTTATGAATAATTGATGATTGGTTAATTTGACAAATTAATTCTTTATTCTTTATTCTTTATTCTATTTCTATTCATGAATTTAGTGATTCGTAATTATCATAAATAAGTGGACCAAGTATAAACTAGGTTATATATGCTTATGACTTGAAATATGCATGATTAACCTAGGGGAATTAACGAGACAAGATTAATTTACTATAGCTATCTTGGGGTTTTAATCTTGTTTTAATTGTTTTCATATGATTTTAATACTATCATTAAATTGATATGGAACGCTATCATACCCAGTCAATTAATGGTAAGTTTTGATTTGGGTGATGGGCTCAATCAATTACATTAGAAAAATGGAAATTTATTACGGCTATCCTAGTAAGTTTCAAGTTAAATATTTAAATTTATAAGATTATTATTCATGATCTATAATAAGTGGTATAATTGAATGCGATCAACAATTGGATTGGAAACTTAGTAAATTTGGTAATTTTCGCTATTTTCTATTTTTCTATTTTAATAATTATTTTTTTAATTTTTAGAATTTTCGTAAAATAGTTAATTATTCAAAACTCCCCCTTGCTTTATTTATTTTTCTAATTTATTGTTCAAAACTTGGAACTATACTTCGGTTCCCTTGGAATTTGACTTGGTCAGCTATTGTTGCAAATTTATTTTAAAATCACTTAAGAATTAGTGATTAGTTTTGTGAGTTTCGACAAACCTGCCAAGGGTCACACGACCAAATTAGATTTGGCCGTGTGAACCCACCTATCTTGAAGTTTGGCCAAAATTTTGGCTATAGTGATAAACGTTTTGACCATGGTTGGATAAGAAGACATAAACTAAAAGAAAAGGAAAACAGAGGTGGTTGCACAACCAGTTTGGATCTAGTCAAGTGAACCCTCATGGCCTTAGTTCCGAACAGTAACTAGATTGGAAAGGCACCACAACTGTCGGGAGGCCGATTGACTAGAAATATTTTTGTCAACGACCAAAATACTTTTGGTCACATCCAAAATCTAAAGGCAGAGGTGAAGAGCCTAAGATTGTTGGCCATTGTCTTGTTTTCATGGCCAAGTGGAATTTGGTTGGTAAAAATCCAGCCAGAAGAAACGAAAAAAATGTTTTTTTTTAAGCTATAGGCTGACAACTAGTAAAAAAAACAAAAATGAGGAATCATACTATTTTATTCCCAAAAGATCCTAGTAAATTTTATTTTAGTTTAGAACAGGCCACTAAAAATGTTTTATTAAAGTATGGCACACATTTTTTCTCAAATTTGATTATGATTCAATTTACTGGATTATTCCTAGATAGACCCAGAATATTTGGTTAGTTATATTTTTGCCCAGTATTTCTAAATAATTATATTTTATCCCAAATACTTCTTAAATAATTCAAGAATGCTATTTTAATGTGATTAAAATTGTAATACATAGAGATTCATGGCATTAGTTTACATGTAATTTGATTATTACATTATTGATCATTAATATGTGTTTATATATTTGATAATTAAATTTAGTTGTGTATTGTATGAACAATTTAATGAAATATATATAATGTCATATGTGATGAATATGTAGATAACACTGTTATTTGAATCCCTCAATTTATTATTAAAGTTGCTAGTTACATTTCATTATTATATTTAAATTAATCATTGTTAGGGTGACCTGCTAAACCAACTCAAAGTTGTTCTACCTAAAATGTTTTTTTAACTATGAGATAAGATATCTGAATAATGGGTTGGATTTGACAAAAACCCATGATTTGTTGAGCTACCCCAAGGTCAGGTGTTTTTGAGGTAAGAGTGAAGAAATACACATGACATATTTATCAAGAGTTGATAATATAACTATCTAAGAATTACAAATTATGGTTGTAATTGGTAGGTGTTACCTATTCATTAAAATTATGTTGATTTGTTGAATTCACTTAAAATTAAAATAACTAAGATGAGGTCCTAGTCTAATCTACTATGAATGTTTGTGCAAAATTCTCAAATTAATAATGAGGGATATTGGTTTGAATAAAATAGTGGGCCAAAACTAAAATTTTAAAACGACCATATATTTGCATATTTTGGGTTTGTTTATTGAATATGCATAAATTCTTATTTATCTTTATTTTATGTTGTAGAAATTGAACAATAATCTATGTAACATTTCATTTGACAAGAAGTTCACTGGCCAAAATTTATTGGACAAGCAACAAAATTTGAGAATTGTTCTTAGACAAGAAAAAATTTCTTTATGTCTTTGCAAAACCTATTTTTGATGCACCAAATAATGATGCTAAAGTAGCAGTAAATATTGCATATCAAAAACATAAAGATGATTTTGAGAGTGCATATTGCATCATGTTAACATCCATGAGTCATAAGTTGCAAAAGCAACATAAGGATATGAATGAATATACAATGCTTTCTCATTTGAAAGTTTCGTATGATCAACGTATCAGGAATGCGAGATTTGATATCTCTAAGGAACTCTTTAGTTATAAAATGGCAGAAGGATCATCGATATTAGCATGTGTTGAAGCTCATATATATCATTGAAAGTCTGGAAAAGTTGGGTTCTATCTTGTATCATTAGTTAAGTGTTAACTTGATCCTACAATCACTACCTCCTAGTTTCTCACAATTTATAATGAACTTCGATATGAATGAGGTTGAGAACCACACCTTTCTCAACTTACCTAATATGCTAAAAACAGTTGAGAACTCTATAAAGAAGGAAAATTGTACACCGTTATTAGTTGAGAATCTCAAGAAAAAGAAGGCCAAGCATGATTTTAGGAAAACCAAGAAATGTGTACCCAAAGCAAAGCCCAAAATTGAGAAGTACAAAAATTTTAAAGGTAGTTGCTTCTATTATGGTCAAAATGGACATTGAAAGAGAAATTGCAAGGCTTTTTTAGATACCTTGAAGTAAAAGAATATTACAAAAACTTCTACTTTAGGTATGTTTATGATTGAAATCAATTTTTTAACTTCTAAATTAAAGGAATGGTCAACCATTGAATGCTAGTTGCTCATTCTAAATCTCATATTGGTTTGGTCAAAAGCTTGCTTTTTCCTTGCATAAGTTCGGAATTGTGGCTGTGTCGCAACAAAACTAAATTCAATTGCGGGAATATTTCACCAGGGCATGCTAACATTGTTATTACAAAGGTTGTGCATTGGCTGAAAGACTTGTCTCATGGATTCAAACCTACCAGGCTACCACTCCTGCTTCCTTTATGGATGGCATTGTATTGGATAGATTGTAGATTGTACAGATGCCGATAACGGTTAGACAAGGGAGGTGGATACCCCCTTTCCATGGACAATTAAAGTTAAACACAGATGGCTCCAGTGTGAATGGTCAAGCTTTCTGTGGAGGGGTCCTTAGAGACTCATGCGGTTCCGTTATCCTTGCTTACTCAATAAATTTTGGGGGTGGCACTAACAATTAGGTAGAGGCTAATGCTATTCTATTTGGTCTTAAAGTGTGCTAGGAGAAAAGGATAGACGTACACTGTGTTAAGTCAAACTCGAATATTATAATTCAAGGTTTAAATAAGGTCCACAAAGTGCCATGGACTGTCACCCCTTGTATCTATCACATCCGATAAACTAGCAACACTACTACGTTTATCCATACATATCGGGAAGGGAATAGAGCGGCTGATTTTTTAGCAACATATGCTCATAGTCATGAGGATGCGCAAATTTTTGGCAAGGTAGGCTCCTTACCAAGGGCATGCTAGAACATTTGTTACGATGATATACACGGGTTGCCTTGCCCACCTTTAGAGGATGGTAAATGATTTTACTATTACTGTCTATATGTGTAGTACTTATGGTTATTTATATATACTTGTTTGTGTTGGTTTCTTTGTTTTTTGGCTGTTTGATAAATAGGACTTGCTCCGTTTATAGAGGAGATACTGCCAAAATTTCTACAAATTTTTGTCCTCTGTATACGAAGGAGATGCTGCAGAAATTTCTACGGATTTTTGTATTGTTTATGGGTTCAGCCTATACGCTACCTATTTATATAGATTGTAGGATCCTAGTTAGTCTTTTTTATGTTATGCTATTTACTCTCTATGTGATTAGGCTATACCCTGTCACTGTTATGTACTACTACTGTTACTATTAATAAAACGCCATTAGTGGACGAGTTTGTTCACTAGTGAGCCGTACTGTGTTTTGTAGTGTGTTATCAAAAATAAAAAATAAAAAATAAAAATGTGAGTCTTGTTTATTAGGAAAGATGACCAAATCATCTTTCATTTGGAAAGGTAAAAGATTTATTGAGTTATTGAGTATTATTATTCTAATGTATGTGGACATATGTCAATTTAATTTAGAGATGGCTTTTCATACTTTTTTAGTTTCACTGATGATTGTTCATGACATGATCATGTATACTTATTGAAGGAAAAATCTAAGGTTTTTGAAAATATTAAAGAATACAAATGTGAAGTTGAAGAACAACCAGGTAAAAGTATTAAGATACTTCGATCAAATTGAGGTAGAGAATAATTGAACCAAGAATTTCAAAATTATCTCAAATAGAATGGGATTCTCTCTCAATTGACTCCTCCATATACACCAAAATTAAATGGTTTATTTTCAAGGACAAATTTAACCTTATTAGATATGGTTCGTTCTATGATGAGTCATGCAATTCTTCTCAAATATTTTTGAGAATATGCTTTAAATACTATCTCTTATCTTTTGAATCATGTTCTGTTTAAAGCCATAGATTCTATCCCATATGAGATATAGTATGACAAGAAACTAAATCTCAAATATATAAAGGTCTTAGTATGTCTTACATTTGCTCAGAAGGTAGAATTAGACAAGTTTGATGCAAAATTTAAAAAATGCTAGTTTGTTGGATATCCAATAGAGTGTTTTGGGCATCATTCTTACAATCCTAACGAGCAAACAATGTTTCTCTCAAAACATGCCACATTCTTAGAAAGTGCAAATGGGAGTAATATAGAACTTGAAAAGTTCTTGAACCACAAATAAAGAGAAAAAAGAATTGGAACAAGAGTTTGTACCGCTAGATAATGAAGTACAAATTAAAACTCATGGAACACATTGAACGTAGGTCAAATAAGATACATCATGCACTCAAAAGGTATGATAACACGTTTTTCATTGATAATAATGAACATACTACCTATAAAAAAGTCTTATCTGATAAGGATTCTAAAAAAAGGCTCCAAACTATGAAATCTAAAATGGATTTTATGTACAACAATAAGGTAAGGATATTAGTCGATCCACCTGAAGGGATAAAACCCATAGAGTGCAAGTGAATTTTCAAAAAGAAGAAAGACATGGATGGTAATACTTTTGTCTCTAAAGTTCGATTGGTTGCTAAAGGTCACACACAAAAACAAGGTATTGATTATGATGAAACATTTTCAACAATTGCTATCTAAAATTCATTAGAACAGTTCTAAATTTGTCTTTAAAGGAATTGACTTTTGAAAAAAAAAAAATACTACATCAAGAGTTGACACTCATACTTTACTCTTGTACTCATTGGGGTATAGTGTGGTGAAAGCATATTAATTATATCGAATTTGATTCATGAAAAGATAAAGTTGATCATTTGACTTTTCTTAATGCTTGGATGGTCATGATATCTTAATTACTAGAGGGCTTAATATATAAATATAAATTAATAATAAATTAAAATTATTAAATTTACCTAATTTCATGACTAAATTGATTTTAGTCTAAGTGGCAATTTGTTGGCTTTGTACTAAAGCCGATTAATTTTAAGATTTTAATTTATATTTATTATCACGTGATTAAGAACTTAAAGGGTCACACACAATAAGAACTAATTCTTGGGTTAAAAATGATTAAAATAATTATGCGATAGCTGTTGAATTAATTTATAAAGTGATTAATCCTAAAGGATTATTAATGATAAAGCAATTTATGTAGAGATAAGAGATAGACTATAATCTCTTTCTTTATAGAGATTATAGTCTGATAAGAAATCTATTATTAGATAAGGTAGATTTTTCTCTACTCTAGGATTTTTATATGATAAGACTTTTTGTTTATGAAACTAGGGAAATTGCCAATTAATAAGTTAAAATACCAAGTCTTAAACGACACACTAGAAAAATTAGAGATAGAAAAATATATTTTTTGCCTTTTCCCATAAACCCTAAATTTCAGTGTCTCCTATAACGTGTCTTGATTCAAGGGGAGTTAGCATATTAATTTGGTATTAGTCAATCCTTGTGATGATCTTAAGAAGGCTTTCATGTGGATACCTCAAAAACTAGATGTGTGTGAGGTTGTTGTTTGATACAACATCACTATTAGTGTTTGAATCACAAACGGGGTACAATTTACGTATGTATTGTGTTTAGATTGTCAAAAGGATTTTGAGTCGAAATCATGTTGCTTTTATATTCCATTGTGTATTTAAGATATTAGTATGTTGATTCTCTAACATGAAGCGATTTTGAAATCACCAATTGTAATCTCAAGGATGTAGTGAAAGAGAGAGGAGAAGAAAGTATTTGGTGCTTGCCCACATCAAGTAAGTGCTTCACCTAATAGAAACTCTTAATCTATATTACCAATCTAGACTCCATCACATGGCTGAAGATTTAACTCATCATATTCACAGAAATATATAGTATCCATTCTTTAAAATGTGAATAAAATAGATATAAAAGGCATAATTATACTCATATCAGCAACATAAAATCCAAAAGCAATATAAGTCTAACAATAACCAACTTGATGAAAAGTTTAGTCTCTTTGGTATATTATCCAAATCTGAATTTAAAAAATTCTTTCCTATTTATATAATGCCCAAAGAGATCAACTTTGGAGCAAAATGTACTACTAATTAAGCCCCATAAATACCACAAGAGTTTAGGAAGATGGGAATATTTTCTGCAAAGGTTACTTGGAAAGAGACACGACTTTGAGTAGATTCTTATTAACAACACATCATTATATATTCTAACACATAAAATTGCATGGGTAAATAAATCCAAGGGTGCCTTAGCTTGGTAACAAAATTTGATTTGATTTCTTTTATTTAAAAGTTTCAATTAAATAGTGTTAGTTCATTTTGTTGGGGCAATAATATATCGAGAGCCAAATTAATATAGTTCAGTAATTAGTAAGAGCCTAACTTAAACATAAGAGTTTAAATCAATAGACCTTATGCCATTTCTACTTATATAGTGCTCAAACTCTTTCAACTTTTCTAATGTGGATCATATTGACACTTCGACACTCAAGTCAGATAATTATTTCTACTTATGTCTTTTCTACTTATATAGGTCCTCAAAGACACTCCGACGCTCAAGTTACATAATTATTCAAGAAAAGAGAATATTAAATTAGGAGTGCAATTGGTTGTAATTGGGTGTAATCCATTGTAGTTGGATTAGCTTGACTAAAATTGGTTCCTCCTTATGCTTAAGAAGAGTTCTTTATATAATAGCCACAAGATAAGAGAAGATAAGAAAGTTCAAAGATAACTCCCACTCAACTTTATCTCAATAATAGGATGACTCAAATTTATCTCAATAATAGGATGACCATAATATGAAATTATTTTTATCCTCATCATTAGGTTTTCAGGTTTATTTATTTATTTTTAATATAACTTTTCTGATGTGAGATAATACCATGGACCTCAGCTCATGCTTTAGCCAAAATCAAGATGTATAATTCGTCACCAATCATAAGAAACCAAAACCATTTTATCGATATTATAATTAGATATAGAAAGAATCTAAAAAATTCTTTGATTTTATGTAATTTGATTAAGAATTTGAGCTATTGATTTGGGTTGATTTTAATGAAGGTACAGATTGAAATCAAATTATCAAGTTAGAGAATTAATCAAATTTTTTTGAATATTACGATAAATCAAAATTTGGGACTAAATCGAGAGACAATTGATGTTATTTACCCAAATAACATATGTTCAACGAGACTATATTGTTCCATACTATTGCTAATGACCGACTCACTTTGTACATACCTCTCAATAATAGGGGCTTAATTTTCAAAGGTTTATGCCATTTTTTTGTTAGGAAATTGACATATTTTTCTTTTAGAAAGAAGGAAACTACCTTTTTGTGTAGAATTATATTTTCTGTGATAGTTTCCAAATCTGATATTGATTTGGAGTAGAGACCAAATTGTTTCCGATTAGTATTATTATTTGATTAAAAATCATATAATATTTGTTGTTATAAATAGTGGTTTGGCCTTGTATGGAAAAATATGAGAGATACAAGAAAGAGATGTAGTTCTTGCAGCTGAGAGAGGTAGTCCAAAAATTTTGGATTGACATACAATGGATATTCTTATATTGGTTTTTCTCTCATAATAAATATTTGATTCTCTTGGCCGATGTAGGTTTTGAAATTGAGCATAACCATGTTAAATCCCTATATTATTCATGTTCTATACTTGGTTTATTTTTCATTAAATTGTTGTATTTTTAAATCATTAGTATTTGTGTTTGTTTCAGTGTATTGTTTCCCAACATTTTTATACTCTTACCGCCATGAATTTTGTTAGGAATTTGTGCGTTGTTTCCCAACATTTTTATACTCGTAGCACCACGAATTTGTTAAGAATTTGTGTAGGGGAAAAACACCAAACAACATTTTTATACTCATAACACCATGAATTTGTTAGGAATTTGTGCAGGGAGAAAACACCCATAGAGCCCACAACAGTTACTAATAAAGAAGTTGAAACCCAACTTAGACCCAAAAGTTTAACCTAATAGGTTTTGAACCCAACTTACTTATTAAGTGTTTTGTGTCTCTCTCTAAAATTGATTTGGGATTCTTTACACCTAGTTATGAACTTTAAAAATGTCCTCTTTCATGGGTAGTTTACACATTAAATTCAAATTTCATTTAGGCCTATTCGCCTGTCAATAGTACTCTTTGCAAGCCTATCTCTTTTTTTCCAAGTCTACATATGTCTACATATGTACTCTCCTCTTCACAAGTCTACATATGTACTCTCAAAGTATCCAATTAGCCGACTTAATCCCCCACGTAAACTTGACCTAATCTCTAAAGGTCCAACCTAAGAGGTCATCCGTGTATACACCATGTACACTTGCCACCGGCTAGCCCAAAACAATGTGTTAGGAATTGTTGTTGGGAAAAACAATGTGCTGAAATAAACACAACTATTGATGATTTAAACAAAACAATATAATGAAAAATAAAGCAAGCATAGAATATGAATAACATAGGGATTTAACATTGCTTGACTTTATTTCAAAGTCTATATCCACTAAAAGAACTGGTACTTTATTATGAGAGAAAAACTTATATAAAAATATCCTTTGTATCTCAGATAAAAAACCTTAGACTACTTTACTCACCCTCAAAAACTACATCTTTTCCTTTTGTGTAATATCCTTTATATTTTGTGTACAAATCCTACCCGTTATTTATAATAACAAATATTACTAATTTATAATTAAATAATAACACCAATAGAAAACAATTTGATCTTTACTCCAAATAATAACACCATAATTTACACCTCTGGTAATCCCCTGACCTAATGCCGTTGCAAATGGGGGAATAAAATTGTCGAATCCTAAGATCTAAGCTGCAAAATGGAAAGCCTCAAATAGTATAAGGTATTAATCCATCAAAGTCAAGTTGGCAAGAAAAGATTTTAGAGGATAATTGAACCTTACATACTTCAAAATTGAACAATAAGACATAAAAATGTCATTAAAAAAATTATTTGTATCAGTTGGAGAGAATGATCATAGAAATTATATTTGGAGAGAAACAAAAGTTAATGTGTCTAATAGTGACCGTAGCGCTAATTGCAACCTTGAACAAGTCATAATACAGAAGACAAGACAATGATGGATAATATCCGCATTGCGACGAAGATTTGTGCAAATGATTGGCTTCCTGCAGTGTAAAATGAAAGGGAAGAAAATATACAATTGAGTTTGAGAAATATACCAATTTTGTCTGCAAAAACTTTACCATTGCTCAATCTCCCAGTTGGTCCACCGGGAAAGTCAATTCCACAAGGTGAACAATTTGCCTTGGTTATTGTAAGGAGATTATTGTTATTTCCATTATCGAGAAGGAAGTCCCCTAAGCTGAAATAACACGGCACTTGTGGGGCACCAAAATTTTGTTGAATGTTGAAATGGCAATAGCATTTATTCACGATGTTAGCCATGGAAGCCCAAATGTTTCCGTACGTTTCCCAGAGAAGAAATGATTTACAGAAGATCTGAAGAAATGAACTACTATCCTAGTTTTAGAAAAAACAGTTCAATTTTAATGTTTTTTTTTGTACGTTTCCCAGAGAAGAAATGATTTACAGAAGATCTGAAGAAATGAACTACTATCCTAGTTTTAGAAAAAACAGTTCAATTTTAATGTTTTTTTTTGAAAAAAAAGGTTTCTTTTTTGTGTTAAATCATTGTATTACTCTTATTAATAATGATAATACCTAACATAGAATAAAAATGTAAAATTATATATTTTATTGTGAATAAAGTATATTGTATCTTATAAATTTAAAAAAGTTATAGCAAATCAAAAATGATTTTTTTTTTTTTTTTTTGGAGAAAGGAGGGGGATATTACTTTGTAACAATTCAATTCACATTGTGTGTTGAACTTAAAATTAAGATTTGAAATGACCAAAATAAAATAAAATAAATAAAATAAACCTTTGTACTCCCCAAATTAACAAGTAAACCATTACACTAATATAGTTTGATTTTGTTTTGAGATTGTCAATGTGTAAATTGCTATTGACTTTTTGACACAATTAAATATTAAAACACATGTAATGTATATTTTAACAGTTTCATAAATTTTTAAGTAATAAGGTTTATTTTAAATTTATGTTTAATGATAATACTTAATCACTTTAAGATAGCAAACAAGAGGACTTTGTTTTGGTCATTTCATATTTTAATTTCAAGTTCAACACCAAATGTAGATTAAATTGTTACGAAGTGTTGAAGCAAGATTTGTTCAATCTAATACGAGTCGACCGAGTAAATGATAACCTTCAGATTGACGGAGTTGGGGTTGTAAAAGGTTTAATAGCCCACTTGCAAGTTTCCAATCAAATGTATCGTTCGCATACAGGACGAGATTCCAGGTGAAAACGAGTCTTCACATAGAAACATAACTCATGAATTGAAAGTCCAGTAAAGTTCTTGATTCAAGATCAGCAAGCCACTACGTCGATTTAAGTTTTTAAGGACCAGCAAAACAAGGTCTAGGTGGTTCCTGGGACAAAGCCTCCAACCCTCAAATAAGATAAAAACTGAGGTGAAATAATGTATAGAGATAGTCTAAAACATATTACAAGTAATGTGCAGTATTCTGAAAGAAAAGTCTCCATTACTCTTTATATACAGATGATCAACACCTATAATCATTCTTACCATTTCCACATAAGGAAATAACAGTTCATAAGGGACTGGACATATCAAATTTCTTTATTGTGCATATCCTATTCTGTGAGAAAGATTAAACTAAATCTTATCTCTTTAATTAAGGCATATGAATTAGCATATGTCCATATCTTATCTTTTTAAATAAATCAATCAAGAAGCAAGTTATGTTGGTTTCAAAAGAATATTAAAATAAAAAATATAATAGAACTTAGATGATCTAACTTCCAAGATATGTACACGCCCGGCTGAATAGCCTTTAATGTAGGCACAAAGGACGAGAGTGACGAACGTAAAAATCAATCAAAATTGATTTCTACGGATGGTCTTGAGCAGCGACAAACTAAGCCGGAAGTCAATTTTAACAAGATGGCCACACAAAACAAGTAAAGCTTACAGATGAAACTGAAGGCTTACAAAACTTTATCGCAACTAGAAGTTAAAAACAAATGCTATGTTTCAATTCACGCTCATTTGCAAAAAGTTAATTTTTTCTTACAAAATAAATAAACTATCCAAACACCTTTTTATTTCAAATTTTAAAATTCAAAATTTCTCCCTAAATTTTCCTCACATAATTTTAAAATTGTTTCCATCCAACACAATTTTAATTTTTCCTCCAAAATACTTTTTCTTATAAAAACTTCCCACAAAAAATTTCACACATTTCAATACAAAATTTTTCAAATAAACCACATCCTCAAGAATATTTTCAACACAAAGCTATTGGCTCTTGTGGTAGAAGTCAGAATTTTTCTTTTTTTCTCTATATAATAAAACTCTAAACAATATCTTCTATTTATATGATTCAACAAAACTCAATCTTGTTGGAATTTAACTATCCAATTTCCCAAAAAACAATTACTAAAACCAAAACTAAATTAGAACAACTACCAAATTATAAATCTATTAGAAAATTTAGTTTAATTCTATTACATTGCTTTTCTTACACTAATTTTTCATAACTTGTCATATCAAACATTTTCTTCAACTTCCTAAATGAATTCATCTTCAATGCTTTCGTAAAAATTATTATCCACTTGATCTTCAATTTTCAATAATCAATCACAATTTCTTTTCTCTTAAATAATTCACAAATGAAGTGAAACTTGATATAAGTATGTTTGTTTCGGCCATGAAATACTAGATTTTACCAAAGTACTATCATACAAAATTGTAGTTGCTCTATCTTGTTTATACTAAAGAAAATCAAGCATCCTCGTAAGTCACAATACTTGAGAAGCATTGTTAGTTGTTGCAGTGTATTTTGCCTCTGCGGGAGGTTTGATTGTAGTTTGGAATGAAAACTTTTTCCATTGTGTTGAGGCTGTTCTAGAGCAGCGATATATTTTGCTCAGAGGTAAATTGGATGGCTCAAACTTTGAGTGTGCTTTTTGCAATATATATGCCCCCAACTGTGATAATCAAAGAAGAGGCCTTTGGATTGAGCTGTCTAATAGAGTAGCAAATTGGCAAATGCCTTGGTGCTTTGGAGGGGATTTTAATGTGACGAGGTTGCCTGAAGAAAGAAGCGGTCAAGCTGGTAATCCATTAGCAATGAATGAGTTCAATGATTTTATTGAAAATTTGCAGCTGGTAGACTTGCCTCTGTCTGATGGGCAATACACCTGGAGCAATAATCGTGAGCATCCAGTAAGTAGTAGGCTAGACAGATTTTTGTGCTCGTGTGAATTTCTGGATCACTTTCCATCGGTGGTTCAGCGTGTGCTACCAAGGTCTCTATCTGATCATCATCCCATTTTTCTAGCCACTGAGGAGGTAAATTGGGGCCCTCGACCTTTTAAGTTCTTTAATCACTGGCTCGACAAAGAAGGCTTCAACACTATGGTCCGTAATGAATGGAAAGATATTGCAGCTCAATCTAGGAATAATGCTGGGCTATGGCTAAAGCTAAAGAGACTTAAGCCACTCATTAAACAGTGGAAAAGTCAGAACTGTGAGGCAGATCCCAATTTCATTCAAAGATTGGAGGAGGAGATCGATAAATTGGAGAAAGAGGATGCATCAAATGTGTTACCGGCTGATAAAAGAATTGAACTTGCAAATAAGCGGGGCCAGCTTTGGAATTTGTATCGGGCAGAGGAGAGAGCTTGGATGCAGAAGTCTCGAAGTAAATGGCTTCAAGAAGGAGACAGGAACACTAAATATTTTCATCTGATGGCTTCCACAAGGAGAAGGGTGAATCTTATCAGCAATCTAGTCTTTAATGGAAGGAGAGTGACGCAACCAAGAGAGCTGAAAGATGCAGTTGCAAAGTATTATTCAGACTTCTACAACAAGAAGTCGGCAGTTGGAGTTTTGGAATTAGATTGCCAATTTCAAAGCATATCAGATGAACAAAGGGATAACCTTGAAGTCCCGTTTTCGGAAGCTGAAGTTTGGGCAGCTATCAAGCAGTGTGATGGTAATAAGGCTCCTGGACCAGACGGCTATAATATGAATTTCTTCAAACATCATTGGAGCTCAGTCAAACAAGATGTGATGTCTTTCCTTGAAGGCTTCTTTGAGACCGAGACTTTTGACAAGGCGATTAACTCTTCTTTTATCACTTTGGTTCCTAAGATGGAAAATCTGTCCATTTAAAAGATTATAGGCCTATAAGCCTTGTGGGAGCATTTACAAAATCGCCAAAGTACTGCAATCGATTGAAAGGGTGATTAATGAGGTGATCGAGAAATCGGTTATGCGTTCCTAAAAATAGACAATTGTCGATTGTTTCTTAATTGCCAATGAAGTCGTTGATTATCTCAGGAAAATAATAGGAGTGGAACCCTGTTGAAGGTAGACTTTGAAAAAGCATTTGACAATGTTGATTGGGATTTCTTGGATTATGTCATGCTAAAGATGAACTTTGGAAGGAAATGGAGAAGTTGGATCCGTTTCTGTGTGGCTACTGTGACAATGTCAATTTTAATCAATGGCTCTCCCACTAAGCAATTCAGTATCAAAAAAGGCCTTCGCCAAGGCTGCCCTCTGTCCCCAATGCTTTTTAATATTATGGCGGAAGCATTCTCCGTTCTCATGCAAAGGGAGTCTTGTGGCTCTTTGAGGGTAAGCATAGGTCAAGGTAACTTCAGTTAGCTCACCGCAATATATGCATTTATACTCTTGTGTTTATAAAACCTGAATCTAAAAGTGTCTTGAATGTGAAAAGAATCCTCAGATGTTTCGAGGTGGTGTCTGGATTGAAGATCAACTTCAACAAAAGCAGTTTGATCGGGATTGGGGTTGATGAGGGTCTATTGAACGGTTGGGCCGATTATTTTGCTTGCAAGGTTGAAACCTTCCCGGTCAAATATCTTGGTTTTCCTCTAGGTATTAATTCTGCTGTGCAAAGTATTTGGAGGCCTATCTTGGATAAAATGAGATCAAAGCTCGCTGGCTGGCAAACAAGGTACCTTTCAATAGGTGGCAGAGTAACTCTTATTAATTCCGTCTTGTCAAGTTTACCGATCTTTTTCCTATCTGTTTTTAAGTTACCTTGTGGAGTTAAAAACGACATGGATAAATTGATACGGAGATTTCTCTGGGGTAGTTCAGAGCATCAGCGCAAATTACATTATGTGGATTGGACTACAGTAAATGCTCCAAAGTGGCTTGGGGGATTAGGCATGATTGACTTTCATTTAAAAAACTCGGCATTGTTATCAAAAAGGTTATGGAGGTTTGGCAATGAGGTTAATTCACTATGGAGGACCTTTATGGTGGAAAAATATGGACTTGACAAGAAGCGTCTCCTCCCCACTCTTAGCAATAATAGATTTGCCTCCAACTCATGGAAAGCTATTACTGCTCCTCTCACTCCCTCTAATAAATTTTACGATGTTGTTACACAAGGAATGAGAGCGTTACTCGGGAAGGGAGACTTCATTGTGTTCTGGCATGATGAATGGATAGAAGGTAAGATTCTAAAATTGTGCTTTCCTCGCATTTATGCCCTGTCGGTGAATAAGGAAGGATATGTGGCCGAATATGGAAACTGGAGAAATGGTCAATGGGACTGGAGGATTGATCTCCGTAGGAATGCTCTGGATTGGGAAAAACAACAGTGGGAAGGACTATTAAACATTCTGAAAGGGCAATATCCTAGCCGAAACTTCCAAGATCGGATCATTTGGCGAGCGGTCCCGAATGGTACATACTCCACCTCTTCTTTTTACAAGTCTGTGTTGCTACCTCAAAGGCAAGGGCAAGTTAACTGGAACCTAGTGTGGAAAGGGTATGGACCACCTAAAGTGGAAGTCTTTGTCTGGCAACTAATACATCAAAAACTGCCCGTGAGAAGCTGTCTACTTAGGAGGGGCATTATTAGAGCAGAGCTTGCTATGTGTCCATTTTGTAATACTGAGCTAGAATCTGTGCAACACTTGTTCTTTGATTGTTGGTGTAGTTGGTCGGTGTGGACTAAGTGTTTGGAAACGTGGGGTATTACATGGGTCTGCCCGGGAGATCCTTTTATATTCCTGAGCAGTTGGCAGCAGACCGCCCCAGAGTGCAAAGGAAGGCAACCTTGGATTCTAATGTTTTATGTCATCTCATGGTCTATCTGGCTGTGCAGGAATCAGGTTACATTCAATAATAAGAGCTTTGATCCCGACCAACTCTTAGATTTGATTTTTATAAGATTTGCAACTTGGTTTAAGGCGAAATGGCCATCCTCTTCATCATCCGTCACAGATTTATTCCGGCAGCCGAATAGCGCAGAAGTGAGTCAGGTACACGGATGCAGGAAGACAAGTGCCTCTTGGTCTCGACCTCAACCTGGTAAAATGAAGTTTAATGTAGATGGTTCAGCAATTGGGAAACCAGGTAGGGCTGGGATTGGGGGTATTCTAAGGGACGATTTGGGCAAAACAAAGGCAGTGTTTTCTAAGCATGTCGGAATTTTGGATTCAAATCAGGCCGAGTTCTATGCTATCCGTGAAGCTTTCTGGGTATTTTCTGAGTCTATTTGGAAGCTCTCTCATGTGCTGGTAATTGAAAGTGACTCGGCTAACGCAATTAATTGGCTAAATAATCCAAATGAATACCCCATGGCACCTAAAGAATGTCTCTAACCATCTTGACCTGCTGAAGGAGAAAATTAAACAATGGGAGGGCTATCATATTCCAAGGGACATGAATAGTGTGGCCGATAGGTTGGCAAAGTCAGGACTATTCAGATTGCAAAACCTGTTGGCGTTTATTGAGGAATAAGTGTTTGCCTCTGCTTTTTGTTATCTTCTTTGTTATCTTCTATTTCTTGTTTCTATAGTGGCCGGATGAGTAGGAGTGGCATTTTCAATGTAACTTTTACTCTAAATTTTTAATAAAAATCTCTGCTTTATTGGCTTGTCAAAAAAAAAAATTGGTTGTTTCTTTAAATTCCAAGAAAATATTCCAAAACTAATGAAGAATACATTAATGAAGAATACATAATCAAAAGTATTCTTTCAAACTAATGAAGAATACAAAATCAAAAGTACTCTTTCTCTCCATAGTATTTCCAACCCAATCACTATCAATGAATCAAAGAAGATCAATAGAATAACCTTTTACATAAAAATTTCATCACCTTGAGTACTTTTGATGTATTTCAAGATTTTCTTAATTAACTACCTGCGAGTGAAACTAATATGGATTTTTCATAAATATGCTAATCAAGGCCATATTAAAATTAATATCAAGTCTCAAAACTGTCAAATATCTCAAACTCCATACTAGATTTTTAAGGGAAGTAGGGTCCACTAAAATGCTAGTATGATTTTTGGTCAAATACAATCATTCTTCAACTAGAGTCAAGATTGGTTTTGCACTATCCATTTTGGACTTTTTCCAAATATATCTAGTGTATTTTTTTGGCAAATAAAAATGCTTTGATCAGTCTACGAAACTTCAATTCCAAAGAATTATGACATAAGAGTCATGTCCGTCATCTCAAATTGAATCATAGCCTCCCTAAATTTTACAACCAAGTTGGAATTATTCTTGATAAATATAAGATCACCAATGTATATGCATACAATGACAACCACACAATTAATAGATGACTTCATGTATAGACTATGATCAAAAGGACAATGTTATAAGCCACTGTCAACGAGAAAATAATAAATATGGGTATACCATATTCTTGGGGCTTATTTCAGTACACATTATTTTCTTGACATTTTTTTTCACAAATCTTGCAGTTGCTTAATTTACACTCCTTATTCAAATATTCATTTAAAAATACAAACTTTACATCCATCTAATGTATTTTTCAACTATTTTAGACATCTAAGGAGATGATTAAATGAATAGTATGAAACTGAGCAACAGGTATAAATATTTCAAAATAATCAATGTCAAATTTTTGTTTATAACTTTTAACAATCAGCCATATCTTGGGTCTATCTACTTCTTCATTGGGCTTGTATTTTGTCTCGTAAACCCACTTAACACCAATGGGTTTCTTGCTATTTGGAAAATTTGTGAGTTCCCAAATATTATTTTTTTTTAATGGCATGAATTTATTTAGCCATTGTTTTTTTCCCAATGACCACGTGAATAGTATCTTCAGAAGCAACAAGACCACAATCCACCGAAAAAAAAAAACAAGATTAGTAACATTTTTGTCAGATAAATTTTGAAACAATGTAATCTTGCAAATAAATAGGCAGATGCCTTTGTCTCTATGGATGACCATACTAAGTAGGAAAAGGTTGAAAAGGAACATGCTATTGTTTTAGGTACTTCATACTAATTGATCTCATCACCATCACTATCATCAAAATATAAAGGTTGTGGAGGATGACTGACTGACTGCTGCATCTGGCTCTTTTTCTGACCAGTCCCCGACACCTTGTTCATTTAAGTTGACATCTCTGCTAAGAATGGTATTCCTTATTACAAGGTCGAGTAACTTGTACCATTTAGTTTTAGAATTGCAGTCAATAAAAACTCAATTTTCTGCCTTGTCATCAAGTTTCTTTCCAAGAACATAAAAAATATGTGCATAAGTCAAGCAACCTAAAACTCTAAGATGAGAGATATTTGGTTTTTTAATGGATTAAACTTCATAAGGAGTTTTCCCACTATTGCATCTAGTGGAACATCAATTTAACATATAAAAAATAGAAAAAACTACTTCTAACCAAAAACCTTTGGCATATGCTCGACAACTATCATTGATCGCACCAAGTCCGTCATAGTTATATTCTTCCTTTCTGCAATGCTATTCTACTAGGGAGTGTACCATGCTATCAATTGATGCTTAATCTCATGATGTACCAAAAAGTCATCACGCACTGTGTATTCTGTGCCTCTAGCAGTTCTCAAAATTCCGATGGAGTAACTACTTTATTTTTTAACATACACTTTAAAACTTTCAAAAGTGTTATAGGCATTAGACTTATTTTTCAAAAAATAAACCTAGTCCTTTCTACTAAAATTATCAATGAAAGTAATAAAATACTTATTACATCCATTAAAAGAAATATCCATTATGCATAAATTAGAACGAATAAGTTGTAAACGTTCTTTTGCCCTCTAAGCCATGCTTTTAGGAAATAGGTCCCTATGTTTTGTTTTTTTTTATCCAAAATACAAGATTAACACTGTTTATGAAGAAATATAATGGAAGACAGTCCAAAAATAACATTATCTTGGGCCAAAAGCTATTAGCCACAAAAGTGAAGGTGTCCAAATCTCATTTGCCACAACCAAGTATCATCAATTTCAATAAAATTAAAGGGTAAATTACATCTACTGCCCCTGTAGTTCGTGTAAATTACCAATCAAACCTTGAGATTTGGTAAAACTACCAATACCCCCTTAAGGGGGCTAAATGTTATGAATTTATCAAATTTAAGGGGGTATTGGTAATTGTCCAATTTTAGGGTTTGATTAGTAGTTTTTACAAAGCATAGGGGTAATAGATGTAATTTACCCAAAATTAAAACAAGTTGAATCACCACAATTCAAATTAATAAAAAAACAATATGCTATTAGTCATGTTCACCTTTACAATCAAATCCAATCTATAATCAGTGATGGTGCATAGGAGTTTTCAAAAATGCAAATCATAATCCTTCTATTGAAATTGACCCAAAATCAAAAGATTTTAATACAAATCAGACATAGAACTGAGTTGGTGAAGGTCAAACATTACTTCAAGGAGAGAAATTGTTGTAACAATACATTGTTGATGCTTTTGCACAAGTAGAATAGAATAACTTGAATTGTATTCGAAACAATCAAAGAAAAACTAGGACTAATTTGTACAAAGGTTTATGTGATAATGTTGTTTGAGGTGATATGACAAAAGCATCAGCAGGAAGATGATTAGTGTTACCTTCTACATTTACTTGTGGCCCAAGGTATATGGTTCAAAATTATCAAGATGCTATGGGTATATGTAGATTTATGGCACCTCCTGATCTTTTTATTACTTTTACATGCAACGAAAATTGGTGAGAAATCAATAGAGTTTTGACCATTATTCCTAGTCAAAAGGTGGCACATAGGCTTCATATTGTTGCAAGAGTTTCTAAAATCATATTGGACTAACTGATGAGAGATATAACAAGTGGACAACATTTTGGAGCAATATTGGTAGGTAGTTTATTTAATATTATTCATTAAAATTTAAATTTAAATTGCATAAACTAATCATGTGAAATTATGTTCATTCTTTACAGCTATATACACAATTGAGTTCCAAAATAGAGGATTGCCACATGCTCATATTTTGTTGTTCTCACACGGAAATGATAACTATCCAACAGGTTCTCATATTAATAAGATAATTTCAACTAAATTGTCTGACAAAGAGATTGACCCTTTGGCATATGAAACTGTATTGAAGTTTATGATTTATGGACCCTGTGGCCTTCTTAACAAAAAATCACCTTGTATGGAAGATGGAAAATGTTCTAAACATTACCCTAAAAGATTTCAATCCGATAAAACTATTGTGGATGAAAGTTTTCCATTGTATAGAAGAAGAAACAATGGGAGACAAGGAGTAAAAAATGGTGTTATGGTTGATAATAGGTGGGTTATTCCACGCAACATGGATTTGATTGTTTAGTTTAATGCACATATTTGTATTGAATGGTGCAATCAAGGAAGGTGAATAAAATACGTATTCAAATATACGTACAAGGGTATAGATAGAACCACATTTGTTGTAGAAGAAAATATTTCTACTGACATACATACATATAGGGAATCAAGTTGTGCATGAAGTTGATGAGATTAAAAGATATCTTGATTGTTGATATTTGTCTGCTTCTGAGTCTATATAGAGAATCTTTAATTTTTTATATCTAGTTTGGAAATCCATCTATTGAAAGTTTAAATTTTCACTTTCAAAATGAGTAAACTATTTTTTTTTTCAATAATGAAGAAGAATTGGATGATGTGCTAAATGGAGAAAATATTCATACAACAATGTTCATTCAATTGATGAAAACTAATGTGGTAGATGTATCTAGTCAACAATTAACTTATATTGAATTTCCAACACAATGGACATGAAGTAAAAAATAAAAAAAGTGGACAGAACTCAAATCAGGACATTCCATAGGTTGAATGTATTTTGTTCATCCACTTTTTGGAGAACAATTCTATCTATGAATGTTGCTGAACATTGTTAGGGGTCCTAAAAGTTTTGAAGAGATTAGAACTCTCAATGGAATTGTTTAAGCATGCAATACATTGGGCGTATTAGATGAAGATGATGAATGGCATTATGCAATTAATGAGACAGCAAATTGGCAAATAGGTGAACAGTTTAGAGACCTGTTCATGATAATGCTATTATTTTGTGAAGTTGTTTACCCATTAAATTTGTGGAAAAATAATTGGAAGATTCTTTCAGAAGATATACCATATTGTCAAAGGCGGTTATTGGGTAATGATGAAATATCATTCACAATTTCTCAAATAAAAAATTATATATTATATGAGATTGAGAGAATTTAAATCAAAGCATGAGTTCATTGAAGAACTTCTCTACCTTCCCATTCCTAGAAATTTCACAATTAAATGACCTTCATAATAAACTAATAGCAGAAAAGTTGAATTACAATAGAGTGATTCTTGCAGAACAACATGCTCAATTATATGTTGGATTGAATATTAAAAAATTAATAGTATATAATTATGTGATTGATGTCGTCCAAAATAATACTAGTGGATTATTTTTTATTTATGGTAGTGGAGGAATAGGTAAAACATATTTATGGAAAACTATTATTACTCATTTACCTTTTGAGGGAAAGATTGTATTAGTTGTAGTTTTATCTGGCATTGCATTTCTTTTACTACCAGAAGGAAGGGCAACTGATTCAGGATTCAAGATTTCAATAGTTATTGATGATGTTTCCACAAGTGAAATTAATCAAGGATTGCAATTAGTAGAGTTAATTTGTAAGTCATCATTAGTAATATGGGATGAAACTGTCATGCTGCACAGAAATGTTTTGAAGCAGTTGAGAGCACATTTAGAGATATTATGAGTTTTGAATATAATGACTCAAAAAAAAAAAAAGATTTTTGGTGATAAAACTGTTCTTCTTGGTGGTGATTTTAGACAAATTCTTCTGGTGGTAGCCAAAGGAGGTAGAATTAAATTGTAAGTGTTTCAATCAACCGATCTTATTCACTTTGGTCAAATCGCAAACTATATTCATTATGTATAAATAAGCGATTGACACAAAATCATTTAGATTTAGATCTACTCAGTCTTCTAAAGATTTTAGTGAATGGGCGTTAAATTTGGGTGAAGGTAGACTGCCTACTTTTGTCAAAGAAGAGAAAGATGAGCCCAATTGAATTCATGTTCTTGATGATCTTTTAATATCCAAAAATGGTGATTTCATACGAGATATTGTTGATACCATATATCCTAATTTGTTGAGTGATTATAATGATAAATCCTACCTCAGCAAAAGAGTTATAGTTGCCCTAACCAATGATGTCATTGATGAATGAAATGCTGTTAGTTTATCATTGATTCCTAGTGACTCAAAATTGCATTTAAGTGGAGATAAAATTTCAAGTACCACAGAAAATGCAAATGAACAAGCTTTATTGTATCTGACAGAATTTTTGAACACAATCAAATTCTCTAGTATTCCAAACAATAGCATTCAGTTAAACGTTGGCATACCAGTTATTTTGCTGTGGAATTTAAACCATAGTCCGGGATTATGTAATGTTACTCAGTTGCTTATAACTAATTTGGGTGCTAACATTATTGAAGCTAAAGCAATAATTGGTACTAGCATAAGTACTCGATTTTTCATTCATAAAATTGACATGGTGTCGCCAAATTCTTCTTTTCCTTTTACTATAGTTAGACGTCAATTTCCTGTGAGTGTTTGCTTTGCTACGACCATAAATAAAAGTCAAGGATAGATGTTTGATAATGTTGGAGTTTATTTGCCAAAACATGTGCTCACTTATGGACAATTGTAAGTTATTGCTTCTTGAGTGACCTCAGAAAATGGGATGAAATATCTCATCAAAGATGAACACAATAAAGCAAGCAATTGTACCAATAATATTCTATACAGAGAATTTTTTGATAATTTGGATAGCGGTACAACAATGTTCATACTTTTTAATATATAAAAATATTACATTATATTTTCAATCTATTTATAATACAAACTTTTTTGCATTATTTGTTGTTAAGTTTAATTATATCTTCTTTTATGATTATAACATATATTATCATTATTATGTGTATTCAAAGTGCAAACCTATTTAATACATTATTTTTTGTTTATATCATTTACAAGTGACTATGACTTGCAATCATAAATTCTTGGATCAATTAACTATTGAGTTTTGCATCAGAAATCAAGGTTGAGATAACATGCATGTGGCATGCAGTTAACATAAATAATGGTGAAATGATTACTTCAGAAATGGTTCTCTTGGATGAAAATGTAAGCTTTTAAATATTTTTACTTAATATTCTCAAGCTTACTATTAATTTATGTTCTGAATATGACTCAAAAAATGCACAATTTTAATATCATATAAATTATTGCATGATGATCATATCGTAGCTATTGTACAAAAAAAATATGGTATAAAAGTTTAGGCCTCAATTGTTTATGGGAGATATATATCATTTTCAGAACTTTAAAGTTATATACAAAAACCATCTTTAAATGTCGTACATAATGACAAACAAATTTACATCACTTTTAATAGTTTGGTAACAAAAGTTGATGAGAATACTAACTCAGTCAACATGCACAAGTTTGAATTTGTTGCCTCCATGACATCTTTTCACTTTGCAATGTTCCAGTTTATTTAGCAGGTATTAAATCCATAATTTATTGATTACATTATCATAATTTTCATTGTATTATGTATTGAAGTTTTTAGTTTAATTTATTTATTATTCAGATGTCATCAGAAGATTAACTAAGGAAAAACCAATTCATGAATTTTGAAACAGTGACAAAATGCTAAAGAAACTAGACATTGAAATTGCCAATACCAGGTTTGAAGGAATTTAAATACAAAATTTGAAAATAAATTTTATTTGGATATATTTTTTGACATAATTTAATAAATTAAAAAAACAATTCCCCTTCCCATTTGTTAAAATGGTGAATGCTTGAAAGTTACTTTATGGGGAGCTATAGCATATCAACTTGATGATGAAAGTATCATTCAATCGTCAACACCATTTCTTTTAGTGATTACATCAACACTAGTTAAAGAATTCTGAGGTAATTTTATTTCTGTAGTATCTTTTTTTCTAAATGGATTGAATATATTTATGTGTGTATAAAATACAAAATATCATACTCACATCTTCTACATTTTTTTTTAAATAAAAGGTTCATGCAATTTGTCGTCAATAACAACAACATAGCTCTATATTAGTTTGGATATACTAGAAGTCCAACATCAGTTGAATTGGTATATAATTCTATAAATTTCATTTAACATTATGTTTTAATGTTTACCATTTCATCATTATCAACTAACGAAAGTCCGAAATTTGTTTAGTGTTGATAATAATGCAATCCAAACTATTGAGACACTGAATCCTCTTCAACCACAACAAAAAATTGAACAATTAATGTTAAAAAATAGAAAGTCCACTACAAAAATTCATCATATGATTTCCAATAATGAATTTGAGGTAAAATATAGTTTTCAACCGTATGATAGTAATAATTTATAAGTTCAAAATTTAATTTAATATAATTCTCATTAAATTCAACGTTATATTTCATTCAAAAATTTGTACACACTTGCAAGGTGACAATTTTGAAGGTTACTTTTGATGAGAAGCTTCGCTATAAAACATGTCCAAAATGTCCAAAAAAGTGATGTTATTTGAATCCTATTTTTTTTCTGTAACAATCGCCAACAGCAAGTATAGTACCCAAAATTGAGGTAAGTAATTTTAATTAAAATGTTTCAGTACTTATTAAGTAGCATATAATTCAAATATCATGTTCATACAACTAATTTAGTAAACTTTGTTCAGATATATGGTCGAAGTGTTGGCAAGTGATTTCACGGGAAGTACTTCGTTTATTTTATATGATCGTGAGGCTGAGCGAATGATTGAATATGAACTCTTATATGTAATTGAAGAATTCAACAAAGTCAACACTTAATTTTATTTCTTTACATATTTCAAATCATTTTATACCTTTAGATGTGTGATTTCATTATATAACTAAGTATATTCTAGTTACATTTTCCTAATAATATGTCATTTTCACACATGTTGCAAGAAGGTTTTGATGAAATAATTTCTTCATATTCAAATCTTACATCTTTTAAATAAAGCTAAATGGCTATAATTTAGAACAAGGGAGTCATAGCCATACAGTGACAAAATTGGTTTCATTGTAATTTGCAAATGGAAACACAATTCCTTTTTGTAGAGGTATTTTCTTTTTATAACTATAACCATATTCTACATTTATCACGTATTATTTTTCTCATATTCATATGTCGAGTAAATAGCACCAATAGTCCCTTATCTTGGCACCTTGATTCCATTTTGTCCCCAAAGTTCAAAAAAGTTTCAATTTTGTCTTTCAAAATAAAAAAATGGGTTCTATTTGATCCCTAACCAATATTTTGGCGGGTGGAGTGCAAATTCCAACCAACACGTGCATGCCACGTGAAGTTAGAAGGGCAAAATTGAAAGTAAATTTTTGGTAGATCTTGACTAGCTTCTGGAGGGAAAAAAGGTACATGTGAATGTCACATGAGGCTAGGAACAAGTGCAAGGAACGTTGACTATTTGCTAAGGGGAAAAAGTGCAAAGAGATGAGAAAGAAACCAAGTTGAAGCAACTGCCATATAAGTGAGCAAATCAATTTAGCAGCGCAATTCACAGGCAAAATTTGGTACAGTAAGGATTATAATAGACATTGACTATTTACTGGAGGGAAAAAGTGCAAAGGGATGAAGAAGAAATCAAGTTGAAGCAGTTGCCATATAAGTGAGCAGGTCGATTTAGTAGTGCAATTCATAGGCAAAATGTGGTATGGCAAGAATTATAATATGCCAAACACAAATAAAGATGAAACCCCACTATACAGTAAGTAACTGTGAAGCAATTTTGTAATCTATGGCTATTTTGTTTGAAGTGGTTTTGGGTTTGAGTAATATGAATATGATCCTATGGGGGACCAGATGTCTTCCTTTTTGCACTTGTATTTGGCTATTAATGTTGATTACATTTGTATTATACAAATTTTTTGGGTTTTATGTTTGGTTTAAAGGAGACAAATTATGGAACTTGGTTAATGGAATATGTGTGTATGCAACCGACTACTATTTTATTAATGTTTACTGCAATCTTTTGTTGGTAATGGAATGCTATCAACTATGGATAGGGATGTATGCATATTGTCTGTTAATATTGATTTTGTGTATATATTTTACAATTTTGTTGGGGTTTATGTTGGGTTCACAAGAGACAAACTATGGGTTGGTCACTGGAATATTTTTTTTGCAAGCATAAACCATTGTTTAACTAATGTTAACCTCAATTTGGTATTACTTTTAAAAAGTGTATGCATGCATATTTAGTATTTTTCTTTGATTGGCATGCATTTGAAGTTGTATATTTCCTGTAACTAGGTGAAGATTCTGCATACATTTCTCTCAAGATAAACCATGGTGGTGGGTTCTTTCATATTCAAAGTAGGGTTTACAAAGAAGGGGAGGTAGATTTTTTATGATTTCGTAGACCCATTCTTTCTAACACTGAAGGACTTAGAAGAATATGTTGAGGAAATTGGTTATTCAAGTCTACATAGACTCTACTATAGGGTACCAGGAGAAAGTTTGCATCGTGGACTGGCATGTGTTAATAATGATAGCACAGTTAATCAGATTGTTGAATCCTTGAATGAGTATAGAATTGTGGAAATATTTACAATAGGATCAAAGGACTGTGACCCTTTAGAGAATAGAAAGGATGGGGATGCATACTTGGTTGAGGTGGACATCAATGCACAAGAAGGAGATGGGTCCGATGGCAGTGACTATGAGATAATTCATGATAGTGATTATGAAAGCTCCAATTAAGATGACAAACTTTTTGAAAAGTATGTGGATGAGGAAATCAAGGCAGTTGAGTGATGCAGATTTGGGAATGAGAGAAAATGGGGGATAGAAAAGGGAAAAAGCAAGGCAAATAAGGACAGAAACAAAAGCAATGTTCATAAGGGTTCTAGATCAAACATGGACTATGACTCAGTATCTCAGCTTGAAAACATATGTTTATCTTCGAATGAGGAAGGATTTGGCACTAAGAAATCTAAGGTGAAAGAGTTTAATCCATATATTAACATGGAAAATCCTAAATTTGCAATTGGAATGCGTTTTGCTACCAAGGAGGTGCTTTTGAAGGCAATAAAGACGCATTCCATAGCTCATAGAAGGGCTACGAAATTCATAAAGAATTACAAGGCATGAGTAAGAGAAAGATATTTAGAAACGTGCAATTGAGAATGTTATGGCAAGAGGTTGGAGGATAAGCAAACTTTTGAAATACGAACATACAATGGAAGACATACATGTAGGAAGGTGTGGAACACACGAAACTACAACTCCAACTCCAACTCCAACATTGTTTTTAGAGTGGTATGTAGAGGATTTTATTTATGATCCGAAGATGAGTGTACCACACTTGAGTGGAGAGTTCAAAGGGAAAAGAAATTGACCATATCTAAGAGTCAAAGTTGGAGATCGAAAAAGAAGGCATTGGTGAAGGTCGGAGGAAATGTGAAAGAACAATTTGCTAGATTGGAAGACTATAATACTGAGTGCCTTAGAGCCAATCCAGATTCTTCAATTATGTGAAAACAAAGGATGATGAAATAGATAAGTTTAAAAGGATGTATATGTGTTAAGGTGCCATGAAGAAAGGGTTTATGGATAGTTGTATGCATTTGATTGGCATTGAAGGTTCTAAAAGGCCCATGTGGAGGCCAACTTCTTACAGTTGTTGATGTAGATGTCAACAATGGATACTATCCATTGGTTTATGCTATCGTGGAGGTAGAAAATAAAGGATTGTGGAAGTGGATTTTACTGAACCTTATTAATGATCTCAATATCACCAATAGTCTAGATTGGGTGATAATAATTGATAGATAGAAGGTTGGTCAAAACCCAAGTATTTTAATTTACAAACTGCTATTACATATGTAGTATGCATGCTATTTAATTTAATTTATTTATTTATTCATCTATTTATTTACTTGTGCTTAGCAATGTATGAGTTGCTTCCTAGTCAACATCTTTACAACAATTTCAAGAAGGAAAATCTTGGTCTCATCCTTAAGCAGAAGATGTAAAAAATTGCCCAAGCAACTTATGTTAAAAATTCAATATATTGATGGATAATCTAAAGGAGTATTATGAGACAGCACATGCATGGTTGAAAAATGAGAGTGTTCATTTTTTGACAAGGTCACACTTTAACACAAAAACAATGTCGGTTATGCTAGTTAACAATATATACGAGAGTTTCAATGCTGTAATACTGAATGCAAGGAGTATGCCAATAATTGGAATATTGGAATGACTGTGGATATACATGACAAAAAGATTACATGATAAGAGAAAATGAGCAAAGAACAATAAGTGGGAGATTTGTTCTAAAATTGGAAGAAGGTTGAAGCGATATTCAGAGAGGACAGCTGGGTATAGTTGTATGCGTATAGGGGATGGAAAGTTTTAGATCAATTACGGAAATAGTGAGTAGTTTGTGGTTGATCTCAATGACAAGTCTTGTGCCTACCAAAAGTGGGATTTGACTGGTATACCTTGCTCACATGCTATACGCGCTACACTTGATAATAGAGATAGGGTGAAAAACTAGCTGAGTGACTGGTATTCAAAGAATAAGTGCTTGAAAACATATAGTCTTGTGATTAGCCCAATCAATGGAATAGATATGTGACCAAAAACCAATTCGCTTCCTATCTTGCCAACTCATTTTCTTGTCCAACTTAGCAAGCCAAAAAAATTAAGGAGAGATTCAAATTCACCAGTGAAAAGGTCCAAATATGGGGCTAATAAGATGAGTAGGGTACAATAGGTGTGGCCATTGTAGGGTGTAAGGACACAGTAAGAAGACTTGTCCAGATCTGCATACTCAAGAGGCAAATGACTGAAAATAATGAGCAATAGGTAATAGATAATGAATACTGTAACAATGTTGTTAGATATTATACTTTGTTAACGTACATTTTTTTCCAGGATAACTATGTTGTTAGATATTATACTCTATTAACATACATTGTTTTTCCAGGATAACTCTCTTGATTAGCCAAACTTCAGTCCTCACCAATCCCTAAATGAAGAACTACAACAGGCTATATACCTTGTAGAAATGTATACCTGTGGAATCATTGATGTTAAACTTTAGTCCTCGCCAGTCCCTAAATAAAGAACTTCAGCTGGTTATGTACCTTGTAGAAATGTATACCTACAGAATCATTGATGTTTGTTTCTTTACTATATTAACCTAAAATTTTTTTCCCTCCAGGAGCATTGTCAGGATTAGCTAAGCTTTAGCCCTAACCAGCCCCTAAACGATGTCCTATATCAAGCAAACTCTGCAAATGATGTTGAAGAAAATGTGCAGCAAAGTCTTGTTTAGGCCTAGAATGTGGAGATCTAATAGGATTACCACAAGTACCAAGTGTGGCCATTGCAAACTAACTGGCCATAACAAGAAAATTACCCACTATTAGCTAGGAGAGCCAAAAAAAGAAAAAAAGAAAAAAAGAAGTAAGTACTACCCCTGTACTTAGATTTCAATGTATTAAGTGTATTGAATAGTTCATCCCATTGAAAAGTTTGCCTTGTTTCATACTACACAGGCTAATAAGCAACAAACTGCAAATGTTGGCACATCCGCAGATCAATTATGATCAAACAAAAATGATAGGTTGGATGATGAGGGCCTCGATTAGTTGACTAAGGTAAATAGCATTGCTTTGTTCTTAACTTTTTTTATCTTTTGGTGGGACTATCTTTGACTATAACTTTTCTATTTAATTCACAAGCTATGATCCAAAAGATTGAATAAAGGGCACAATCATCTAATGCACATCAAACAAAAAATGTGAAGGTCGTAGTGATTTCACAATAGCAAGAAGACAAAACTAAACCTCAAACTCCAAAGAAAGTGGGAAGGAAGGCCAACATCACTAATGCCAAGCCATCGCAAACAACATGTTAAGAGGCAACAAACAAAGCAAACAGCATGGTGGTGCCATGCATAAGAAGCCCTCCCGACATGTTAAGAGGCAAGGTGATAATGTACTTGCAACTCAGCCGCCAAACAAAACAAGGAAACAACAACCTGACCCAACGAAGAAACCAATGAGGCCTTTTATTCCTCCAGAAATTAGAACTGCCCCCAAGCCAACTCAACCAGACCCAAAGAAAACCAAAATAAAAACCTACTTTGGTCTAGATCCCATGGATGTACAGGGCAATAAACAATAGCAGGATCTAAAATGCGGTGCAACATATAGTAGCAAGGATAGAGTCCTTCTAGATCACGAGGTTCCATCTAGAACTTGGAAACATATTCAAATTGAGGAAAATGTTGTATTTTTTCCCCCTCCTCATACATTGAGGCTGCTATGAAAGAGCTATATGCAAACAAGGACAAGTTTGGTCCAAATCCAGTTTGCCATGGTAAGAGACTATGACACTAATCTAAAGGACTATTTGATGATGATTATGTAACTGCATAATGAACTTGGTTGAACAAACAAACATTTAACTTTTGTTATATTCATGAAACTACAATGTGCTTAGCAAATTTGGTTTTGCTAGACCTTTGTTTATAGTTGCTTTTGATATTAATGTAACTACATTTGGTGACTAAATTCTTTAAGAATTGTTAAAGCAAAGTTATAGTTCCAGTTATATTGATGCCACACGTTCCTTAAAACATAATGTCATTACATACATTTAAAAGTTACATGTTGCTTTCCACTCTATTACATAGCAGTAATAGCTTCCTACCCAACATTAGGGTTTGCATACATGTCTACATTGTTATTGCACGCTCGTTGTCAAACGTTATCCCCTTTCCCAACAATCACTAGCAACAGCAATTGCCTCGGCTACCTTCTCCTCTCAAGACCTCAACAATCCTGGAATGATTTGCCTCTCTCTTTCACACATTTGGGGGTCAAACCATTGAAAAAAATTGGAAGCTCCAACGCCACCATATCTTGGGCAACTAAAGAATCTCCTTTCTAGATTAGTTGTTGTCCAAGAAGTTCGTAGTGTAGCCCTTCTCCTATTGTGGCAATCCATGGCTACAATTGCTGTTGGTGCAGACGTCCAACCTTGGATGTTGGTAGAAAGAAAATGAAACATTTTTTTTACCTTTTTGTTGTTCTTTCTTCCTTTTTTTTTGCTTTGTTACTTTCTCCAGAAGCTAGTCAAGGTCTACCAAAAAATTCCTTTCCAATTTTTCCCCTTCTAACTTCACATTCCATGACCATGACTAGGATTTGTACAAGGAGGTAAGCTCTTATTTTTTTTCTTCTCTTATTAAATAATATAAAAAATTCCTATTGTAGTTTTCATTCTATTACTTTTGACATTTATTATGTGCAGTGTACATGACAATGGAATTGTAACCATTCAAAATTAAAACAAGGACTCTCCAAAGGAAGAAAAATAAATTTATAATTATCATCAAAATTTACTTCCTTTGTCACTTTCTCAATAGTACTTAATAAATAAATATTAAATAGTTAGTTTATTTAATTTGTTTTAAGACAACTATTAGTTACATTTCTTTAATTCATTATTCTTCATATACATGTACTTTTATACGTACATTATTTTATTTTCTTATTGAATAAATTTGTAAGTAATGATTATTAAAAATGACATGAATTCTCTAGAATTAAATAAAAATATATTTCCTAACAGAATATGATGGTGAGCATTTTAATAAAAATTATGTATTTCAATAAAATACAATGGCGAAACATAATAAAATGCATATATCGAAGTTCACACGGTAAGATATAGGTCCAGTTATTATTGTTGTAATTAAAACAATTCATATTCGGGTTGTGTCTTCTGTCTCCTATCAGTTGGCGAGGGACTTCTCTTCGATGCATTTGGGGGTACAGTCATAGGCAGTAGAGAAGGAGAGAAGGGAAGGGGTGCTTGAAGAGGAAAGAGGAACTGAGGGGGTTGAAGGGGAGGGATTGCTGTTGGACTTTGAATTAGTCATAGGAAAATTTAGTCGTGTGCAGGTTGGAGGTATCATTCACTCTGAGAATTGTGTGCAGGTTGTGTAGGAAACCAAATCAAAGAACACATCGGAAATTAAAATTTTGGTTCCCTCCAAGGATCCATACGAAGTGAAATTAAATTGGTAGTGAAGATTATTACCTTACTGGTAGTGTAGCCTTGTTGATTGTTGGAGATTGTTAATTATCAAATCACAAGCAAAACCAATCTAGCCTTGCCTCTATGGTATCCACACGATTGTCTCAAAGCCTCAAGTTAATTGTCAAACAATTAACTAAAGAAAGAAATAACAAAATTCTTTTAGTGCTAGCTAAGATTTTGTTACTTGGGTATTCCCTCAAGTTCTCAACTTAAGGATTGGTTTTCTATTTTGAGTTCTCAACTCAAATTTTGGTTTTTGTTCTTATTTCTCAAATAAGGAGTGGTGTCTACATTGAACAAGAGAAGAATAATGAATAAAATTCGTGCACCAAGAATAGCACAAAATTTTCTTCAACAAAGAAAGCTTAGAAGGAAAACTCTCTCAATGAAAGTGTCCCTTCGGTTTCTTCATTGCATCCAATAGTTTTTCTTCATTTGTATCCATGTGAACAGCTATCTTTTCACATTTCATATACCAGAAATTGAATTGCAATATGTTGCACATGGTTGTCTTTTCATTTTCTAATAAATGGCTGCCTTTTCATTTTCATAAAATGAGTTACAATGTATTACATATACATTCATGGCTGCCTTTTCATTTTCCAATAAACATTTTGATCATTATTTAATTAATAAATCTAAAACTCATTTTGGATTTATTAATATTAATAGAACCAAAATATTTTGGCCTTAGATCCAAAACCGTTTTAAAACGAAAACCCGATAGATTCCTATTCTCAATAGGATTCTCAAATTAACCAAAATTTCATCACATGAATTTTGCACTTCTTTTGGATACGATCTAAGTGTGTGACCCAATAGGTTCTCATAATGTTGGCATTGACATAAAATATATTTTATGCCAAAAGTAATGAGCGGTGTCTAGCAACACATCAATACTACCCAAGTCATGAGAATATTAGTAATTCGACATTACTTTTCTTGTGATAAATATTACCGTGTAATTAAATCCCTTTGCCCTAGATATATTGATCGAACACGAGCCATGGATCGTGTCATGCTCGTATAGTTCAATCTTTTCATTTCTTGATTCCTGAGTAGACACATCTAAGCAAATGAGTCCGATATCACATATCGACTCATTTGAGCACGGCTATGTATTTTATGGTCTTACTCAATCAAGAGGCCTAAAGATATCACTCCCATTATATAAGAGGGGCAAATTCTTTCTTGATCACTTAACATCCCACTACATAATTTATTACATATCCAATTACTACTTTTATAGTTCACCCTGTTGCGGGTAGCGTTTGGTAGTATCAAAACATGCAACTCCTCATGTTGGGATCTCTGAGGATCTCAAGTCTAAGGATTATTTACACCATCATCACTATGAGAAATATTTATGACACTTCATATAATAATCCATGTAATATTTCTCATGGCGGGTCAATCTAGTACATTGTTCTCTAACATGTACCCATGTGTTGACTTAATATTTCATATCATGAACAATTTTATCAGTCACTACACATACTAGTCTTAATGCATTATCATTGTCCCATTTTATGATAATACTCGACTAGGGATAATTTTTAGAATAATTAAATTCTTGGAACATTACTATTATCTTTATTTCAAAAAAAGAAGATATGAAAATAAACATAATAATCATTGCCATTAATTATAAACATTATGATACAATATATGCATATACCATCATTATATGATTGGTTCTTAGGGTATAATCCAACAGGTTGGAGGTATCATTCAATCCGAGAAGGTCAAAGGGCAGTGTGAGAATTCAGGAGTGGGTTCGAGTGAGCAATTGAGGCAGCCCGTGGCTAAATGAAGAAGACAAAGTCGTCGTTTGATGTTTGAAAGGGATGACCATGTGCAACTCCCACGGGAGAAGGTTTAGGTAGGGGGGAAGGTTGGTGAAGGAGGACTCTAGCTCTAATGAGGATGAGAAGAATAAAAGGAAGAAAGAGGGAGGAGTGTGGATAGAGCTAGGCCAATGTTCGAGGGTTATGGGGACTAATCTGGAACGGTCCCCAACAACCTCATGAAGGTAGGGGTGTGGAATTATAGAGGCTTGGGTGCAACTTTTACAATTTTTCAGTTTAGGGAGACAATTATATCCAAGCATCCTGATGTAGTTTTCCTTTCCGAAACTAAACAAAAAACAATTTTTGTTGAGAAAATGTGTAGGAAATTGAAATATGAAGGATAATGGAGTCACGTTGATCCGGAAAGAACCCGAGGTGGCTTGCTACTGTGTTGGGTAGCTCATGTTGTGGTGCTGAATGTTGTGAGTACTAATTTTTGTATTCAGCTGCAATACCAACTTGAGGGTGATCTAATAATTTAGTGGGCTATTTTTGTTTATACAAGTAGGGATCTTGGTAGAAGGGAAGAACAATGGAGTTATTTGGTTGATGATAAAATAAGCGGGGAGATTGGTGGGTTATGGTGAGAGATTTCAACAATATAATGTATCCCCATGAGAAGAGAGAGAGAGAGAGAGGGAGAGGGGGGGGGGGGGGGAAGAGGGAGGAACTGATCCGACCAAAGTTGTCTTTCTTTTAAAACCTTTATACGGAGGATGGAGATGGCAGATCTTAGGCATGTGAGAAAACCATTTACATGGAGTAATAATAGAGGTGGGGAGTGGTATGTTGAGAAACGCTTAGATAGATTTTTTGGGGCACCGAAGTGGAGGTTAATGTTTCCAACAGTTAGAGTCCTTCAGTTTGATAAACAAGCTTCAGATCACTAATTTCTTCTTTTGGATATGAATCCTCAGCAATCGAGTATAAGGCGCCAATTTGTGTTTGAAAAAAGATGGATCAAGTGAGAAGCTATCCAAGAAATAGTGGTTGCAGCTTGGAATAAAGATAAATGGGGGACGAAGCAATATGTCCTAAGCGCTAAGATTGCCCAATGTCGCGTGGAGTTACTCAAGTGGAGTTCTTAGTCAGGGCATCATTCTGCTAGGAGGATAAAGTCTCTTAAAGCGCAAATGGAGGCATTGCATAGGGAGGTGGAGATAGGGATTGGAGTACATGGAATAGTCTTAAGAATCAACTCCGACATGAGTATAAGGAAGAATAAGGCTATTGGGAACAAAATTCAAGGAATCAATGGTTGAGGGAAGGAGATAGCAATGCAAATTCTTCCATGCAACTACAATTCAAAGGAGAAGGAGGAACATTATTGAAAGTTTGAAGTTTGACGACAACTAGGGGAACAAAGTGTGTGACTAAAGGAGAGATTCAAGAAGAAATTATGGGCTATTATGACAAGTTATATACTTCTACTCACCCGGTGTATAGTCCGCTTTTGCTTGAACGTTTATCCAAATCCATCACTCCGGCGATGAACAAAAGAATGCTGAGACCTGTGGAGAAAGCTGAAATCAAAACTGCCCTTTTACAAATGAATCCAAATAAAGCTCCTAGACCGGATGGTGTGACTCCTCTATTTTTTCAAACTTATTGGAATGAGGTTAAATTTGATATTATCAATGCTGTTAAGGAGCTTTTTCACAATAAGAAATTGTTTAGGAAACTCAATCATACTTTGATTACATTGATACCTAAGGTCCAATCTCCTGTGTCGGTCACACAATTTAGGCCCATCTGCTTGGGTAATGTGGTATATAAGATTGTTTCTAAAATTATGGCTGATCGAACTAAGGTGTGTCTGCATAAGTGTATTAGTTCGAATCAATCCGCATTTATTCCTGAGCACCAAATTCTTGATAATGCGGTTGTAATGCATAAGAGTATTCATATCTTGAATTCTATGAGAAAAGGGAAGAAAGGGTATATGGCATTTAAAATAGATATGGCCAAAGTTTATGATAGGATAGAGTGGAGATTTTTAGAGAAGGTAACGAGGGAAATGGGATTTGCTTGGGGTGTTATTAGTTGGATTAGGCAATGTCTGTGTACAAGTAATTTATCCATTAATATTAATGGAGAGCCATGTGGGTACATTAATCCAACTAGAGGCATTCGGTAGGGCGATCCTATTTCACCTTATCTTTTCCTCATCATTTCTGAAGCATTATCCCACTTTATTAAACAGGCAAGTGAACAAAGGGAGCATAAGGGTATGAGAGCTAATAGAAATGGCCCTATCATAACACATTTATTTTTCGCCAATGACTCCTTGTTATTCTGTGTGGCAGATTCAAGCCAAGCGCAGATTTTGCAAGACATTCTCAAAAAATATAGTCAATGCTCGCGACAAGCCATCAATTTGGATAAATCCTTAGTGTTCTTTAGTTCTAATGGGTCTAGAGAGGCAAGATCGTAGATTTTTCAAATTATGAAAGGTGTGAAGGAACAATCTAATGCTAGGTATTTGGGGTTGCCTGTGAGGATTGATCAGTTGGAAAAGAAGGTTTTTAATTTTCTCATTGAAAAGGTGCAGCACAGAATTCAGAATTGGAAGAATCATTTCCTTAGCGTGGCTGGCAAAGAAGTTCTTATTAAGTTGTTATGGGATGCTTTAAACTATTGGTGGGAGTGTGTAAGGAAATTTTTCGTATCACGGCGAATTTTTGGTTGGGTGCACTGTGCACACAAGGATGCAAGGCAGAAAATTCATTGGAAAAAATGGCAAGACCTTACTAAAGCTAAAGAGGAGGGAGGACTGGGCTTTCAAGATCTGCAATCTTTCAATGATGCTTTACTTGCTAAACAGCTATGGAGAGTTATGAATCAACTGAATTTATTGATGAGCAAAGTCTTGAAAGCAAAATATTTCCCTCATGACGACTTGTTGTTGACTGTTGATAAAAAATAATGCTTCCTGGCTTTGGAAGGGTTGGATGGGAGCAAGGAGTATCATCTGAGAGGGGTCAACTCAAGCTAGTACAGGCATGTTGACGTGGCAATTTACTCCCACTCAGGATTATTCATTGCGATCGGCATATCAAAAATTGCAGCGGGATAGGCAATATGAAGAACAAATACCCGAATGCATCACTGCTCGAGGCCGCAGGCACCTCATGTGGGAAGCCACTTGGAAATTGAATGTCATAGGTAAAGTTAAGCATTTTGTTTGGAGATATTGTCATAATATTTTACCACTTCGTGCTAAGTTGAACCATAGGAAAATGCCAGTGAAGCCTACATGTCTAATGTGTGGTGAAGATGATGAAAATATGGAACATATTATGTTTTGGTGTTCCCGAGCCAAAATTATTTGGAAGCTGGCTCAGGTCGATTGGGCTAAGGTTGCACAGCAACAAGATAATTTTCATCATTGGTGGCAAGATCTCTGCTCTGGGCAATGGAAGGCCATATGGAAGGAACGAGCATAGTTCACAGCTTACCTTCTTTGGATGATATGGAAAAGTCGGAATTTGTGGGTTTTTCAAGGAGAATGCGTGGAGGAAAGGAGGAACTTGAGTTGGCGAGATATGCTGGGTCGAAATTTCATCATGCAAGCAGGATAGTATAGTTAGTTAGGATCTCGAAATCGATCAATGGCTGACTAGTATATAGACGGTGGAACATGGCAGTGGGATAGGCAACTAAATTGAGGTATTCCTCTCTTGGTTAGTTGCTGTTTTTTCTGTGATGTATTTTTGTGGGATTTAGGTTTGATTGTTGACATGTTGTCACTTTGCCTTAGCCAACTTTAGAGCTAAGGAGAGTCCGATTGTTGGGGACATTGGGTGTAATCTTTAACTTTCAACAAGTTAATATAATTATCGAACTTTGGTTAAAATTAAAAAAAATTATTTGAACAGGTTGAATACTAGTTTATCATAGTTTAATGACCCCACACCATTATATATCCCACTCAAAATATTAGTCTTTCTTTTACAATTTTTTTCATAAGTTATTTCCTTTTTCAACTATTATGCTAATTTCTGAATCAACTAATGGAATAATACTTATAAAACATCATGAAATCCACTCAATTGGAAAGTTTAAATATTTAATAGCTCATTGAACAAAGAAAGATATGCAACAAATCGCAATAAATTCACAATTTAGGATGCCGTAGTGAAATAATTCAAATGCCAAATTTCGAACAGAGTTCAACAATTACATTGAAACACCATATAGATTAGTGTAACACAAAATGAGAGACAAGAAAAAAAAAACAATAAGACTCTTCAATCATGCAAGGTTAGACTTATTTAGTCTTATTGCGAGATCTAAGAGTTTAATTGTTAGTGGGTGGTGTTGTTTATGTAACACTCTTTTTTATTAATATAATGATCGTTTATTTGGGAAAATAAAAATCATGCAACCAGCTCACCAAATACGGCCAACATGACTCAGATGCTTTCAGCCAATTTATTCCATGAAATAGTTTCCATATCATTGTGAATGAACTAGGTGGCTAATATCCATTGGATAGGCGTCAGAGGGAAGTACTGACTCGTAAGCCCTTTCTGCAACGAGCTTATGCACAACCTCAGTTGGATGGAAGGCATCATAATATGCATACTGAGTCCTGTTGCTGCACGGTATACTGTTGGGAATACATAGCCCTGTCGTGGATGACACTTCGCAGCATGGTTGATTGAATACTCGCAATCCTGATAACAAGGGAAAATGATATATATTGGATTTTTTTTTATAAATTATTCTAATGACTAACGTAATATTTATTAAAAAATTAGTAAATATTAAAAATAATTCCTACTCAATAGCTAATGAGATGTAGATGCATTTATTCCTGAAATAATATTTACTATTTTTATCATTATTGTTTTCATTTTTCCTTTTCACGAAAAGGAAAGGAACTAGTTGTGAAAATGGAGAAAGTGAACGTTGAACTCCAATCATACACAACTTGTGGTGGAGGAAAGGGAACTAGAGGTGACGATCACCACGGGATCCTTTGCAGAATATATAAATACGTGTTACATAATTTTGTTTATATGACACTTCTTAGATCATAATAATAGTTTAGTATAATGAACATACCGAGTGTTGTAGAATCTCCCGATTGAATACTAGTAGCATTTAAATAAATGAATCTTGCATTTGGGAGTCTGGCGTTAAGGTCATCCACAAGAGGCCTAAGTCTGTTATTAAATAACTCTGCAGCTTCATTAATTGAATCCACACAAGTATTGGTCCTAGCCATATTTATCTCAGCCGGAGTACAACCAAGTGCACCCAACCCAAATAAGGCTACTTTTCTTGCTCCATGTTTATATAACACCTAGCATAAAGGAAATAAATATTCAGTGCACAAGTCTGTTATTTTTTTTTCTTTTATGATTAATTGATTTGTGGCATTTCAAGAAAAATATTTAATGCAAATATTGTGCCCTATATATAATTTGCCAAGTGCAAAAAAAATTTTAAAAAAAAACAGAGAAAAGATAAAAAAAATTTGGAAGAAATTGGAATGGTAACGCCGACCTCCAGTTGTTTAGAATATTGTTGAATCAAGACGGCAGCATATTGATCAGGTTCATATATTGCACTTGTGGGATAAAATTGTGGCAAGAAGTAGTTGTTGAGGTAATCGTTACTACCAAGGAGAACAGTGTACAAACATTTGTTTAGATGCCGTTCTTTTGATAATGGACCCTTTTCAAGTAAATGGGCAATCCGTGAAACTATTCTGTCATGATTTTGCAACTGTCTGTTAAAGCTTATGCGATCACCCTGTCAAGTCAAGATGAGGGAAAATCTATAACAGACTAAAAATATACTTCCATGATGATTAAATAAAAATAAATAAATAAATAAAGTTTGATGCTAGCTAATTCTAAACATTTAGTTAATTCTGAGCAAGGCTAGGCATTTTTTTTTTCTTCTTTCAAAGACAAGAAGAATGGGAAAATTATTTGATTTTTGTCGTTGACCAGAATTGAGCTCCAATCTATAAAGAGAGATTGAAACGATCTATCACCTGAATCATTGCTCAGTTCTCAAAATAATAGACATTCAATTTCAATATGTCAAATACAGTTAAATTCTAATTGCAAACCTTTGTACAGAAATTTTTTTAATTTATGATTTCCACTTTAAGATGTAGTCAGTATGGATATTTAATTATTTGCGAGAACTTTGAGATGCATATCACAATTATATATAGTTTCATTTAGTAGCATTTAAATTGATGGATCAATTTTGTTTAACCAATTTGACACTGGGAACTGGTCTTTTTCTTTATAGATATCTTAAGCAAATATAATTCCATAATTTCCACAATGTATTCCGTAATTATATTATGTTCGTATGATTAACTTACCACCTGTTCCCCCGTCTCATCGCGAATTCCAGCTGCTCCGGAAGCATAATTTACACCTTTAAGGATATCCTGATTTCTTGCCGATGCATAGGGAGGCCTAAAATCATCGAATCCCAGAAGCTTAGCTACAAGATCATTGGAAATGGTCAGATGATATAAAATTAAGATTCAGGCAAAATGATCAAAATGGTACCTAGCTGGAAAGTAGGTTCCAAACCCTTTTCAAAAGTGAAATAAAATCGGAATATGACAAAGTAAACCTAAAGCGAAGAATTGGAGAAACATCATGAAGAATTGGCATTTGAACGGTACAATTTTTTTTTAGTTTTAAAATACATTAATATATTTAATGTATTATTAATTGTATACTTCTTCTTTTTTTTTCATTTTTATCTTTATTGATGAACTCCAAATGCGAGTTTTTATACCTAATATCATATTGTTAGTAGCAAGACAACAAACGGAAACTAAATCTATTTAACCTCAAAAATATGAGTGGGATGGAAAGAAACAAATGCTTTTTTCTATCAAATATTAAAACAAATATGTCTTGTTCTACACCAATTTTATCTCATTCTTCTTCTATTTCTGTATTACAAATAGTCTCTGACCCTCTACTTATAACCAACACTAACCAAAACCTACTTTGATTTGAGATTTAACAACCTAATCTAACTATAAATAGAAAAGTTAGAATAATCCATTTAGTAATATAACAAGTAAATGAATCCCATTCTAAATATGAATTTTAAATCTATTAAATTTAGTTTAATATGACAGCAATGTCTCCTTTAAACTAAGTTTTCCAATAAACAAGTCTAACACTTTCACGAGCAAGAATCTCCAGAGCAAACTCAACGGAAGTAAATGAAACATACAACTCCAACTTATTGTTGGTCTTCATTTTCACACATGGCAAAGGTTGAATTTTGTATGTCACATATAACTTTTCAGCTTTTTCTCCATGATCAAATACTCATTCATATTTACCAATTCTTTTTCACAGATGCCATATTTGCTTCCAAAAATCATACGAGCTCCAACCTCTTCTTGAAAATATTTCTTCACTTCATCAACTTGAATGTTTTACAAACAATTAATCAGTATTATCAAAATCGAGATGATCTACCAAATCAACGATGTCCCATTCAAAAAGTTTTCACCTCCACTTTATTTTTTGTAATTTCATCACCAAGTGAATTAATTCTAACCAACTCAATTTTCTCATGACATGTTAAAGATTTAGAAACATCATAAATTTTAACATCCATGCCCTCCTTTAATTTTAAGTGAGCAACTCCTTCAATCTCATCCATGTTATCATTATTGTCCTCTTCTAGTAGACAATCAATAACATCAATATTGTTCTTTTCAATTGAGCAATTAATAACTTCATCAACAATAACATTTTCATCAACAATTTCATCAATCTCACACCAATTTGAAGTAAATGCCTATAGGGTATCTGCCAAATGAGGATCATCATTGTGGTCTTCTTGAACTTCAAAGATAGAAGGCAATAAATTTTCAACTTCATCATCACTCTCAAAATCTTTTGTAAAATTATCATTCCAACACTAGTTTTGATAATGTCCATCATTACCATAATTAAAATGTTGAACTTGAGATTTACGATTACCTCTAAAATTAATTCTACAATCAACTTTGCTTTTACTTTTATTATGATAATACTATCCACGTTGAGAACTTCTAGCACAATTTTCATAAGTATTTATAAGGATTCTTCTTGCATCTCTTGTTGTTATTGCATGTAAATATTTATTAAGTACTTTTATATGAATTTTTGTTTTCATGTACAACTTAGCCCATTGATTGTAACTCTAATTCATTTTTAATTCTTGAGTTTGTTGTTTTGTTAATTCTTGACCATGTTGTGGTTCATCAAATCCAGGGTCAATAATGTGCCATATTTCAATGATTTTGAAAAAATATTCTATCAATTCACACAAGATTTCAAAATCACTCTTGCCATTAAAGACAAACATTGGGCAATCAGGAGAAATTATATTGACACCATCTTTTAATCGCTTTAGGATCCTTCACATAAGATTTGATACCAATTTGAAGAACTTTTGAGGTTAAATAAATTTAACTTCCATGTGTTGTCTTATTGTTAACAATCTGGTATTAAGTATAAGAACTCCAAATTGGATTTCTTATACTTAATACCAGATTGTTAACAATAAGACAACACATGGAAGTTAAATTTATTTAACCTCAAAAATATGAGTGGGATGAAAAGAAACAAGTACAATTTCTAACAAATATCATGACAAATATGTCTTCTTCTATACCAATTTTGTCTAAATCTCCTTCTCTCTCTATATTACAAATAACATCTCACCTTCTATTTATAACCAATCCAATAACCAAAACCTACTTTGATATGGAATTTAACAACCTAATCTAACTATAAATAGGAAAGTTAAAATCATACATTTAGTAGTATAACAAATAAATGAATCATATTTTGAATATGAATTCTAAATCTATTAAACTTAATTTAATATGTCAACATTTACTTATTAATTTTTTCCTGCATAATAAGGATAGTATAAGCAATTCATTCAAAAGTAGACCCTTTACTTGAGAAGGAAAAAATATTAAATTTTTTTTTTTTTTGAATGAATGAAGAACGACTTTAAATAAACCGCTATTAAGGCATAACTGCAAAGAATACATATGAGAGAACATTCACCACCATAAAAGAATACATTCTCTCTATAAACTGGGATCGTAAAATTTGACCCAACTTCAAAATTGAACCCAACCCCCCCTCTCCCCCTGCCAATTGTTTTAACATGTTACGTTTGGTCATGAGTATTAATAGATGCATTAAATAATAACCTATAGTATTTGGCTCAGGTTGGCGTGACATGCATAACGGGTTAACTAAATTCTTTTTTTTTTTTCTTATTATGAGATCGAATTGCATCTCTTCGTGAAAATTAGATCGTCTCCTAAATTAAATTGTTTGACACATGATAAGTTTTGACCACTACAATTTTCTGACAGATAATTAAACTAATGTTCCAGTATTTTTTCTCTTCTAAACACAAAAGAAAAAATGAAAAGACGGGCCTCAATACTAAAATTACGATAAACTTATGCCGTTTATTTAAAATTTATCCCATGGTACTAATTTATAATGTATAAATTTTGTTCATTAACTGTCCATTTTATTTTATTATTATTTTCTTAATTGATCATTTATTTGCTAGTCTACAAGGTACTAATTTAGTAGTCTAAAAATTTAAAATAACTATAACTTAATAGTAAAAAAGTGCACTCCTAACATTTAAATTTATTATAATAGAAATAAATATTAATAATAAATACAAATGTTAACACAAATTACAAAATTTATACTAATTTATAAGAATAGCTTAATGGACATTGGCACATGCAAATTATCCCGTATAGCGTAAATTATGTTAAAGAATATTTCCTAGACATTCATGGTCCATCTCATCTCTTTAAAGGAGCCTGTCCATAGTTAGTAGCTAGCTAGATAGCATTTCATCTCATTCACTTTTGTCATACTTTTATCTTAATGTCAATCGTTTCTTTAAAGGGGGAAAATATTCCAACCTTTCTTCTTTTTATGTTGAAAGCTCCCCAAATTTTGTATTTGCATTTTGAATTTGGAATCCCATACATCCAAATAAGCAAATAATATCGATTATTTATTCAAAGCTATTACTAGTACTGTTTCTTGTTTTGGTTAGGAAATTAAGCTGGCTATGAAATAATGTTTTGAGTTTGGATTAATTGTGGGTATGGACCTATTTGTAAAATTATAAGAATAGTCTATTTTTAAAAAGATTAATTAAAAAAACTAAATAAGATTAGTTTCGGAAAAAAATACTCCAAAATATAGAAAATGTAAGTTTAATTTCCTTAATTAAATAGAGAAAATTAAAAAAATTATTGTATTGACCCGTTGGTTGATTAGGTTTTACCTGAGACAAATATATAAATATATTCTATCACTAAATGGGTTAAGTTGTATCATGACCTATTAAATTCTATCCCATTAATAATCCAACCCTAAGTGACATAACTTGCCAATTCACCACCCCTATCTAAGTATCAAAATAAGCTTAAAATTGATTGCCTTAAACTTTTATGGTGTATTATTTATATGTTTTCTTCATTAGGAAAGTTTAATACTTTTTTCTATCGCGGTCACCACAACCATCACCATCACCACAACAACAACAATAATAATAAATAAATAAAACAAAAAAACAAAGGAAAGCTTCAATTGTAAGGACATTACCTATGAAGTCAACAATAGTTAGTCCATTTGTGAATCTGCCAGGTGAACCATTAGGAAAATCGATTCCATAAGGTGGGAAATTGGCCTTTGCCAGAGAGCAGAGATTATTGTTATTGCCATTATCCACTATAGAATCACCAAAAATAAAGTAACATGGTACTTGTGGTGCACACAAAGTTTGTTTCATGCTAAAAATAACCAACCCTATGAGAACCAAAGGCCGTAAACTAAACATAGAAGCCATGAAATTATCAAGTTAAGCATTCTTTGAGGGTTCTAAGAAGTTTTTTGACTAGGACTGTTACCATGCGTAAACAACATACAATTTATAGAAGGATGGAAGGGGATGAACATTATCAGCTTAATTGGTTGTTTTGAATCTACACATTAAACTATAAATGCAGAAATTCAAGAAGTTGAAATCTTGGGATGTATTTTATTGCTTTTTTGACTTTCAAGTTGCTTTTATTACCATCAATTCTTAGGTTCACTCAAATTTGGCGGCTACCCTGAATCAAGAAGCCTACTGATAGAAAATGTTTTTTTTTTTTGTTTGATCGATAATGTTAATGATATATATAATGGAATTTTTATTTTTTTAGGGGAAAGTTATATGATATTTATATCACAAAAGTTATTAATTAATAATTACTTTTGCTATTCACAAATTAATTACTATATAAATACTATATCAATTATTGTTGATATCATTTCTCTTCGGTATCATACAAGTCTTTCATTTCGAAATTTCAAGAAGTCTTGACGTTTTTTTATAAATAATTGGCGTCTTATGGCTGGTACATTCCTTGCATTTAGCTTATTTTTTTATAAAAATAATAAAGTAAATCTATTTCTTAATTACAATCTATTTCACGTTACTATACAACCTAATTCTCCCTCAATTTAATCCTTCAGTTTAATTGAACACATAGACTGAAAGGGTGAGAAAAGAATTAAAACTCTGATTGTTCATTTGTGGCTTATATTGTTGAAAAAACCACACATCATGTGAAGATACAGCATAATTTATATAGCCAACATAATTAATTCGTCTTAAAATTCAATTTGCATTTTAAGCGACCACCGTTGCATGTCAAGATTTATACAGAATTAATACTTAGAATATAGCATCCTTGATTTAGTTGTTAATTCATCCATGTTGAATACAGTAGAAGTTTTCCGACGCAAAATTAAGATCGTGTAATTAACCAGGTTTGGTCTCCAAAAAAGTAATAAAATACTAATATAGAACGTAAAATTTGTAAGTAAATGTTATAGATGTTCATATTTATGTTTTCCTGCCATAAAAGAGTCGAAGAAATAAACTAAACTTTGTCATTAGTATGTAGTCTTTAACCACATTTGTTGCATAATGTTGGAATAAAAGGTGTTATTAACAATTAACGTATAATTTTGTTTGGATTTTGTTTCTTCATTAATATCTCTCTCTCTTACACATACACAAACTTACTCACTCACTCACCCTCTCTCTCTCTCTCTCTCTCTGTCTCTGCCCCCCTCCCTCCTCTTTCTCACAATACTCCCAGAAATGAAAAGGGAAAATGGAAAATAGGGAGTACTGGTGCAAAAAGTGCTTCTTTAAAAATTGTAAAATTTTATAGGATTATGTCTAATTCCAAACAATCTCATAAACATTTTTCAATCATGTACTAGTTTGATTCGATTATGTAATTGGATTGCAACCATGGAAATTATATTTATTAAACATGCTTATATTATATATATAAAATTATAATATTGGATTATATTATATTTTATATATATATAGATATAGATATATTTTTACATATTTTATATTTTTATTTCCTAAATATTTTTAATGTGACTGGTCTCAAATTTGGCTAAAGAAAGAGGATTATGTTATGTTGGTAGTGAACATAAAAACTTTTAAATCTAATGATATGGATCGTACTTTAAATCATATAAAGTTTAGGAAGCCATCCCTTTTATGAAGCCCGTCATATGGTCTAACTATTACATATTGGAAAGGACTGCCGCACTTCCATTCAGGATCAAGTCCAATGCAAAATGTAAAAGAGTGCTTATACACTAATACAAGAGATAAAAATGAAAAAGACATAAGCATAAGACTATTATAATTGGTAATTGAAATATTGAAACTTCGATAGGTAAATGTATTGAAGTAGTAGGTATGTACTATAAGAAGGAGACGAATAAACATTATGTATTTCAGAAAAAAAAAATTATAAATGGGAAAGGCAAGGTTATAGATACATCAGGGTACAATTTGGTATTGTGGAAATTATATAGCTCTGAATGTGGTAGGTGTTCTTGTACATACAACATTTACAGAGAGTGATAGGAGCAATTAGAAAAAAAAAAAAAGAGAGAATTATAACTCTTATAATTATTTTAGGAAATGAACAAATAAAAATAGTTACTATATAATCACCTAAAATAGGGTTAGATGAATATATTAAAATTAAATTTTGAACAGACCTAAAAGTATTAATTCAAATAATCCCTCAAAATGAAAAAAAAAATTGTTAGAGTTAGGGATTTAAATGGGCATGTCGAGTTTGGCAATGAGAAGTATGATAGGGTTCATTGGGTTTATATTTATGGGTTATGGAACAAGAAAGGTGAAACCATTTTACGTTTTGCAATAGCTTATAATTTAGTAGAAGGTAATACTATTTTTGAAAACAAGAGAGGAATTAGAAATATTTCTAATCAGTAACAATGATAGAAAATTACATAAAATTTGTAAGATAATACCTAGGGAAAGTCTCATTACTCAACATAAGTTAATTATTTTTTATATAAGATTCAATAATGAAAAAAAAATTTAAGAACAGTTTACCAAATACACCAAAGATGATGTAGTGGGACTTAAATAATAGGAACAAAAGAAATAGGAACCATTTATAAGCTAGAATGAGAAAGAGGAAGTACGGAATGCATAGGAAAATATAACTAATCGAATAAAAGTAATTGTGAAAAGAGTAATGGGAGAGTCAAAAAGCAATAAGTGGAATAAAGAATTATCATGATTGATCAAGAAATTTAAAAAATGAAAGTAAATACAGCAAGTTACAAAATTCTGTAAACTCGTAAAAATGATGAAAATATTGTGATATACAAAATTGCTAAGAATGAGGCGAAAAAAAACATGAGGCAAAAACGAAGATTTTTTTAGATTTTATGCAAGATTACATATTAAGGAAAGAGAAGCATATATAAATACATATGTGTGTATATAAGATAGTAAAAATGAGAGGAAAAACAAGATATTTAACACAAGTGTATAAAATATAAAACAGAAAATGTGGTGAATGATGACAAATTAGTAAAAAAAATTGATAAAAGGAATACTTTATAACAACATATGTAAGGACGACAGTAGAGATCTCAGTGAATTTCCTAAATGCCCTAGGTTTGCATTAGCTAGGGATTCTTTTTGAACCCAACATTTTTGCATTAGTAATAGACAAGTTTACTAAGTATATGCAAACAACAATCCCTTAATGTATGCAAATGATACAGTCTTGATTGACGAGACAAGAAAAGCAAATAAGAAGTTAAAAGCTTGGAGGGAGGGATTAAAGTTGAAAAGTTTTAAAACAAGTAGAGATAAAAATACAGACATGGAGGGCTACTTTAGTAATTAGAGGAGAAACAATGGGGTAAGTGTGAAAATTGTTGGGCATAAATTAGACATATTTAAAAGTTTTAAATATCTAAAATCTATCATCCAATAAAATTAAAGAATTGATAAAGATATTACATATAAAATTCAGATAAGTTAGAACAAATAAAAAAAATGTATCATATATATCTTGTGATCATAATATATCATTATGTTTAAAGGAAAATTTTATAAAATTGCTATAGGATCAATGATGCTTTATGGATGAGAGTGTTCAGGGTGCTAAATATGAACATGAGCAGAAAATAAGAATATAAAAAATGATAATCTGAAAATAGATGTTTGAACGTACTAAAATTAATAAAATAAGTAATAAATGCATTAGAAAGAAAGTAGGGATAACCCTAATAGATGAGAAAATGAGGAATATATATTTAAAGTTGTTTAGACATGCTCATAAAAAACCATTCGATGTACTAGTACACGTCTAGAGATAGGAAGTATTAACTTAAACTAAATAGGAACGAAAATAGCTAAAAATATTTGGAAAGAAAAATTTCAAAAATGTATGAATTATTAAAATTTAAATGAAAGTATGTATTTCAATAGAAAGTGATAACAACATATGATTCATATAACTGATCTCACATAATGGCATAAAGAATTAGTTGTTATTGCTGTTTAGTCTAGTTATAGAGGGTACGTATTATCGAAATTTTGGTTTTGTTTGGTTTTAATATTTTCCAAGAAAAGTTAACTTTTCATAGGAAAAAAAAATTCATCTAAACAGTCTTTTATTTTCTCTCAAAAATTATATTCAAATATTAAAATTGTCATAAAAACTTATATTCAAATATTAAGATTGTTATTTGAAAATTTTTTCCTCCAGCATACCTTTTATTCTCCCTCAAAAGCAAAATCTCTCATAAAAAATTTTCAACAAAAATTTTTGATTTCTAATAAAAAATCACAAAAAAATGAAACCAAACATAAGCTGTCCACATTCAGCTGTGGGTTGTTTGTCATTGTATGAAACTGAAAGTTTCAAATAGATTAACTAAAAATATAAAATTTGATTTCAATATGATCAATGCAATCAGAAGTAATTAATTTAGTAAAATTCCAGGCATTAAAAAATTATGAATATTAGTGGCAACATTATTGCGTACAAAATTTAAGAAAACTACATTGAATTCATTAAAAATCATTCATTCATATTCTCTTCCGTAATATAGGCATCTGAAATAAAACTCATCAATTTTTCATCTTACTAAAATCATCAATTTCTAAGAGATATAAACTATGTGAAAAAAAAAAAAATCTTCTATGATCGTATAAATGTCATTTTCGCTTCTGCCCAGTGCCCAGCACCGCCACAAGTAACCTAGGTAGCACCATGCTAAAACTTAGTTAGGTAAAATTATTCAAAGTGTTTAAGTTGCACGTTTTTATTCTATTCTCTTTATTTTAGTTTGGGCTAAAACTATTTTTCCTTGATGTCTATGAAGAACCTAAGGGTTATTTTACAATGAATTTGCTGTAGATTGTCTTATGTAATAGGCTTCAAACGCATGGATGGAGAATTATGTATCCTAAACCCCGATTAATAATTGCGGCTTGACGGCTATAGATGGCTAGCCGGTAGTACAGTAGTAGAGCGGTGTGCCAAATAAGTTGGCCCTCAAAACCATATGACGAGAATGCTTGCAAGTTGACATGCGCCAAGCCTTAAATTGGAAATCATAGACTATTTGATATTTTAAAACTCAAATTCATATTACTTCGGTAGTAAAGTATTCCAGTTTCCCTTGAAGTTCTGTTTAATTACCAACCAAGCTTTACGTGCATCTGAAGCCTTTTGAGCATTACGTACCTTTGTCCCAACTATGATAGTGACAGCATTTTCGAATGAATAGCATCCCAAAACAAATATTCTTTCCTCTTCGGACATGCATTTTCGAATTGAAGACAAAGTAAATAGAGCTTTGTTTTTGCCCACACCACAGCAACCAACATTTGTCACCCTAAAACCTTCGGAAACAAAAAGGAAAGGAAAGGAAAGGAAAGGAAAAAATCAATTGCATCGTAGTAAAAACTTTTTTAAAAAAAGTTGTACATTAAGAGAAATCAATTTTTGCTCATTTCCAGGCTACTACAATTATATATATATATATATATATATATAGACACACACACATATACATATATGCATGTCGTATAGAGTTGAAATAAAAATTCAGTATGTGAAATCACAGGAATAACTTGAGAAATCTGATAGATAAAAGTATCTAAATACTAAAACTACAAAAATTAACTATCAACATTAACTATAAACTTAATATTTTTTTGGGTTTTTTTCAATATATCCTACCAATTTTTTCGACTAATTAATTAAATAATTTATCTACTGGAACACAATTTGAAAAAGAAAAAGGAGGATATATAAACATTACCTAAACCAGATAGAATGTGTCATCTCCTGGAAAATCTCATAAGTATTGATGTAGATATATTTTGCATCCTTCTGTTGGTTGATCAAGGCGTCTATTAGTGATCTCAGCTTGTTATTAAAAATCTTATTTGCCATGTTCAATTTGGAAATACAAGTTAGGCCATCAAGGCTTTTTCGGATCAATATACTCGGCACACATCCAATTCGGCCCAATCCATTAAATATATATATATAGTAGGGCTGGTAAAAGTTGACTCAACTCAATAATACAATCCAATTAATTCTCTATTTTAACTCATTGGATTAAGTCAAATAATGGATAATGTAACTTGATGGATTGGGTTGGATTGAATTCAATCGATCCAATGAGTCAATTGAATCGCCTGTAGTTGTGGTCAATAGTGGTTTTGTTATCACTTAAATTTTTTAAAATAATATTTTTAATCGTTGTTTGGATTGGGTTAATCTCAATCCAAATCTAATCGAATTCAAATCTAATTATCAATTATTTTGATTTCTAACCTATTATTGATTCAATCCATGAGTAACCCAACAAATTGATTATGCAATTTTTGAATTAACTCAAATATCCAATTGAACTGGGTTCGAATTTTTTAATTCGAATTCAGTTTTTCACTTTGCGAATCAGTTCTTGCTTTGAACTCAAATCGAAATTATAATTTTTTAAATATATATTATTTATATGTATAGTTCTGTAATATAAAATGAAATATATACTACATATAAAAATGAAAAATGAAAAATATACTACATATAAAATATGAAAAAGACCACCATGCATATATGCATATGTTAGATTAAATTGTATGTTAGTTATATATATATATAACTTTATTTGTTGTAAACTTGTAATAAATTGCAAATTGTATGTTAGATTTAATTTGCAATTTCTTGTATACAACACATATTTATTTTTAAATCATATACAAATAAGGTGTATGTATATAATGTAACTATTTACTTGTTTATAAAACTACATGGTTTATATTATAATATATATATATCTATATCCATATATCTATATCTATATCTATATATATATATATATATATATATATATATATATATATGCTATAGCGTAGAAAAATATATTAATTTGTGACTTTAGTTTTATTCAATAGTTGGATAAGTAAAAAGTTTATAACTGATAAGTCTAATATAATAATTGCAATATAATGACATTAATGTAGTAATTGAAATATTCAAACTGTAAGAATGATATTATTATAGTAAACATGAAAAGGATAAAAGGAAATTTATTTAAAAAATGTAAAAGTTATTTTAAAAATAAGATAAATGAAAGGGAAAAATAGATAAAATAAGCTGGAATTATTACTAACTTGAACTTATGTATTAACTTGGTTGAATTTATAGCTATGTATTATTGATCTATACCTTTCTTATATTTATCATTAGTACTAATTTGTAATATTAATTTGATTGTAATTATATTTCTTGTATTATTAACTTTTTTTATTGTGAATTTGTGATGATTTGAAACTTAGAAAGTTATATTTTATGTGGAAATATACACTTGAAAAAAAGAGAAAAATATATAGCCAAATTTTTAGAAAATTAGATTTTATGTGAAAATTACCCTTGGAAAGAGAAAAAATATAGTTGAATTGGTTAATTGGATTGACTTCGATTGAATTCGAATTCAGTTAATTCAACTGAATCTGAAGACCAAATTCTAAATTCGGTGACTTCAGTCGAATTTGAATTCAAGTCAAAAACTGAATTTTGAATTCAATCGATTTGATTTGAATTCGACCGAATTCGATTCATCTTTTTTAATTGGATTCCAAAAGTTACCAAACCAATTAAACTAAACCAATTAAACCAAAAATTTGATGAAATTGTCTGATGAACACCTCTACCAACTAACTCATTTTCCACCCCTAAAAACAATGTTTCTTGCTTCAAAGATGTAATATTGATATAGCATGTCTATATGGCATGAAAATAGTCAAAATTGGATAAAACTTCAATAAGTAATTAATATAAGTTTAATAGTTAAAAGCAAAGAATTTTCTTTTTAAATATTTTTATAAATTTTTAAAAAATTAAAAGAAACAAGGGGGAATTCAACAATCAAAATTTAAAGTGTTCTTTTTAAATATTTTTATAACTTTTTTTTCCGAAACAATCATCATATATACATCCAAAAGTGACACATATACATAATAGCCCACTGGCTATAGGGACCTTAGCTTTCATAATGAGACTAAGTCAGACAATATAGAAAATCTAAGACATGGGAATTCCATACCCCGAACCACATCTGGCACAATAGCCAACTAATGATGCGCAAAAGAATACATTATTAACAACCTCATCCAATCACAAAAGTAGAATAAACAAGTGAGTGAATAACCACCAACCATAATGAAAAGGCTCCAGCCACTCGCATGCGTCAGAGCACCGCTATGCTATACCAACCTCCTTGAACTCAAGCCATCCTTCCAATGCCAGCTCCACGACCTCTTTCTCTTCTGTCCAATCCTTTTGAAAGATCCATAAATTCCTAATCTTCCAGAGCATTCATAGAATATAGACTACCAACCCCACTCTGTCCCGCCACTGTTCATCTTTTCTCCCACTGCAAATTTGAAGCCACCAATGTCTAAAACTAGAATCCCCCAGAAGTGGCCACCTAAGCCTAGCAATCTTCCACACCAGCAACGCTCTAGAACAATATAACAGGACATGCTCACGATTTTCCTGCATCTTCCACACATATCACAGATTGGATCATTACAAATGCCTCTCCTTACTAATTGATCCTTAGTCGGAAAAATACCATGCCAACAACGCCAGATAAAATGTTTAAGCTTCCCCTAGATGTCGAGCTTCCAAAAACACCTCCAAACTATCTTCATGACATCCCTGGCCAAGCTACTCTCTGGACCAAACAGCACAACCTGCTTCTCCTCAAAAGCATGTAGATAGGTGGACTTGATAGTATAGTTACCTTGGCTAGACAACTACCACACAAATTTGTCCCTACTGTCACCTAGGGACAAAGATCGAGGAATAACGATGATAGCCTCAGCAACAATTGGAGTAAAAATCTGGTGCACTAAATCCACATTCCAGCAATCACCCCTCACGTTCAGAAGTTCATGCACCCAAGTTGGCCAACCACTCTGGTCAACAGAAGCAATAGGTTAGAAATGCCGTAGGTCAGGAATCCAAGGATCATCCCAAATATGGACTAATTTTCCATCCCCCGCCTGGTAAATGACTCCTTGCTTTAGCATATATCATGCCCCCATCCAGCATATCCATAGCCAAGATGCATTTTGTCGAACTGAGGTTTGTAAGAGACCTCCTTTAGGAAAATACTTGGCCTTCATAACCTTACTCAACAAGAGATTCGGCTGCGTACTAAGCCGCCAAAGTTGTTTTGCTATGAGAGCATATTAAAAATCTGAATATCCTTGAATCCCAGACCACCTTCCTCCTTAGGCCAAGAAAGATCCTATCAAGTTTTCCAATGGATTTTAGATCGATCATCGCCTGAATCTCCCCACCAGAACCGTGAGGCTAGGCAAACAATATCCTGATAAACACCTTTAGGAAGTTTGAACAAGCCATCACATAAGTAGGAAGAGCATCAATAACAACCTTAATGAGCACCTCCTTAGCTGCATAACTAAGAAATCGACATTTCCATCCTTGAACTCAATGTTGGACCCGCTCTACCACATAACAAAACACCTCTTTCTTCGATCTGCCTATTATCATCAGAAGTCCAAGATACCTTGCATTCGGCTTCTCCTTAATACCATCCAAAAGTCCACAAATATCTTCTCTCAGCCTCGATGGAATATTCTTACTGAAAAGAATAGAAGATTTTTCCCAGTTGCCAAGAACAACAGCTATAACTAGATAACAGAGCTTTGACCCTGCATGCTTGCCCCAAATCAACTTCACGAAAGAGAATGGAGTCATCTGCAAACAATAAATGAGTAATTTTCGGATCCTGTCTACTCACCCTCATACCCTTATATTCCCCCCCCCCCCCCTCAAACTGGCTTGCTTAATCATATTTGAAAAAGCCTCAGACACAATTAAGAACAGGAAGGGAGAAAAAGCCTCAAAAAATGAGTTTTAAAAGAATGTTTATTTGATCTTGATGTTAGAAAAAATAGAAAAAAAACATGTAACTTTAAATGAAAATTATGCTAACATCTAGTACGAATTTTTTTCCTTAAAAAATATGGTTTTTAATGAATACTTTCAAGCGTGTGTTTGGTGCGTAGTAAGAGCTAAAATTCCTTTAGAATGGCAAATTGTTTTTATAGTGCTACAGATTTAAATTACATCATCAAAGACAATTTCAGTTCTTATCTATAACCAAACACACTCCAAAAATTTCTCTTAGCATTGGGGAAATTGAATAAATAAAAGTGTATAAAACATTAAATTAAGGAGGAAAAAAATATTCAGAGAAAAGTGTTAAAGTGAAAAGCAACATTCATGCACTAACCCAAAACATTTGGGCATATTGTTGACTAACAGGGGTGGCATATATCTCTCGGGTAAATATCCTGCTACTTGCATAGAAAATATGTATAGGTTGTAATATACGACAAATGCTAAAAAAACAATTGATAGAGTTTCCCTCTATTATAACCCACATCCTCTATGAGTAAGATATGCCAAAAGCACATCTCTTGTGTGGTTTGCAGGCTATTACACAGGAGGGCGGGGTTTACCCCATGCACACCCTTGGTAGCGGCTACAGGTTCCTTAGTCAAGAACAAAAAAAAAGATATGCCAAAAGCAATTACCATGATATAACAATAACTAAATTGAAATAAGTCCACATTAACATTTGATATATGCCATTTAATAATAATGCCAAAATTTATCCTAATTGTAAAACACATACTATCATGTACATCTGCCTTAAAACAACCACCATAGAAATAAACACAATCACATACATTTATAGTTAGTCAAATACAATGAAATTACAATGTTAATCTTAATATAAATCAAATTTAATAAACAAAAACTTAATAAAGAAGTATCTCAATAAGTATTTATCAAAGTTTACGTTGAACATTTTGTAAGGTTTTTCTATATGTGAGCTTATATTAATTAATGTTGTTTTGGGCTTGGTTTAATAAAGTTAGGTATAAAGGCTTTCAATTAGTCTAATGTAGGACTGGCTGGTGTGGGCTGCAGTTAGCCTAGCCCGTAATGAGGGGACTAGGGTTTAACTTTAAATATTAGTTAGGTTCCTCCTCTAGCCCTAATCTTTAGAATCACTTTCTGCTCATAAAGTTTAAGAGAGAAAGAGGCACACTCATTAAAGCCAGTTCATACAGAGGGTCATAGAAAAGAAGAATCTAGTCAGGATCAATCCTAATTCCGCATACAATTATGGATCAAAAAAATGGTACACGATTCTTTACCTTTGTCTTTATATTCTAATCATGCATATGCTTGATCTTGGGTTTATGCTATTTATGTGCTAACATGTGGTATCAGAGCATAAACATAGATCATGATTAGAATATATTTTATGTTCTTCTTTGATCCCATATTATGAACAATCTCGTTGAGACGAGTTCATGCTGTGCGCATTAAGCTGTGTGTCTGATTTTGTGTTTGATTGACTGCAAAATTACTTCAATTGGCCTATCCATGGCCGCGCATCAAGGTGCCTCCAGTGCGACTCCAGTGCTCATCAAGGATGCATCCAGCGTGCGTCAAATCACGAGCATCAAGGAGAGTTTGGCCAAGCAATTCCCAATTTGTCAATCAAATTGTATTCCAAGAAGTATGTGCATGTTTTCTGCAAATTTTTTTGCAGATTTTGGGTTCCAATGGTGACACGGCTTGCCACAACTCATCTCAGGCTCGCGGGTCGTGGCAGGAGACCCGTTAAAATTTTTCCAAAAAAAAAAAAAATTGGAGACAGACGGGCGCAGTATCAAGGCTGACGTCATCGATGATGTCAGCATCAAGACTGATGTCAACTAACATCATCCGTGACATCATCATCAGGTTCAGCAGGCCAGCGCCTTGCGTAAACATCAGCTGTAGGACCCAAGTTAAGTTTTTTTTTTCAAGAACCCTTTACGAGTTGTTTCAGGCTCATCTAGAGTTCGTATTGGACAATTTTGATACCATTGGATTCAACTTTTCATGATTTTGACATATGGTTTGTATATTTTTTGACATTGTTATAATTGTGAAATTCTGAATTGAATATGATTTTATACTTTGAGTATAAAATTTAAATATTTTCACTTGTGATTATATGCAAATATTTAGTTTATGTTTTGTAGAACATGATTAAATACAATTAAATGACGTATTGCCCTTGTTATTTATATAGTTTAAAATTGCATATAAAGTTTTATATAAGAAATAAAGTTTAATATCCTTGGTATGAGAGAGTTTCATAAATTCAATTGGGTTGTGACCACTAAAATGGTACACTCATTTGGTTTTATGAAATATCGGTCTTATATTGCTAGGGATGTCTCCCTTTCTAATGTCTTGTCATACTCCCAAAGGAAGTGATTGGGTATTAGTTAGTGGAGGGATACATGTATAACATGTGCTTGAGAAATGACTGATTTTAGTGGTTCATACACCCAAAGGTAGTCAATTCATGAGAGCTGGAATAAGTTTTCATGGCCGTTGTTCATATAGAAAGTTGACAATTGTATGTCATGCATTCTACCCAAAGGTGATTGTATGATGATAAGTGTGACTTTTTGTGGAGTGTACTTATATAGTTTATACTAAGTTGCACTATTCTTAAATATTTTTATTATAAGTCACCTTTTTTGTCAACTGCAATTCACTCACTATTAAGATTCTCACTAATTTCTTTTTAAGAAATAAAAAAATGATATAATGTTTAGAATAGTTCTGGCGGACATGTCTGATGCTCTTTATAAGGACAACATTGCAGATCTCACTGCATAAAGTATCAACACTAAAATGAGAAATTTACAGCTTAGGGAAAAAGCAATTGAATTTGTTAACTGTCCATATAGCGATCCATTCGGGATCATCTTAAGGGTACCTTAACAGTTAATTGTACTGCTAAGCGAATGATAAAGCACCTATAAGAAATGTATTGGGTTTTATCCAATGTTAAGATAGGGATCCTTCTACAAACACTTTTCAACATGAGGTATGATGGTACTAGTGAAGTTAGATATGGTAGTTTTTCAGAGTAAACTTAAGGCACTTAAGATCATTATTCCTATTAATGTGATTGTCCATCAAGCTCTCAATACCCTTTTCACCTAAGTTCAAATTATAAAGACATATTACAATTCTTGAATGAGACCTAGTCCATTAGTAATCTAATAACCAGGGTGGTGGTGGAGGAAAGGAAATTGAGAGATGGAAAGGGACATCAAGCCATGTATGTTTCTAGTGCTAGTGGTAAGAGGGGTAAGAAATCCAAAACTTTTGCCTATAAAGATGCTCATAAGACCATTGATAGCACTCAAGGGTAGGAAACCTAATTGTTGCTTCTTCTACAAAAGAAATGTCACATAAAAAAAAAACTATGACAAATATAAGGCTTGGTTAGCCAAGCATTAGGTTACAGGTAATGATTATTTGGCTTTGGTATGTGAATCCAATCTATCTAAATTCCCATCCAATTCATGGTGGCTAAATAATGATGCAACGAATTATGTTGCGTTCACCATACAGGGGTTCAAAAATCGAAAGAAACCAAATCAGGATGAATCAAAACTGATAGTTGGAAACAGTGAAAGGTTGATGTTGAGTTCGTGAGAGATGTCATCTTAACATTAGATTCTGGCAATTGTTTAATGTTAAGAAACACTTTCTATGCACATTCCTTTAAAAAGAATTTATTTTCTTTTTTCAAGTTTAGACTTATGTGGCTATTCTTTTGAAATAAAGAACAATATGGTTTCTTTGTTCTCTAGTTCAAATAAAGTTGGTAGTTACATTATGTCTTATAGATTGCATAGATTGTGTTTGTCTCCTAATGATAAATACATCGCTTGTACGGCTGAAAAAGTTGTTTCCAAAAGATCTCTACCTAAAGAACAGTCTTATACATTGTGGCATAAGAGACTAGGCCACCTCACCAAGAAAAGAGTAGAAATGATGATAAAGGCTGACATCCTACCTACTCTTAAAGGTAACTTAAAGTATTGTGTAGATTGCTGTAGGCGTAAGATGACTAAAATTAAGAAGAAGAAAGTAGTCAAAAGTTCTGATCTTTTGGAGATCAAGCATACTGACATCAGTGGTCCATATAAAGTGACTTTGTGAAGAAATTTTATTTCATCACTTTATTGATGACTACTCCCAATATAGATATCTATACTTGATTAAGGATAAGTCTGAGTCTCTTGAGAAATTCAAGATATTTCGGACTGAGGTCGAGACACAGTTGGGAAAAGTTATTAAAGTCATCAGGTCTGATAGGGGTGGTAGATATTATGGTAGGTATGGCAATGCTGGATAGCTTAAAGGGCCATTTGCCAAATACCTAGATGATTCTGGGATTATATAGTTCAATTCACCATGTTTGGCAGTCTTGAATAAAACGGTGTGGCCGAAAGGCGAAATCGCACCCTTATGGACATGTGAGAAGTATGGTAAGTAGGAGAATTTGCCTGAGTTTTTATGGGAAAAAGCCTTGAAAATGGCTCTCTACATTCTAAATAGAGTTCCTACCAAAGCCATTCCATTAACACCATTTGGGTTGTGGACGGGACGTAAAGCTAGTTTAAACCATCTTAGAGTTTGGGTATTCTGTAGAGATAAAGTTGTATAATCCAACACTAAGTAAGTTGGAATCTAAAACAACCAGATGTTATTTTGTATCCAATCTAGATTATTCAAAGGGATACAAAATTTTATAATCCAAATGGAGGTACAATAATTGTAGAATCACAAATAGCAAAGTTTTTAGAACTAGATGTGGCCAAAAAGAATGCTTGTTCTTAGACCATAAAGGATGGTAGTGTGGTAAGACCATTACGTCACATTCTCTACCTGTATAGACTATTATGAAGCATTGCATATCATGCCCTAATTCAGTGGGAATTGAGGATAATGTCATTAAGCCTATGCCTAATGATACTCCTCAACCTCATCAAGAACTGAATGAGACTGTGATAGCTCCACTCAGGAGGTCTACTAGAGAGAAACGGTCTGTTATAACATTGGACTACATGGTCTATCTTAAAGAGCATAATTATGAAATTGCTGGCATGATGGATCCAGTGACTTATACAAAGATTTTTTCTTGTCCTCAATCAAGTCTATAGATGGATACCATGAAGGATGGATGCAATCTATGAAAAATAAAGATGTCTAGAAGCTTGTTAAGTTACCTAAGGGTTGCAAGCTCATTACTTGCAAATGGGTATATAAGACCAAAAAGGACTCTATAGAAAAGATAGAAAAGTTTAAAATCAGATTGGTAATCATGAGCTTCACTCAAAAGAAATGAATAGACTATAAAGTGACCCTTTTTTTTTCTAGTCTCTTCTAAAGATTCTTTTAGAGTGATCATGGCATTAGTAGCTCATCCGGATTTGGAGCTACACCAAATGGATACTAAAACAGCTTTTCTAAATGAAGGCCTTGATGAGGAGGTCTCTATAGTTTAACTCGAAAGTTTTTGTAGTTGATGATTCTAGAGAGCTTGTGTGTAGACTTAAAAAGTCTATCTATGGATTTAAACAGGCTTCTAGACAATGGTACTCAAAATTTCATAGAATTGTAATGTCATCTAGTTTTGTTGAAAACAAGATAGGTCAGTATGTATATGGCAAGGTTAGTGGGAGGAATTTCATTCTTCTCATATTATATGTTGATGATATTTTGCTTGTTAGTAATGATCTCAGCTTGTTGCATGATGATAGGATTTAAATTGTTACCATTTAATAGGAGCTAAATTATGATGTTAATACTCTATTTCGTTTGCAATTGGCTAATTTAAAGTGTTTTTGTACAGGGAGTGAAGTTGATAGTCTAAAGTGAAAAGATGGTATTTAATGAAGATTTAGATGATTTTTGGAGAAGCACTTTAGAAGCAAAACAGAAGACTATTTTGGATTGGTCGTGCCCACGCCTTAAAGGATGAAGTTTTGGAGAAGAAACTCAAAGAAATGCACGTGACCACATCTTAAGCTGAGACAAAGACCAATGGGCTGAATTTTCAAGATTGAATTTGTCTTTTGATTTAAACTTTTGTAATTCAAGTTAGTATGGATTGGATTACATTTGTTAGGGTTAGATAGGATTAGATAGGATAGGATGGTTGGCTGGATAATTAGTTAGGAATTTAAGGTTTAAAGACTTAGGATTTGTTGGAGAAGTTTTAAGAAGTCTTTAGGGAGGTTGTTAGAGAACAAGCCTATAAATATGAGGGTTAGTGAGCTTGGAAGACATAAGTCTTTCCTTTAATTCTTTGCAGAATTTTTCCTTTCTCTTGTACTTCTCTTTCTCTTTAGAATAAATTTAGAATAGTTTTGCCATCATGAGTGGCTAATTTACTTTCATTCCGTTCCAAGGGGTGTTGATGCCAATATATTTAGTGAGGTTTTGTTCATAGTTTCATAATCTTTTGCATTCAAGTAATCATTATTTCTTGCATTATATTTTTATGAATTTTTGAATGATAAATAAATTGACAACTTATTTGCATTCTTCTTTCTATAGCTATCTATTTATTCTTGATCCGTAATTGTCTGAAACATTTAGTACAAGTAGCACTTAAATCTTTTTGCGTGTGTAAAGTGACAGTAATCATGCATTTATGATTTAAAGGGGAGTAATGATATAAAGATTTTCAATTGTAGCTATCTCAATTGTTGGTTTTTGTTTTAACTGTTTTCAATGATTTTAATTCTACTATCAAATGATATGGAACGCTATCGCCCCCAGTCATTTGTTAGTAAGGTTTGTTGTGAATGCTAGGTTCAAACAAATAAAATAGGAAAACTCAAAATTTTGTCATGGCTATCCTGCAAAATTTTCGGTTAAATGCTTAAATGAAAAAGTGTTTTTAGAATCCTATGATCTAGATATATTCGGTACAACTACACTTCCTTGGATCGGAGTTTGGTAAGATTGAATCATTTCTTTCACATATTGCTAGTAATTTCTTGAATAATTTTCTTTTATTTATTACTATTAAAATCGGCATTAACCTTCTTTCTTTTATTCTTTTCTTTTTATTTCAAGTGCTAAAAACCCCCCTCACACATAGCTCCTCGTGGGATCGAACTGGTCCACTACTACTACAAGTTAATTGTAGTTAGTTGAAGATCTGAATTAATTTTGGGGGCTTCGACAACCCGACCACATGAGACAAAACAAATATTGTCATATAGTTTTGATATGAAAGACCTTGGTGACGTGTCATTTGTCATTGGCATAGAGATCCCTATGGATCGTTCTCGCCGTTTGTTGGGCTTATCTCAGAAGGTTTTCATAGATCGTGTTCTGGAACGATTCAGTATACAGGAATGTAAGATGGGAATTACTCCCGTCGTCAAGGATGATAAATTGAATCAGTCCCAGTGCCCTCATACAGATGTTGAGAAGACCAATAAGAAAGACAACCTTATGCTAGTACACCAAGGAGCATTATCTATACTCAAGTATGTACTAGATCAAATGTTGCTTTGGCAACTGGTCTTTTGGGTAGATCATTGGTTAGCTGCCAAGAAGGTTTTGAGGTACTTAAAGAGGACAAAAGACTACATGCTGACATATAGGCATGCTTAGGACCTTGAGCTAGTAGGTTATACGGATATAGACTTTGTTGGCTATAAGGATGGCATGAAATCAACATCTAGTTATGTCTTTAAGTTAGCAGGTGATGCAGTGTCTTGGAAGGTGAGAAACAAAAGACAATTTTGTCTTTCAATATCCAGGCGGAGTAGATAGCATGCTTTACAGTTGCCACTCAAGTTGTTTAGCTCCGTAATCTCATAAATGAGTTAGTTGTATTTGATTTTGTGGATAGACCCATACAGTTGTATTGTGACAATAATTCAGTAGTATTATTCATTAATACTTATAAGAGTCTCAAGGGGTCTAAACATATGGAGATCAAATATTTGACTATTAAAGAAATAGTATAGAATGGCGACATAATAGTAGAGCATAACTTACAGATGATATGGTTGCAAACCCACTAACAAAAGGACTTCACCCATGTGTGTTAAAAAGACATGTCGAAAGTATGGGCTTAATTGCATCGTTGGATGCTATATTTTAGTGGGAGTTGCATGTGATATATGCTCATAAAGTTTTCATCTATGTTTTGTTGCATGCAGTGACATTTTTTATATGCGTATTAGCATTTGAATTCAATAAAGTTTGATCAATTTTCTAGTTATATGCTGAATACATGTATATAAAGTGATAGTCTCAAGGAATTGTGTAAACTTTGAGCATAGACTAAAAGGGCATACAATTATTAATCTGGGATATATGTCTTGTACACATAAAGTTCGGTTAACAATAAAGATAAGACATATGGAAGTTCATTTGAACCATAAAGTTATTCTCTAGTGGCACATAAAGGTTTTGTGACACTGAATGAGAGAGAATAGGAACTGACAAAGTGGATAATACATAAAGTTTGACTCTATATGAGGTGTTATCAGGTTTGCCACACTTCCACATTGAATCCATATCAGTAGAGTTAACAACATTTGTGATCATGGATGGCTCTGTATGATTACATGCAATTACTGTCATGGTTCGGTGTTGAAGCCTCTATGGGATAGGATTGACTATTAAAAGTAATATCTAAACCAGCATAAAGGTGCACATTAAAGTACATCTTTAATTAATATTCGCCCAAGTGGGAGAATGTAAGGCTTTTCTATATGTGGGCTTATATTAATTAATGTTGTTTTGGGCTTGGTTTAATAAAGTTAGATATAAAGGCTTTTAATTAGTCTAATGTAGATCTGACTGGTGTGGGCTGCAATTAGCCTAGCCTGTGATGAGGGGATTAAGGTTTAACTTTAAATATCATCTATGTTCCCTCCTCTAGCCCTAATATTTAGAAACACTTTCTACTCATAAAGTTTAAGAGAGAAAGATGTACACTCATTAAAGCCAGTTCATACAGAGGGTCATAGAGGAGAAGAATCTAGTGAGGATCAATCATAATTCTGCATACAATTATGGATCAAAAGACTGGTACACGATTCTTTACCTCTGTCTTTATATTCTAATGATATATATGTTTGATTTGTGGTTTATGCTGTTTATGTGCTAACACATTTGAGCCATTTCTTCTATTGTATCTTGTTTGTTAGCAATATCTACATTTACGAATTTCATTGAGGTGTCACCCATTCATCTTATTGGGTACTACCGTTGCCACATGCATAGTCATACCATTGAGAATGAAATTGAGTCATGTATGGTTAGAACTTCAAGGCTAAACCTAACCAATAATCGATGTGCGGGACTGGAGTGAATTTTCTAAAATATTTAAGTAAAAATGTATCGACAATGGATAGTCCCTCTATAGCTCATATGCTACTAAAACATGTGAACATGTTAACCTATTGCATAGCGAGTACCCACTCCGTTTAATACCTACGAAGGGCGGGTGGAGTTGTTGGCAGGTCAGGTGGTTTTCTCCCATTGCCCTGCCACTTATCCCGTTTACCCATTTATATGTATTTATATATAATATATATTTAAATTTTAATAAATATTTTATTTATATATTAATAAATATATTATCTATATGATTATATATATTATTTTACTAGTATTTGTTAGAATACTGATTTATTATTAAATTATTTATTCATTATCATTCAATTATATTTATATTAAAATTATACTAATAAAATTTTTAGTTATCATATTTCCATATTAGTTATTAGTTAGTATTAGTTTACTATTCTTTCTTTATTAATTATGAATTATGAATTATGATTTATTCACTTCTATTTTTCTCATTATAACATATTACTAGTACTCATAGTTTACCATTTACTACTTATTTTTATATGTTATTGTTAATTTCATAATTATATATATATATATAATATTTTATCTTTTTTTTTTTTTGCAAAAGAATACAAATTAAAATGTTATAATTCATTTTTCATAATTTCTACAATTGAATTAATTACTTTAAAGTAATTTTTTATTATTGTATGATTTAAAATATTAAAATTTTAATTTTTGTATTTTCTTATTTCAAACAAGTCCCCGTTGAATACTCACGAGAGAGTGGGACGGGTCGGGGTGGGGGGTTAATAAATGGGGTGGGTGACAGGTGAGACTTCCCCCGCCCCAAATCTTTCTTATTGCCATCCATAGCAACCTATACATTTGGCCACTTTTCATATGTGCAATTGTGCTTATAGTATTTAATAGTTTGAAAACTTTCACCTTTGCCATCAACATGCTAAATAGTGGCAACTTTATACACATCAGTGTTATAGTTAAATTCAGTGACCTAGTATCCCTATACAACTAAATCAACCTTTCTAAAAAAATTTCATATGTTATCGGCAAACACCTCTTTCACTTTTGCCTAAATAATATTATAGTCTGATAGAATGTAACATTCACACATGCCTTGGTAGGCAAATGTCTAATACCATGAAATGCATTGCTTCAACTCTCAAAGATATTTGTGGTTAAAGTACCCTATCCATAGTTTTCATCATGTGCGAGACACTCTTGTATCTAATTAATTTAAGATAAATATTCCCACCCATTAGTAGTAATACTCTTAGTACTCCAAAAGCATTTCCACTTGCACTTCTCGCGAGCACTACTAATAGCCTAACACAGTTCTTTCACCTTTATATTTCTAAATCTCACTATAAAACTACTATAGTTCCTCTCACTCATCTATACGTGTCATAACATTCACTATACTTTTATGTTTATCAAATAATACATAGAGTGGAGACCTATCACTCATAACATGTAATTTAAACTATTGCATAAACCGACTCCAACTTTCCATGGTCTCCTCGTTCACAATGGCAAACATCATAGGTAACGTAGTTACTAGCATCTTGTGTAATTATGACAATCTATCTTTCCATGAACCACATAAATGAGTGCCATCAACACCTATCACCAATCTACATTTACGAAATACTTTGAACCAAAAATCCAAAACCCATAATTGAAAGTTTATATACCTTCAATACTAACTAAGTGGTGCTAACACTCGACAATGGTTCTTGGATTTATCCACATAGTGCTTTCATATACCATGACAATTTGACAAATTAGTTCTCCCAACCTCTATGAACAAGTTTGATTGCCTTTTAGTAACCATGACTTTTTGTGTGATACATCCATTTATAGTAATTTGTTAATATCAATCTAAATACTCTTATAGCATAACAATGATCCATTTCAATGTGATGATTGATATGGATAGCGATGAGTGCTTTTGTGAGCAGTATGAAAACTCCACATAAAACCTGTTTTGATGGGAGATGTGTCTCTACTAGTTTCATTAGCTAGCTGCACCTTGCATTTCGCCAGCCAAGAATGGATCTTGCTTTCAACAAATTTGAACTCTCTATTTTGATTGATAGACCACAATGTCATTGTCGTTTTCAAGTGCTTCTTATCACACTACAAGAAAAACATATTCAATGATAAAATTATTTGTCACTAAATATCTAAAAGTTGTCACTAAATATTTTGCCAACAAAAAAAAAAAATTCGCTACATTGTCACTAAATGTATATCGCACAAGGTTTAGTGACAATTGCATCAGTTTTGTCGCTATATAATTCTCATCACTAATGCACCTATATTTTGTGACAATTTTTTTTTCACTAAATTTAAGTAATTAGTGACACTTTTTTTCCACTAATAAGTAACTCATTCTGTGATAATTTTTTTTATTAGTAATGTGCCCTATTTAGTGACAAAGTTTTTGTCACTAATATGAAACTTCCTTGCAACATATCCTCTTCGTTATTAATTGTTCATTAACAGTTATCACTAATTGATATATCAATTTACACATTTTATACTAATTAATACACTTAATACACCAACAAGTTCTTAATTACTATCCTTTCCCACCATATGAATTTCTTCACCCCAGTATTGTCACATACGCCTGCATCCTGTTAAACCCAAATCTTCTATAATCTTGGAGGCATCCAAGCAAGCAAAAGGAGTAATAGTTTACTCTTTCCTCAACATTCTGCTCATTGATCTGTTCCTGAATGATCTATAAATATTCCAATTTAGTTGAATTCATTGTGGAATATATATCCTCTTCACTGACTATTCTGATCCATTTAGAGAGATACTACTATTTGACCAGTGGTCCTCTACAAAGTGACTATCCATTCCGTGGACCCCTTGATCATTTAGATTTATCTTCAGCCTCCCATACTGAACTTAGACCCGTGCTGATTTGTGGATCTCTGCAACACTGACTGTTTCCAATCCTAATACGTACTTTATATATTCAAGACTGTTTCCAACAGTTTTTGCTGAGTGGCCTCCGTTTTGGAACTGAAATCATACACTGGATGATGATGTTGTGATGCCTATAATGCTGCTTACTTCTTGAATTTATTGAATTGAAAATGAGATAACTTTGCTTGTTGCTGGGAATGGTTAACTTTGGATGAGCTTGAATGGACAAAAGCGGAAGAAACTGGGAGAATTGCTTTAGAGTACTATTATAGAGAGAAACTTTCAGTTTAAACCAAAAAAAAAAAAAAAAGGTTCTGAAGAAAACATAAAAAAAAAAAAAAGACAGTATTAAAAGTTAGAACATAGTACTTTTCCTACTTGAAAAAGAGCTCTTTAGAACTTTGAAAAATATCCTTATAATTTACCTATTAAAGCATATCAATTCATTTAACCTATTAAGACACTAACATGATAATTTCTCAACTATCATAATATTAAAAACTGCCTTATTAAATAATCTTTAAACACATTAACAAATGCCTTTATATAGCAAATTTCTCTTAAATAATTAATTCTTGATATAAGATTAAACTAACAAGGAAATAATTTTATCATGAAATACTACTTTTACATGCTCTTTACACGCAAATAGATCATTACCAAAAAAATCTATTACTAAATCTACACACAAAAAAAAAAAGTGTAATATTAAATTTCAAGCTAAACCAAGCTCTACTATTATCTTAATGGAAATCCATAAAAATGCAATATGTTGAATGGCCTTCCCAATATTCAACACTTAAAAACAGCAAGAACTTGATCACCACAACACTTAAAAACAGCAAGAACTTGATCACCACTGTCTTTGTTGGGCTTTTTGGCCTATCAATTTATGTGGAAAAAGTTCTATATTATTGGGTTAATTATTTGGTCCATTAAATAGTTTAACCTTAGTATTTATAGGCTTAAAAAGGCCGAAGATCATGGCTGAGAAAAAATAGCAGAATTTCTACTACAACTTTTATCAAGTTCTAATCTATGCAATCTTGATCAAATTGATGATTAGATAGTCAAATGTATTTTGATTGAGCTGAAAATTTAATTGATAGTAGAAGACATTCCATTTTATGTTTTCAATTGTAAAGACTAGATTTTAACAGTTCAAAACTGAGATATAAATTTCTCAAGGTCACTATAGTTTTCTGGTGAAATTTTCCACAATTTGTTATTTGTTTTGAGACTTGGTTATTTTTGTTGATTATTTAAGGCCATATCTAACTTGCGTAGTTGTTGAAAATTGTACTTGATACTTCATTGATTGACAGTGGAGATTTGGTGGAGTTAAGGGTTCTGTGATTTTTCCTCTTCACATTGGGAAGATTTTCCACATAAAATCTTGTGGTCCTCTTGTGTTTATTTTTTATGCTGTGTGGCTTGATGTATCTTTATTGCTTATGTTTGAGGAGATTTTTGACTTGTTATTGTGGTTGGATTCAATTAATTTAATATGGTTTCCCCCAATAGTATTCAAGCAAATAAAATCTAGCACTGAAAATATGCAATTAACATTAAAGAAAGCTTTTGTCCTTGAATCACATCCCATGGGTCATGCAACAAAGCTTTCTTGTTTAAGATGAAATCCTTGTCTAGAGTAGCAGTTCTACACTAGCATCATAAGACTCCACAAACATTCTCCCCGTAGCCGCATCATTCACCACCGCACGAAAGAAAATTGTCAGGTTTTCAATGAGAAGTATTCGAAAGAACCATAGGGTTAGAAAATGAGTCCACAAACATGCACAAAACTGTTGAGCAAAAGAATTGCTTAACTGAAAGAAGCGTTGGTTTTGTACTAAAACCAATTAATTTTATGATTTTAATTTATATTTATTTCTGGATTTTAATTTATATTTATTACCAAAGTATTAGAAAATTAAAGGGTCACAAACAATAATAACTAATTCTTGGGTTAAAATGTTTAAAATAATTATGTGATAGTTATTAGATTCATTTATAAAGTGATTAATCCTATTGGGTTATTGATAATAAAAGCAATTTATTTTTATTTTTTTTGACAAGCCAAAAGGCAAATTATTTTATTAGAAAATAAGAGCAGATAATACAGGAAAATGAATGAATTTTTTAAAAATAGAAAAGCAAGGCTACTCCAGATACTACTCACCTACCGAGAACTCTATTTATTATTCAATAACTGCCAACAGATTCTCTACTCTGGAGACACCAGATTTTGCTAACCTGTCGGCAACACTATTATTCTCCCTTGGGACATGCTGACACTCCCATTGCTTGATTTTCTCCTTCAATAACTCTATATGATTCGATACATTTTTGAGATGCCAGGGGGCTTTTTCAGGGTACATTAACCAGTTGATAGCATTAGCAGAGTCACTCTCTATTACAAGCACATGAGAGCTTTTCCACACAGACTCTGAGAACACTCGGAAGGCCTCACGAATTGCATAGAATTCAGCCTGGTTTGAATCAAGAATTCCAACATGATTGGAGAACACGGCCTTTGTTCTACCCTGATCATCCCTAAGAATACCCCCGATCCCAGCCATACCTGGTTTTCCAATAGCAGAACCATCCACATTAAACTTCATTCTACCCGGTTGAGGACGAGACCAAGAGACATTTGCTTTCTTACACTTATGAGCTTGCCTCACTCTTGCATTAGTCGGCTGAAGGAATATATCAGAAATGGATGTTAATGAAGAAGGCCACTTTGCTTTGAACCAAGTTGCAAACCTAATGAAAATCAAATCCATGAGTTGTGTTAGCTCGAAACTTTTGTTGTTGAAAGTGACCTGGTTGCGACATAGCCAGATCGACCAGGCAATGGCATAAAACAGCAAAATCCAAGGCTGCCTCCCATTGGAATCTGGGAAGGAGTGTTGCCAACTATCAAGGAAGGTGGACGGATTCCCAGGGCAGGTCCATGAAATTCCCCAAACTTCCAAACATCTTGTCCACACCAACCAGCTACACCTGCAATTAAAAAACAAATGCTGGACAGATTCCAGCTCAGAGTTGCAAAAAGGACAGACAGCTAGCTCGGCTCTAATGATACCCCTTCTGAGCAAACAGCTTCTAACAGGAAGCTTTTGTTGGATTAGCTGCCAGACAAAGACTTCCACTTTAGGTGGAGCAAACCCATTCCACACTAATTTCCAAATTGCACTCCCTTGTCTCCGGGGTAGCAACACAGCTTTACAGAAAGATGAGGTGGAATAAGTACCGCTCGGGACCCAACGCCAAATAATCCGGTCATCGAAAGAGCGACTAGGAAATTGTCCTTGTAGAGTAATCAAAAAACTTTCCCACTGCTGATTTTCCCAATCCAGAGTGTTTCTACGGAGTTCGATCTTCCAGACCCATTGACCGTTTATCTAGTTACCAAATTCGGCCACACAACCATCTTTGTTAACGGACAATGCAAAAATTCGAGGAAAGCATATTTTTAAGATTATACCTTCAATCCACTCATCGTACCAGAAGACAATGTTGCCTCCTTTCCCAAGCAAGGTCCTCATTCCTGATGAAATAGCATCATAGAGCTTATCAGAAGGATTAAGAGGTGCAGTAATAGCTTTCCAAGAATTTGAGACTAATCTGTTGTTGCGCGGTAGAGGGAGTAGACGATTCTTATCCAGGCTGTATTTTTCCACCATGAAGCTCCTCCATAGCGAATTCACCTCGTTGCCAAACCTCCATAGCCATTTTGACAATAAAGCAGAATTTTTTAATTGGAAATCAATCATACCCAAGCCCCCAAGCCACTTAGGGGCATTGACTGTATGCCAGTCCACATAATGCAATCTACGGTGGTGATCCGAACTGCCCCAGAGGAATCTCCGTATCAATTTGTCCATGTCATTTTTGACTCCACACGGGAGCTTGAAAACAGATAGGTAAAAGATCGGTAAACTTGACAAAACAGAATTGATTAAGGCCACTCTACCACCCATCGAAAGATATCTGGTTTGCCAGCCGGCAAGCTTTGCTCTCATTTTCTCCAATACAGGTCTCCAGATTCTTTCACCAGCGGAATTGGCCCCCAAAGGGAGGCCAAGATATTTAACCGGAAAGGCTTCAACCTTACAGGATAGGCCTTCGGCCCATGCATTCAAGATTCCTGCCTCCACCCCAACACCAATCAAACTGCTTTTATTAAAGTTAATCTTTAAACCCGAACATACCTCAAAGCATTTTAGAATTCTTTTCACATTCAGAACACCCTCTAGATCAGGTTTGATGAAGACAAGAGTGTCGTCGGCATATTGAAGGTGTGCTAGTCTGAAGCTTCCTTGCCCAATTCGTAGCCCCTCAAACAGCCCAGTGGACTCTCCTTTTTGCATAAGAACACTAAATGCTTCAGCCAAGATATTAAACAACATTGGTGAGAGAGGGCATCCCTGACGAAGACCCTTTTTGATACCAAACTGCTTCGAAGGAGAACCGTTTATCAAGATAGACATTGATACCGAGGCCAAACAGAAGCGGATCCAACTTCTCCACTTTCTTCCGAAATTCATCTTCAACATAACAAAATCCAAGAAATCCCAATCAACATTATCAAATGCTTTTTCAAAGTCCACCTTCATCAAAATACCACTTCCGCTATTCCTTCTTAGATAGTCAACAGCTTCATTAGCAATTAAGAAGCAATCGGACAATTGTCTGTTTTTTAGAAATGCAAACTGATTTTTCCCGATCACCTCATGAATAACACTTTTCAACCGAGTTGCTAAGCATTTGGCCAGAATTTTGTAGATGCTCCCCACCAAACTGATAGGCCTATAGTCCTTTAAATGAACAGGGTTGTCCATTTTTGGCACCAAGGTGATAAAGGAAGCATTAACACCTTTGTCAAAAGTTTCAGACTCAAAGAAGCCTTCTAAGAAAGACATCATATCGGCTTTGATAGATTCCCAGTGATGCTTGAAGAAATTCATGTTAAAACCATCCGGCCCCGGAGCCTTGTTCCCATCACACTGTTTGATTGCATCCCAAACTTCAGTTTCAGAAAAAGGAACTTCTAGACTATCCCTTTGAGCTTCTGAGATACTTTTAAAGTGACACTGTAATTCCGAGACACCAATGGTCGAGACCTTATTGTAGAGGCTAGCATAGTACTTAGCAACTGCATCTTTCAACTCCTTTGGCTGCGACACTCTCCTTCCTTCGATAACCAAACTACTGATAAGATTTACCCTTCTTCGTGAAGATGCTAGCATATGGAAGTACCTGGTGTTCCTGTCCCCGTCCTGAAGCCACTTACATCTGGACTTCTGCATCCATGCTCTTTCTTCTGCCCTATACAGACTCCATAGCTGAGCCCTCTTGTTTGCCAACTCAATTCTTTTTTCAGTCGGCAACTGATTAGCAATGTCCAACTTATCCAGTCTATCAATCTCTTCATCCAATCTTTGGATATAATTAGGGTCTGCCTTGCCATTCTGGAGCCTCCACTGTTTGATGAGAGGTTTTAGCCTTTTTAACCTTAGCCAAATACCCGCCTTATTGTTGGATTGAGGCACAGTACCATTCCATTCATTGCTAACCAACATATTAAAACTTTTATTATCAAGCCAGTGGTTGAAAAACTTAAAGGGTCTCGGCCCCCAATTAATCTCCTCAGTGTTCACAAATATAGGATGGTGATCAGACAAATACCGTGGTAGTACACGTTGGACCAAGGAGGGAAATTTTACAAGAAAGTCACTTGATAGCAAAAATCTATCCAATCTACTTCTAGCAGGAGTAGACCGATTATTACTCCAAGTGAATTGCCCGCCTATCATGGGCAAGTCTACCAGTTGCAGATTATCAATAAAATCATTAAAGTCATTCATGGCAGAAAGATTACCTGTGTGCCCGCTTCTTTCATCTGGAGACCGCGTAACATTAAAATCACCTCCAAAACACCACGGTAATTGCCAGGTCGCTGCTCTGTTAATTAGCTCGGTCCAGAGTGCTCTCCTTTCAATGTCACAGTTCGGGGCATATACATTACAGAAAGCACACTCAAAGTGGGATCCCAACAGTTTTCCACGAAGCAATATGTATCGCTGCTCTATCACAACCTCGGCACAATGAAAAAATTCTTCATTCCAAACTGAAATTAGACCACCCGCACTCCCCAAAGAAGGGGTCCACTCAAAGCTAATGTCATGCCCTCTCCAAATAGAATCAGCCACACGGGTATGAAACTGCTCTAATTTAGATTCTTGAAAAAAACCCAACCCAAATTTATGTCTTAACACAAGCTTTCTAACAGCCCTCCTTTTCTCCCTTGCCCCTAAACCCCTTACATTCCATGAAAGAATCTTCATTATTCCCAAAACTTTAAACACTTGACAGAGAAAATAGGAAGAAAAGCTTAGAGCTATCCTGTATGTGGAACCCTCCTCTCTTTCTCCAATCTAACAAAATGCTCTACCATTGCTTCACGATTTAATTTAAAAACAATACCCAATTGAGAACTCACCTCACAAGTTGATATAGCCTCCTTGAGAATTTTATTGTGGAAGGCAATGTCCTCATCTGAAAGAATGAAGTCCTCTAGATTGACCGGTTTACTGGACTTGTCTGCTCTGGAGCTAAGATTGCTGAATTGCCCACCGACTAATTCATCTAAAGGGACCAACTTGAGGGCCTTTTTAGGCGTTTCGGCTAAGAAGTCCATTCCCAGCCTTGTAGACTCATGATCGTCTTTAGGCCCATGATGAAGTATTATGTCTCTTGAAGCCAGCTGGATTGGGAAGTCCACAGCCAACCCATCCTCGAAAGGCCCATTCGGTGCACCCTGTCTGGAAAGCCCCATTAGTTCAAACTCTACATCACCCGATCCATTTAGCAAATTTTCAGGTGGACCCATTTCTTCCACATAATCCCTATGGCCATAATTGCTCTCTTTGGAACCTTCCTGCTGTATTGAGTGGCCCGATTGGAGCCTCATATCTTCCAGCCCAACGCTGTGCTTGCTCCAGAATCTGCATTTGCTCCTACAGCTTCTGATTTCCTTGGCGAAGTGGTTAAAGCACACTCCTGTAACCACTGCTTCTCGCTTCCTGCCTGTACAAATGTGTCAATATTTCCTGCAAGCTCCAGAGGAGTAAGACCACTGTCCAACCTGTTTGACACACCATCTACTTCATTCCACTCTCCTAGGCATTGTACCTGCATCGCTTCTTCAGCTACCCTCATTGCAAATGTCAGAGTCCCATTCGGCGCTAAGTCATCTACCCCCGCTTGCTCCAGGAGAGTAAGGCCAATCCTTTTTTGTACTGGATTACACTTGAGACCGCTGGATATTACCCAACTGAATTCATCGGATTACAACTTTACTTTTCTACCATTTTCATCTTCTCCAAGCTGCTCCAAAAGGGTAAGATCTTTCACCTCTTGGATTTGATTATCCCTAGGACCAGTGGATAGTATCTTACTGATCTCATCCTGCAACGGAGGCAGAAACTGGACAATCTGTCCCTCTTCAAGAGAATCAGGAACCAACTCGTCCTCAAAAGCTCGATCCTCCTCAACACTGTCGTTGAGCTTCTTAACTTTGGATGACTGATCTCCAACTGGATGGACTACCTCTCTATATAGCCTGCCGTCCCTCAGAGACCCCCTTTTAATCACACGAGGATTTCTGTAGAATGGTTTTTCCGGACCTAAAGCCCTCTCTTTGAACTGAGCTCCCCACGCTTCTTTAATGTATACAGTAATACCATCAATCCTTCTCCGGTTGCCGAACCTGATCGCCCTTCTCATCTCCTTTTCTGACTGGTAGCGGATAAAGGCATAAGTCCTTGTCCCTTTGTAGTGCTTTTGAATGTAAACATCTTTGACTGCTCCAAATGAATTGAAAATGTCCTTCAATGCTTCTTTCGGCACTCTCAAGCTCAGATTGCTGACAAAAATGGAGAAAAAGGCGGATCTCCTTGATTGCCATTCCTGCCTTTGGTGCTTACTATCCCGATCATAACCGTATGCCCGGAGACCATGTGACTTCCAAACCATTATTCTTTTTCGTTGTGTGTTTCTGGGTTTCTGGGTAATTTGGCGAATGTCTACAAAAGGTAGCAGAAATGGGCGGCGTACTGGTCAACTGTAACAGCCCAAGAATTTCAGAGCAGTGGCCAAAAAATTTCAGAGAGAGCTAAGGATGCCTCTAAAAATTTTTATAGATCTATAAATTTCTGGAGGAGGAAGTGATTTAGTGGCGGATATAGTGGTGGTTTCTGGGTTTCTGGTGGGCTTGCTTTGGGTCCTCGAAAATGAAAGCTGGTTGCTTCCTCTGCAGAAGGAAGTGGCTTGGGGGAGGTGGAGGTGGCGGGTGGCGGATGTAGCGGTAGAATGGTGGGTTAGATCTGATGTCCGATTTTGGGTTGATTTTTTGGTTTTGTTGATTGTTTGAAAAGGTAAGATTCAGTCAAGAAAAGGTAAGATTCAGTCAAGATAGATCTATTCATGCCTTCCAAGTGGTGAGGATGGTTGGTGATGACTCGAGGCAGTAGCAATCACGAAGGATCTCTAGATCGGAAATATTGGGAAATAGTATTTGTCACATCAATAAAAGCAATTTATGTAGAGATAAGAGATACACTATAATCTACACTTGGAGTTCTTGCATGGCAAAACTTTTTATTTGTGGAACTATACAGATTGCCTATTAATAAGCTACAATACCAGGTCTTGAAAGACACACACTAGAAAAATCATAGACAGAAAAAGATGTTTATTGCCTTTTCCCATAAGCCCTAAATTTTATTGTTTCCTGTAACATGTTTTTTTATTCAAGAAGAGCTAGCATATTAGCTTAGTATTGGTCAATCCTAGTAAGGATTCTAAGAAGATGTTTGCGTGTGCAGCTATTGATCAATACAACCTCCATCACTATTAGTGTTGGAATTACAAAAGGGGTATGATTTATGTAAGTTTTATGTATAGATTTTCAATGTGATCCTAATTGGAAATCATGTCATTATTACATTCTATTGTGCATTTGAAAAATTAGCTTGTTGATTTCCTAATAGTTATTTTAGAGTTTGGTTATGATTATTCTATACATAATAACTGTCATGAAGGATAACGTGTTTCTATATGTGTGTGATTGATTTTGAATTGTTTGAAAAGTATGATTTTTAAAAAACAAAAAAAAAAATGTCCACTAGCCAATGACTATATCTATGACCAAAGAGTATCACCGGAATGACTCAAAAAAAAAAAAAGAAAGAAAGAAAAAACAAGAAGGAAAGGAAGGGCGGTAATAGCAAAAAGCTTCCAATGGTTGACAAAAACTCATTGTCGAAAATAGTTTCCACCGATTAAAATTTGTTTTCTTTAGAATTTAGTTTCGAAAATGGCCGGAAACCAAAAAGCAAAAAAAAAAAAAACACGAAAAGGGATAGTCGCACGGCTAGATTAGATTTGACCGTGCAGACCTTTGACAATCGCACATCGACCATGACTATTCGTGGTCAGAGTGAAACCAAAAAACCAAAAAAAAGGAAGAAAGAGGGTTGCCCGACCAAATTATATTTGGCCTTGTGAACCCACTCATTCGGAAGTTTGGCCAAAAATTTGGCCATAGTGATAAGAATTTTGATCGTGGTTGGATAAGAAGACATAGACTAAAAGAAAAAGAAAATAGAGATGGTTGCACAACCAGACTTGATCTGGTCAGGTGAACCCTCGTGGCCTCTATTTTGATTAGTAACTGGAATTGGATAGGCACCACAACCATCGGGAGGCCCATTGACCAGAAATATGTTTGTCGGCAACCAAAATAGTTTTGGTCGCATCCAAAATCTAAAGGCAGAAGCTAAGAGTGTTGGCCATTGTAGCTAAGAGTGTTGGCCATTGTCTTGTTTCATGGCCAAGTGGAATTTGGTTGGCAAAAATCTAGCCAGAAGACAAAAAAAAGTTTTTTTTTGAAGCTATAGGCTGAGAACTAGGAAAAAAAACAAAAATGAGAAATCATACTATTCTTAGCGTTTCTCTTAATCTTTTTATTTCTAAAAGATACTAGAAAATTTTATTTTATTTTAGAACTTCCCACTACAAATGTTTTATTAAAGTATGGCACACATATTTCTCAAATCTGATTATGATTCAATTTACTGGATTATTCATAGATAAACCCAGAATATTTGGTTAATTATCTTTTTGCCCAATATTTCTAAATAATTATATTTTATCCCAAATACTTCTTAAATGATTCAAGAATGCTATTTTAATGTGATTAAAATTGTAATACATATAGATTCATGGCACGAGTTTACATGTAATCATGTAATTTGATTATTACATTATTGATCATTAAAATGTGTTTATATATTTGATAATTAAATTTAGTTGTATATTGAATGAACAATTTAATGAGATATATGTAAATGTCATATGTGGTGAATATGTAGATAAGACTGTCATTTGAATCCCTCAATTTATTATTAAAGTTGTTAGTTGCATTTCATTATTATATTTAAATCAATTATTGTTAGGGTAACTTGCTAAACTAACTCAAAGTTATTCTACCTAAAATGTATTTTAACTATGAGATTAGATATTTGAATAATGGGTTGGATTTGACAAAAAGCCATGATTTGTTGAGCTATCTCAAGGTCATGTGTTTTCTAGGCAAGAGTGAAGAAAAAGACATGATATATCTATTAAGAGTTGACATCCTAACTATCTAGGAATTGCAAAATCTTGTAGTAATTGGTAGTTGTTACCTATTTTTAAAATTATGTTGATTTGTTGAATTAACTTAAAATTAAAATAACTAAGATGAGATTCTAGTCTGCTGTGAATGTTTGCACAAAATTCTAAAACTAATAATGAGGGATATTGGTTTGAATCAAATAGTGGGGCAAAACTAAAATTTTGAAAAGACCATATATTTTCATATTTTGGGTTTTTTTATTAACTATGCATAAATTCTTATTTATCTTTATTTTATGCTGTAGAAAATGAACAATAATCTATGTAACATTTTGTTTGACAAGAAGTTTGCTGGTCAAAATTTATTAGACTAGCAACAAAATTTGAGAATTGTGCTTAGACAAGAAAAAATTCTTTATGTCTTTGCAAAACCTATTTTTTGGTCCGCCAACTAATGATGCTAAAGTAGCTATTAATATTAGATATCAAAAACATAAAGATGATTTTGAGAGTTCATATTGCATCATATTAACATTCATGAGTCATAAGTTGCAAAATCAACATAATGATATGAATGAATATACAATGCTTGCTCATTTGAATGTTTTGTATGATCAACGTATTAGGAATTCAGGATTTGATATCTCTAAGGAACTCTTTAACTACAAGATGGTAGAAGGACCATCAATATACGTGTTAAAGATCATATATATCTTTGAAAGTCTCGAAAAGTTTTATCTTGTATCATCAGTTAAGTGTTAATGACTCGGCTTATTTAACCTCTAATTGCAAGTCATGCAATTATAGTATAATTACGAGTATCGTCCCACAGGGAGATGAACAACTACCGGTTGAGCAATATTAACACCTATTATCTAGATTAACATGCAAAAGAAAAGTGGATGTAGTGTAATAATAAAAATCAAATAAAAGCAGTATTAAAAATGTTCAACTAAAAGAATTCAGGTAAATAGACTTTAGGACTCGGGATTTCACCAACCATTACTATAAATTCCATTCATATAATTAATTTGTGATAAATCCTCACAACTATTCACATAATTAAACATTATCTCCTCTCAGAGTATAATATTACTATTCAAATAATAATTATGGGACTACTTTCGTGACTCCAAAATTACTATGAATGCATGATGAACAACAGAATATTATGCTGCAGAAATTGAGAATCTACTATCGTGATTCACAATTAAAGTCTGAAGAATTCACGAACTAATATTGATGTCAGCTGTCGCCTCTTCACCAATACCTTAAACATGCAAATGGTGATCAAACATTTACAAGAAGTAATACCGAATAAATCAGATATTGGATAATACCACAATTATATAAATGAAAATTACGTAATGATGGTTACATCCCAGTCCTAAAGAAAAGAGTTTCAGCCACTAAACATGACTTGCATGAACATAAAATTACGTCTAAGCTATTTCTATTGCTATCTACTCTATTCTATCGTTGTCTATGGGGTTCTATGGTTCTGTGTTATTCTCCTCATTTATAGTTGTTCAGGTCCATGGAGACTAGAAGTCCATGTTGTGTAGAAGTCATTTTCTGATCCGAATGATTCTGAATTGCGTACTCCTCTCTTTTTTGTAATTCCATTAACTTCCTCAATGCTATGGCATGAAAAGTTACATGCCATGGCATTGATATCCAGTCCTTCTTTTCTTCAAGAAAATCGTGGCCTTCTTATCAATCTTCGGTCTTATCTTTCTCCCGAAGTTTTCCTCCTACAAAATAGCAATTCAAGTTAGATAAGGCTAAATTTTCCCATAAATGAATAAGATAATAGAGATATCTTAACCTAGAAGTTATCATTATATTCACTTATCAAACTACCCCCAACTTGAACACTTGCTTGTCCTCAAGCAAAAGAAACTAAATATCTGAATGCAGTTGTTATATTAAATCTCAGAGATTCCAACCAATACCCACAAGAAGGTTAAAACACCACATTCATGAGTAAGACCAATCAAAAGAGTAACCTAAACCTGTTTAACATCACCAGAGTGTGTGTGTGCTATGGATCACATCCCATCATTCCAAAGTAAAGCCAGTTGCATAAAACAAATATCCACATCCTTTATATAAAAACAACCAACTCAATTTGGATCAGGTAGGACTTTTAGCTTATAACGTTAGGCTCAGGATTGGCTATCAAAGAAGGGGAAAGGATATAAAATCAAAGAAAAGAGTTTAAGTCTTGTAAGCACATTGGACAGATACTTGTTTAAATTATAGCACATTCCATAACAACCCCCAACTTATTGTACTCTAGTCTTCTTTTTGACAATGTACACCAATCAAGAATTCTTTGAGGCTGAATAATTTCTCATCTTTTGTCCTTCTCTTTCTTTCTTTTTTTTTGTTTTCTTTTTTTTTTCTTCTGTTCTGTTCTGTTCTCTTTTTTTTTTCGAATCTAATATAACAAGAAACAGAACATTATTCACATCAGAATAAGAACTGCTTCAACCCCATGCATCAAGAAAACTTCATCTTTTGAACCCATAACCTATTCTTCTTCTACCCACTTTTAACTTGTACCTCACATGGGACTCCATGTCTCCCTCTTTCCCTTGTATCATATATACCAAAGTGCATTTAAACTCTTTTTAAGGGATTTTTAGAAGGATAAAAATTTAACATGAATACGGGCTATCAGGTACTAAATTAGGTTATGAAAAAAATAATCTTGAATGGTGGTTCTTTCCATTCTATCATTTAGGCCCAAAATAGGTTCAATGGATAAAATACATAACCGGGTTAGCTTGAAAGGTTCAAACGGCCAAAGAGCTGCCTATGACCTTCATCTCCAAATCAAATCAAATCGTGATATCAAAAGGATATGGACCTTTGGTTTATACAGATATTTCACATAAAACAATGGACTGATCATAGTTGTGCTCAAAGAAATTCCAGTCATGTTAAACAAGGTAAAAGTCACATCAAAAGATTGAGGTACCCATTCTCATAGCATTTTATATTCCCATGAGCTTGAGGTAAAACCATTCTCATCATAGATCATAACAAAGAAATTCAGCATAAAGTACCTTTTTACTGTTTTTTCATTTTATTCATTTTTTTCCCTTTTTTTTTTCAAATCAAAAACTAACAAAAAGGTCAAGACCAAAACGAACACAAATGATTCAACGAAACTAATCAAAAATCAAAGCAAATTTGAAAGCAAAAGCAAACACAAAAGTACCCCCCAACTTAAATACACATTGTCCGCAGTGTATCAAAACAAGAAAAACAGGCAGATAAAAAGAAGGACTTCCCTGTTTCAAGCAGAATCATCATTTGAACTGTCTTCCTTGTGTGGAAATGTTGGTAACGGAGGTAACACCACAGGATTTTTACCCTTTCTCTGGGCCAGCTGAACCAAAGATTGGTGAATGATTTCATTGGCTTGTCTTTGATACGCAAATAGCTCCTCGATCCTGTTTTGATGGGCAAGAAAGTTAGTTTGAGAGGTAGTAATATGATCATTTACCAGCTTTTCTAATTGCTCCAATTTCTGCCCTATGCTTTGCCGTCTCGGAGGAGGAGTAGGTGGTTGGTCATATTCAACATCAGGTCCAAAACCACTCTGTTAATCCTTCATAGCATGAAAAGATTTAGCATCAAAAATTCCCTTTGCAGGAAGCAATGGTTCATCCGCGTTCCAAGGAACACCTGCTGCCTTACATAAACCAGTGATAAGATTTGGACAGACAAAAGCTAAACTTTCATCCTGAATGCAGTATGTAATAGCTTCATGTATTACTCTACCTATGTTAATAGGAATATTATTAATAATAGCATTAATCAATGCTGCTCGATTTCTATGTACGGAACTTAAATGAGATGCAGGCATCAAAGTAGCTGAAATAAAATAAAACCATGTGCGGGGATATGCGGCCAACTGTTTGGTAGGAAAAACAGACACATCCCCTGAGATTTTACAATATTTCCAGGTTGTGGCTTCCTTGCAAAGACCACGTATAATATCATTCCAATCAAGAGGGCTATTTAAGAATTCATGAAAATCTTCAGTTTCATTTTCAGTTGGTTCCGGCAATTCATAGAATCTATTAATAGCCAAACTACTAAAACACACCTGTTATCCCCTAACAAAAACAGTGTCAGTTACCCCTTCTTCTTTAGCATTAGCATAAAATTCCATGACTAAGGGTAAGCTAGCAGGGGCAGGTTGCGCACATAGTTTTTCCCAATGTCTCTTCCGAATTTCTTCATTAATAGGTCCTGCGACATTCAACCCTCTTTCAGGGATAGCCATCCGTTTGTTATTATAAGACCTATACCTAGAGGCAGCTTGTTCACTAACAAAGTTGGAAGGGTGAATATGTTGTCCTGCTCTAGATCGTTTCTTTGGTGGCATATTCAAATTTTGGGATTATGGAATGCACAGTCAGGGATTTAAAACCGAACAAAATCAAGGAACCCAAATCTCAGGTAGTTAACTAATAGACAGCAAAATCAACAAATAACCACAGCCCAAGAACAATCCAAACAGAGTATTTCCGTGGAGAAAGAAAGAAAATATTCAAACCAGATTTGGGACAATCGACGTGGTCGTTGGGAACGGAGTGGAGAGTAATCAACGGCTGATAGTTGCTGGCGGCGATGTGGGACGGCAGTTGACAGAGCGAAGTCGGCGGTGAGGATGTGCGACGGATGGAGCGGCAGTGGAGTGAAGCTGTGGTCGGCGGTGAGGAGAGGGAAAAGAACGAAAATCAGGAGAAGAAAAGTTTTGAAAGTTTTTTTTTTTTTTGAATTGGAAACTGGGTAAAGAACAATGATAATAGCTTAATACTATTATTATTATTATTATTATTTATTATTATTATTATTATTATTATTATATTTTTTTTAAATAATAAATGAACCGTCGCAGCGCTAAAATAAGCGCTGCGGTGGTTAAAACTGTCTGTACAACTTCTTCTATCATGAAATTCGTTATGCCATGGCATTGGAAATTACATGCCATGGCATTGGAGAGAAATTTATAAGCGAACCGCCGCTGCGCTGAAATAAGCGCCGCGGCGGTTAAAACCTTCTGTCCAATCCTCCTTTCGCCATGAAGTGTGCGATGCCATGGCACTCAAACTTACATGCCATGGCATTGGAACAAAATTTTGCCCACATCTTCAGTTTACTTTTCTTTGTCCAGGTCTGTCTCCAGTTATCTAAAAACATGAAAAATACCAAGCAAACTTTAGTGAATTAAACTAAATATCTAATTAAAAGAAAATAAAGAAATAAAAATATAACAACAAGGTGCTTGTTTATAGTCTGTAGCTCGACTTTTCATTAGCTAGTTTGTTTGTGGACTTGATAAGGAGCATGAAACTCCATTTGGTACCGATTGTCCTTCAAAGTACGGCTTCAATCTTTGGCCATTAACCTTGAATGCTCCAGTCCTCTCATTGTGGATTTCAACTGCACCATAGGGGAAGACTCTAGTGACTGTGAATGGTCCAGACCATCTAGATCGTAGCTTACCTGGAAACAATTTCAACCTTGAATTGAAAAGTAAAACCTTCTGTCCCACTTCAAACGCTTTCCTCTTGATATGCTTATCATGCCACAACTTAATCTTTTCCTTATAGATTCGGGTATTCTCGTAAGCATCTAATCTAAACTCCTCAAGTTCACTAAGTTGCAGCAACCTCATATTCCCAGCAGCCTTCAAGTCCATATTTAACTCTTTAACAGCCCAGTATGATTTGTGTTCTACCTCAACGGGCAGATGACAAGATTTCCCATATACTAGCCTGTAAGGTGACATTCCTAAGTTGGTCTTGAATGCAGTCCTATATGCCCAGAGTGCATCATCCAGTTTGGCGGCCCAATCCTTGCGTGAACTTCCCACTATTTTTTCCAAAATCCTTTTCAGCTCACGGTTGGCCAGCTCTACTTGCCCATTAGCTTGTGGGTGATATGCCAAGGCAATTCTATGAGTGACACCATATTTCCTCAGCAGTCCCTCCAATGATTTGTTGCAGAAATGGGTGCCTTCATCACTTATGATGGCCCTAGGAATGCCAAATCTAGAGAAAATATTCTTCTTGATGAACTTCATTACCACCTTGGAATCATTAGTTTGAGTGGCTATTGCTTCCACCCATTTGGACACATAATCTACTGCAACTAAAATATAGTTATGACCATAAGAGGATGGAAATGGACCCATAAAATCTATGCCCCAGACGTCAAATAATTCAACTTCAAAGATATTGTTTAAAGGCATTTCATCACGTTTTGAAATATTATCTCCTCATTGACATTTATCACAAGAGATAACATAATTCCTTGCATCCTTATACATTGAAGGCCAATAAAATCCAGATTGCCTACCTTAGCCACTGTTTTAGATGTGCTAAAATGTCCTCCACATTCCAAAGAATGATAGTGGCTTAGAATATCTGAGACATCCTCTTGAGGTACACATCTCCGAATTATCCCATCTGCACAAAACTTGAACAATAAAGGTTCCTCCCAAAAATAGTGTTTAGCCTCCCAAAAGAATTTTTTCCTTTGTTGATAATTGAAATCTGTAGGCACAATTCCACTTACTAAATAATTAACTAAATCTGCATACCAAGGTAAAATAGAATATGCTAATAGTTTTTCATCAGGAAAATTTTCATTAATAGGTGATTCTGGTTCCTTGTTATTGACTTCTAGTCTAGAAAGATGATCAGCTACTGTATTTTCTAATCCTTTTTTATCTTTAATTTCTAGATCGAATTCTTGTAACAATAATATCCACCAAATCAATCTAGGCTTAGCATCTTTCGTTAACAACAAGTATTTGATGGCGGAGTGATCCGTGAACACAATCACCTTGGAACCTACAAGATAAGAACGAAATTTGTCAACTGCAAAAACAATAGCAAGTAGTTCTTTTTCAGTGGTTGCATAATTTAGTTGTGCATCATTCAACATTCGACTAGCATAGTAGATCACATGCAACTTATTATCCTTCCTTTGTCCTAATACTGCACCTACAACATAATTGCTAGCATCACACATTAGTTCAAAAGGTAAGTTCCAATCGGGTGCAGCCATAATAGGGGCAGAAATCAAAGCATGCTTTAATTTATTAAAAGACTCTAAACAGCTAGCATCAAAATAAAAATCCACATCTTTATTCAACAAGTTACACAGTGGTTTTGCAATTTTTGAAAAATCTTTTATAAATCGTCTGTAAAAACCAACATGTCCTAAAAAACTTCTAACTCCCTTAACAGATGTAGGTGGAGGTAATTTTTCAATAATTCCAACTTTTGCACGATCCACCTCGATTCCCTTTGCTGACACTTTATGTCCAAGAACAATCCCTTCTGTTACCATAAAATGACATTTCTCCCAGTTTAATACCAGATTTGTTTCTTCACAACGCTGCAAGACTTGAGATAAGTTAGCTAGGCAGTTATCAAATGAAGAACCAAAAACAGAGAAATCATCCATAAATACTTCCAGAATTTTTTCAACATAATCAGAGAATATAGCCATCATGCAACGTTGAAAAGTAGCGGGAGCATTACATAATCCGAAAGGCATTCTACGAAAAGCAAAAGTTCCATATGGACATGTAAAGGTTGTTTTTTCTTGGTCCTTAGGTGCTATATGAATCTGATTATATCCTGAATACCCATCCAAGAAGCAATAAAATGCATAGCCAGCCAGTCTTTCTAAAATTTGTTCAAGAAACGGTAAAGGAAAATGATCCTTTCTGGTGGCTTTATTTAATTTTCTGTAATCTATCTGCACTCTCCATCCGATTCGTTCTTGTGGGTATTAGTTCATCATGTTCATTTAACACTACTGTGATCCCTCCCTTCTTTGGTACCACTTGTACTGGACTAATCCATAAACTGTCAGAAATGGGATAAATTATTCCAGCATCTAATAATTTTAAAATTTCTAATCTCACCACTTCTTTCATGTTTGGATTCAGTCTTCTTTGATTTTCCACAATGGGTTTATGATTTTCTTCCATTAAGATTCTATGCATACAAAATGAAGGGCTAATTCCCTTAAGATCACTTATAGACCAACCTATAGCCTTTTTCTTGGACCTCAAGACACGCAATAATTTTTCTAATTGCAGGTCAGTCAAACTTGCATTTACTATCACAGGTAATTTTTTATCATCATCTAAAAATACATACTTTAAATGAGAAGGTAAAGGTTTTAACTCCATACCTGTAAATTGATTATTGGATGAAGAAGATAATAACTTATCTTTCTTTAAATCTTCAACATGAATTTTACCTCGTTGATTGGGACTGAATTCAGCTCCTTCCAATGCACTGGCCATCAATGAAATTTCTTCATCCTTATCTTGTGTAGTTCCTGCACTAACTAAGCATTCCTCCAACGGATCTGATAAGTGAATATAATGCTAACTTTTAGGTTAAGATATCCCTATTATCTTATCTAATTATGGAAGAATTTAGCCTTATCCAGTTTTATTTGCAATTTTGTAGGAAGAAAACTGCTGGAAGAAAGATAAGACCGAAAGATTGCTTGCATAATAAGAAAAGCCGCAGTTTTTGTTGAAGAAAAGAAAACTGAGATAGTGATGCCATGGCATGTAACTTTACATGCCACAGCATTGAGGAAGTTGGCAGCATTACGGAATTTTAGAGATTTATACAAATCAGGCTATCCAATTGAGACAAAAGACTTCTACACAATTGGACTTTCAATTTCCGTGGACAAGAACAATTGCAAATGGAAGAGGCTAGCTTTAGAATAAAAGGGACGACACACCACGGCAGAGGAGAACAACGACGCTAGACGATAGAATAGAGCAATAGACATAGTTAGTTTTAATCTTTATTTTGCATGCAAGCCATGTTTAGTGGCTGAAGCTCTTTTCTTTAGGACTGGGATGTAGCCATCGTTACTTATTTTTCATTTATATAATTGTGGTATTTTCCAATATCTGAATTATTTGGTGTTATTTCTTGTAAATGTTTGATCACCATTTGCATGTTTAAGGTATTGGTGAAGAGGCGACAGCTGACATCAATATTAGTTCGTAAATTTTTCAGACTTTAATTGTGAATCACGAGAGTAGATTCTCAATTTCTGCAACATAATATTCTGTTGTTCATCATGCATTCATAGTAATTTTGGAGTCACGAAAGTAGTTCCATAATTATTATTTGAATAGTAAGATTATACTCTGAGAGGAGATAATATTTAATTAGGTGAATAGTTGTGAGGATTTATCACAAAATAATTATATGAATGGAATTTATAGTTAATGGTTGGTGAAATCCCGAGTCCTAAAGTTTATTTACCTGAATTCTTTTAGTTGAGCATTTTTAATATTGCTTTTAATTGGTTTTTAGTATTACATCCACTTCTTCCTTGCATGTTGATCTAGATAATAGGAACTAATATTGCTTAACTGGTAGTTGTTCACCTCCCTGTGGGACGATACTCGTAATTATACTATAATTGCATGACTTGCAATTAGAGGTTAGAAAAAGCCGAGTCAAATTTTTGGCGCCGTTGCCGGGGAGGCGTATTCAATATCAAATTAGCAATATTCTTTCTATTAATTTAGATTGTTGTTTATTTTGTTTACTGTTGTTACTAATTCTTGTTGTGTTTTATGCCCAGGAGAACACGTGAGTTGTTGCCGTATAATCCTGAGATTGAAAAAACTTGCAGGGCATTAGCTAAAGAAAGCAAACAAAGGAAGGAAGCTCTCAAGATGGCAGAAGAAAATCCAATTCCTCCTAGAGTGCTGCTACGTGATTTTTCTATGCCTACACCTGAAGGAGCACGTGCAAGTATCTCAAGACCTGTGGTAAACGCTAACAATTTTGAGTTAAAACCTGCACTTATTCATATGGTTCAGCAAATTCAATTTGGAGGAGAGTTGTTTGAGGATCCAAATATTCATCTTTCTAATTTTTTGGAAATCTGTGATACTATAAAAATGAATGGGGTAACCGATGATGCCATTAGACTAAGGTTGTTTTCTTTTTCCTTAAAAGATAAAGCTAAAGCTTGGCTCACTTCTTTTCCATCTGGTACTTTTACCACTTGGGCTGGTTTATCTCAAGCATTTTTAAACAAATATTTTCCTCCTGGTAAAACTGCTAAGTTACGTAATGATATTGCTAGTTTTACCCAATTAGATAATGAGTCATTATATGAGGCATGGGAAAGATATAAGGAACTGCAAAGGATGTGTCCTCATCGTGGTCTTCCTGGGTGGCTAGTGTTACAAACCTTTTATAATGGATTGAATCAATCTATTAAGACTTCTGTAGATGCAGCCGCAGGTGGTACTTTAATGGGTAAATCACTAGAGGAAGCATATAATTTGCTAGAGGAAATGTCTTCAAACAATTTTCAGTGGTCTAATGAGAGAAATCAACAAAGAAAGGTGGCTGGAAAATATGGCGTAGATAAAGTAGATTTGTTGAGTGCAAAAATTGATTCCTTAACTAATATGTTTGAAAAATTAAGCAGTGCAAATGTTATCTCCAATTCTATTTTATGCTGTGAAAATTGTGGAGGATCTCACACCACTACTGAGTGTTTCCAGGTAGAGAATGCACATTTTGCTCAGAATTTCAATAGGCCACAGCAGCACAACCCATATTCCAACACTTATAATCCAGGCTGGAGGAATCACCCGAACTTTTCATGGGCGAACCAGAATAATGTTGGAAGCAGTAATGTGAGACAATTCAACCCAGCAGGATACCAGCAAAGGCCACATCAAATTGAGGTAAAACCATCATGGGAGGTAGCCATTGAAAAGCTGACCGGTGCCACTTCGGATAGATTTGAAAAACTGGAAGCAAAGTTGGATCAAGTTGTGGCAGTAAACAAGAATCTGGAATTTCAGATAGGTCAGATAGCCAATGCTGTGAATGCTAGAGACAAAGGAAAGCTACCTAGCATGCCGGAAATAAATCCCAAAGAGCAGTGGAAAGCAGTTGGGTGAAGAGAACAAGAAGGAACGAGAAGAAGAACTTTTGACACCTGCAAAAGAAGAAAAGGTAATAGAGGAAGAACTTGAGGTTGGAGGAGAACCAGTGAAGGAAGCTCCTGAAGTAGTGAAGGAACCGGAACCTTATGTTCCACCAATACCATTTCCGCAAAGATTGAAGAAGTTTAGAGATGACAACCAGTTAAGCAGTTACACATCAACATACCTTTTGCTGATGCTCTTGCTCAAATCCCTGCATATCCTAAATTTCTGAAGGAAATCATGTCCAATAAGAGGAAGCTGGAAGACTTTGAGACGATACCCTTGACTGAGGAAACAAGTGCTCTAATTCAGAATAAGTTGCCTCAAAAGCTCAAAGATCCAGGGAGTTTTTCTATTCCCTGTACCATTGGTGAATTAAATTTTTCTAAGGGGTTATGTGATTTAGGAGCTAGTGTTTCTTTAATGCCTTTATCAGTTTCGGAAAAATTAGGATTAAAAGAGTTGCAACCTACTAACGTGACTTTATAATTGGCTGACAGGTCTTTAACACACCCAGTAGGAATTCTGGAAAATGTGCTTGTCAAGGTCAACAACTTCTTCATTCCTACAGATTTTGTGGTTTTAGAAATAGATGAGGACGTTGACATTCCAATCATTTTGGGAAGACCCTTTTTAGCTACAGCTGGGGCAGTCATTGACATGAAGCACGGTAAACTAACATTTAAAATCGGTGATGAGCAGGTAGAATTCAATGTTTTTAAATCTTGTAAATACCCGTCTTTCACCGACCATGTTTATGGTGTGGATATTTTTACTAAGCTAACTGATGAGTTTGTGAGAATAGACAAGTCGAAGGATCCGTTGGAGGAATGCTTAGTTAATGCAGGAACTACACAAGATAAGGATGAAGAAATCTCGTGGATGGCCAGTGCATTGGAAGGAGCTGAATTCAGTCCCACTCAACGAGGTAAAATTCCTGTTGAAGATTTAAAGAAAGATAAGTTACTATCATCTTCATCCAATAATCAATTTACAGGTATAGAGTTAAAACCTTTACCCTCTCATTTAAAGTATGTATTTTTAGATGATGATCAAAAATTTCTTGTAATAGTAAATGCAAACTTAACTGACTTGCAATTAGAAAAATTATTGCGTGTCTTGAGATCCAAGAAAAAGGCTATAGGTTGGTCTATAAGTGATCTTAAGGGAATTAGTCCTTCTTTCTGTATGCATAGAATTTTAATGGAAGAAAATCATAAACCCATTGTGGAAAATCAAAGAAGACTGAATCCAAACATGAAAGAAGTGGTAAGATTAGAAATTTTAAAATTATTAGATGCCGGAATAATTTATCCCATTTCTGACAGTTTATGGATCAGTCCAGTACAAGTGGTACCAAAGAAGGGAGGGATCACAGTAGTGTTAAATGAACATGATGAACTAATACCCACGAGAATAGTAACTGGTTGGAGAGTCTGTATAGATTACAGAAAATTAAATAAAGCCACTAGAAAGGATCATTTTCCTTTACCGTTTCTTGAGCAAATTTTAGAAAGACTAGTTGGCTATGCATTCTATTGCTTCTTGGATGGGTATTCAGGATATAATCAGATTCATATAGCACCTGAAGACCAAGAAAAAACGACCTTTACATGTCCATATGGAACTTTTGCTTTTCGCAGAATGCCTTTCGGATTGTGTAATGCTCCCGCTACTTTTCAACGTTGCATGATGGCTATATTCTCCGATTATGTTGACAAGATTCTGGAAGTGTTTATGGATGATTTCTCTGTTTTTGGTTCTTCATTTGATAACTGCCTAGCTAACTTATCTCAAGTCTTGCAGCGTTGTGAAGAAACAAATCTGGTATTAAATTGGGAGAAATGCCACTTTATGGTAACCGAAGGGATAGTTCTTGGACATAAAGTGTCAGCAAAGGGAATCGAGGTGGATCGTGCAAAAGTCGGAATTATTGAGAAATTACCTCCACCTACATCTGTTAAGGGAGTTAGAAGTTTTCTTGGACATGCTGGTTTTTACAGACGGTTTATAAAGGATTTTTCAAAAATTGCAAAACCACTGTGTAACTTGCTGAATAAAGATGTGAAATTTTATTTTGATTCTAGCTGTTTAGAGTCTTTTAATAAATTGAAGCATGCTTTGATTTCTGCCCCTATTATGGCTGCACCCGATTGGAACTTACCTTTTGAACTAATGTGTGATGCTAGCAATTTTGCTGTAGGTGCAGTATTAGGACAAAGGAAGGATAATAAGTTGCATGTGATCTACTATGCTAGTAGAATGTTGAATGATGCACAACTAAATTATGCAACCACTGAAAAAGAATTACTTGCTATCGTTTTTGCAGTTGACAAATTTCGTTCTTATCTTGTAGGTTCCAAGGTGATTGTGTTCACAGATCACTCCGCCATCAAATACTTGTTATTGAAGAAAGATGCTAAGCCTAGATTGATTCGGTGGATATTATTGTTACAAGAATTCGATCTAGAAATTAAAGACAAAAAAGGATTAGAGAATACAGTAGCTGATCATCTTTCTAGACTAGAAGTTAATAATAAGGAACCAGAATCACCTATTAATGAAAATTTTCCTAATGAAAAACTATTAGCATATTCTATTTTACCTTGGTATGCAGATTTAGTTAATTATTTAGTAAGTGGAATAGTGCCTGCAGATTTTAATTATCAACAAAGGAAAAGATTCTTTTGGGATGCTAAACATTATTTTTGGGAGGAACCCTTATTGTTTAAATTCTGTGCAGATGGGATAATTCGAAGATGTGTACCTCAAGAGGATGTTTCAGATATTCTAAGCCACTGTCATTCTTTGGAATGTGGAGGACATTTTAGCACATCTAAAACAATGGCTAAGGTATGGCAATCTGGATTTTATTGGCCTTCAATGTACAAGGATGCAAGAAATTATGTTACCTCTTGTGATAAATGCCAACGGGGAGGTAATATTTCCAAACGTGATGAAATGCCTTTAAACAATATTTTTGAAGTTGAATTGTTCGATGTCTGGGGTATAGATTTTATGGGTCCATTTCCATCTTCTTATGGTCATAACTATATTTTAGTTGCAGTAGATTATGTTTCCAAATGGGTGGAAGCAATAGCCACTCAAACTAACGATTCTAAGGTGGTAATGAAGTTCATCAAGAGGAATATTTTCTCTAGATTTGGCATTCCTAGGGCCATCATAAGTGATGAAGGCACCCATTTCTGCAACAAATCATTGGAGGGACTGCTTAGGAAATATGGTGTTACTCATAGAATAGCTTTGGCATATCACCCACAAGCTAATGGGCAAGTAGAACTGGCCTACCGTGAGCTGAAAAGGATTTTGGAAAAAACTGTAGGAAGTTCACGTAAAGATTGGGCAGCAAAATTGGATGATGCACTCTGGGCATATAGGACTGCATTCAAGACCAACTTAGGAATGTCCCCTTATAGGCTAGTATTTGGCAAATCCTGTCATCTGCCTGTAGAGGTAGAGCACAAATCATCTTGGTCATTAAGGAATTAAACATGGACCTGAAGGCTGCTGGGAATATGCGGTTGCTTCAACTTAGTGAACTTGAGGAGTTTAGACTAGATGCTTATGAAAACACCCGAATTTATAAGGAAAAGATTAAGTTGTGGCATGATAAGCACATCAAGAGAAAAGCTTTTGAAGTGGGACAAAAGGTTTTACTTTTTAATTCAAGGTTGAAATTGTTCCCAGGAAAGTGGAGATCTCGATGGTCAGGACCTTTTACAATCACAAAAGTCTTTCCCTACGGTGCTTGTGAAATTCACAGTGAAAGGACTGGGGTATTCAAGGTTAATGGTCAAAGATTGAAGCAGTATTTTGAAAGACAATCCATACCAAATGGAGTTTCTTGCTCCTTGTCCAGTCTACAAACAGAATAACTAATGAGAAGTCGAGCTACAGACTATAAACAAGCATCTTGTTGTATATTTCTTTCCTTTTTAATTGTTATTTAGTTTAAGTCACTAAAGTTTGTTTTGTATTTTTCATGTCTTTGAAGACAGGAGGCAGTTAATGGACAAAGAAAAGATGAGGAATAAAATTCTATTCAATGCCATGGCATGTAATATTGAATGCTATGGCATGATACTGGACAAGACAAGTAAAGCGTTGATCAGGGATGAGATATTTCCAATGCCATGGCATGTAAATTCGAATGCTATGGCATGAAAAAACAGAAAGTTCCCAGCGCTGCGGCGCTTATTTCAGCACTGCAGCGGTCCACTTAATTGTGATAAAAAAAAATAGTATTAAAGTTACTCTTTGCCGGTTTCTAATTCAAATTTTTTCAAACTTTTCCTCTTCTGCTTTTCGCTCTGTTCTCTCTGCCAACCGACGAGCACCGCTCCGCGCCGCTGCCGTTCTTTCCATCACACCTCCTCACCGCCGACTGTGACTCTATTGCTGCCGTTCCTCATCATCGCCAGCAACCGTCCACCGTTGTTTACTTACGGTTTCGTTCCTTACAAACTCGTCGCCTTCACAAATTCGGTTTGAATTTCTTCTTTCCTTCTGCGCGGTACTACTCTATTTTGTATTGTTCTTGGATTTTAGTTATTTTGTTTTGCTGGGTATTAGTTATCTATCTCAGATTTGGGTTCCTTGATTTTGTTCATCTTTAAATCCTTGAAAGTGTATTACATAATCCCCAAAATTTGAAAATACCTTAATTTTTGAAAATGCCACCCAAAAAGCGAACTAAAACAGGACACCATATTCACCCCTCAAATTTTGTTAGTCGTCAAGCTGCTGCTAGGTATAAGGCTTATAATAACAAACGAATGGCTATACCTGAACGTGGGTTGAATGTTCCAGGCCCTATTAATGATAAAATTCAACAGAAGCATTGGGAAAAGTTGTGTGCTCAGCCGACCCCTGCTAGCTTACCTTTAGTTATGGAATTCTATGCTAATGCTAAGGAAGAGGGTGTTACTGACACTGTTTTTGTCAGGGGTAAACAGGTATGCTTTAGTAGTGAGGCTATTAACCGATTTTATGAGTTGTCCGAACCTACTGAAACTGAGGATTTTCATGACTTTTTAAATCAGCCTCTTGATTGGACAGATATTACGACTCATCTTTGCAAAGAACCCACAACCTGGAAATATTATAAAATATCCAGAGAAGTTTCTGTATTTCCTACCAAACATTTGGCCGCATATCCACGCACTTGGTTTTATTTTATTTCTGCAACTTTAATGCCTACATCACATTTAAGTTCAGTTCATAGGCATCGAGCAGCGTTGATTGATGCAATTATTAACGATATTCCTATCAACATTGGTAGAGTCATACATGAGTCTATTTCCTACTGCATTCAAGATGACAGTTTAGCCTTTGTCTGTCCAAATCTTATCACCAGTTTATGTAAGGCAGCAGGTGTTCCTTGGAACGCGGATGAACCGTTACTGCCAGCAAAGGGAATTTTTGATGCTAAATCCTTCAATACTATGAAGGATTCACAGAGTGGTTTCGGATCTGCTGCTGATTGTGTACACGACCACGCCTCCTCCACCACGGCAAAGCATAGGGCAGAAATTGGAGAAATTAGAAAAAATGGTAAAGGCCCATATTTCTACCTCTCAAACTAACTTTCTTGCCCATCAAAACAGGATCGAGGAGCTATTTGCGTATCAACGGCAAGCCAATGAAACCATACACCAATCTTTGGTGCAGCTTGCTCAGAGAAAAGGCAAATGACCTTTAGTGTTACCACCTTTGCCAAGATTTCGCAAAGATGGCAGTTCTAATGATGATTCTGCCTGATTTCCAACAGGGGAGCCCTCCTTTTATTCATATTGTTTCTTGACTGATTCTCTGATTGATACATTGAGGACAATGTGTATTTCAATTTGGGGGGTACATTGTTAGTTTGTGTTGGCTTTGTGTTTGCTGCCTTTTCAAGATTGGTATTAGTTTTGTGAGTTTTTACTTGTGTTGAGTTTTTAATTATGTTTAAGCACTTTGTGTTATCTGTGTTAGTTTTGTTAGCTTTTGCACTTTTTGAACTTTTTATTAGATTGCGTTCATTTCAAAGAGAAAAAAAAAAAAAAAAAAAAAAAAAAAAAAAAAAAAACAGAAATGCTGGAGTTAGTTGTTATGATCTATGATGAGAAGGGTTTCCACCTCAAACTCATGGGAATATAGAATGCTACAAGAATGAGTAACTCAATCTTTAGTTGTGACTTCTACTTTGTTTAGCATGACTGGAAATCTTTTTGAGCACAACTATGATTAGTCCTTTGTTCTATGTGCAAAGTCTGTATAAACTAAAGGTCTTTATCCTTTTGAATGCAATAATTTGACTTGATTTGGAGATGAAGGTCATAGGCAGTTCTTTGGCCGTTTGAACCTTTCAAGCTAACCTGATTTTGTATATTATCCATTGAACCTGATTTGAGCCTAATTGATAGAATGGAAAGAACCGCCATTCAAGATTATTTCTTTCATAACCTCATTTACTACCTTTTAGCCTTATTCATGTTAAAATTTTATCCTTCTAAAATCCCTTAAAAAGAGTTTAAATGCACTGGGGGAAGATATGATACAAGGGAAAGAGGGAGACATGGAGTCTATTGTGAGGAACAAGTTAAAATGGTAGAAGAAGGGATAGGTCATGGGTCTACAAGATTAAGTCTGTTTGATGCATAAGGTTGAAGGAGAGTTCTTGTACTGTCATGAATAATACTGTCATGAATAATGTTATGTTTATTGTTGAGGTATTTTGTTTCCAATATATATGAAAAAAAAAAGAGAGAGAAACAAAAACAGAATGAAGAGAATGAAAAAAAAAAGAAAAAGAAAGGAAACAAGAAAAAAAGAAGAGAACTTATTCTTGTTGTTCAACTCAAGAAATGCCGTTGGGTGTACATTGCCAAAAGAGACTAAACACCATAAGTTGGGGGTTGTAAAGGAAGTGCTACAGTTTACCAAGTATCTGTCCAATGTGCTTACAAGCTTTAAACTCTTTTCTTTGATTTTATATCTTTTCCCCTTCTTTGATAGCCAATCCTGAGCCTAACGTTACAAGCTAAAAGTCCTACCTGATCCAAATTGAGTTGGTTGTTGTATTTAAAGGATGTGGATATTTGTTTTATGCAACTGGCTTTAAGTTGGAATAATGGGTTGTGATCTATAGCACACACACACTCTGGTGATGTTAAGCAAGTTTAAGTTGCTCTTTTTGATTGGTCTTACTCATGAATGTGGTGTTTAACTTCCTGTGGGTATTGGTTGAAATCTCTGAGATTTTGTATAACACTGATTTCAGATATTACTTTCTGTTGCTTGAGAACAAGCAAGTGTTCAAGTTGGGGGTATTTTGATAAGTGAATATAATGCTAACTTTTAGGTTAAGATATTCCTATTATCTTATCTAATTATGGAAGAATTTAGCCTTATCCAATTTTATTTGCAATTTTGTAGGAAGAAAACTGCTGGAAGAAAGATAAGACCGAAAGATTGCTTGCATAATAAGAAAAGCCGCAGTTTTTGTTGAAGAAAAGAAAAATGAGATACTGATGCCATGGCATGTAACTTTACATGCCACAGCATTGAGGAAGTTGGCAGCATTACGGAATTTTAGAGATTTATGCAAATCAGGCTATCCAATTGAGACAAAAGACTTCTACACAATTGGACTTTCAATTTCCATGGACAAGAACAATTGCAAATGGAAGAGGCTAGCTTTAGAATAAAAGGGACGACACACCACGGCAGAGGAGAACAACGACGATAGACGATAGAATAGAGCAATAGACATAGTTAGTTTTAATCTTTATTTTGCATGCAAGCCATGTTTAGTGGCTGAAGCTCTTTTCTTTAGGACTGGGATGTAGCCATCGTTACTTATTTTTCATTTATATAATTGTGGTATTTTCCAATATCTGAATTATTTGGTGTTATTTCTTGTAAATGCTTGATCACCATTTGCATGTTTAAGGTATTGGTGAAGAGGCGACAGCTGACATCAATATTAGTTCGTAAATTTTTCAGAATTTAATTGTGAATCACGAGAGTAGATTCTCAATTTGTGCAACATAATATTCTGTTGTTCATCATGCATTCATAGTAATTTTGGAGTCACGAAAGTAGTCGCATAATTATTATTTGAATAGTAAGATTATACTCTGATAGGAGATAATATTTAATTAGGTGAATAGTTGTGAGGATTTATCACAAAATAATTATATGAATGGAATTTATAGTTAATGGTTGGTGAAATCCCGAGTCCTAAAATTTATTTACCTGAATTCTTTTAGTTGAGCATTTTTAATATTGCTTTTAATTGGTTTTTAGTATTACATCCACTTCTTCCTTGCATGTTGATCTAGATAATAGGAACTAATATTGCTTAACTGGTAGTTGTTCACCTCCCTGTGGGACGATACTCGTAATTATACTATAATTGCATGACTTGCAATTAGAGGTTAGAAAAAGCCGAGTCAGGATCCTTTGACTTGTCAATTCTAACAAACTCATCAGTAAGCTTAGTAAAAATATCCACACCATAAACATGGTCGGTAAAAGACGGATATTTACAAGATTTAAATACATTGAATTCTACCTGCTCATCACCGATTTTAAATGTTAGTTTACCGTGCTTCACATCAATGACTGCCTCAACTGTAGCTAAAAAGGGTCTTCCCAAAATGATTGGAATGTCAACGTCCTCATCTATTTCTAATACTACAAAATCTGTAGGAATGAAGAAGTTGTTGACCTTGACAAGCACGTTTTCCAGAATTCCTACTGGGTGTGTTAAAGACCTGTCAGCCAATTGTAAAGTCACGTTAGTAGGTTGCAACTCTTTTAATCCTAATTTTTCCGAAACAGATAAAGGCATTAAAGAAACACTAGCTCCTAAATCACATAATCCTTTAGAAAAGTTTAATTCACCAATGATACAGGGAATAGAAAAACTCCCTGGATCTTTGAACTTTTGAGGTAACTTATTTTGAATTAGAGCACTTGTTTCCTCAGTCAATGGTATTGTCTCAAAGTCTTCCAACTTCCTCTTGTTGGACATGATTTCCTTCAAAAATTTAGGATATGCAGGGATTTGAGCAAGTGCATCAGCAAAAGGTATGTTGATGTGTAACTGCTTAAACACTTGAACAAATTTTTGGAATTGCTTGTCATCTCTAAATTTCTTCAATCTTTGTGGAAATGGTATTGGCGAAACATAAGGTTCAGGTTCCTTCACTACTTCAGGAGCTTCCTTCACTGGTTCTCCTCCAACCTCAGGTTCTTCCTCCCTTACCTTTTCTTCTTTTGCCGGTGTCAAAAGTTCTTCTTCTTGTTCCTTCTTGTTCTCTTCACCCAACTGCTTTCCACTGCGCAAGGTTATTGCTTTGCACTGCTCTTTGGGATTTATTTCCGACATGCTAGGTAGCTTCCCTTTGTCTCTAGCATTCACAGCATTGGCTATCTGGCCTATCTGAAATTCCAGATTTTTGTTTACTGCCACAACTTGATCCAGTTTTGCTTCCAGTTTTTCAAATCTATCCGAAGTGGCACCGGTCAGCTTTTCAATGGCTACTTCCCATGATGGTTTTACCTCAGTTTGATGTGGCCTTTGCTGGTATCCTGCTGGGTTGAATTGTCTCACATTACTGCTTCCGGCATTATTCTGGTTTGCCCATGAAAAGTTCGGGTGATTTCTCCAACCTGGATTATAGGTGTTGGAATATGGGTTGTGCTGCTGTGGCCTGTTGAAATTCTGAGCAAACTGCACATTTTCTACCTGTACACACTCGACAGTGGTGTGAGATCCTCCACAATTTTCACAATATAAAATGGAATTGGAAATAACATTTGCACTGCTTAATTTTTCAAACATATTCGTCAATGAATCAATTTTAGCACTCAACAAATCTACTTTATCTACTCCATACATTCCAGGCACCTTTCTTTGTTGATTTTTCTCATTAGACCACTAAAAATTGTTTGAAGACATTTTCTCCAGCAAATTATATGCTTCCTCTAGTGATTTACCCATTAAAGTACCACCTGCGGCTGCATCTACAGAAGTCTTAATAGATTGATTCAATCCATTATAAAAAGTTTGTAAAATTAGCCACCCAGGAAGACCATGATGAGGACACATTCTTTGCAGTTCTTTATATCGTTCCCATGCCTCATATAATGATTCATTATCTAATTGGGTAAAACTAGCAATATCATTACGTAGCTTAGCAGTTTTACCAGGAGGAAAATATTTGTTCAAAAATGCTTGAGATAAACCCGCCCAAGTGGTAAAAGTACCAGACGGAAAAGAAGTGAGCCAAGCTTTAGCTTTATCTTTTAATGAAAAAGAAAACAACCTTAGTCTAATGGCATCATCGGTTACCCCATTCATTTTTATAGTATCACAGATTTCTAAAAAATTTGACAAATGAATATTTGGATCCTCAAACAACTCTCCTCCAAATTGAATTTGCTGAACCATATGAATAAGTACAGGTTTTAACTCAAAATTGTTAGCATTTACCACAGGTCTTGAAATACTTGCACGTGCTCCTTCAGGTGTAGGCATAGCAAAATCACGTAACAAAACTCTTGTAGGAATTGGATTATCTTCTGCCATTTTGAGAGCTTCCTTCCTTTGTTTGCTTTTTTTAGCTAATGCCCTGCAAGTCTTTTCTATCTCAGGATTATATGGTACTAAACCACGTGTTCTCCTGGGCATAAAACACAACAAGAATTAATTGACAATAGTAAACGAAATAAACTACAATCTAAATTAATAGGAAAAATATCACTAATTTGATATTGAATACGCCTCCCCGGCAACGGCGCCAAAATTTTGACTCAGCTTATTTAACCTCTAATTGCAAGTCATGCAATTATAGTATAATTACGAGTATCGTCCCACAGGGAGATGAACAACTACCGGTTGAGCAATATTAACACCTATTATCTAGATTAACATGCAAAAGAAAAGTGGATGTAGTGTAATAATAAAAATCAAATAAAAGCAGTATTAAAAATGTTCAACTAAAAGAATTCAGGTAAATAGACTTTAGGACTCGAGATTTCACCAACCATTACTATAAATTCCATTCATATAATTAATTTGTGATAAATCCTCACAACTATTCACATAATTAAACATTATCTCCTCTCAGAGTATAATATTACTATTCAAATAATAATTATGGGACTACTTTCGTGACTCCAAAATTACTATGAATGCATGATGAACAACAGAATATTATCTTTGAAATTGAGAATCTACTATCGTGATTCACAATTAAAGTCTGAAGAATTCACGAACTAATATTGATGTCAGCTGTCGCCTCTTCACCAATACCTTAAACATGCAAATGGTGATCAAGCATTTACAAGAAGTAATACCGAATAAATCAGATATTGGATAATACCACAATTATATAAATGAAAATTACGTAATGATGGTTACATCCCAGTCCTAAAGAAAAGAGTTTCAGCCACTAAACATGGCTTGCATGAACATAAAATTACGTCTAAGCTATTTCTATTGCTATCTACTCTATTCTATCGTTGTCTATGGGGTTCTATGGTTCTGTGTTATTCTCCTCATTTATAGTTGTTCAGGTCCATGGAGACTAGAAGTCCATGTTGTGTAGAAGTCATTTTCTGATCCGAATGATTCTGAATTGCGTACTCCTCTCTTTTCCGTAATTCCATTAACTTCCTCAATGCTATGGCATGAAAAGTTACATGCCATGGCATTGACATCCAGTCCTTCTTTTCTTCAAGAAAATCGTGGCCTTCTTATCAATCTTCGGTCTTATCTTTCTCCCGAAGTTTTCCTCCTACAAAATAGCAATTCAAGTTAGATAAGGCTAAATTTTCCCATAAATGAATAAGATAATAGAGATATCTTAACCTAGAAGTTATCATTATATTCACTTATCAGTTAACTTGATACTACAATCATTATCTCCTAGTTTCTCACAATTTATAATGAACATCAATATGAATGAGGTCCTTTTTAACTTATCTAATATGCTAAAAATAGTTGAGAACTCTATAAAGAAGGAAAAGGGTACACTGTTACTAGTTGAGAATTTCAAGAAAAAGAAGGCCAAGCATGATTTTAGGAAAACCAAGAAATGTGTACCTAAAGCAAAGCCCAAAATTAAGAAGGACAAAAAGTTTAAAAGTAGCTTCTTATATTATGGTCAAGATGGACATTAAAATAGAAATTGCAAGGCTTAGTTAGATACCATGAGGTAGAAGAATCTTACAAAAATTTCTACTTCAGGTATGTTTATGATTGAAATCGATTTTTTTACTTCTAAATTAGATTCTTGGTATCAATAATGGATTTAGATAAAATATTTGTATAAATATATAGGGTTTAAAAATAAGTAGAAAGTTGGCTAAAGGAGAAGTGGACTTACAAATTGGAAACGGATCAAGAGTTGATGTTTTAGTCGTAGGAACATTTAAGCTTTCTTTACCAAGTGAATTGATTTTGAAATTAAAATATTGTTTTTACGTACCAGTACTTATTAAAAATATTAATTCTTTTCATGTTTAGACATGGATGGTTTTACAATAAAAAATAATAAATGTTGTTCTATTTATTGTAATGATGCTTTTATATTGTGTTTGTCATTTGGCAAATGGTGTTTATATTTTTTATCAAGATATTTGTGTTTTAAACATAAACACACAGACATCCAAAAATGATAATCTTAAAAATTCTTATCTTTGGAAAATGCATGACTAAATTACATAATAATGGTTATTTATGCTCATTTTATTATGAATTATTTGAAATATGTGAGTCTTGTTTGTTAGGAAAGATGGCCAAATCATCTTTCATTTGGAAAGTTGAAAGATTTACTGAATGACCGAGTATTATTATTTTGATGTATGAGGACCTATGTCAATTTAATTTAGAGGTGGCTTTTCATACGTTTTTTTTTTAGTTTCATAGATGATTGTTCATGACATGATCATGTATAATTATTGAAGTATAAATCTAAGGTTTTTGAAAATATTAAAGAATACAATGTGAAGTTGAAGAACAACTAGGTAAAAGTATTAAGATACTTCGATCAGATTGAGATAGAAAATACTTGAACCAAGAATTTCAAAATTATCTCAAACAAAATGCGATTCTCTCTCAATTGAATCCTCCATGTACACCACAATTAAATGGTGTATTTTAAAGGAGAAATCAAACCTTATTATATATGGTTCGTTCCATGATGAGTCATGCAACTCTTCCCAAATATTTTTGAGAAAATGCTCAAAACACTGTCTCTTATCTTTTGAATCATATTCTATTTAAAGTTATAGATTCTATCCTACATGAGATATGGTATAACAAAAGGTAAGATACATCATGCACCCAAAAGATATGATAACACGTTTGTCATTGATAATAATGCACATACTACCTATAAAGAAGTCTTATCTGACAAGGATTCTAAAAATGGCTCCAAACTATGAAATCTAAAATGGATTTCATGTACGACAATAAGGTAAGGACATTAGTTGATCCATTTGAAGGGTTAAAACCGTGAGTGCAAGTGGATCTTCAAAAAGAAGAAAGACATGAATGGTAATACTTTTATCTATAAAGTTCGATTGGTTGCTAAAGATTACACACAAAAATAAGGTATTGACTATGATGAAACCTTTTCGACAATTGCTATCTAAAATTCATTAGGATTTTGTTTATTATTATTGCATACTATGATTATAAAATTTGGAAAATAAATGTTGAAACAGCATTTCTTAATAGACCTTGCAAGAGAAGATGTATATGATACAACTTGAGAGTCCTATATTTGAAAATCCTAATAAAGTATTAAAATTAAAAAGTCTATTTATGGACTTAAGAAAACTTTGAGTTAAAATATCCATTTTGATGAGATAATAAAAAGTTTGATTTTATCAAAAATGAAGATGAACCTTAAGTATATAAAAGGACAAGTGGGAGCACTTTAGTTTTTCTAATATTATATGTAGATGAAATATTATTTTTGAGAAATGACATGCCTACTTTTTAATCAACTAAGGTATAGTTATCTAAAAACTTCATTACGAAAGATTTATGGGAAGCAACTTATATTTTGGGTATCTGGATTTATAGTGATAAATCCAAATGATTTCTTGGTCTTTCACGGTTAGTATATAAAAAGATTTAGAATACAGAATTCTAGAAAAGATTACTTTCCCATGTCTCATGGAATTTTCCTTTCTAAGGATAAGTGACCAAAAATAAATGCTAACATACAAAGAATGCAAAATGTTCTCTATCCTTCAGCCATTGAATTAATTATGTATGCCATGTTGTGTAGAAGATCTCATGTTTGTTATACTCTAAGTGTTACGAACATGTATTAGGCTAATTTGGCGATTGTCACTAGAAAGTAGTCAAGAGTATTCTTAAGTACTTAAGAAGGATTAAATATTTATTCTTGATTTATGGTGGAACTAATTTTAATATGCATGGATTTATTGATGCCAGCCTTCAATCCGATAAGAATGATATCAAATCTCAATCTAGGTATATATTTACCCTCAATGGCAATGTTATTTGTTAGAAAAATTCCAAACAGAATTCTATTGTAGATTCTACAACATAAGCCAATATATTGTAGCTTCAAAAGTAGCTAAAGAGGCTATTTAGATAAAAAAGTTTATTATTGAAGTAGTTCCATCTGTAGTTGACCCAATTCCTTTGTATTATAATAATAATAGAGCAATTGCACAAGTGAGAGAGCCTCAATCTCATCAAAATTCCAAACATGTGTTGAGGTTCTACCACTTAATTAGAAAAATCATTGGTACAAATGACATAAAAATATAAAATATTTCCACTGAGAATAAACATAGCAGATTCATTGTCTAAATTGCTGTCATAGAAAAAGCATCATAGTCATGTATATTCATTTAATCTAGAAAACATGAATGAATGGTTATGGTCATAGTGGAAAAATATTGATGTATTATTTGAAATTTTACCATTTATTTATGCAAATAAGATATATAGCATCTTATCATTATGTAAATATACTAAATGTGAATTTACATTTATTTAATGATAATATCCTAAGAGTAACTTTAATTTTACTCTTAAATGCAACTATTCATAGTAATAGTGATAACAATGGCATTGTTAATATGGATAAAATAGCATATATAGTAATATGTGAATAAATTGTTAGAAGATAATTTTTACTAGATTGATTCACATACAAAATTCCATAGAATAAACTATTTAAGTGTCAATACAATATTCTCTTCATGACAGCACTATAAGAAATCCTTAGACTTGAAATCGTAATAATATCTTAAGTGTGTATGATGTGACAAACGTACGGATGGCCCAAAGAACAAGTCTAACAATGAATTGAACTATTCGACGTAAGGTAAAAAAGAACTTGACCCTAATCTACTAAAATAGAATGAAACCTTGGTATCAATATGGGTCAAAGCAATGCACAAGCTAAGAGAATAAGACTTAACTTACCAAGATTTGGAGGCTTACGATTAGTATTGGATCTCAACGCTTAGTGTATATGGATTTAGACTCATTAAAAGTTTGTGATTAATTTAACAATGATGTTAGTATTTTTGTAAGATTTGGTAATTTTAACTTTCAAAACACATTCTTACAATTTCAAATTTTAAGAATAAATATATTTTCATCTTAAATATGAGTACATTCGTGATGACACCTAGTGAATTTTTATATCGAATTAGATGAAAAAATATTAGCTGCATCTCAAATCTAACAATAACTAGGGCAATAATCCTTTAAAACTTGAACTCCCGAAAGTAATGACAAATTTAGGTTATTTTAATATTATATTATCAATGAATGCTCGAGTCTAAGTTTTCAACCTGTGCCGCTTTGCGGCTTTTGTCCCGCTCTGCGGGTGGTTTGGGTTTGTGTCCCTTGAGGGCTTATAGTCCCGTTATGGGTCTTTGTTTTCGTGGGTTATAGCGCTGATTTTTCAGTAGCGACACCACGAAACTCTAGCCTTTCAGCTCTGTGTATATTGGCCATTGTGCCCAGTTTTTAATAAACTATCGTTTCAGGAAAAAAAAAAAAAAAAAAAAAGAATGCTCGAGTCATAGATTTCATGGCCCACTTTGTAATCAATTCCAGCAAAGACAAGGAGACGCCGCACCATTAAAAAATTACAAACTTCAAAAAGAAAATCTATACATAAGGCCTTATGACCGGCATAACTTTAAAACCAACATTGTAACTTTATTGATTCACAAATCAATAATATCAACCCAGAAAATATACCTTTAAGTCTTTAACCATCCTCAAAATATACCCAGTAAATTAAATATATGATCTATTCTCTTAATCTTCTCTCTTTAAACCTTTTTTAATATTTATATATTAATGGGTGAATTACAATAAATATTAAATGATTAGAGAGGCAATCAAGATACTTATTTTTTATTATTATTATTATTTTCTATATATATATATATATATGAAACAATGTCCCTATAACATGATTTTGACATGTGTACTAATTTACACTTAACATAGTAAAGTCACTCGTCTGATTATAATTAAACAAAATATAGATAATTAAATAAACATGCTAACTCTATCTAATTATAGTTAAACTTAATTTAGGTAATTAAATAAATATATTATCTGTTATTTACTAGCTATATTATTTATTCATACGCATAAATTAGAATCTTACATAGATAATAATGAGGGGAGTTACGATTACTTATCTTATTAAATCTAAATTAATAAACATCAATCCATCAAATAAATATCACATTTATCTTATTAAATTTTTTATTTAGTCAAATATTTGATATAATTTGTTAATAAATCAAATAAATATCACACTATCAGTTATTTAGTCAAATATTTTCCAAATGCGGTAGAGGATAACATGATGGTTGTGGAGAAAGATTGGGCGCAACAAATTGGAGCACAATTTGGCATGATTATAATTGTCTACCATAAATGGACACAAATTTAATTTACCTTCTTTTACCTATTTATCTATTAATAGTGGCTTAGCGTTTTTTTCATGGATAGCGATTAAGATGTTTGACATTAACCAAAAGATTTACTGCCTACAATTTAGCAATTGTACACATATAATTTTTCCCATGCATAATAATCATGTATTGACAAATTTATTTTATTTATTTTTTTAATTATGTATAATATCTATTAACAGTCTTATCATTATCTACTATTTAAATTTTTCATTCTCTATCCACGTAACTGAACTAATTATGTAACTTCAGTTCATCTTTCATTTCCCCCCCTCTCCCCAACGTCCTTCATTAACATAACACGGAAGACATTCTATCTTTCATTTTTCCCCTCCCACGTTCTTCATTAACATAATATCAAAAACATTCTTCGTCTTCATATTCGAAATGGCATATGCAAGGCCATTCATTTGAGGTTTGTTTTATTTTATTTATTTTTCTGAGTTCTTCTAGTAAATATTAGTTCATATTTTTGTTCAATTACATTTATATTTGTATTTATATTCATATTTTAGTTAGATTAATCTAAACTTTATTATTGTAAAGAGTAAAATGTAGGAATCATTATTCTCAATTAATGCCAGAATTATGGTTTCCTTATTATACCTATATAAACATTAAAAATTGAACAGCCAATTATATTATAGATTTTTAGATAGTAAAAAAAAAATTGTATGTCTTTCCATTTCAATCCATATTGCCTCACTATGGATTGGTAAGCATGTATCTTGAAGCAATTAAAGAAATCCTCCGGCAACGCAGGTTCAAACGTCACGTGGGGCAGATTTTCCGCTTAAATATTGTGAGGGTCTATCATAGGGTTTGATATGTTGGATCTCTCCCTCAGGTCTATGTCAACTCGTGCACATCCCTAGATTTACATCCGCCTGGATAAAGGACCTCTGGTATAGGTGGGGGAGTTTCCCCTTCGTAAGGGGGACTTTCTCCTAAAAACAAAAAAAACAAAGTTGAGCAAATTAAGGACACTTACAAAACTTGATTAGATAAGCTTTTAATTATTGTAGTGCAAATATACCGTGTTCGTATATCGTAGATAACTAGGTGCAATGAACCAGTTTAAGGCCTCACACCCAATGACATAGATTAAAATAGCTAGTAATAATTAACCACGAATCTAGGGAATGTGAATGCAAAAAACCTTTACCAAACTCTCATCCTCTTCACCAAATGCTGCAACTTCTACAGTATAATATTGCACATTATAATCCCTCAATTATATATATTTTCTTTATGTGAAATTTAAATATTCTTTAAATTATAATTTCGTAAACTTTGGTAAATATAATTAATATATCACATGTTTTTCACCATAGACACAAAATTTTTCATTAGCAATTTCCTATTGATTCTCCACATTTTTATCCATTCATTGAGTAATCTTCTTATTAAGTTTTTTGTTGATATGTTGTGACATAATTTTTTAAATATTAATGTTTTATTGTTTAGTTCTTCAATTGAGAAGTGATCAATTCGAACCACTCCATCAATTGTCAACAAGTAAGTTAGTATATTGTTTGTAGGATGTAAAAATCCTATGTACAAAAATCACGCAGCGGAAAAACAACAAAATATTTATTTGGAGACAAACAATATAGTAGGAAAAAAATCCTACACTTCAAAATACAAACAGTAGGAAGAAACTCCTACTTCTCACAATTCTATTTTCTTGGAGTCTCTCTTTTTCTTGTTTTTCTAAGTCTCTCACAAAAACTAATAACCATGGGGTCCTTTATATAGATCCCATATTTAATTAAAACCAATTAGGATTTGATAATCAAATCCTACACAAAATCTGTTTTATAAAAAGAATCCAAATCGAATTCAACTAAGAATTAGTAAATCCTAATCAAAATATAATTTGCTAAATAAGCTTGGTTTAATACACCTACAAAGCCTCCCTTAAACCAAGCTTGCCATAAAAGTAGCTCCAACTCCATCTCGAGTATGAATTTCTTTTGAAATCTCCTTTGCCGTGTAGACCACGTACAATATCAACTTCTTGATCTTCATTATCACCTTCAATCTTGTCATTGGTGAAAATTTATACTTTGAAAATTTTCTATTTGCGTCTTCTTCTTGATCAAAAACCTCAACCACATTGACCCATTTGTCAAAACAATCATCTTCACCATTGCTATGCAATTCAAAATATTTTATGATACCCAATTTCTCTTCTAGGTAAAGAGATTCAAATTTTCTCTCATCTTCTTCAACCGTGTCAATGGTTTCCGATTTTTCTTCTAAATTAACGATTTCTTCATCAACCAAAACATCAAAAAATTCTTCTTGTTGCTCTACCGAACCAAGTATCTCTTCTTCATCTTTTACAAAATCAACTTGGCAATTTTCACAATCCATCTCTTCAAAATTTTGACTGTGAACAATAGACTCCACATTGGGACTATCTTTTTCCTCAATTATTGTAGTATCTTGAGGATTCGATATTTGTTCCACTGGCTTGTTCTCTAATACAAGTTTCCCATCAATTCTTTGTTCATGAAGAATTAATGAACTTTGTAGTACTTCAATGCTCAAAGTTGATAAATCTTTAGTCTCCAATATAAGTGCAACAACATAATCAAACCTCATAGATAATGAATAAAGAACTTTTTCCACAAAAAAATTATCATCAAGAATACACCCATTAAATTCCATCTCATTCTTGATATCCAACAAACGGGAAAAATAGTTCTCAATCGTTTCAAATTTCTCCATAGAGCACAACTCAAATTTTCTCTTCAACAATAACACGTTATTTTTTCTAACTTGATCTATGCCAATATAAGCTCTTTCTAAAATATCCCATGCTTGTTTGGCAGTTTTAGCCGTACAAATTTTATGAAAAATTGACATATCAATTCCTTGATGAATTTGAGATAAGGTCAAATATACCTTTCTTTTGGTTTCGGCATCGGCATTATCTGGTACCTCTTTTTGAATGAACTGTAGCAAATCGTATGCTTGAAGGTGTGTTTCCATCTGAATCCTCCAAAATTTATAATTTTGCTTTCCCGTGAGTTTTGGAAGAACACATTTTATGTTCCAATCATCCATGGCTAACAAACAACTTTTAGCCTCTCTTGCTGGAAAATCACCAGGATCAAGAAACCAACAATTAACGTTGACGTTGGCTCTGATACCACATGTAGGATGTAAAAATCCTATGTACAAAAATCACGCAGCGGAAAAACAACAAAATATTTATTTGGAGACAAACAATATAGTAGGAAAAAAATCCTACACTTCAAAATACAAACAGTAGGAAGAAACTCCTACTTCTCACAATTCTATTTTCTTGGAGTCTCTCTTTTTCTTGTTTTTCTAAGTCTCTCACAAAAACTAATAACCATGGGGTCCTTTATATAGATCCTATATTTAATTAAAACCAATTAGGATTTGATAATCAAATCCTACACAAAATCTGTTTTATAAAAAGAATCCAAATCGAATTCAACTAAGAATTAGTAAATCCTAATCAAAATATAATTTGCTAAATAAGCTTGGTTTAATACACCTACATTGTTCAAACTATAATTTTATAAATTTTGGTAAATGTCGTAATATATCACATGTTGTTCTTCACTACAGACGCAAAAAAATTTATTAGTAACTTCCTTTTAATTCTCTGCATTTTTATCCATTCATTGAATAATCTTCTTATTCATTTTTTGTGATATGTTTGACTTAATTTTTTACATATTAATGTTTTTATTGTTTAGTTCTTCAATTGAGAAGTGATCAATTCAAGCCAAGTTACTATATCGTTTAAATTATAATTTTGTAAATTTTGGTAAATGTCATTAATATATCACATGTTGTTATTCACCATAGACACAAAAATTTTCTTTAGCAATTTCCTTTTTAGTCTCCACATTTTAATCCATTCATTGAGTAATCTTACTTTTAATTCTCCATATATTGTTGTTCCATATTTTTACTATATTGTTTAAACTATAATTTCGTAAATTTTGGTAAATGTCATTAATATATTAGATTTTTGTTCTCCATAGACAAAAAAGCTTTGATTAGCAATTTCCTTTTAATTCTCCACATTTTTATCTATTCATTATGACCGTATTTTTTTTCTTCTCTTTTTATTCTTTTCTAATTCTTCATAGTGGAAACACTATTAAATAATATGTGGTTATTAGTAATTTGGTGCCAATAGCAAATATAAAATGGTGTGACTTTTTCTTTCCATTTCTTAAAGGTAAATGGCTAAAGCATTCAAATTTTTTAAGATTTCATTAAAAAATGTATCGAATGAAATTTTAATTTATTATGAAGTTTTAGAAGCCAAATGGACTTATGAAGTATTCAAATATCAAAGGTTTAAGGCATATATAGAAATAAAAAGTCCTTATCCCCTATTACCAAATGGAACATCAGTTTATCCAAGCTTCATTTGGGAAAATAAAGAAACAGCAGCCAATAATGCAATTATTTATTTGAGGAATTTACTCCACTTTGAAGTTTAGGATATTAATTTTGATGACAGACAATATTTTTATGCATATTTTTTTGATGCCAAAAAGCTCTATGAGGATTTGTTTTAAGACTACCAATCTCTAAAGAAGGACAAGAATTAGATACAAATAAAAGTTAAACAATATGAAACTACGAATACCCCAAAGTAATTCTGTAACATTTTAGTTTAGCATTTATAATTTTTTGTTTGTTTAGATTGTAATTTGGAATTTACATTTGTTTCAATTTTGTTAATAATAAGACACATTTAATTTTTTCATTGACAATTTCCTTTTAATTCTCCATATTCTTATCCATTCATTGAGTAATATTTTTGTGATATGTTGTCACTTAGTTTTTTAATTATTAATTTGTTTATTGTTTAGTTCTTCATTGAGAAGTGATCAATTCACTATCAATTCTCAACAAGTTACTATAATTTTTCTTTGTGTGAAAAATAAATATCATTTAAACTATAATTTTTAAGACTTTTGATAAATTCCATTAATATGTCACATGTTATTTTAAAATATATGTTAATATTTATCATTCGATAACGTAACAAAATACTTTCTCCAACATATCACATGAAAATATGTAACACAACACAATTAAATTTTAAAACATCTCTACAAATAAATTAAAATATCATTTGAAACTTTTTACCTAACATTTACAATATGTTTTAAAAAATTAAACAAATACATATAAAAAAAATGAAATCCCATAAAAGATTATCAAAATTAATAGATAGGTCCTTTAGTGTTCTTATATAAATTTTGAAAATACCAAAAGTTGTTCGGGATAACAATTTCCAAATATTATAAACAATATAAGAAATTTTCAAATATTTTCATCAAGGATTACGATACATATACTAGTTGATAGAACCTCAATTGGAAAAGTTTCCAACTTAGCTCTAACTTAATTAATTCTATTTACAATTATATAAATCAAAAGTATTATATAACAACAATGTACAAAGAAATTAACAATTAAGAATTTCAAATGTTCCCTTGTGAAATTAGGGGAAAAATTATTCCATTCTTTCACAAAGTTAATTATCAAAATAAAACATACAATATTAATAGGACCATCTTCTTTCTAATATAAAATAGTGAAATAGAAAAATATTACTTCACACTTTGACAGTGAGAAAGAAAACTAAATTAAACATATAAGATTAATACTACCATACTATTTGTAATGAAGAAACTAAAATTGCAAGATAACTTTCATTTAAAATATGAAAAACACAACTTATGATAATTAAAATTAATTTCATATACTCACAATGGAATAAATTTTATACTCTTTATGATATTTAATTTTTTATTCTCCATTATATTTTGGGCAATTTGTTTGTTATTATTTTTACCATATATAGGTTTTTATTTTGTTTATAATTAATTAATTTATAAATCACTAGTAGTGGATCCAATAGAATGGGCTAGAAATTTTAGATGGTTACGAAGGTCCATCATGCGACAATGTAGAGATCAACGTCGTCATTAATCGTACCAATGAAGTTCTAAAGTTGTAGTAAACCCAGTTAAACATGCTAGAAATCTTAGGTCTCTATGAACAAACATAATGAGACGACCCAGACATAAACATCATGATCAACCATACACACGTGTTTGCAATACACCCAAAGTGACATGATGTGAAATTTCAAACTTATTGACGGGTTTGTTGAAACCCACAAAATTAATCACTGGTTCTCAAGTGATTTTAAAACAAATTTTACAACAATAGTGAACCAGGTCAAAACCTAAGGGAACTGAAATATAATTGCAAATTTTGAACAATAAGATAAAAATAAAACAAAGGGGGATTTTTGAATGATTAATTAAATTACTGAAATTCTGAAATTAAGAAAAATAAATATTAAGGCAGTAAGAATATATGAAAATAATGAAAATTACCAAGTTTATTGAGTTTCCAATCCATTCAATTGCATCACTAATCATAGGTCATGAAAAATAATCTTGCAAACTCAAATATTTAACTTGAAACTTATTAGGATAGCAGTAATAAATTTATATTTTCCTAATATAATTGACCGAGTCCAGCACCCAAATTAATACTTACCACTAATTGACTGGGCACGATAACGTTCTATATCAATTTAATGATAGCATTAAAATCTATTAAAATAGTTAAACCGAGATTAAAGCACAAAGATAGTTGCAATAAATTAATCTTGTCCCGTTAATTCCCCTAGGCTAAGCTTGCATATTTCATGTCATAACATAATTAACCTAGTTTCTACTTGGTCCACTTATTCATAACAATTACGGATCACTAAATTCATGGATAGCAATAGAATAAATAATGAAAAATTAATTTGTCAGATTAACCAATCATCAATTATCCATAGGAATTAAATCAAGAATTAACAAGTGCTTGAATAAAAAGCTAGAATATAAAATTAAGAACAAAATGTCACAGTGATTGCAATTGAAATCAATCTTTTTTATTGAATTAGAAAAGAGAGTTTAGCCACTTATGGTGGCATACATACTTTCTGGAATTTCTAAGAATAATTCTAAACTAAACTAAAGAAAGAATAAAAATAATGTGAAGTTGAAGAGAAAAAGATAGATTGGCGACTGCTTTTTTGTTTTCTACCCATATGTTGCAATGAGAAAAGAAAAGAATGACTGCTCTCTTTATATAATGTCCCGAATGTCCTTTTCTTGTTTTGGTCTAAACTCATAAAAAGGAAAAACAAATGGAACACAAGAAAGATGATGGTTGGACTGCACACTTTTCCTTTCCTTTTCCCGAAATCAATTTTTGTCTTAACAATTCGGCTGCTTGTGCATCTCCTTTTTCTTTCTTTTGTTTTTTATTCCCTTCTTTTTTACTTGTTTGTTTCCTTTTTCTTTTCTTTGCCCGAATTTGCCTTGTTTTCTTTTGTTTCCAATTCATGAATGAATTCTTTAGGCGGCTGCACCTTCTTTTTATTTCCTATTGCCGAATGAATTGATTTCCTTTTTGTCTTCTTTTTTCTTCTTGCAGCTTCTTTTGTGTTCCAAGGCTAACACCCAATGTCAAGGAATAGGAAATTTTCTGAATTTTTCTTTTTCCGCTTCGATTGTTGCCTTTTATCAACTTTTCCTCCAATTCACCACTTTTCATACCTAAAACAAAAAGTATATTGAAACCAAAAAAATTATCTTAAAATTCAAATCAATATTAAGAAACTATTAACAAGAAATATATATATTTTAAACCATATCAAATCCCTCACACCTAAACCATGCTTGTCCTCAAGCATACGTTAGATTAATATCTTCCTCTCCATTCCTTCCCCCTTTTAAACTCATTCCCAAATAACTCAAAATCATCACACATTAGAAATCAAGATTGGAATAACAATCCAAAGTACAAGTATTCATAGCCCGATTTCCTTAACAAAAAATATGCATCCCATTAATCCCAACAATTTCATCGAAATCAAATGCACAAAATTTGATAACCTCTCACAGGTTACACTCTAATCACTCAAAGTGTTTAGGGGTTCATTCAGCACTCAAATCAAACACGGCATGTCATTACCATAGGTTTGCTTATATATCACATCTTCACCACTAATAAATATGAATCCATGCAAAAATCAAAGGGTCTTAAAAAGAGTTGTAACGGGGCATAGATAAAGGTGGGCAAAAAGAGAAAAAATTAGGCTACAGCATAGATAAAGGTGGGCAAAAAGAGAAAAAATTAGGCTACAGACATCAAGATATATAGGAACTTCATTGCATGACTTAAAAGCAACAATAACATCACATTAGAACCACTTCCTTATTCCAAATAACATTTATCCCCTTTTCGTAACTTCATCATATAACTGGACTGTTTTGTATATAATGAATTAACTTTGCCAATTTTCTCTTCTTCTTTTTTTTTTCTTTTTTTTCTCTTTTTATTTTTATTTTTTCACGCTTTCCCCTTTTTTTCAATGGTTCTTTTCTTTGGAAGCAATAGAAATTTTATCATACAATTCATGCCCACATACTCTTGACAAGGGTTCAACGACAAAAACAATGGTTTAAGGCCAACGATGTGGTGTTATAACAAATAAAGGTTAATGCTCAAAATTGGTTGACTAGGGTATATTTACAGGTTAAGCTTTTTAGAAAGTTTAAAATGGGTAATCCAAAATGCCCTTATCATTTCAAAGTATGAATCCACAATGTGATCTCAACATGCATAACAAAGCAAGTTCTAAAATGAACATACCATATTTGTCAATACCCAAAAAAAAAATGTGAGCAAGAAAAGGAAATGCTTTTAGGCTCAAATACTCACAATGGGTTCAATCTATCAAATATTGCACATTCTCATTCAATTCAATCATTAAAATCCACGAGATGCTTTTAAAATTTTCAAAACAAAGGCTACTCATACTTGCTCCTTTTCATGCTTTCCAACTCAACTACAAATGCATGTTAACCAAGAGTTATTCTAAACAAGTATCAAAGGTTTAAGAATTTCAAGGAAGACATTCAAATAGTTAAGCATGATTTTTCTAAAATTTCACATACCAAGGTAGCCAATCACCAAAGCACAAGAATTTCCCCCACATCTAAATCATACATTGTCCTCAATGTATGAAAGAAAGAAGCATCCAAATCAGAAGAGATATAAAAAATAAGGAAAAAGGAATACGAAACCTTCTTGAAATGCCGCATAAGGAATGGAGCTATGGTTAGGGTGGCGTGATGGGGAAGGACTGCATGATGAAGTGAAGAAACGTTTAATGGCGACACCGTATGGTGTGATCTAGGTGGAGCACAGTAGTCTGGACGCACAGATAACGGAGGTAGCAGATGTGCTTGGACTACTGCAAAAGGAAAGGAAAAGAAAAAATAAAGACGGCAAGAGAAGTAGAAGAGAATGGGGGCTGTGAAACCCTTATAAGAAATGTTTTTTTTTTCTTTTGTTAAACAAGGGAAGACTTCATAAAATATGACGGGGGCACCTATGAAAATAAAGCTTTTGACTATAGATAAAAATTAATTGGATTAGCAATATAAAGAAAATAAAGGAAAAAAACAACAACAATAATAATAACAAAAGACAAACAAAAAATCCTTTAGGTTGCCTCCCAAATAGCGCAATTGGTTAACATCTTTATGCTTGATGTCTCTATGTCACATCAAGTTATTAAATTTTTACTAATCGCTTGGACCTCACCTGCATTTTCTTCATTGATTTTGCACAAGCCACCATTGCTTTCTCAATCACTTCTAAGTTCTAAATGTGTAATCAATTCATCTTGATTTATAATTTCTTTTTCTTCAAAAATATCCAGCACAATCTCTTCTTGGTCCTTTGTTAACTGTTTTGCAACTACGATTAGAAAAGTCTCATTGTCCTCCAAATATGCATATAATTGGTTCAATTCAAGTTTTGTGGCCTACAAAATAGAAGGTAACACTTTTTCATGAGATAAAGAAGGTTCAATATTAAAAAGTTTTGATCTTTCCTGTGTATCATTGGTACAGTTAATATCATCACATAGTTCAGCAGCTTCTTTCTCATTCAATTGTCCCTCCTTCTTGATATATTTTTCATCAAAGGTTTCTTGTGCAATAGAATCAACAGTGTCCATAGAGAAAATTGAATGATCCGTAGAAGGATATCTCATAGCATCAAAAATATTAAATTTCACAATCTCCCCCACCAAACTCTACAGAAAGAATGCCCTCATTTACAACCCTCCTGGCTAAGGGGCCTCTGGTACAGGTGGGGGAGTTTCGCCTTCGTAAGGAGGACTTTCTCCAAATCAAAGAATGCCCTCATTTACATCTATCTTTGTTTTAGCTGTCTTCACGAAGGGTCTCCCAGTAAAATTGGGGCAAAACTTGTGTATGTGTCCTTCTCTAGTTTGAGAATAAAAAATTCTGCTGGAAAAATTAGCTCATTGACCTGTACCAAAACATCTTCAACAATCCCTACCGGGCAAGCATTAGAACGGTCTGCAAATTTAAACACTATTCTAGTTTCTTTCAAAAGACCCAAATTTAAATTTTTTAAAATTGAGTAGGGCATAACATTTATAAAAGCTCCTAAATCAAGCATAGCGCGCTCAATTTTCTTATTTCCAACAACACATGGAATTGTGAACATACCGGGGTCATTGCACTTTTCAGGTAGAGTTTTTTGTGTAAACATAGTTGAAACATTTTTTCCTACCTTAATCATTTCATTTTCCTTGAGCCACCTTTTGTTTCACAACTCCTTCAAGAATCTTAAATATTTTAGAATTTGCTTGATAGCATCCAATAAGGGTATGTTCACTTCTTGATAGAGTGTATAATTGCGTATTTATTGGGCCAATTCCCTTGTACTTTAGTTGATTAAAATGCTTGTTTATATGGCTATTAATTATTTTTATAATTAATGACTAGGGTGGAGCATTTTTAGGAAAAAATGAACAAATAAAGAGAAAATTTATCTCTTGACAAAAAAATCTTCTACAGTTTCCTTTTATTTTGCCTTGAGATTAGCCGCCCTTTGATTGGCTAGGAGAGCAGCCGCCCTCTTCCCTTTAGTAAAATCTAGTCACACAAGAAAAGAAGAAGAGTAGCTACACAAAGAGGCAAGAGGGAGGGCCCAAAAGAATCACAAAAAACCTAGCCGCAAAAGAACAAAAGAAAAACTGCACAAAACGAAACAAAAGCCGAACGGCCAAGAAAAAAAAAACAAAATTGAGAAACCTAGCCACACCCTATATATTCATTCTTTCCTGGAGTCAGCCAATTTGGATTCTTTTCTGGGGGAGCCGCCAAAGGAAAACAAAAAGGCTGCAGGCGGAGAAGACAAAAAAAAAAAAAGCAACCGCACATGATGGACAGGAAACTAGTCGTTCCTTTGATTTTATTTGTGATTTCTTTTACTATGTCTAACTAAATTCTTTATTTTCCAATCAAGATTAATTGAGGTTTGATTCCAACAATTATGAGGTTCTGGTAATTCTATTATTTTCTTTTATTCTTGAGTATTTATATATTTTCTATGCTTCATTATATTACTGGATTGAATTATTAGACAAGAGGCCTATTGTTTGATAGTTGAATTCGGTAGATAGTAATTTAGAATAATTAATCATTGGTTGATTGTTCTACTTTAAGTGACAAATAACAACATCAAAAGGTAATCAACACCTTAGATTGTATGTTATGAAAATATATAATCTAACTTAAATAAACAAGGAATTTCTGGATTTACTGGTTAGTAATTGGGTCTTTTTGAATCTTAATGCAATTAATAGACATAACTCATAGGATAGATCCAAAGGTTGTGTTTGTTAATTAGAGAAATAACTCATAGGACGGATCTGAAGATTATCGAAAAAGTAAGAAAATATTGGTTGTTAGAGGACAGATCTTCAACAACTATAACCAATTTATTCAAGACAAAAGAACCTATCTTTTGAATCAATGATCAATTCAAGGAATCAATACCGAAATTAATTCTTGGTTGAAAACTACTCTATATTAATTTTTCCTCATATTTTAGTTAGCTATTTAATTTGTTTAGTTTGTGACAATTAGTTTTGCTTAGTTTTATAATACAAAAAAAGAAAAAATCCCTCTTTTATTTTATTTTGTTTAAGGAGTAAATCTAACTAATCTCTGTGGATTTGACCCTCTCATTACTATCTACAGAACTTAGCCTAAAGAAGAATTATTTTTTGTGGTTTCGACACCCATCACTTCTACCTTTCTAAAGGTATCTAAGACTTCTTTCTCATATTCCTCTTTTCTTGACTTTGCCAACCTACTAGAAAAAGGTGGAACAATCGCATTAGGGAATGTTGGCATAGAATGAGAAAAATTCAAGTGTGGCTTTTTTTTCTTCTTTATTTTCATGCTCCTTTGCATTCTCTGGTTTTTCTGGTAAATCTAGTCTTACATCAATCTCTTTCCCACTTCGTAGTGCAATGGCGCTCACATTTTGTATGGGATTCACCACCGGCTATGAAAATAACCTTACAAAATTTTGTGCCTCCAACTTGCTAATAGATGTAGCTAGTTGGGTAATTTTGCTCCCTATAACTCTTACCTCCTGTTGCATTTGTTGCATATTAGTAGCAAGCAATTTAAAAATATCTTCTAAATGCATACCTAGGTTTGAAGATGGAGCTGGTGGTGGTGGTGGCTTATTTTAAGGCTGTGGTGGAAATCTTTGTTGTGCTCCTTGATTCCCATAACTAAAATTTGGATCATCTCTCTGTTGAGGTTGATCAGGAAATCCTCCTATTGCATTAATTTGTTGATATGAATCCTCTTGCAGTGTAGGACACATGTCCATGGGATGACCATGTACCGAGCATATTCTGCAAACCTTAGCAGTTTACCCATGCCTTACAGCCAATTGACGAACCAAAGTAGTTCAATCAGTAATTTGATTTTCCAAATTAGATGTACTTACCTCATTTACTCTCTTAAAATTCCCCTCAACTTGAGTTCCAAACTATTGGGAATTTTTAGCAATGTTGGAGATTAATTGCCTAGCTTCTGCGGGTGTTTTATTCACTAATGCTCCTCTGCTGGCTACATCTTACCACACTCCCATCCATTGGTAATAATCCTTCATAGAAGTATTGGATGAGAAGTTATTCGGGAATTTGATGGTGGGGACAACTAGCACATAGTTGCTTGAATCTTTCCCAATATTCGTATAGAGTCTCCCCACTAACTTGCCATATCCCACAGATTTTTTTCCTACTATTTGCAGTCCGAGATGCAAAGAAAAACTGTCTAAGAATAATCGCTTCATCTCATCCCATAAAGTGATTGAACCGGAAGCGAGGTAGTATAACCAATCCTTCGCATTATCTCTTAAGGAAAAGAGCAACACTCTCAATTTGATCCACTCTTCTGACACCCCTTGTGGTCTTATGCTCGAGCAAACAACATGGAACTCCTTTAAATGCTTGTGCGGATCTTCACCTACAAGACCACGAAAGATTAGCAATAAGTGAATTAGACCAGATTTCAATTCAAAACCAACTTCTAAATAAGGAAATTGAATGCATAGAGGTTGGTGGTTTAAAATAGGAGTCACCAACTCCTTTAACGTTAGATCTCTCATTTTTGCAAATTCGGTTATCTCTAATTCAATAGATTCTGTTTCAATGTCCACCCCTGAAGATGACTCACCGTTTCTTTGTTTAGCCTCTTTTCTCAGTTGAAGAGCAGTCTTCTCAATTTCATAATTGTATTCTAATTCACCTTCCTGAGAAGCACGACTCATACAAGAAAGAAAATATTACTAAAATTTAATGTTCAAAACTAGGAACAAATTGATTCTCCGGCAACAGCGCCAAAATTTTGATGGGTTTGTCAAAACCCGCAAAATTAGTCACTGGTCCTCAAGTGATTTTAAAATAAATTTTACAGCAGTATTGGCCCAAGTTGAATCCTAAGGGAACCAAAATATAATTCCAAATTTTGAACAATAAGATAAAAATAAAACAAATGGGGATTTTTGAATGATTAATTAAATTACTGAAATTCTGAAAATTAAGAAAAATAAATAATAATGCAGTAAGAATATATGAAAATAATGAAAATTACCAAGTTTACCAAGTTTCCAATCCAATGGCTGATATCATTCAATTGCATCACTGATCATAGGTCACGAAAAATGATCTTGCAAACTCAAACATTTAACTTGAAACTTATTAGGATAACCATAATAAATTTTTATTTTCCTAATATAATTGACTGAGCCTAGCACCCAAATCAAAACTTACCACTAATTGACTAGGCACTATAGTGTTCCATATCAATTTAATGATAGTATTAAGATCTATGAAAACAGTTAAACCAAAATTAAGCACCGAGATAGCTACAGTAAATTAATTTTGTCCTGTTAATTCCCGTAGGCTAAGCATGCATATTTCATATCATAAACATAATTAACCTAGTTTCTACTTGGTCCACTTATTATGACAATTACGAATCACTGAATTCATGGATAGTAATATAATAAACAATGAAGAATTAATTTGTCAGATTAACTAATCATCAATTATTCATAGGAATTAAATCAAAAATTAACAAGTGCTTGAATAAAAAGTTAGAATATAAAATTAAAAACAAAAACTCACAGTGATTGCAATTGAAATCAATCATTCCTTTGAATTAGAAAAGAGAGTTTAGCCACTCATTGTGGCATACATGGCTGCTAGAATTTCTAAGCATAATTCTAAACTAAACTAAAGGAAGAAGAAAAATAACGTGAAGTTGAAGAAGAGAAAAATATAGATTGGTGGCTGCCTTTTTGTTTTCTACCCGTATGTTTCAAAGAGAAAAGAAAAGAATGACTGCTCTCTTTATATAATGTCCCGAATGTCCTTTTCTTGTTTTGGTCTAAACTCATAAAATGGTAAAACAAATGGAACACAAGAAAGATGACGGTTGGACTGCACACTTTTCCTTTCCTTTTCTTGAAATCATTTTTTGTCTTAACAATTCGGCAGCTTGTGCATCCCTTTTTCTTTCTTTTGTTTCCTACTCCATTCTGATTGACTTGTTTGTTTCCTTTTTCTTTTCTTGGCCTGAATCTGCCTTGTTTTCTTTTGTTTCCAATTCCTGAATGAATTCTTTAGGCAGCTGCACCTTATTTTTATTTTCTATTGTCGAATGAATTGATTTCCTTTTTGTCTTTTTTTTCTTCTTACAGCTTCTTTTGTGTTCCAAGGCCAAAGCCCAATGTTAAGGAATAGGAAATTTTCTAGATTTTTCTTTGCCGCTTCAATTGTTACTTTTTATAAACATTTCCTCCAATTCACCATTTTCATACCTAAATCAAAAAGTATATCAAAACTAAATAATTTATCTTAAAATTCAAATTAATATTAAGGACATATTAACAAGAAATATATATATTTTAAACCCTATCACTTACCCATGTATCATTTCACGCACCATTGTTTTTGAAGATGGAAAAATGGAAATTTCAAGAAATACACATCTCAATTCACATCAAAGTTTTTGAACACTAGTGTTTTATGTCATGGATGGTCATCCTTTACCACTTAGTGTATGGAGAACATTCATAGTCATGTTCATCCTCTAAATCAAATTTTATCTGCTTATGAAGATAATGCTTCAAAAACATCATCTCGTATATTATCTTACCACCATAAATAACTTAATATTTATTAAAGATTAAGTTTTGAAAAACAATTATTTTAATATATTTGAGTTTGACATATAACATTTCAAAATTATAGAATCAAATACTATTATTCATGATGTTCACAACGATCATCCTCATCAAATTCCATCATGTAAGATTGTTAGGTTACAAATATTTACATAATTATATTTTCTATTTTACCTTTTAGAGAACCTAAATTTTTTCTATATTTTCCTTTTGCAGAAAAATATTTACACATATTGGATTTTGGTGAACCAACTCACATGTTGTTGAAGAAAATATTTTGCTGACATATATACGTATAGGGAATCAAGTTGCGCATGAAGTTGATGAGATTAAAATATATCTTGATTGTTGATATTTGTCTGCTTCTGAGTCTATTTGAAGAATCTTTAATTTTTGATATCCAGTTTAGAAATCCATCTATTGAAAGATTAAATTTTCACTTACAAAATGAGCAAACTATTTATTTAATTTTCAATACTGAAGAAGAATTGGATGATGTGCTAAATGGAGAAAAGATTCATACTATACAATGTTCACTGAATGGATGAAAACTAATGTGCTAGATGTATCTGCTCAACAATTAACTTATAGGGAATTTCCTACACAATGGACATGAAGTAAACAAATATATGAAGTGGACAGAATGCAAATCTGAATGTTCTATAGATAGAATGTGTTTTGCTCATCCTTCTTTTGGAGAACGATTCTATCTAAGGATGCTGTTGAACATTGTTAGGGGTCCTAAGAGTTTTGAAGAAATTAGAACTCTCAATGGAATTGTTTACTCCACATTCAAAGAAGCATGCAATACATTGGGCTTATTAGGTGAAGATGATGAATGGCATAATGCAATTAATGAGATAGCAAATTGGCAAACAGGTGAATAGTTAAGAGAGTTGGTCGTGACAATTCTATTATTTTGTGAAGTTGCTTATCCATTAAATTTGTGCGAAATTTGGAGATTCTTTAAGAAGATATACCAAATCGTCAAAGGCGGTTATTGGGTAATGATGAAATATCATTCACAATTTCTAAAATTAAAAATTATGCATTATATAAGATTGAGAGAATTTAAATCAAAGCATGAGATCATTGAAGGACTTCTCTACCCTCCCATTCCTAGAAATTTCACAATTAAATGAACTTCATAATAAGCTAATAGCAGAAAAGCTGAATTACAATAGGGTGATTCTTGTAGATCAACATTCTCAATTATATGATGGATTGAATATCTAGCAATTAATAGTATATAATTATGTGATTCATGTCGTTCAAAATAATACTGGTGGATTATTTTTTATTCATGGTAGTGGACGAATAGGTAAAAATATTTATGGAAAACTATTATTACTCGTTTACCTTCTGAGAGAAAGATTGTATTAGTTGTAGTTTTATCTAGCATTGCATCTCTTTTACTACCAGGAGGATGGACAACTCATTCAAGATTCAAGATTCCAATAGTTGTTGATGATGATTCCACATGTGAAATTAAGCAAGGATCACAATTAGCAAAGTTAATTTATAAGTCATCATTAGTAATATGGGGGGTGAAGTTGTCACGCTACACAGAAATATTTTTGAAGTAGTTCATAGCACATTTAGAGATATTATGAGTTTTGAATATAATGACTTAGCAAATAAGGTTTTTGGTGATAAAATTGTTCTTGGTGGTGATTTTAGACAAATTCTTCTTGGAGTTGTCGAAGGAGGTAGAACTGAAATTGTAAGTGCTTCAATCAACCGATCTTTTTCGCTTTGGTCAAATTGCATACTATATTCATTATCTGTAAATAAGAAAATCATTTAGATTTACACGTACTTAGTCTTCCAAAGATTTTAGTGAATAGGTGTTAAATTTTGGTGAAGGTAAACTGCCCACTTTTGTCAAAGAAGATGAAGATGAGCCAAATTGTATTCATGTTCCCAATGATCTTTGAATATCCACAACTAGTGATTTCATACGAGATATTGTTGATACCACATATCCTAATTTGTTGAGTCATTATAATGATAAATCCTACCTCAACAAAAGAGTTATACTTGCCCCAACCAATGATGTCGTTGATGAATTAAATGCTATTATTTTATCATTGGTTCCTAGTGACTCAAAAGTGTATTTCAGTGAAGATAAAATTTCAAGTACCACAGAAAATGTAGATGAACAAGCTTCATTGTATCCGACGGGATTTTTGAACACACTCAAATTCTCTAGTATTTCAAACAACAGCATTGAGTTAAAAGTTGGCATACAAATTATTTTGTTTCAGAATTTAAACCAGAGTAGGGGATTATGTAATGGTACTCGGTTGCTTATAACTAATCTGGGAGCTAACATTATTGAAGTTGAAGCAATAACTGGTACTAGCATAGGTACTTGATTTTTCATTCATAAAATTGACATGGTGCCGACAAATTCTTCTTTGCCTTTTACCATAGTTAGACGTCAATTTCTTGTGAGCGTTTGTTTTGCTATGACCATAAATAAAAGTCAAGGACAGACATTAGATAAGGTTGGAGTTTATTTGTCAAAACCTGTGTTCACTCATGGACAATTGTAAGTTACTGCTTCTCGAGTGACCTCAAGAAATGGGATGAAATATCTCATCAAAGATGAACACAATAAAGCAAGAAGTTGTACCAATAATATTATTTACAAAGAAATTTTTTATAATTTGGATAGAGGGAAAAAAATGTTCATACCTTTTAATATATAAAAATATTACATTATATTTTAAATCTATTTACAATACAAACTTTTTGCATTATTTGTTGTTCAATTTAATTATATCTTCTTTTAAGATTATAACATATATTATCATTATTATGTGTATTTAAAGTGCAAACCTATTTAATACATTATTTTTTGTTTATATCATTCACAGGTGACTATGTCTTGCAATTATAAATTCTTGGATCAATTAACTATTGGATTTTGCAATCAAAAAATCAAGGTTGGGATAATATGCATATGGGATGCAATTAACATAAATAATGGTGATATGATTGCTTTAGAAATGGTTCTATTGGATGAAAATGTAAGTTTGTAAATATTTTTACTTGATATTCTCAAGCTTACTATTAATTTATGTTCTAAATATGACTAGAAAAATTTACAATTTTAATATCATATAAATTATTGCAGGATGATCATATTGTAGCTATTGTACAAAAAAATCTGGTATAAAGGTTCCAGCCTCAACTGTTTAAGGGAGATATATATCATTTTCAAAAATTTAAAGTTACATACAGAACACCATCTTTCAATGTCGTACATAATGACAAGCAAATTTACATCATTTTCAATAGTTTCGCAACGAAAGTTAACGAGAGTACTATCTCAATCAACATGCACAAGTTTGAATTTGTTGCCTTACATGACATCTTTTCACGTTGCAATGTTCCAATTTATTTATTAAGTATTAAATTCATAATTTATTGATTGCATTATCATGAATTTTCATCGTATTATGTTTTAAAGTTTTTAGTTTAATTAATTTTATTATGCAAATGTCATCAGAAGATTAACTAAGAAAGAACCAATTCTTGAATTTCGAAACAGTAATAAAATGGTAAAGAAACGCAACATTGAAATTGCCAATACCAAGTTTTTAGGAATTTAAATACAAAATTTTAAATTAAATTTTATTTGGATATATTTTTTGACATAATCTAAAAAATTAACAAAATGGTGAATGCTTGAAAGTTACTTTATGGGGAGCTATAGCATATCAACTTGATGATGAAAGAATCATTCAATCACCAACACCATTTATTTTGGTGATTACATCAACAATACTTAAAGAATTCTGAGGTAATTTGATTTATGCAGTATCTATTGTTCTAAATGAATGGAATATATTTATTTGTCTATAAAATACAAAATATCTTACTCATATCTTCGACATTTTTTGTTAAAATAAAAGGTTCATGCAATTTGTCTTGTACAATAACAACGTGGCTCTATATTAATTTAGATATAATAGAAGTCCAACATCACTCGAATTGGTATATAATTTTATAAATTTCATTTGACATTATGTTTTAACGTTTACCATTTCATCATAATCAACTAACAAGGCCTAAAGTAGCAATTCAAGGGGTGTATTGAGAAGTCTTTGGAGGAAAACATAGAAGATGGGAATTAAAGGGAAGATCAAGCACTTCATTTGGAGATGTTGGAATGGCATTTTACCCACCAAGGATCAACTAATTAAGAGAGGCTTGGAAGAGGACCTTGTTTGCAATATGTGTGGGGAATAGTCATAAACTTTGGCACATGTTCACTTGCATTGTAGGCGTGCAAAAGTTGTATGGAATATTGCTTCAATTCAGTGGGGTGATGCTAGCATGAAAAAGCAGTCATTTCAGGATTGGTGGATTCAGATCTGTTTGGGGATGACGGGGCACAACTGGCAGGACAAAGGGCAATTTGTGGTACATATACTATGGATACTACGGAAATTTAGAAATCTCTAGATTTTCCGAAATGAATGGAGGAAAGAGAAAGTAGATATGGATCTGGCAATTTCTGAGTGGAGGGAATTTCAACAGGCCAGGGAACATGGGATAACAAAGTCAAGATGAGGTAGGGGAAAGGGACTATATCTTATAGTTGATAATGTAACTGTTTTATTGTGTGAATTGTTACCGTATCTACTACTTAGGAGGTAGCAAAAGAATATAATTATTGGGTAAGCTGTCAAGTCTAGCTTATTCTTGGTCTAAGTCTCATATAGAGTACTTAGTCAATCGTTACCAATGGGTAATATTATTTTGTTGAATATTTTGGAAATATCAATACAACTATTGTTTTAGAAAAAAAAACTAACAAAATTCACAAATTTTTTTAATGTTGATAATAATGCAATCCAAACTATTTGAGAGTGAGACACTCAATTCTCCTTAACAACAACTAAAAATTGAACAATTCATGTTCAAAAATAGAAAGTCCACTGCAGAAATTCATCATATGATTTCCAATATTGAAGTTGAGGTAAAATATAGTTGTCTACCTTATGATAAGAATAATTTATAAGTTCAAAATTTAATTTAATATAATTCTCAATAAATTCAACTTTATATTTCATTTAGAAATTTGTACACACTTGCAATATGACAATTTTGAAGGTTACTTTTGATGACAAACTTCACTATAAAACATGCCCAAAATGTCCAAAAAAGTTGATGCTATTTGAATCCTATTTTTTTTGTAACAATCGCCATTAGCATGTACAGTACCTGAAATTGCGTTAAGTAATTCTATTTGAAATGTTTCAAAACTTATTAAGCAGCATATAATTCCAATATCATGTACATACATCTAATTTAGTAAACTTTGTTCATATATATGGTCAAAGTATTGGCAAGTGATTTCACGGGAAGTTCTAGGTTTATTTTATATGATCGTGAGGTTGAGCGAATGATTGAATATGAACTCTTATATGTAATTCAACAAACTCAACACTTAATTTTATTTCTTTACATATTTCAAATCATTTTGTGCTTTTAAATGTGTGATTTCATTATATAATTCAGTATATTCCACTTACATTTTCCTAATAATGTGTCATTTTCACACATTTTGTAGGAAGGTTTTGAAAATGAGATTGTTTTTGAAATAATTTCTAAACTCAAATTCAAACCTTACATCTTTCAAATAAAGCTAAATACCTATAATTTAGAACAAGGGAGTCATAGCCTTACAGTGACAAAATGGTTTCATTGTATTTGAAAATGGAAACACAATTCCTTTTTATATAGGTACTTTCTTTTATAAGTATATCCATATTCTACATTTATCTCGTATTATTTTTCTCATATTCATATATCGAGTAAATAGCACCAATGGTCCTTTATCTTGGCGCCTCGATTCTATTTTGTCCCCTAAGTTCAAAAAAATTTCAATTTTGTCTTTCAAAATAAGAAATGGGTTCTATTTGATCCCCAACCAATATTCTGGTAGGCGAAGTGCAAATTCTGACCAACACGTGAAGTTAGAAGGGGAAATTTTGGAAAAAAATTTGGCAGACATTGACTAGCTTCTAGAGGGAAAAAAGTTGCATGTGAATGTCACATGAGGTTGGGAACACATTTAAGGCACGTTGACTCACTGCTAGAGGAAAAAAGTGCAAAACGATGAAAAAAAAAAGAAGCAAGTTGAAGCTACTGCCATATAAGTGAATAAGTCGATTTAGCAGTGCAATTCACAGGCAAAATGTGGTACAGGAAGGATTATAATATGCCAAACACAAATGAATATGAACCCCACTATACAATAAGTAATTGTGAAGCAACTTTAGAATCTAGGGATATTTTGTTTGAAGTGGTTTTGGGTTTGAATAATATGAATGCGATCTTGCGGGAGACCAGATATCTTCCTTTTTACATGTGTATTTGGCTGTTAATGTTGATTACTTTTGTTTTATACAAAATTTTTAGGGTTTTATGTTGGATTTAGAGGAGAAAATTTATGGAACCTAGTCAATGCAATATGTGTGTATGCAACTGACTGCTATTTTATTAATGTTTATTGCAATCTGTTGTTGGTAATGGAATGTTGTTAACTATGGATAGGGATGTATACATACTGTCTGCTAATGTTGATTTTGTGTATATATTATACAATTTCATTGTGGTTTATGTTGGGTTCAAAGGAAACAAACTATGGTTTGGTCCTTGGAATATTTTGTTTGCAATTATAAACTGTTGTTTAACTAATGTTAACCTCAAGTTGGTATTATTTTAAAAAAGTGTATGCATGCATATTTAGTATTTTTCTTTAGTTGGCATGCATTTGAAGTTGTATTTTTTTTTTTTTTGTAACTAAGTGAAGATTCTGCATACATTTTCCTCAAGATAAACCATGGTGGTGGGTTCTTTCATATTCCAAGTAGGCTTTACAGAGAAGGGGAGGTAGATTTTTTTTGATTTCGTAGACCCATTCTTTTTAACATTGAAGGACTTAGAAGAATATGTTGAGAAAATTGGTTATTGAAGTCTACATAGACTCTACTATAGGATACTCGGAGAAAGTTGGGATTATGGACTGGTATGTATTAATAATGAGAGAGCAGTCAATCAAATGGTTAAATCCTTGATTGAGTATAGAATTGTAGAAATAGTTACAATAGGATCAGAGGACAGTGACCCTTCAGAGAATAGAAATGATGGTCCTATAGACTTGGTTGAGGTGGACATCAATGTAGAGGAAGGAGATGGGTTGGATGGTAGTGACTATGAGATAATTCACGATAGTGATTATGAAAAGCTCTAATGAAGATGACAAACTTTTTGAAAAGTATATAGATAAGGAAATCAAGGTAGCCGGGTGATGCAGATTTTGGAATGAAAGAAAATAGGGGACAGAAAAGGGAAAAAGCAAGGCAAATAAGGATAGAAACAAAATCAATGTTCATGAGGGTTCTGGATCAAATGTGGACTTTGCCTTAGTATTTGAGCTTGAAAGCATATGTTTATCTTTGGACAAAGAAGGATCTAGCGGTAAAAAATCCAAGGTGAAAGAGTTTAATCTAGATAATGACATGAAAAATGCTAAATTTGCAATTGGGATGCATTTTGCTACCAAAGAGGTTCTTTTGAAGGCAATAAAAATGCATTCCATAGCTGATAGAAGGGCTATGAAATTCATAAAGAATGATAAGTCCCAAGTAAAAGCAAGATGTTAAGGAACATGCAATTGGGAGTGTTATGGAAAGAGGTTGGAGGATGAGCAAATGTTTGAAATGTGAACATTCAATAGGAGGCATACATGTAGGAAGGTGTGGAACACATGAAACTGGAACTCCAACATTGTTTCAGAGTGGTATGCAGAGGATTTTGGTTATGATCCGAAGATAAGTGTACCACACTTGATGTGGAGAGTTCAAAGGAAAAATAAACTAACCATATCTAAGATTCAAGATTGGAGATCAAAAGAAGGCATTGGTGAAGGTCAGAGAAAATGTGGGAGAACAATTTGCTAGATTGGAAGACTATATTGCTGAGTGCTTTGGAGCCAATCCAGACTCTTCAATTTATGTGAAAACAGTGGCTGATAAAATAGACAGGTTTAAAAGAATGTATGTGTATTGAGGTGCCAAGAAGAGAGAGTTCATGGATGGTTATATGCATTTGATTGGCATTGATGGTTGTCACCTAAAAGGCACATGTGAAGGCCAGTTTCTTACAGCTGTAGGTGTAGATGCCAATAATGGATACTATCCAGTGGTTTATGCTATCATGGAGGTAGAAAATAAAGTATCATGGAAGTTGTTTTTACTAAACCTTATTGATGATCTCAACATCACCAACAATCCAAATTGGGTGATAATAACTAATAGACAGAAGATTGGTCAAAACCCAAGCATTTTAATTTACAAACTGCTATTACATATGTAGCCTACATACAGTTTAATTTCATTTATTTACTTATTTATCTATTATTTGTTTGTTTGCAGGGGTTGTGTTTATCAGTGTATGAGTTGCTTTCTGGGGTTCAACATCGACATTGTCTACAACATCTTTATAACAATTTCAAAAAGGAAAACCCTGATCTCATCCTCAAGTAGAAGACGTGGAAAATTGCCAAAACAACTTATGTTGAGAAATTCAAAGGTTGATGGATAATCTAAAGGAGCATTATGAGGTAGCACATGCATGGTTGAAAATGAGAGTGCACATTTTTTAACAAGGTCACACTTAACACAATAACAAAGTCTGTTATGCTAATTAACAACATATGTGAGAGTTTCAATGTTGCAATACTGAATGCAAGGAGTATGCCAATAATTGGAATGTTTGAATGGTTGTAGATATACATGACAAAAAGATTGCATGATAAGAGAAAATGGGCAAAGAACAATAGGTGGGAGATCTGTCCTAAAATTGGAAAAATGTTGAAGCAATATTCAGAGAGGGGTTTTTGGTATAGTTTTATGCATGCAGGGGATGGAAAGTTTCATATTAGTTACGCAAATAGTGAGTAGTTTGTGGTTGATCGCAATGCCCAGACTTTTGCTTGCCAAAAGTGGGATCCGACTGGTATCCCCTATTCACATGCTATATACTCTATACTTGATAATGGAGATAGGGTGGAAAACTGACTAAGTCACTAGTATTCAAATGATATGTACTCAAAAGCATATGATCCTATGATTAGCCCAATCAATGGAATGGACATGTGGCCAAAAACCAATTCACTTCTTGTCTTGCCTCACCATTTTCATGTCCAACTTGGTAGGCCAAAAAAATTAAGAAAGAGAGATCCAAAATTGCCAGTGAAGAAGTCCAAATATGAGGCTGACAAGATAGGTGTGGCTATTGTAAGGTGCAAAGACAGTTAGAAAACTTGTCCAGATCTGAATACTCAAAGGCAAATGACGGAAAATAATGAGCAACATGTAATAGATATTGAATACTGTAGCAATCTTGTTAGATATTATACTCCATTAACGTACATTTTTTTTCCCAAGATAACTCTCTTGATCAGCAAAACTTCAATCCTCACCAGTCCCTAAATGAAGAACTACAACAGGTTATATACCATGTAGGAATGTATACCTATAGAATCATTAATATTTGTTTATAGTATTAACCTAAAAAAATTTTCCTTCTAGAAGCACTATGAGGATCAACCAAGCTTTAGCTCTAACTAGCCCCTAAAGGATGTCCTGCATCAAACAGACTGTGCAAATGACGTTGAAGAAAATGTGCAGCAAAGTCCTGTTTAGTCCTAGAATGTGAAGTCTAACAGGATTACCACACGTACCAAGTGTGTCCATTGTAAACTAAATGGCCATAACAAGAAAAATTATCCAATGTTAGTTAGATGAGCAATATATATATATGTATATATATATATATATATATATATATCTTGTACTTAAATTTTAATGTATTTAGTATATTCAATAGTTCATCCCATTGAAAAGTTTGCCTTATTTCATGCTGCATAGGCTGATAAGCAACCAACTGCAATTGTTGGCACATTTGCAGATCAATTAGGGTCAAACACAACTGATAGGTTGAATAATGAGGGTCTCGATTGGTTTACTGAGGTAAATAGCATTTCTTTGTTCTTAACTTTTTCTATCTTTAGGTGGGATTGTCTTTGATTATAGCTTTTCTATTTAATTCACAAACTATGATCCAGGAGACTAAACAGAGGGCACAATCATCTAATGCATATCAAACAGAAAATGTGGAGCCCCAATGATTTCATAATAGCAAGAAGACAAAACTAAACCTCAAATTTCAAAGAAAGTGGGAAGGAAGGCTAACACCACAATGCAAAGCCACCGCCAACCAAAAAAATTGGTGATGCCATGCATGAGAAGCCCCCTAGACATGTTAAGAGGCAAGGTGATACTGTACTTGCAACTCAACCTCCAAACAAAGCAAGGAAAGAGCAACTTGACCCAAAGAAGCCAATGAGGCCTTTTATTCCTTGAAGGATTAGTATTGTCCCTAAGCCAACTCAACCAGACCCAAAGAAAACCAAAATAAAATCCTACTTTGGTCTAGATCCCATGGATGTACAGGGTAACAAACAACAGTAGAATCCAAAACGTGGTGCAACATGTAGCAACAAGGATAGAGTCTTTTTGGATCACGAGGTTCTATCTAGGACTTGGAAACATATTCAAATTGAGGGAAATGTTGTATTTCTTCCCCTTTCTCTTGGCATTGAGGTTGCTATAAAGGAGATGCATGCAAACAAGGACAAGTTTGGTCCAAATCCAGTTGGCCATGGCAAGAGATTGTGACACCTAATCTATAGGACTATTTGATGATGATCGTGTAACTGCATAATGAACTTGGTTGAACAAACAAACAAACAAACATTTAACTTTTGTTATATTCATGAAATTACAATATGCTTAGCAGATCTGGTTTTGTTAGGCCTTTGTTTATAGTCGCTTTTGATATTGATATAACTGAATTTGGTGACTAATTTCTTTAAGAATTGTTAAAACAAAGTTACAATTCTAGTTATATTGAGGCCACATGTTCCTTAAAACATAATTCCATTACATACATTCAAAAGTTACATGCTACATTCCACTCTATTACATAGTAGCAATAGCTTCCTACCCAACATTAGGGTTTGCAAACATGTCTATATTGTTATTGCATACTCATTATCAAACATTATCCCCTTTCCGAACAATCAATAGTAGCAGCAGTAGCCAGGACACAAGCACCATTCATTTCAGCATTTTCTCCTTCTTCTTCAAAACAACTGCCTCGGCTTCCTTCTTCTCTAAAGACCTCAACAATTCTGGAATTATTTGCCTCTCTCTCTCACACATTTGGGGGTCAAACCATTGAAAAAAATTGCAAGCTCCAATGTCACCATATCTTGGGCAACCAAAGAATCTCCTTCCCAGATTAGTTGTTGTCCAAAAAGTTTGCAGTGTAGCTCTTCTCCTAAAGTGGCAATCCAGGGCTGCAATTGTTGTTGGTGCAAACGTCCAACCTTGGATGTTGGTAGCAAGGAAGTGAAATAACTTTTTTCCCTTATTGTTGTTCTTTCTTCCTTTTTTTCGCTTTATTACTTTCTCCGGAAGCTGTTTAAGGTTTACCAAATATTTCCTTTCCAATTTTGCCCCTTCTAGCTTCACGTGCTGTGACCATTGCAAGGATTTGTACAAGGAGGTAAGCTCTTATTTTTTTCTTCTCTTATTAAATAATGTAAAAAATTCCTATTGTAGTTTTCATTCTATTAAATTTTGATATCTATTATGTGCGGTGACAATGACAATAGAATTGCAACCATTCAAAATTCAAACTAGAACTCTCCAAAAGAAGAAAAATAAGTTTATAATTATCATCAAAATTTACTTCCTTTTGTCAACTTTCTCAATAGTACTTAATAAATAACTATTAAATAGTTAGTTTTGCTAATTTGTTTTAAGACAAATATTAGTTACATTTCTTTAATTCATTATTCTTCATATACATGTACTTTTATATGTACAATATTTTATTTTCTTAGTGAATAATTTTATAAGTAATCAATTATTAAAAATGACATGAATTCTCTGCAATTAAATAAAAATATGTTTCCCAATAGAATACGATGGTGAGCATTTTAATAAAAATTATTTATTTCAATAAAATAAAATTGCAAAACATAATAAAATCCATATATCGGATTTCACATGTTAAGATATAGGTCAGGTTATTATTGTTGTAATTAAACAATTCATATTCATACTAATTTTTACATAAATTTACAAAAATAATTACTGAACTTATACAATAATTGACCATTCAATTGTTTGAACAGGTTGAATACTAGTTTATTATAGTTTCATGAGCCCACACCATTATATATCCCACTCAAAATATTAGTCTTTCTTTTACAATTTTTTTTGATAAGTTATTTCCTTTTTCAACTATTATGCTAATTTCTGAATCAACAAATGGAATAATACTTATAAAACATCATGAAATCCACTCAATTGGAAAGTTTAAATATTCAACAGCTCATTGAACAAAGAAAGATATGCAATAAATCGCAATAAATTCACAATTCAGGATGCCGTAGTGAAATAATTCAAATGCCAAACTTCTAACAGAGTTCAACAATTACATTGAAACACCATATAGATTAGCGTAACACAAAATGAGAGACAAGAAAAAAAAAATAATAACAATAAGACTCTTCAATCATGCAACTCGCTCACCAAATACGGCCAACATGACTCAAATGCTTTTAGCCGATTTATTCCATCAAATAGTTTCCATATCATTGCGAATGAACTAGGTGGCTAATATCCATTGGATAGGCATCAGAGGGAAGTACTGACTCGTAAGCCCTTTCTGCAATGAGCCTATACACAACCTCAGTTGGATGGTAGGCATCATAAAATGCGTACTGAGTCCTATTGCTGCATGGTATACTATTGGGAATACATAGCCCTGTGGATGACAGTTGGCAGCATGGTCGATTGAATAGTCGCAATCCTGATAACAAGGGAAAATGATATATATTGGATTTTTTTTTAATTATTCTAATGATTAACGTAATATTTATAAAAAAAATTAGTAAATATTAAAAATAATTCCTACTCAGTAGCTAATGAGATGTAGATGCATTTATTCCTGAAATAATATTTACTGTTTTTATCATTATTGTTTTCATTTTTTCTTTTCACAAAAAGGAAAGGAACTGGTTGTGGAAATGAAGTGAACGTTGAACTCCAATCATACACAACTTGTGGTGGAGGAAATGGGACCAGAGGTGACGATCACCACGGGACCCTTGGCACGATATATAAATACGTGTTACATAATTTTGTTTATATGAGACTTCTTGGATCATAATAATAGTTTAATATAATGAACATACCGAGTGTTGTAGAATCTCCCGATAGAATACTAGTAACATTTAAATAAATGAATGTTGCATTTGGGAGTCTGGCGTTAAGGTCATCCACAAGAGGCCTAAGTCTGTTATTAAATAACTCTGTAGCTTCATTAATTGAATCCACGCAAGTATTGGTCCCAGCCGTATTTTTCTCAGCCGGAGTACAACCAAGTGCACCCAACCCAAATAAGGCTACTTTTCTTGCTCCACGTTTATATAACACCTAGCATAAAGGAAATAAATATTCAGTGCACAAGTCTGTTATTCTTTTTTTATATATATATGATTAATTGATTTATGGCATTTCAAGAAAAAATATTTAATGTAAATATTGTGCCCTATATATAGTTTGCCAAGCTCCAAAAAAAAAAAGAGAGAGAGAGAGAAAGATAAATATTTTTTGCAAGAAAATTGGAATGGTAACACCGACCTCCAGTTGTTTAGAATATTGCTGAATCAAGATGGCAGCATATTGATCAGGTGCATACATTGCACTTGTGGGAAAAAATTGTGGCAAGAAGTAGTTGTTAATGTAATCGTTACTACCAAGGATAACAGTGTACAAACATTTGCTTAGATGCTGTTCTATTGATAATGGTATACTCTTTCCAAGTAAAGTGGCAATCCGTTTAACTACTCTGCCATGATTTCGCAACTGTCTGTTAAAGCTCATGCGATCACCCTGTCAAGTTAAGATGAGGGAAAATCTATAACAGACTAAAAATATACTTCCATGAGGATTAAATAAAAATAAATTAATTAATTAAGTTTGAAGCTAGTTATTCAAAACATTTAGTTAATTCTGAGCAAGGCCAGGCATTTTTTGTCTTTCGGAGACAAGAAGAATGGGAAAATTATTTGATTTTTGCCACTGAACAGAATTGAGCTCCAATCTATAAAGAGAGATTGAAACGATCTATCACCTAAATCATTGCTCAGTTCTCAAAATAATAAACATTCAATTTCAATATGTTAAATACAGTTAAATTCTAATTGCAAACCTTTGTATAATAAATTTTTTAATTTATGATTTCCACTTTAAGATGTAGTCAGTATGGATATTTAATTATTTGCGAGAACTTTGAGATGTATATCACAATTATATATAGTTTCATTTAGTAGCATTTGAATTGATGGATGAATTTTGTTTAACCAATTTGACACTGGGAACTGGTCTTTTTCTTTATAGATATCTTTAGCAAATATAATTCCATAATTTCCACAATGTATTATGTAATTATATTATGTTTGTATGATTAACTTACCATCTCTACCCCCGTCTCATCGCGAATTCCAGCTGCTGCGGAAGCATAATTTACACCTTTTATGATATTCTGATTTCTTGCCGTTGCATAGGGAGGCCTAAAATCATCGAATCCCAGAAACTTAGCTACAAGATCATTGGAAACGTTCAGACGATATAAAATTAAGATTCAGGCAAAAAGATCAAAATGGTACCTAGCTAGAAGGTAGGTTCCATACCCTTTTCAAAAGTGAAATAAAATCGGAATATGACAAAGTAAACTTAAAGTGAACAATTGGAGAAACATCATGAGGAAAAAAATAAATATATAAAGAAGTAAGCATACTATTGGCATTTGAACAGTACAAATTTATGTTTTTAGTTTTAAAATACATTAATCTATTTAATATATTATTAATTATATACTTTTTTTTACATTTTTATCTTTATTGATGGACTTCAAATGCCAATTTTTATACCTAATATCATATTGTTAGTAACAAGACAACACAGAAACTAAATTTATTTAACCTTCTATTTTTGTGTTACAAATAGTTTCTTACCCTTTATTTATAACCAACATAAAATAACCAAAACCTACTTTGATTTGAGATTTAACAAATAGAAAAGTTAGAATAATCCATTTAATAATATAACAAATAAATGAATCCCATTCTAAATATGAATTTTAAATCTATTAAATTTAATTTAATATGCCAACAATGTCTCCTTTAAACTAAGTTTCTCAGAAAACAAGTCTAACACTTTCACGAGAAAGAATCTCTAGAGCAAACTCAATGGAAGTAGATGAGACATACAACTCCAACTTATTGTTAGTTTTCATTTTCACACATGGGAGCAAACTCAACAGAAGTAGATGAGACATACAACTCCAACTTATTGTTGGTTTTCATTTTCACACATGGCAAAGGTTGAATTTTGTATGCCGCATGTAACTTCTTAGAGCAAGCTAAGAAGTTATATGCTTGCTCTCCATGATCAAAATGCTCATTCATATTTACTCATTCATTTTCATAGATGCATAATTGCTTCCAAAAATCATATGAGCTCCAACCTCTTCTTGAAAATATTTCTCCGCTTCAACAACTTGATTTTTTCCAAACAATTAATCAGTATTAAGAAAATCAAGATGATCTACCAAATTAACGATGTCCCATTCAAAAGGTTTTCACCTTCACTTTATTTTCTGTAATTTCATCACCAAGTGAATTAATTCTAACCAATTCAATTTTCTCATAACATGTTAAAGATTTAGAAACATCATAAATTTTAACATCCATGCCCACCTTTAATTTTGAGTGAGCAACTTCTTCAAAGTCATCCACATTATCATTATTGTCCTCTTCTAGTAGACAATCAATAACATAAATATTGTTCTTTTCAATTGAGAAATTAATGACTTCATCAACAATTTCATCAATCTCACACCAATTTGAAGTAAATGCCTGTAGAGTATCTACCATATAAAGATCATCATTGTTGTCTTCTTGAACTTCAAAGATAGAAGGCAATAAATTTTCAACTTCATCATCACTCTCAAAATTTTTTATAAAATTATCAAACCAACACTGGTTTTGATAATGTCCATCATTACCATAATTAAAATATTGAACTTGAGATTTATGATTACATTTAAAATCAACTTTACTTTTTTTACTTTTATTATGATAATACTGTCCATGTTGAGAACTTCTATCACAATTTTTATAAGTATTTATAAGGATTCTCCATGCATCTCTTGTTGTTATTGCATGTAAAAATTTATTAAGTGCTTTTATTTGAATTTTTGTTTTCACTTAAAACTTAGCCCATTAATCGTAACTCCAATTAATTTTTAATTCTTGAGTTTGTTGTTTTGTTAATTCTTGACTATCATTTGGTTCATCAAATCCAGGGTCAATAATGTGCCATATTTTAATGATTTTGAAAAAATATTCTAACAATTCACACCAGGTTTCAAAATCATTCTTGCCATTAAAGACAAACATTGGGCAATCACAAAAAATTATATTGACACCATCTTTTATCTCTTTAGGATCCCTCACATAATCTCTGATTCCAATTTGAAGAACCCCAAGTTCGAGTTCCTATACTTAATACAAGATTGTTAACAATAACACAACACACGGAAGCTAAATTTATTTAACCTCAAAAATATGAGTGGGGTGAAAAGAAACAAGTACAGTTTCTATCAAATATCAAGACAAACATGTCTTCTTCTCCATCAATTTTGTCTCACTCTCCTTCTCTCTCTATATTACAAATAACCTCTCACCTTCTATTTATAACCAATCCAATAACCAAAACCTACTTTGATATGGAATTTAACAACCTAATCTAACTATAAATAGGAAAGTTAAAATAATACATTTAGTAGCATAACAAATAAATGAATCATATTTTGAATATGAATTCTAAATCTATTAAACTTAATTTAATATGCCAACATTTATTTATTAATTTTTTGTTGCAAAATAAGGATAATATAGACAATTCATTCAAAAGTAGACTCTTTACTTGAGAAGAAAAAATATTAAAAGTAAAGGTTTTTTTTTTTTTTTGAATGAATGAATGAAGAAGAACTTTAAATAAACTGCTATTAAGGCATAACTACAAAGAATGTAATTTTTTTTGTGCACATGAGAGAACATTCACCACCATAAGAGAATACATTAGATCTCTCTATAAACTGGGATGGTAAAATTTGACCCACCTTAAAAATTTAACCCAACACCACACACCCCCCCCCCCCCCCCCCAAATGGTTTTAACATGTTACGTTGTGTCTTGGGTATTAATAGGTTGCATTAAATAATAACCTATAGTATTCGGTTTGGCCCAACTTAAAAATTTAAGGGAAATTTGCAAATATAACACATTTGACCGTTGACTTTGCAAATATAACACCGTCCTTTTTTTCTTTGCTGTCATAGCACTTCAACACTCTATAAAGACCAAAATGCCCTCATCTTCTCTTCTAAGACACAAAGACACAGCACTTCATCTTTATCGATTTAACAAAATTTGTTGTCACACCCCATTATTTGTACTCCTTATTATTCGCACACCCTATTGGATCATCTTCTTCAAACAAGAAGACCACGACCATGGAGAAAAAATCGCATCAGGGAGATATTAGTTGAAATTTGCACAAGTTAAACTGGGTTTGTAAACTTCAACGAAACTAGTCGAGCCCTAAGTCGAGTTTTAGATCGAGCACAAGGTTATATCAAATACAAGGTCGAGTTTTAGGTCAAACAATAAATCTGAGTAGTAATTGATTGAATATTAGATCGAACTCGACCTAAACTCGACCTAAACTCGACCTACTACTAGGTCGAGTTAAATTTAAAAAAAAAAGAAGAAAAATTGAATTTTTTTTTTTAAAAAAAGGTTTTAGGGTCAAGCTTGACCTAATACTCGATCTAAATTTTTTTAAAAAAAAAAACTTAAAACAATTTTTTAAAAAAAAAATTTAGATCGAGTATTAGGTCGAGCATTGGGTCGAGCTTGACCCTAAAACTTGTTTTTAAAAAAAAATCAATTTTTTCTTTTTTTTTTTAAATTTAGCTCGACCTAGTAGTAGGTCGAGTATTAGGTCGATCTCAATGTAATATTCAACCAATTACTACTCAAACTTATTGTTCGACTTAAAACTTGACTTTGTATTCGACCTAACCTTATGCTCGACTTAAAACTCGACTTAGGGCTCAATCAGTTTCGTTGAAGTTCACAAACCCAGTTCAACTTGTGCAAATTTCAACTAATATCTCCTTGACGCGATTTTTTCTCCACGGTCACGGCCTTCTTGTTTGAAGATGATGATCCAATGGGGTATGCGAATAATAAGGACTGCAAATAATGGGGTGTGAGAACAAATTTTGTTGAATCGATAAAGATGAAGATGAAGATAAAGTGCTGTGTCTTTATGTTTTAGAAAAGAAGATGAGAGCATTTTGGTCTTCATGTAGTGTTGAAGTGCTATAACAACAAAGGAAAAAAGGACGATGCTATGTTTGCTAAGTTAATAGTCAAAAGTGTTATATTTGCAAATTTCCCAAAATTTACCCCCCCCCCCCCCCCCCCCCTCGCCCCTTGCCAATGGTTTTTACATGTTACGTTGGGTCATAGGTATTAATAGATTGCATTAAATAATAACCTATAGTATTTGGCTTAAGTTGGCTTGACAAAACGGGTTAAGGAAATTCTTTTTTTTTTTTTACCTATTATGAGATCGAATTGCATGTCTTCATCAAAATTAGATCGTCTCCTAAATTAAATTGTTTGGCACATGATTAAACTAATGTTCCAGTATTTTTTTCTACTAAACACCAAAAAAAAAAAAAAGAATTGAAAAGACGGGCCTCTATACTAAAATTATGATAAACTTATGCCATTTATTTAAAATTTATCCCATTGTACTACTTTATAATATACAAATTTTGTTCATAAACTGTCCACTTTATTTTATTATTATTTTCTTAATTGATCATTTATTTGCTAGTCTAGCAGGTACTAATTTGGTAGTCTAAACTAAAAATTTAAAATAGATATAACTTAATAATAAAAAAGCGAACTTCTATCATTAAAATTTATTATAATAGAAATAAATATTAATAATATATATAAATATTAACACAAATTAGAAAATTTGTACTAATTTTTTGGAATAGACATTGGCACATGCAAATTATCTCGTATAGCTTAAATTATGTTAAAGAATATTTCCTAGACATTCATGGTTCATCTCATCTCTTTAAAGGAGCCTGTCCATAGTTAGTAGCTAGCTATATAGCATTTCAACTTATTCACTTTTGTCATACTTTTATCTCAATGTCAATCGTTTCCTTAAAGGGGGAAAATATTCCAACCTTTCTTCTTTTATGTTGAAAGCTCCCCAATTTTGTATTTGCATTTTGAATTTGGAATCCCATACATCCAAATAAGCAAATAATATCGATTTTTTATTCAAAGCTATTACTGTTTCTTGTTTTGGTTAGGAAATTAAGCTATCTATGAAAATAATGTTTTGAGTTTGGATTATTTGTGGGTATGGAACTATTTGTAAACATCATAAGAATAGTCGATTTAAAAAAAGATTAATTAAAAAAACTAAAAAAGATTAGTTTCGGAAAAAAATACTCAAAAATGTAGAAAATGTAAGTTTAATTTATTTACTTAAATAGAGAAAATTTAAAAAAAAATTATTGTATTGACTTGTTGCATGTTGATTAGGTTTTACCCAACACAAATATGTAAATATGTTCCATCACTAAATGGATTGAATTGTATCATGATTTATTAAATTTTATCCCATTAATAATCCAACTCTGATTGACATAACCTGCACATTCACCACCCCTATCTAAGTGTCAAAATAGGTTTAAAATTTATAGGCTTAAACTTTTATGGTGTATTAAATATTTATATGTTTTCTCCATGAGTAAATTTTTAATACTTTTTTCTATCGCCGTCACCACCACCACCATCACCGCAACAACAACAATAATAATAAATAAATAAAACAAAAAAACAAAGGAATGCTTCAATAGTAAGGACATTACCTATGAAGTCAACAATAGTTAGTCCATTTGTGAATCTATCAGGTGAACCATCAGGAAAATCGACTCCATAAGGTGGGAAATTGGTCTTTGCCAAAGAGAAGAGATTATTGTTATTGCCATTATCCACTGTAGAGTCACCAAAACTAAAGTAACATGGCACTTGTGGTGCGCACAAAGTTTGTTTCATGCTAAAAATAACCAACCCCATGAGAACCAAAGGCCGTAAGCTAAACATAGAAGCCATGAAATTATCAAGTTAAGGATTCTTTGAGGGTTGTAAGAAGTTTTTTGACTAGGACTGTTACCATGCGGAAACAACATACAATTTATAGAAGGATGGAAGGGGATGAACATTATGAGCTTAATTGGTTGTTTTGAATCTACGCATTAAACTATAAATGCAGTCATTCAAGAAGTTGAAATCTTGGGATGTATTTTATTGCGTTTTTGACTTTCAAGTTGCTTTTATTACCATTAATTCTTAGGTTCACTCAATTTTGGCGGCTACCCTGAATCAAGAAGCCTCTTGATAGAAAATGTTTTTTTGGTTTGATCGATAATGTTAATGATATATATAGTGGAAAATTTTAAAAAAAAAATTGGAGAAAGTTATATGATATTTATATCACAAAAGTGATTAAATAATAATTACTTTGTCTATTCACAAATTAATTACTATATAAATACTATATCAAGAGTAATGATAGAGATAGTGACAAATCATAGTGACTTTGTATAGTGACTGACGTAGCAATCATGAAAAGACAAAATTATCCATTCATCTTCATTACAAAACACAAAATAATGAGGGATAATTTTATCTTTTCATAATTGCCATATTAATTACTATACAAAATCACTATGATTTGTCACTACTCCTATATCAAGTACTGTTGATATCATTTCTCTTCGTTATCATACAAGTCTTTCGTTTCGAAATTTCAAGAAGTCTTGACGTTTTTTCACAAATAATTGGAGTCTTATGGCTGGTACATTCCTTGCATTTAGCTTATTTTTTATAAATATAATAAAGTAACTCTTTATTTTTCTTTTCCTTGTGCGACTAGGTGGTTTTGAGCCCTTACTTCTTAATTACAATGTCTTCCACTTTACTATACAGCCTAATTCTCCCCCAAACTAATTCTTCAGTTTAATTGAACACATAGACTTAAGACTCTGATTGTTCATTTGTGGCTTATATATATAGCCAACATAATTAATTTGTCTTAAAATGCAATTTGCCTTTTTAGGGACCACCGTTGCATGTCAAGATTTATAAAGAATTAATACTTAGAATATAGCATCCTTGATTTATTTGTCAATTCATCCATGTTGGTTTTCCGCCGCAAAATTAATATCGAGTAATTAACCAGGTTTGGTCTCCAAAAAATAATAAAATACTAATATATAACGCAAAATTTGTAAGTAAATGTTATAGATGTTCATATTTATGTTTTCCTGCCATAAAAGAGTCGAAGAAATAAACTAAACTTTGTCATTAATATGCAGTCTTTAACTACATTTGCTGCATAATGTTGGAATAAAAGGTGTTATTTACAATTAACGTATAATTTTGTTTGGATTTTGTTTCTTCATTAATATCTCTCTCTCTCCGTCTTCCCCTTCCCCCCACCACCCCCACTTTCTCACAATACTCCCAGAAATGAAAAGGGAAAATGGAAAATAGTGAGTGGTGAAAAAAGTGCTTCTTTAAAAATTGTAAAAATTTATAGGATTATGTCCAATTCCAAATGGGAGTGTAAACGAGGTAAACATAAACAAACAAATATTGTTCGTAAACTGTTTGTTTATTTTTATCACTGTTCGAAATCGACTCGTGTTCGTTTAAGTTTTTATATTTGTGTTTGAGCTCGTTTATGTTTGTTTATTAGTGCTTGATAAGTGTTCATGAACAAGCCCGTTTAATATTTATATAAAGTTCATTTATTGTTCTTTTATATTAAAATAATAATATAAATATAATATAATATATTATATTATATTATATATATTATATTATAATAATAATATAATATAATATAATATAATATAATATATGATAATATAATAATATATTATATTATATTATATTTATATTATTATTTTAATATAAACAAACTTTATATGAACATTAAACGAGCTTATTCATGAACACTAAACGAACTTATTCTTGAACATAAACCAACCAAACACATGTTTGTTCATATTCGGTTTGTTTATTAAATGAATGGTAAAATCTGTTCGTTTATTATTCGTTTAGTATAACAAATGAACATCAATAAACGTAATTGAATTTGTTCACCAAACGTACTAGTTCGTTTACACCTCTAATTCCAAGCCATCTCATAAATATTTTATTATGTACTAGTTTGATTCGATTATGCAATTGGATTGCAATCATGGAAATTATATATATTAAACATGTTTATATATATATATGCTAAATATTTTTAACGTGACTGGTCTCAAATTCGGCTAAAGGAAAAGGATTATGTTATGGTGCTAGTGAACGTAAAAACTTTTAAATCTAATAATGTGGATCCTATTTTACATCATATAAAGATTAGAAAGCCATCCCTTTTATGGAGCCCGTCATGTGGTCTAACTATTACATTTTGGAAAGGACTGCTGCACTTCCATACGGGATCAAGTGGTGCAAAATGTAAAAGAGTCTTTATACACGAATACAAGAGATAAAAATGAAAAACACATAAGCATAAGACTATTATAATTGGTAATTGAAATATTGAAACTTTGATAGGTAAATTTATAGAAGTGGTAGGTATGTACTATAAGAAGGAGACGAATAAACATTATGTATTTTCAAAAAAAAAAAATTAAATGGGAAAGGCAAGGTTATAGATGCATCAGGGTACAAATTTGGTATTGTGGAAATTATATAGCTCTGAATGTGGTAGGTGTTCTTGTACATACAACATTTATAGAGTGAGAGGAGCAATTAGAAAAAAATGATAGAATTATAACTCTTATGATTATTGTAGGAAATGAACAAATAAAAATAGTTAGTATATATACACCTGAAATAGGGTTAGATGAATATATTAAAATTAAATTTTGAAAAGACCAAAAAGTATTAATCCAAATAATTCCTCAAAATGAAAAAAATTGCTAGAGTTAGGAATTTAAATGGGCATGTCGAGTTTTTTTTTTTTTTTTTTTTTGACAAGCCAACAAGGCAAATTATTTGATTAGAAAATAAGAACAGATAATACAGGGAAATGAATGTACCTTTAAAAGATAGAAAAGCAAGACTACGCCAGATACTACTCACCTACCGAGAACTATACTAATTATTCAATAACTGCCAACAGATTCTCTACTCTGGAGACACCGGATTTTGCCAACCTGTCGGCAACACTATTTTTCTCCCTTGGGACATGCTGACACTCCCATTGCTTGATTTTCTCCTTCAATAGATCTATATGATTCGAAACATTTTTGAGATGCCAGGGGGCTTTTTCGGGGTACATTAACCAGCTGATAGCATTAGCAGAGTCACTCTCTATTACAAGCACATGAGAGCTTTTCCACACAGACTCAGAGAACACTCGGAAGGCCTCACGAATAGCATAGAATTCAGCCTGGTTTGAATCAAGAATTCCAACATGATTGGAGAACACGGCCTTTGTTCTACCATGATCATCCCTAAGAATACCCCCGATCCCTGCCATGCCTGGTTTTCCAATAGCAGAACCATCCACATTAAACTTCATTCTACCCGGTTGAGGACGGGACCAAGAGACATTTGCTTTCTTACACTCATGAGCTTGCCTCACTCTTGCATTAGTCGGCTGAAGAAATATATCAGAAATGGATGTTGATGAGGAAGGCCACTTTGCTTTGAACCAAGTTGCAAACCTAATGAAAATCAAATCCATGAGAAGTATGATAGGGTTCATTGGGTTTGTATTTATGGGTTATGGAACAAGGAAGGTGAAACCATTTTACGTTTTGCAATAGCTTATAATTTAGTAGAAGGTAATACTGTTTTTGAAAACAAGAGAGGAATACTTAATTATATTTAAAAGTGACTTTAATAAGTTACAGTTAGTCAATTATTTTCTAATTAGTAACAATGATAGAAAATTACATAAAATTTATAAGATAATACCTAGAGAAAGTTTCATTACTCGACATAAGTTAATTATTTTTTTATATAAGATTCAATAAAGAACAGGTTACCAAATACACCTAGGATGATGTAGTGGGACTTAAATAATAGGAACAAAAGAAATGTTTTTATAAGAATTTTATTAGAAACCATTTATAAGCTAGAATGAGGAAGAGAGAGTAGGGAATGCGTGGGAAATTATAACTGATCGAATAAAAGCAATTGTGAAAAGAGTAATGGGAGAGTTAAAAAGCAATAAACGGAATAAAGAATTATCGTGATTGAATCAAGAAATTTAAAAAGTGAAAGTAAATACAGCAAGTTACAAAATTCTGTAAACTTGTAGAAATGATGAAAATATTGTGATATACAAAATTCCTAAGAATGAGGTGAAAAATAATAATAAATGAGGCAAAAATGAAGGTTTTTTTAGATTTTATGAAAGATTACATATTAAGGAAGGAGAAGAAGATATAAATATATATGTGTGTGTATAAGATAGTAAAAATGAGAGGAAAAACAAGATATTTAACACAAGTGTATAAAATATAAAACAGAAAATGTGTTGAATGATGACAAATTAGTAAAAAACTGATAAAAGGAATACTTTATAACAATATATGTAAGGACGACAGTAGAGATCTCAGTGAATTTCCTAAATGTCCTAGGTTTGCATTAGGGATTCTTTTTCAACCCAACCTTTTTGCATTAGTAATACACAAGCTTACTAAGTATATGCAAACAACAATCCCTTAATGTATACAAATGATATAGTCTTGATTGGCGAGACAAGAAAAGCAAATAATAAGTTAAAAGCTTAGAGGGAGGGATTAAAGTTGAAAGGTTTTAAAACAAGTAGAGATAAAAATACATACATGGAGGGTTGCTTTAGTAACCAGAGGAGAAACAATGGGGTAAGTGTGAAAATTGTTGAGCATAAAGTAGACATATTTAAAAGTTTTAAATATCTAAAATCTATCATCCAACAAAATGGAAGAATTGATAAAGATATTACATATAAAATTCAGATAAGTTAGAACAAATAGAAAAATGCATCATATATAACTTGTGATCATAATATATCATTAAGTTTAAAGGAAAAATTTATAAAATTGCTATAGGATCAATGATGCTTTATGGATGAGAGTGTTCGGGGTGCTAAATATGAACATGAATGGAAAATAAGAGTATAAAAAATGATAATATGAAAATAGATGTTTGAACATGCTAAAGTTAATAAAATAAGTAATAAATGCATTAGAAAGAAAGTAGGGATAACCCTAATAGATGAGAAAATGAGGAATATATGTTTAAAGTTGTTTATACATGCTCATAAAAAACCATTCGATGTACTAGTTCGCGTCTAGAGATAGGACTTATTAACTTAAACTAAACGGGAATGAAAATAACTAAAAATATTTGGAAAGAAAAATTTCAAAAATGTATGAATTATTTAAATTTAAATGAAAGTAAGTATTTCAATTGAAAGTGATAACAACATATGATTCATATAACTGATCTCACATAATGGCATAAAGAATTAGTTGTCATTGCTGTTTAGTCCAGTTATAGAGGGTATTATCGGAATTTTGGTTTTGTTTGGTTTTAATATTTTCCAAGAAAAGTTAACTTTTCATAGGAAAAAAAAATCATCTAAACAGTCTTTTATTTTCTCTCAAAAATTATATTCAAATATTAAAATTTTCATAAAAAATTATATTCAAAAATTAAGATTGTTATTTGAAATTTTTTTTCTCCAGCATACTTTTTATTCTCCCTCAAAAGCAAAATCTCTCATAAAAAATTTTCAACAAAAATTTTCGATTTCTAATAAAAAATCACAAAAAAATGAAACCAAACATAAGTTGTCCACATTCAACTGTGGGTTGTTTGTAATTGCATGAATCTGAAAATTTCAAATTAATTAACCACAAATATAAAAATTGATTTCAATATGAATGCAATCAGAGGTAATTAATTTAGTAAACTTCCAGGCATTAAAAAGTTATGAATATTAGTGGCAACATTATTGCGCACAAAATTTAAGAAAACTTCATTGAATTCATTAAAAATCATTCATTCATATTCTTCTACGTAATTTAGGCATCTGAAATAAAACTCATCAATATTTCATCTTACTAAAATCACCAATTTCTGAGAGATATAAACTATGTGAAAAAAAAAATGATCTATGATGGAATAAATGTCATTTTCACTTCTGCCCAATGCCCAGCACCGCCACAAGTAGCCTAGGTAGCACCATGCTAAAACTTAGTTACGTAAAATTATTCAAAGTCTTTAAGTTGCACGTTTTTTATTCTATTCTCTTTATTTTAGTTTGGACTGAAACTATTTTCCTTGATGTCTATGAAGAACCTAAGGGTTATTTTACAATGAATTTGCTGTAGATTGTCTTATGTAATATGCTTAGATGTATCCCCCGATTAATAATTGCGGCTTGACGGCTATGGATGGCTAGCCGGTAGTACAGTAGTAGGGCGGTGTGCCAAGTAAGTTGTTCCTCAAAACTCGATGACAAAAATGCTTGCAACTTGACATGCGCCAAGCATTAAATTGGAAATCATAGACTATTTGATATTTTAAAACTCAAATTCATATTACTTCGGAATTGGATATCATACCTCAACCTCAGCCGCTTCCAGACATCCGCCTGTGAACAGTAACAAACACACAAAATATTCACTTCACCCCCCCTCATTCTCCTCGGTGGAGGATGAGGGAGGTACCAAGTCTTTATTTTTTGCTTTTTTATCTGTAGTAGTAACTTTTTATCCCTAATTTTAGTGCTTCCCCTACCCTTTTCGTTGGTCCGATGTTTCTTCAACCGATTTTGATGACTTTCAGCAAACAGAGGCAAATGATTCTTGGGTTGTGCTTACTTTTGTTTCTTCTCATCGTTTCTGCCGGTTTCTTCTGAGTTGATGAAGAAAGATGTGGAATCGGGCAGCTCCTAGGCAGTTAGCTGATGAAGAAGATGTGGAAGTTTGACGATGAAAAAAGCATGGGATTGTCATGTTTTTCTTTGTCTTGGTCTGCTTTTTGTTGTTGAAGTGGTGTGGATTTGATCGGTGCTAGCTGGGTTTGCAGAGGGGCGGCGGCTGAAGGCTAGGGAAGAAAGAAAATTAGGGGTTTTTTTTTTTTTAAGGTGCTGCTAATTCAACATCCGGGCGGCGCTGGACTGTCTGTGTGTAGGATGGCTTCCACGTCTTGGCATTAGGTGATAGTTAGGGATTAATTTTCAGTTTCTGTCGCCAACGGCCATTAGTGGTGGGTCACTTGGGATGAGTAGCATCCCCTTTGTATAGTACTAGTGTCCCGATATAATCGGGTTTTTGTATTTTTTGCTGCTTGTCAGCCTGTCCCGCTTTGTCAGGTCCTTTTGCCCCTTATGGGATTTTCCCGCTTTGTCGGGTGTTCTTGCCCCTCCGTGGGTATTTGTTTTCGTGGGTTACAGCGCTGTACACAGTAACGACACCACGAAACTTTATAAGCCCTTGCGGCTCTGTATATTGGCCATTATGCCTTTTTTTAATCTAATATCGTTTCTGAAAAAAAAAAAATATTACTTCGGTAGTAAAGTATTCCAGTTTCCCTTGAAGTTCTTTTTAATTACCAACCAAACTTCACAAGTGTCACAATTCTCCATCCACGAGTATCCATCGGGCGTGCATCTGAAGTCTTTTGAGCATTACGTGCCTTGGTCCCAACTATGATAGTGACAGCATTTTCGAATGAAAAGCATCCCAAAATAAATATTCTTTCCTCTTCGGACATGCATTTTCGAATTGTAGACAAAGTAAATAGGGCTCTGTTTTTGCCCACGTACACCACAGCAAGCAACATTTGTCATCCTAAAACCTTCGGAAACAAAAGGAAAGGAAAAAATCAATTGCATCGTAGTAACAACTTTTTTGAAAATGTTTAACATTAAGAGAAATCAATTTTTGCTCATTTCCAGGCTGCTACAATTAGATATACAGATGGCTTTTTGATACACTACCCTGAATATAGTATTAAACAAAAAAATTCTGGATTTGAAGAGGTATATATAGACACAAACACACACATATATACATATATGTATGTGTGCATAGAGTTGAAATAAAAATTCAGTGTGAAATAACAGGAATAACTTGAGAAAGCTGATAGATAAAAGGATTGCAATACTAAAACTACAAAAATTAACTATCAACATTACCTATAAACTTATTTTTTTTTGGCTTTTTTTGAATATATTCTACCAATTGTTTCGACTAATTAATGAAAAAAATTATCTACGGGAACACAATTTGAAAAAGAAAAAGGAGGATATATAAACATTACCTAAACCAGATAGAATGTGTCCTCATCTCCTGGAAAATCCCATAAGTATTGATGTAGATATATTTTGCATCCTTTTGTTGGTTGATTTTTTTTGTTTTTTTACTTAGAACGATAGTTGCATTTGTATAGATAATTCCAAAGGAACAAAACAATAATACCAAATGGTAATGAAGTGACTGAATACTCTATACGAGCCTCAGACCATGAATAAGCTACACCAAGCAGCTTACTCAACAATAAAAACTAAACATAGTACCTATATAGTGAATAGTGTAATAGTTATATTCATTAACAGTAACTCTATCAACTATAAATAGTACTCCCTTGCACCCTTTTCGCATCTAGATGGCTAACCACAGTCCTTAGCCATCTGAAATTCTCTCCATTCAGGAAATGCCAGATTCACATCAACACTCTCCTTTCTCCATTCATTTTGTAAAATCCAGAGATTTCTAGATTTTCATATCATCCACAGGATATAAACTACAAGTTGTACTTTCTCCTTCCAGTTGCTTCCCTTCATTTGTGTGCTAATCTGTATCCACCAATCCTGAAATGATTACTCATGCAAATTAACATTCTCCCCCTGAACCGTTGCAATTTTTCAAACATTCTTTGCACGTCTACAATAAAGTAAGACGTGCGCCAACGTTTCAAATTGCTCCCCACACATTTTAAACACAAAGTCCTCTTCAATGTCTCTCTTGATAAGTTGGTTTTTAGTGGGTAAAATGCCATTCTAACATCTCCAAATAAAATGCTTGAACTTTCCTTTAACTCCTAGACTCCATACTCTTCTCCAAAGCCGACTCCGTATTACCCTTGAGTTGCTGCTTTCTGCTGTCTTGTTCCTCGTCCGTATTACCCTTTTTGCATTTTATTGGTTGATCAAGGCGTCTATTTGTGATCTGAGCTTGTTATTGAAAGTCTCGTTTGCCATGTTGAATTTGGATGTACAAGTTTTGCCATCATGGCTTTTTCGGAACAATATACTGGGCACACATCCAATTCGGCCCAATCCATTCAAAACAAATAGACCTGGTAAAAACTAACTCAACAAAATCAATTCATTATTTTAACCCATTGGATTGAATCAGATCAGATAAATGAGTTACATAGTTCATAGGCTAAATGGATGATGTATCTTAATAGATTGTGTTGGATTGAATTTAATTGACCCAAGGAATCAAATGGATCACTATTTGCTCGCGGTCAACCATAGTTCAGTAGCATTGATAAGCAGTCAGCTATCATTTTAATTTTTTAAAATAATAATTTTAATATATTAGTTCGATTGTGTAAATCTAAACTATCTAAATCATAATTATATTAATTAGATTTGGTCATAATTGGTAAATTATCAATCCATGAGTGACCCAATTAACTCATTTGCCACATTTAAAAACAAAGTTTCTTGCTCCAAAGATGTGCATTGTCTATATAGCGTGAAAAATAGTCAAAATTAGATAAACTTTAATAAGTAATTAATCTGAGCGTAATAGCGAAAAGCAAGGAATTTTTCTCTAATATACTCTCTAATTAATCAATGTATGGAAGGGGCAAATTAAGCCTTCAAAAAAATTGAAATGAGGTGGAATTCAGCAATGAAAATTTAAAGTGTTCTTTTTAAACAATTTTTCTACAATTTTAATTTCAAAAAAAATGCTTTAAAAAAATGTTTATTTGATCTTAGTGTTAGCTAAATTCGAAAAAAAAAATGTAACTTTAAACGAAAACGAGGCTAATATCTAGTACAAATTTTTTTCCTTCAAAAAATATGGTTTTTAATGAATACTTTCAAGCGTGTATTTGGTTCCAATAAGAGTTGAAATTCCTTTCGAATGGCAAATGGTTTTCATATACCTATAGATTTAAATTAAATGATCAAAGATAGTTTCAATCCGTATTGATAACCAAACACACTCCAATAATTCTCTCAACATTGGGGGAAAAATGAATGAATAAAAGTGTGTAAAACATTAAAGTAGGGAGGAAAAAAATATTCAGAGAAAGGTGTTAAAGTGAAAAGCAACATTCATGCACTAACCCTAAACATTTGGGCATATGGTTGACTAAGAAGGGTAGCACATTGCTCTCGCGTAAATAGCCTGCTACTTGCGTAGAAAATACGTACGGATTGTAATATGTGACAAATGCTAAAAAAAACTGATGGAGTTTCCCTCTATTATAACCCGCATCCCTTATGAGCAAGATATGCCGAAAGCAGCCTCTTCGAGGATGGCCTATTTGGTGTGACAGCGAGCACGAGACCGTAAGGTCACAAGTTTAAATCCCCTTTTCAACACCTTCTCGGTCGAATTCGTCGCATAGGTCTTGCCCAATGGGGTTTACATCTCCTGTGTGGTTTGCAGGCTATTACACAGGGGGAATTTACCCAATGCGCACCCTTGGTAGTGGGCCAGTGGCTGCGGGTTTCTTAGTCAACAAAAGATATACCAAAAGCAATTACCATGATACAACTCTAATAAAATTGAAATAAGTCTACATTAATACTTGATTTATGCCATTTTATAATAATTGCCCGAATTTATCCTAATTGTAAAACACATCCTATCATGCACGCATGCCTAAAAACAACCACCAGTAAATATTTAATAAACACATTCACACGCATTTAAAGTCAGTGACAGACAATAAAATTACAATGTCAATCTTAATATTAATCAAATTTAATAAATAAAAACTTAATAAAAAAAAGTATCTCAATAAATATTTATCAAACTCTAAGTTGAGCATTTGGATAATTTCTTCTATTTTATCCTATTTGTTAGCAATTTCTACATTTATGAAGTTCATTAGGGTGACACTCATTCATCCCATTGGGTATAAGGTTGGCACGTACATAGTCATACAGTTGAGAATCAAATCAAGTCATGTGTCGTTGGAACTTCAAGTCATTTTCTAAAATATTGAAATAAAAATGTATTGACAATGTAAATTTAATTTAGCAGCAAGAATAGATTGTCCTCTATAGCTTACATACTACAAAGCATGTGAACATGGTAATACATTTGCCACTTTTCATATGTACAATTATGTGTAAAATATTTAATAGTTTAAAATTTTCTCCTTTGCCATTGACATGCTATAGTGACAATTTTAAACACATTGGTATTGTTGTCAGGTTCAATGACCTAGTATCCCTATGCAACCAAATCAAACATTCTAGAAATCTTCCATATGTTATTTGGCAAACACCTTTTCCATCTTTCACCTAAATAATTGTACAATCCTATAGAATGTAACATCTACACATGCCTTAATACACAAAAGTCTAACACTATGAAATGCATTATTGCAACTCTCAAAGATATTTGTGGTTAAAGTACCCTATTTGTAGTTTTAATCATATGCGAGACTCTTATTCTATCTGATTAATTTCATATATATATTTCCACCCATTAGTCCTAATGCTCTTATTATGTCTTTGAAACATTTCTACTTGCGCTCTCACAAGCACTACTAATAGCATAACACAGCTTTTCAACTGTAGATGTATAAACCTCATTATAAAATTACTCGAGCTATGTATCAAATAAAACCTATAAACTGCTGCAAGTTCCATCCACTCATCTATACTCTTATTATACATTGACCGAATACCTATTACTCACAACATATAATCTAACTATTGCATAGACCAACTACAACTCTTCACAATCTTCTCATTCACAATGGAAAACATCATAGGTAAGACAATTATTATCACCTTGTGCAATTGTAATAAGCAATTTAACTTTGTATGAGGCACATAAATGAGTGCCATCAACAGTTATCACTGGTCTACATTTGTGAAATACTTTGAACCAAATATCCAAAACAAATATTTGAAGCTTTACACACCTCCAATACTGACTAGGTGGTGCTACCACTCGACAATGGTTATTGGATTTGATCGACATAGTGCATTCATATGCCCTAACAATTCAACACATAAGTTCTCCCAATCTATGTACAAGTTTGATTGCCTTTCAGTAACTATGCCTTTTTGTATGGCACATCCATTTATAGCACTATCTTAATATCAATCTAAATACTCTTCATAGAATAGCGATGACCCACTTAAATGGCATGATTGATTCGGGTAGTGATGAGTGTTTTTTGCGAATTGTATAAACACTCAACATAAAAACTACTTTGATGTGAGGTTGTGACCTAGATCAAAAAGACAGATGATCCTAGACATTTTTTTTCTTTAAAAAAATCAAAAATTAAAAAATCCATATCTTGTGGAAGATTAAATTTGGGTTTAAGGGGGAGTCATGTTGATGAGTGACAACTATAGGTATAAAGTGTTGTCACAAATAGTAACTATAGGTGGACACGAGTCAAATCCACAAAGCATTGTTGAATTGAGTACATACTCTATTTAAGCCGTAAAGTTCTAAACTAAGTCGAAGAAAAATATAGGAAAAAGAGAAACAAATCAATGCAAGGGGCAATTTATCAAACTCCTAGTGAGCAATGGGACTATAATTTCTTCTTTTAATCCATCCAAACTCATTATCCACTTAAATGCCCTTGCGTTTAAGTGAATAGTTGATTAGGTCTTCTAGTGCATCCAATGACATTTTCCAAAGACGATTAGGTATCCTTCTAGTCTTAAACATATCTATGTTAATTCTTACGTATATCTAAAATTAGGAAATCTTTAGGAGTAGAGGAACTTAACAAACATCCATGCCTCAAGAGTTATTCGCATCCCTACAGAAACTCTAGGTTCTCATTGCTAGATCTTTGGTTGCTCTATTTGTGTCTGAATTCTATCTCCCCATTCCTAGTTGAACAGAATTTCTAAGCACAATCCATTGGTGATCAAACAAAGAAAGAAAATTAATGCACAAATAGAGCGGACAATTCACTTAATCAACAACCCATATTTCATTAAAGAACATAAGAAACTTAAAATATATAAAAGAGTTCAATTACAATCCTAAACTCAACTAAAACAAAAGAAATATTTCAAGAGAGCAAGAGAGAGCCTTGAAGTTTCTAAATTTTGCTGGCTACTATGAACTATTATACTAGCAAAAGAGAATGAGAGATAAAAACTAAGTATAATTAGGAGATGGAAATTAAAAATCTTGACTATTGTTGTTGGCAAAAACCAACAAAGGATTGGTGGTCTTCAATTTGTAGCCCATTCGATTTACTCTTTGAAGTTTGGCCACACTCGACAGTCTGTCATGACAACTACAAGTGGTTGCTTTTTTGCTATGTGGCTTTTGCATCTCTATTTTAAGCTTTGTAATGTTACGATTTGAGAATTGCATCTTTATGAAAGTTGAAGCTCTATTTTCAATCATAACAACTCAAAATCTTTTAAATTGGAGTTGCACAACTCAATATATCACTTCCTCAATTCAGTTCATTCACCATTTTCAGCCCAATATTTTTCTTTGATATTCCAACCCTTGTTTGCCTAATTTTGTGCTATTTTGTCTCCCCCTACATAAAAACACACAAAAACATAAGAAATGTATAAGTTAAACTCTCCCTCCAACATTCTTTTCTTGACTTAATAGCTTCTGCCCCTATAAATGCTGGGGTACTCTTGGAACCAAAAACACACCACAAACAATGTCACTTCTTTTGCCTACTACCACTGCTTCTCTACTACTTTTCTTTTTTTTTTTGGGTTAATCTTTTCTATTGTTGCTGCTCCCTCTAAATAATTTAAAGGAAGACTTATTTAATTTTGGAGAAAATCTCAAATCAATTGAAATAGTTCTTAATGGCAGTGCAATTAGTATGACTCAAATAATATTGATATTTTTCCTAAACACATCTTACAATCCTAAGAACTATTCTGACCATTTACACATCAACTCCGGCCATTGATGTTGCAAAACAAATTGTTATTGTGCCTACTGCCATTACAACTCACTTGTTCTTGTTACTCTCTCATATGCAAAGCCATTTCTAGATGTGTCAAGACTTGGTGTTTTGTAAACGAAAACTTCAAAACATAGCAAGAACATATACTCATGACTGGATGTCCGTGGAGTTGTTCATGCACACTTGTTGATCTAATTCTTAGCCTAAATGCTAATATAAAGACTCTAGAATCATAGCAACATGTCAATAAGATATATTGCCACACTATTTTGCATACGGTTTCTAATGAGTTATTTGTAGTTGTAAAAAAAAAAAAAACCAAAATTGTTTGGAAAGCACTAATTAAAAAATTCACAACCAAATATTCAATAAAGCAAAAGTTTGTTGTATGATAATTTTGTCAATAACAAATGACCTACAACAAAAAGATGAAGGTCCAAATCAATGAGTATAAAAAATTACCAGAAGACAAAAGCTAAAGAAATCGTGCTACTTAAAAGGTTTACTACTGGGGTTATGACTGAGAAGTTCCCTGAGTCAAGGAAGCACAAACCAAAGATCCTGATAATTAATCAGCTCGCCACTCACATTCTAATCAAAGATGCTAAATGGAAGGTGTTTGAGAGTACCAAAGGCAAGGACATGGCACTTAAATTAAACAACATGAATAAGAGGTGCAAGAACAAGTCCCCAAATTACAAAGCCAAATTCCAAACTTCAAGAAAAAAAAAAAAGCTTTTGTTTTATTTGTGGAAAACTAGGCCATCACACTACAAGAAAATGTTAAATTTCCGACGGAATCTTCCGACGGACATTAATCCGTCGGAAAAAGCGAACTGGAGTCCGACAGCAAAATCTCCGACGGAAATCCGTCGGAAAAAATATTTCCAAAGGAAATCCATAGGAAACATTTCGCGCCACGCGACGCCAATATACTCCGACGGATGTTCCGTCGGAAAAGCTTTTACAAAATTTATTTTTCAAAATATTCCGACGGATTATCCGTCGGAATATTTAACAAAATCATATAAAAAAGAAAATTATATTTCCGACTGAGTTCCGTCGGAAATAGTTTTTAAAAAAATAAAAAATGAAAACTTTCCGACGGAAAATCCGTCGGAATTTAAAGAAATATTAAAATTCCAACGTGCCGACAATTTCCGACAGATTTCCGTCGGAAACTTTTGAATTCCGACGACGTACCGACATTTTCCGATGGATTTCCGTCGGAAATTACTTATTATGTATCAGATTTCCACTCGCTCAAAACAATCGCAGCGTTTCCAAGTCTTTCAACTCAACCGTTCCAAAGCCATCTCAGCTGAACTCATTGATTTCTTTCTTCTAAATTGATTTCGTTCACTCTTATTCGTCCCAATTTCCACCAGTTTCTCATTGGATCCTATCAGAAAGCACTAGCAGAGAGGCCTTTATTGTTTCTGCTCCAACTCTTTTTCTTCTTCTCAGTTGGGCCCTTTAACAATTTCTTCAATTTCCGGTAATGCTTACTGCATACAGAGTAATGCTTGCTTACTACTTTCCCTCTCCTTTGTTTTTTTTCTTTTTCTTTTGGGTGCGCTCTTTCCCTTTTTTGATCAATGATGAGTAATGACATTTACTTATATATGTGTAGATGGATTCATTCGACACCGTAGTTGTTTATATATTGTGGTCATGCTATATTATTTTCATGTCGTGACATAAATTATGCATTATATTAATGTTATATTTTTATTACTGTGATATTTATTTTTATATATGTGTAGATGGATTTCATTCGACACCTAGTTGTTTATATATCGTGGTCATGCTATATTAATTTTATGTCGTGACATAAATTATGCTTTATATTAATGTTATATTTTTATTACTGTGATATTTATTTTTATATATGTGTAGATGGATTTCATTCGACACCATAGTTGGATGTATAACAGAATAAATCCTAACAGAAGAGGTTTAACCGATGAACTTATGAGTGGGGTAAATGAATTCGTGCAACATGCTTGTACTCTTCTTAAATATCAGAATGAAGGAGTCATTCGGTGTCCCTGCAGAAAGTGTAAGTCTGGTAAAACATTTGGTCCAGAAGATGTGGTGGTTCATTTATATAAGAATGGTTTTAAACCTAAATATTGGTGGTGGATTGACCATGGTGAGGTAGAGCCTCCGAATTTTGACTCTATATGTGCTACATATTTGCATGAGCAGAGGAATATCGCGAGAACAGATAATGCAGAAAGTAGTCGATATCATGATATGATAAGAGATGCAGCAAATTCTCATTTTATGGGTAGTGGTGAACATGAATTTGTGCAAAAAATCTTGACGACCTCCTAATGAAGAAGCTCAAAAATTTTATGATTTGTTAGAGGCTGCAAGTCGTCCGTTGTGGGAAGGTTCGACTCATTCTGAATTATCCACAGCTGTTAGACTAATGAGCATCAAGTCCGATTGGAACGTACCACACGACTGCATGAATGCCATGATTGAATTGATGAGAGAGGTTAACCCCCAACAAGAAATAGACATTCCAAAAAGTTATTATTATACGAAAAAGTTGGTGTCTAAATTAGGAATATCGCGTAAGATTGATTGTTGTCCAACTGGTTGTATGTTGTACTACAACGAGAACGATCACTTAGAGGAGTGTAAATTTTGTGAACACCCTCGTTATAAAAGTGAATCGACTAGCAAAGGAAAGTGAGTGCCACTTAAGTCGATGCATTACCTTCCTCTAATACCCAGGCTTAAGAGATTGTATGCCTCCATGAGTTCTGCACCGCATATGAGGTGGCATTATGTGAACAGAAGGCCAGATGGTGTATTGTGTCATCCATCCGATGGGTTAGCATGGCGACATTTTGATGAAAAATATCCAGATTTTGCTGCGGAACCGCGGAACATCAGGTTAGGTTTGTGTGCGGATGGTTTTACACCCTTTAGTATGTCATCTACTCCTTATTCATGTTCGCCAATTTTTGTGACTCCGTATAATCTTCCACCTGAGATGTGCATGACAACTTCATATCTATTTTTGAGTTGCGTCATTCCAGGCCCGCATAATCCAAAGAATTCAATTGATGTCTACTTGCAACCCTTAATAGATGAATTGAAATTGTTGTGGCATGTTGGAGTCTTGACATATGATATTTTCACAAAAGAAAATTTCAATATGCGTGCTACACTTATGTGGACAATTAATGATTTTCCTGCGTATGAAATGCTATCTGGGTGGAGTACAGCTGGGAGATTGGCTTGTTCGATTTGCATGGAGGATACGAAAGCATTCTATTTAAAAGAAGGCAGGAAAAATTCGTGGTTTGATTGTCATCGACGATGGTTAGGACCTGATCACACATTCAGGACGAATGTGTCCGGATTTATTAAAAATCGTGTTGAAGTTGATGATCCACCGCGAAGGTTGTCTGGGGAAGAGATTTGGGATCGAATTTCATCTATTCCTAAGCTATATGAGGCAGGAAGTTTTAGACTTCACGGATAAGGCATTCAGCATAACTGGACAAAACAAAGCATATTTTGGGAATTGCCCTATTGGAAAGACAACTTGCTTCGCCACAATTTAGATGTCATGCATATTGAGAAAAATTTCTTTGATAATTTGTTCAACACTGTTATGGATGTAAAGGACAAGAGCAAAGATAATGTGAAGGCAAGATTGGATCTGATGAAGCATTGTAGGCGGAGTGAATTGCACCTACAAAAACAGGCCAACGGCAAGTATTCCAAACCGAAGGCAAAATACACATTCACATTGGATGAAAGACGCAATATTTGTGAATGGATAAAGAATTTGAAGATGCCAGATGAGTATGCATCAAATTTGCGTAGGTGTGTCAAACTGAAAGAAGGAAAATTAACGGGGTTAAAAACCCACGATTGTCATGTCTTAATGGAGAATTTGCTTCCCGTTGCATTCAATTCACTTCCTGAAAATATTTGGAAAGCAATAACAGATCACCAATTCTTCAAGCAATTGTGTTCGAGCACTTTGAGAGATACTGATTTAGACAGAATGCAAGATAATATCCTCGTTATAATGCAAGTTGGAGAAAATCTTTCCACCGGCTTTTTGATGTAATGGAGCATCTTCCTATTCACTTAGTAGAAGAAGCCAGACTTGGAGGGCCGGTTCAATATAGGTGGATGTATCCTTTTGAAAGGTAATTAAACCTATTTTTTCCTAATTACGTATATATAATTTTTTTTTTTAGTACCCTAACATGTTGTTTAACGAATTTCAATTGTAGGAACATTGGGAAGTGTAAACGGTCAGTGAAACAAAAGGCTAGAGTCGAGGGTTTGATTTGCGAAGCATACCTTGCCAGGGAAACTTCACATTTTTGTTCATTCTATTTTGAAAAGCATATCCCGAGTTTAAGAAACAGAGTGAATCGGCATGATGATGGAGGTCCTAGTACGAACCCTCCATCTTTGTCAATATTTGATCTTACGGGCAGAGCATCAGGAAAACCAACTATTCGGTGGTTAGACGATAATGACCTCTACGCTGCAAAACAGTGCGTTCTGCTTAATTGTGAGGAGATCCAACCAACTCTGAGGTACAGTATGTTGATTATGTTTCTTTTACCATTTTTCTTATGTAATCTAATCGCGACATTAATGATTGAAATATATTTCAGAGATTTCAGAAATTATTACGGGAATGAAGCTGTTCGTGAATATTTTAGTACATGGTTCAAAGATTATGTAAGTGATCATTAGCCTGCAAATATCTATTACGCAATAGATGTAAATTCATTGTAACTTAAAGGTTGAAGTTTTTTTTAATTCAATCGCAGGTACAAAATGTTTCCAACGGAGTGATCAACCCAAATCTACATGCTCTATCATGGGAACCAAAGTCGAAAGGTGAAATCATACCAGACGTACTTTGTAAATGGATACAAATTTCACACAGCCACCTGGTCCGAAAAAAGAAAGACGATAAACAGTGCTGTATGGGTCACAGGTGATGGCAGTGAAGCTGGCGAGGTCAGCTATTACGGAGTTCTTCAAAACATTGTGGAACTGGAATACTCATCAGGAGATCTCGTCAAAACAGTAACATTATTTTACTGTATCTGGTTCGACACACGGAGACCATCAGGAACAAAGGTACATCCACAATATAAATTAGTTGATGTGAGATATACAAGACAACACGGTACATTTGACCCATTTGTGATTGCACAAAATGCTAGACAAGTGTATTATGTTCCTTATCCTTTGAGACCTGATAAGTCTGAATGGTGGGCCGTGATTAACACAAAACCAGTGGGTAGGGTCGAAGTGGAGGATTCAATAGACATAGCATTCCAAACTGACACATCAAATGTGGAATACACTGTAGACGATGATTTAGAAGATAGTCTCCGAGATTTTCAGTGCAATACTGATGAAGATGTTGAAGTAGAAATGAACAAGCATGAGGATGATGAGGATGATGAGGATGCTGAAGAAGAACACGTGAGCAATGATTCAGATGAAGAGGCAGAATTTGTAGACAGTGAACAAACGAGTCCCGAAGAAGAATTCAAGGATATATATTCAGACTAAATAATGTGTTTTTTTACAGAATTTTAGGATATATATGTTGTATTATTTTACTAATTGATTCTTATGCATAATATTTTGAATTAAAAAAAGGTTTTAAGAAATAGTGAGTGGATGAATGATTTAAATAACCTTAATATTTGAAAATAATTTAATTCACTAATTACAACGTGTAAAAATAATTATTTTTCATTTATAAAATATTTTAAAATTTGAATAAAATATTTTCATTTTTTTATACATTTGAAACTTGATTAATTGAAATTTTTTATTTCAATTTTTTGACAGAATTTAAATTTTCGACGAATATCCGTCGGAATATTAAAATAAAAATAAAATTTCATTGATATTTTGTTATTTATTTATTTAACATAATAAACCAATTAGAAGTATTCAAAGTTTACATGGGATAAAAACTCTTTCTTTTCAATAAAAGAGTATATATTTTTTTAAAATACTTAAATCAATAACAAACAGAGATAGATAAAAATATATCATTTTCAATATATATATTTTGAATAGTTAAAGAAATAACAATTATGATAAAAAGGAGGTAAATAATATGAATAAAAATACTTTAAAAATGAGTTGGCGGAAATATTCAAAAAAAATTAAAAAATTTAAGAAAAATATTCAAAATAAAATATAAAAAAATTTTCAACGAAAAATCCGTCGGAAGTTCTTGCCAAAAATTAAAAAAATTTAAACATTTCCGACCGAAAAACGGTCGGAATTTTACGAAAAATAAAAAAATATTTAACTTTCCGACGGACATCCGTCGAAAATATTCAAAATAAAAATTTAAAAAAAATTACTTTTTCCGACGGATATCTGCCGGAAATATGACAAAGACATAAACCCCCTTTTCCCCCTCCTCCGCGCATCCTCCTTTCCCGCCCGCCCCTCCCGCCTCCCACCTAACCCCCAAATTTTTCTTACCTCTTCCCCTTTTCCGATTTCCCGCCCCTCCCGCCTCCCCCTTTTCCCCCAAATTTGCTAGTAGCAAGTAGGGTTGTCTCCATTTCGTGTCTCTTCCGCAGCCATCCGTCTTCAGTCTTCTCTCGTCCTCAATCGTCTCCCGTCGGCGTCTCTCTTCTGCTGTCAGTCGGTGATCGTCCTCCGTCCTTACCTCCTCGGTCTTCAATTCGTCGGCCAGCAGCTGGAGTTTCGGCTTTCAGCAATAAATGGGCCGTGCACCTCTCACCGCGAGTCACCGCCTCCGGCGCCGCCTCAAGCTATTTTTTCTCTCTGGTAAGCAATTTAATTCTGGTCCAATTGTATCTCTGTTTGTGCTGGGATTTTTCCTATCAAATTGTAGTACTGCTTCGATTTTATTTATGGGACTCTATTTCTTAAACTATTATTGACTCACAGGCTGACGCATATTTTGCATTTTGTCTTTTTTCTTGAGACTAGGTGTGTTGAGTGAATCGTTGTACCTTCTTTTGTTTTCTGGCTGGAACTTAGAAGAAAATCTCGCAATTCTACGCTATGCTTGCCTGGATACATCTGTTTTTCACCAAATTGAGAAAAAAAAATGTTGCTACTTTCTTTTGCTTATGCTACTTTGATGCTATACTTGGGTGACAACTTTGATATGCAGTAGTTGCTTTTTGTTGACGTCGTCATTAATTTTTTTTACAGTAAGTTGCAAATCAAGTGTACATGTTAATGTGAATGGATAGTGTCTTTTTTCTGATTTTTTTTGGCTGAACTGTAGTGAAGTATAATGCCACTATTTTTTTGGTTTTTCTGGTTGTTTCTGAATATGGACTGAAGTCACTGAATTGAATTGGTTGTTTCTAGTTTTTTCTGGTTTTTTCAGTCTTTTTTCTGGTTTTTTTGGTTGAATTTTCTAGATTTCTCTGGTTTAGAAAGTTTAGAAAGAGAACAAAATGGTATTCATTTTTGCGTGGTATTTGTTAAATGGGAGCACGATCAGGAGTTGATAAGAAAGAATAGAATGCTTTTGATTGAGAATTGAGGATAACTCTTCCTGGAGCCAGAATGAATGCAACGAATAAACTAATAGCGGTGGCAATTGATAAGGACAGATCAAGCCAAAATGCTTTGAAATGGACAGTTGACAATCTTCTCGTTAGAGGCCAAACCATACTTTTGATCCATGTAAAAGTAAAACCGAATGGATCACCCTTCTCTTCCTCTTCGTCTCTTGCTCTTTCAAGTAATTCTCTATGCTTTCTTTTAGAAACATATAGATTCACGAAATCAACAGAAATAATACTTTCCTTTTTATACTGCAATAATTTTAACTTCTGATTTTTTTTTTGGTACTTGCTGTCTTTTTATTTTATCTCTTGGTGAAATTGTTATCCAAAATTTTTTTGGCATCCACATTGTTTGGCAAACCGAGTAATGTGGAATCAAACACGCGAGAAACAGTCACTGTTGGTCATGTTAGCTTTATCGGGTTTTTTTTTTCTTAGCTTTTCATCAGACAGACCGAAATCCTGTAGTTCTGGCCTTGTTTAATGGCAAGACGTAGAAGTATGCCATTGAAAAAAAATCTCTTTTTCTACAAGAAAACGGCATGTGCACTATGTAACATAATAGCAAAAAAATAACCAATCTTGTAGAAGAAACAGATATGCTATTCTTGAATATGGTCTTAAAATCACGCATCAGAAAGTTTCTCATTATTCAATAGAGATTGATAGGATAGTTCAATAGGTAGAGGCTTTTGTCCTGTTTTATGAATTTACAACTCTCTTTCCTCACTAGTGGTTGTTGTTGTTTGTTTTTTTTTTTTGGTTATTCTATCATTTGTCTGAAGCCATATATCTTGTAATAGTTGACGGAAAATTTTGTAAGAATCTAAAGAAACTGGATTCACATCCAAAAGGTTACTGCTTAAACCTCTTAAATATTCCACACTTGAATCTGTCATGTGAAACTAGTTGTCATTTGAAAAATATAGCAGTTTTGTCATGAATTATTTTGGCTGTTCGACTCGAGCATTGTTTCACAAACAGTAGAAACTGTTAATTAGCCTGCAACTTTTAAGAGATTAGCAATCTTATTGCAATTCGTTGAAAAAAATTATGAAGCTTGACACCACTATTGTTATTTTGCTAGGACTTTTTCATTTCTGCTTATTGCATAAAGGTTTAAGAGGCCACTGCCCGCAACTCTCCACGCAAAACGACATTTCCCAACATCTTTTACTTCAATAGCATAGTTATAAGTTACACGATAGATTGCCAAAGCCTCATAATAGATTTATATAATTCAACTATATTCATCTAAACCAAACATAAAATTTTAGAGAAAAATAGTAATTATGGTGATAAATAAGATGGAATGCTTTCCTTAAAAAAATTGTACTGTTTGTCATTCTTGTCCTAATTATGTTTTGGTTGCAAAAGTCATTAGTGGTTAATTTATATTTAAAAAAAGATAAATCTTATCTTGCACTAATATTTCTTTAATGAGTAATTTTTTTTCCTTTTAAAAACTTAGCAAGAAAAGTTTTAATTCCTTTTAAAAGGAATTAAAATGGCACAAACTACTATAAAATTTAATTCCTTTGGGAGGGATTAATAAATAATAGTACGAAATGTGTTTGAGCTATTCTGCTAACAAAATACAAATTCTAATGTCAATCACACCTCGTTATATTTTGTTAGATATTGTAGGATTTTAATTAAATGGATAAAGATCAGAGCAGAGGTCGCCGTGCAAGTCACGGCAGAGGTCGTGCTAGTTCGCGCTCGTCGGAGCATACACCATTGCGTCCCCTTCCGTCAGGGTTGACTTTCAGTCGTCCACTCTTAGCCGGCTCAGCACAGAGCACTGGAGATGGATCGGGTCCATCTTCATCACCACCGCGCATCACACATACTGGAGATGGATCTAGACCATCATCATCACCACCGCATTCGGAGCATCGTGATGATGGGGAAGCCGAGATCGAGCCTCCATTGGATCATGGACGGGAGGAGGATGGTGCAAGATATATCATACCAGACGAGACTTCTACCGGGTAAAATTTTTAGCATTTATTTTAAATAATACTTTTATTCAATTAAAATTTTAATATTGATTTCTTCTTTTGTTTATATTTTTAGATTCATTCCGAGTCATACTGCTGCGGGGGCAATTTACAATGCAATCAAAGCCCACTTTGAAAAACCTTGGGCAGTATGGCACGAAATTCCACTAGAGGTTTGCGATAGGATGTTTTCGGAGTTTAAGGTAATTTTTTACGGTTATATTATTATTTATATTGATTTATATAAATTATAAGTTATATAATTACTAATGTCGTCATTTATGTTTGTAGCGCAAGGTTTATTGGTTGCCAAGAAATGATGAAAACATCCGCCGAGCGTTCGAAGTACGAGGGGCAAAGCGCTTTGCGGATATTTTTCATCAAATCCGCCACAGAAGGACAAGACCGCAATGGATAGGCGACCACGTCTGGGAATGCCTTCAAAAACATTGGGCGTCTGAAGCATTCAAAAAAAGGCAAATTCAGGCAAAGGAGGCTCGTGCTTCAGAGAAAGGCGGGTCTCTCAATACTTGCGGCTCAATATCACTTGCTACACATGCAGCGAGAATTGTAAGAATATTTATATTTTTTTTTTGTTTCAATGTCATTTATGTATAATTTAATCCGATGGGTTAATCTAATATTTATATAATATGCAGGAAAAAACTATGGGCAAAAGGCCATCAAAGATTGACCTTTTCTTAATTGGCCACAAGAAAAAAAATCCCGAGACTGGAGAGCGGGATCAATGGGTTGATTCCCGTGCCGAGGCTACATACGTGAGTTTTTTAGTAAAAATACTTTTTTTTACAAATTCTATTTAGTTTATTAATAATAAAAAAAATGTGTAATATATTTTTTTCCTTGATAGAACGCTTTTCAATCTCTTGCGGCTGAAAAAAGACTCAATCAGACAGAAACGACGGATGATAGTACTGCGCGGACGTAGAATCCCACACGCAGTGATGAAGAATTATTTACTCACACTACCGGTGGAGTCTACAAGGGTAGAGTTTATGGGATAGGGAATCAGCCTTCTACCAGTAGCTCTGTATATTCAGCATCATCTTCGACGTTCGTGTCGCAAGCTGAGTATGATCTGATGCGTCATAGAGTGGCCGAACTGACTGAGGAGGTCAATACTAAGCAACAACAAATGACGGAGCTGATTCAGAGTCTACAGACAAAGATAGAGAAAATGGAAAAGCGCGAAAAGAAGAAAAGAAAAATGAGCAACAATGAAGATACTGACTCGAGCACGGATACGGACAACTATAAGGATAGTATTACTTTTTGTCAAATTTATGTGTATAAAATAATTTTTAGTTTTTTTTGTTAAAATGGAATATATTTTTTTTTAAAAAAAATTATTTAATTTCCGACGGAATTCCGTCGGAAATTATTTATTTTTAAAAAAAATTTAAATAATTTCCGACGGAATTCCGTCGGTAATTACTTATTTTCCAAAAAAATTTAAATAATTTCCGACGGCCATCTGTCGGCAATTATTTATTTTTTAAAAAAACGTTATTTAATTTCCGACGGATTTCTGTCGAAAATTATTTATTTCTTTTTAAAATTTTATTTAATTTCCGACGGATATCCGTCGGAAATTATTTATTTTTTTAAATTTCTTCTCATAATTTCCGACAGCAATCCGTCGGAAATCCGTTAGATTTCCGACGGTTGACCGCCGGAAAAGTTTTTGCGACGACCGTTATTCCGACGGATTGTTTCCGACGGTCTTCCGTCGGAAACCTTAAATTTTCCGACAGAACTGTGGATTTGCAGTCGGAAATATTCCGCCGGAAAATGCCAATTGTCTTGTAGTGTCATGCACCTTAGTGTAGGAAAAGAAACCGAACTATGGATAAATGTCATCGTGCACCTTAGTTTGGAATTAATACTAATGATATGGATAAATGTCAAATATGTGCTGAAACCAAAATAATCAAGAAAACCTATTTTCGATTAATAGATAAATTGAACTATTAGGTTTAATTTATACAAACTTAGGTGATTCAAACAAATGCAACTAGATGTGGTGAAAATTATTATGCTTCATTTGTAGATGATTATTTTATAAATGCTTAACTTTATTTACTTCAGCTGCTTAGTCTGTGGGTTTGAAAAGAAAAGAAATGGGAATGAAAATAATTGTGGCACTTGGTTTAAAGGAATAGAAAGAAAACAGTAAAATGAGGGAATCCTCATTACCCAATCTGGAGCAATCCTCATCCCCCCATAATTGGGGAGTATGAAAAATTCTTTTCTTTCTTTCCCCTTTGCATTCCCCTTCGCGCAGCCTCAAGGGTTTCCGATCGAATCCCCTCCTTTCATCCTCCATTTTTCATCAGTCCCGTTTTCGTCTTTCATTTTGTTCCTCCATTTTCTCCATTTTCGTCTTCCCTTTCTTTCCTCCATTTTCATTATTTTTTTCCTGCATTTCAAGTCCTCCATTTTCATCTCAGTAGTCCTTCATTTTAGTCCGCCATTTTCGTTCATTTCAGTTCACCATTTTCGTCCTCAAGCAACTTGCAATGACAGGATCCTCCAATTTCGTTCTCCATCAAGGTTGATCTGCAGATCTACTTGGTGCATTCTCCAAGCGGGAAGTCAACTCCCTCCGCCGCGAAACCACCAGCAAGCAAGCGGAAGCCCAAACCCACCAAACTTAGGTGAGCTAAATTTCTCTGAATATGATTTTTTTTTTTGGTTATATTTGTTTGATTTAATTACTCTGTTATTGGTTGTGTGTGGCAAGCATTACACTAAGAACGGTGTTGATTATATTGGCCGGGAGGTTGCAAAAGAATTCTCTTTTTGAAGCATCTAAGATGGTTGCTCTACTGATAGGTGATTCTAATATTGTTTTGGGAGTTCACGTTTTAATGTGTGCTTCCTTTTTTTTTCTTTTTGGGAGAATTTTTCTTATTTTAGAATTTTTTTTCTTATTGTTATTGATGTAGAAGTTTGAAGTTGTGTTTTCTTCATCCGAGATTACAGGACTTCATGGCTATATAGACTAGTTTTATTATGATAAAGTTTAGTTGATTGTTAATGGCTATAAATTGTTGGAGAAAGTTGATTGTTAATGACTATGAGATCCAAAGCTATAAAATGTTTAAAAGAAAATTTAAGAAAACCATGCCCAACATCAGCTCTTATTTGACTTGGACTCCATCTAACAATCTTTTCTAGATTTTGGAGTTTTTCTAAACATTCCAGTAATTCTAGTTCAATTCATTAAGATATGAAATAATTTGTTCTATATTTTTCTTGTCATGAATATGGAGTCACGTGTTCCCAACTTTTTTAGGCTGATGCATTTGTTTTTATATATTATAATAAAAGTACTTGCAATGCTTACCTGCATAATAGGTACTTTATTGACTGGGCTGAGAGTGAGCTTTGAAAGAGACCTAATGTAATTTCTTGGTTTTTTTTTTATTTCCTGGTTCTTCTGGACTAAAGTACATTTCTACATTTTCTAGTTCTTTTTCTGGTTTTTTCTAGATTGAAACACATTGATCTGTTCTTTTTTTTTTTCTGAACTGAAGTACATTGCTCCATTTTTCTGGTTCTTTTTCTAGTTTTTTCTGGACTGACGCACATTGCTTCGTTTTTCTTTTTTTTTTTCTGATTTTTTATGGATTGAAGTACATTACTCCATTTTTCTGGTTTGTTCTGGACTAAAGCACATTGCTCCACGTTTTTGTTTTTTTTTTGGTTTTTATTGGACTGGAGCACAATGATCCGTTTTTCTAGTTTTTTTTTTCTTTGGTTTCCACTCTTTTAAAATAAATAGCTTGCACTAATATTTTTCTTCCCGTTTGTTCTGTAAAAGGTAATAATTCATGGCGGTTAACTATTTCTCTTCAAATTCCATTACTTATGGATTGGCAATTTCACATTGTATGATGATTTAATTTGCTGGAATTTATAGTACATATTGTTGTTGTTTGGATGAATTTGATGTGTTTAGCCTTGAATGTTTGGTTGTTTGGATTGTTCTTGCCCTCAAATAGTTTCAATATTTATTATTGTGTATATATGTAGACTGAGATGGCTCGTCCTACTAGTTTCACACGATGTCACAAATTAATGCTATTATTGTTGCTTCGTCAAAGAAAAAATAATATGGTGCTATTGGTATATGCAGTTATTATGCCGTCGTTTGTTTTCACCATTGAAGTATGGTTCGTGAAATCAAAACAAAGAAACAAAAAAAGAATTGGATTGCATGAGATGGATGTATAGATTGACCATGGACTGTGATGTTGCATGTATTACTGAACTTTGTATAATAAAGAAACTTTTAGACTGTTGTATGAAATGGTTAGAGATGTTTGAGGTTTAAAACCTACTAGGTTTACATCTATAGAAGAGGTTGTAGCAATGTTTGTATACACTTTGGCTCACCACAAAAAGAGTAGGACAATTAGCCTGCTCTTTTCATGTAGTACAGAAACTGTGAGCCGGCAATTCCATTAGGTTCTATCGGCAATTTTAAAATTGCATTGTATTTTACTAAAGATGTCGGAGCCTATTCCTCATGATTGTCATTTCGAAGAGGAATAGGCTCCGGCTTCTTTAGTAATACATTTCGCATATTACTCTAATCGATAAGTGGTTGGCATTTAGAAATAATTTGGCAACTAATATGTATAATGCTTGGTTAGCTAGATCATATGGTTTAGTAATTTAAGAAATGTTTCTAGCATTTACTATTATAACATTTTGATGTGTTGAATTCTTTAGCTGTAGAAGAAAGAAATAGACATTGTATTTAATTTTTATTGATTTGAAAGTGTGTTATTATACTACTTTGGAAATGCACACTTCATATTCAATCTTTTTTATATTTTTCAGTATAGCTATTTGTGTTCTATATCATTTCTTTACTAATTCTAACATAAGTAAACTTTGTTTTTTGTTAGGAATGAATCCATCTACAGTTATCCATGGAAGGGGAAAGAACAAGCAATATTGGAAAGATGAAGAGGTTGAAGCCTTGGTTGATGATTTAGAAGAACTAGCTTCTAATCTATTGTGAAAAATAGATGGGGGATTCAAGAGTAATTATATGAGTAAAGTAAACAAGATGCTGTTGTGCAAGATTCCTAACTTTAATAAGGAAGTCGATCTGCACATTGACTCAAAGATCAAATGGCTAAGAACCAAGTACAATTCACTTTCTGAAATGTGCATGCAAAGTGGCTGTCAATGGGACGATATTGAGCATAAGATCAATTATGAGAAGTAATGGTTTGATGAATGATGCATGGTATGAGCATCTAGCTTCTTATATTATTGGGTTCGTAACATGGTCCACTCGTGTCTTGCTTTGGTTTCAACTATTTCTTACATAGTGTATTCTAGCAATGTTGGATCATTGCTATATTTTTACCTTCTAAAGTTATTTATGCTATGTTTTTTCTTAAATTTTTTATTGTGTAGAATCACAAGAATGCTAGTGGATTGTGGAATTTCATAGTCCCTTATTTGCGCAAATTGGACTTGGTGTAGGGTAGGGATAGAACCACAGGCCTCAAAGTTGAAGATATAGCTCAAGCAAGTGTTGATGCTAACCCCACAAATGATATAACTGTTTGTTCTTCTTCTGATTGTGAATGAGAATTTGGATTGGGTTTTGATGCACAAGGATCCCCGATGAGTTCATCAAGTGTTCATACATCAAAAAAGTACAAGAAACTCTCACTAAGAAAGGGAAAGTTTTACAAGAATAAAAAACTCGGAAAACTTCAACATACTATTGATGCGGGGTTAGGGCAATTTACTTCTACATTTTAGTCCATTTGCAATGCAATGGCCGCAGAGTATGCTGCAGTCGCCAAGGATTTAACTATAGAGTCTAAGGCTGCAGTCATGCCAGATGAGAAAATGCAAGAGGTAATTAAGGAACTTCTTAATATTGGCATATCTCCATCAGATGTTGGTAGGGCTGCTGAAGCTTGCAATAATGATCCGAATAAATTAAGTTCATGTTTTGTTTTTGTTGCCAAGTCATTTGAGAAAATCTTATGTGCTTGGGTTTCTTCCTCCATCTGCTAATCCATGAATCAAGTGTTGGAGTATATTCTTTTGGTATATAAACTTTTGGTAATTAATATAGATTTGGGATGTCATTGATGTTATGTAACCAAGTTATTTTGTAATAGTTAGCTATTTTGTAACTATAATATTGTATTTAGGTGCGGATTTGGTACCTTGTTTTGTTAACCTGGTTATTATGCATCATTGAAATTATTTGGAATGTAACTATCACTGGATGACGTATGCATCTTATGTTTAACTCATTTTTGAAGTGATGAAGAAGTTTGATATGGATGACGTATGCATCCTATGTTTAACTAGCACTAGAGAACCAATGAGAGACAAGAAGAGGGATTGAGATTGTGATCTTATGGGGGTATTAATTGGTTTTGAGAGATTTAGTGGGTAGTGATGGTGTAATGTGGGCATGCCATGTTAACTTTGGAATGACTCATTTGCTAAAAACTCCTCCTCCAATTAGTATTTGTTTTGGATGGTTTGCCTCCAGTTTGAGTAGGCATGTACATGCTTATGTCATGATTATGCATTTTCCTGTGAATTTGTGCTTGATGATGAGAGTAATCTTGCCTTTTCTTTCGATGGTTTTTGTTTAGTAACTTTTGTTGGTTGCTATGGGCTGTTGTATCCTATGAGTATGTGTGTTATCAGGATTCTAAGGTACTAAATGAGATAGGTCGAAGGCTTGATCCTACCATAGGTGAGGCATGCCAAGCCTATTCCTCTTTGGGCAGCAAATTGCAAAGTTTGAATCCTGTATTGGGCCACTTATTTGAAGCGAATATTCACAAGATCCTTGAGGCTTTCTTGATGTATCAACTCTCTAACTGACCGATAAGCAGCAGTTGTGCACAAATTCTGTTTAAAATAGATCATTACATAAAACATTCACATAAAACAATATATTACACTAACAATCACGGGATTGTCTCCTAGAGCTGTTAAAAATTCACTAAAATCCTTATCAATGTCATATGGGATTAATTTGGACATTGTAACCCATGTTTCTTTACTACAATGGGTCCTCTTTTTCCAAGTTGATAATGATGAATATAGATTTTATTTTTTTTTCAAATAAACCTTCATAAGGGGCTAGTATCATTCAAAATCCAAGAAAGGTTAGTCAATACAAGTAAAACACAACAGAATCTTTAAATAACTCCCACTATATCCTTCTGTCATTGTTGCAAGCTCCTTGAAATCCAAACTTTCATCAACTTTCTCCTTTGCCAAAAGAGTCTCCTTAAATATCATTTCCCTATTCTCTACAGAAGGAAAACCAACCATAATCCTACCTCCCCCCAACCCCCATTGAGAAAAATAAGAGAGAAAAGAATAAATATCATATTTAAATTACGAATTAAAGGCAGAATAATCTAAAGATGAATAGTTAATGCAATAATTACCTTCTCTCAAGATAATTAAAATACCATAATTAAACATAATTAATAAAAAAAATTGTACTACATTAAACATGAGAATACAAAATAATAAAATTAACATATTACATTATTAATACCATAATTTATTAGCTATTATACAATAGTTGGTATCCTATAATTAGTAATTTATTAGTAATTAAAGAATATTTATAGAATATTTATTAGTAATTTAGTAATTATAGAATAAAATAAAATAAAAATTAACTAGGTTTTCATTTCTAAAGATTTTTAAAACCAACCACTATCATTAGTAACATTTCCATTCTCCATCACAAGCCAACCATCATCATTAGTAATCATTCTCTACTACAAACCAACCACCATCATTGGTAATTATTCTCATTCTATAATACAAACCAACCAGCAGAAGTATACTTAAAGAACTACTATCATTCCCCACTACTATTATTTTCATTACCTTTTCTATTCCTTTAAACGAACCAAGCAACCCCTCAGAAATAAAGATAATGCTTATGATACCTTTTTATCATATACAATTGAAGTAGAAAAGCAGCCAAAAAAGAAGATAAAAATAATTAGATCAGATAATGGAAGTAAATATTTATCTCTAAATAATTATTGTGAACAACAAGGAAAAATACATGAAATTGCACATCCTTATTCACCAAAATCTAATGGGGTAGCTGAACAGAAAATACAACACTTGAAACAATAATGACCTCTATATTAGTAACTAGTTCTTTTGCACCTAGTAATATATGGGGTGAAGCTATATTCTTTGCCTATCATTTACAAAATAGCTTTCTACATAAAAAAATTTTTAAAAAAAGGGGGTAAAATACCTTATGAATTATGCAAAGATTGTGTAGATTAGGTTATAAAAATTATAGCAAAAATATCACATATAATCAAGTAATATTTAACTTAATTCCAAATAATATAAATACAAGTATACCTTTCTCTATTGCACTAGTAGAAGCAGAGTTGATTTCACCAATATTTTATTACTCTAAATAAATAATAGTTAAATTAAAAAAGTAGATAAGAGTAAATAGTTAAAAAAAACAAAAATAATAATTAAATAAACAAAGTGATGTAAAATCAATATAAAGACTAGATTAAAGAGAACTAAGTAAGAATTATAAGGAATTCTTAAGAACTTATTAGAATTGTTTCTATTTCTCCTAATTATATGATTTAACTATGGGGTTATGCAATTAATAAGTTAATTGTCTTTTTCACTTTAGCTTCTATTCATAGTCATTAGAATGAAACGAAATAGATTATATTCCTATGTTACCATACCATTAAATGTGGCACAATGACAATACAAGCCCACCAATTCCCCCATATATTCCTATGTTTGGAGTACTATAGTTCCTATAATAAACGTCTACATTTAGTGTAGAAAATGATCAAACACAAGCACCATTTCACACAACTCCTGAGGCCTTCATAAGTTGCATGATTTTCGAATGAAAACATTATATTAGATATTAATATGCATTACCCATAATAAAAATCAACAAAATACAGATAAATATTAGCAACCCAATATTAACTCTTAGGAATTATAGAAATTTAACTACTCACAACTAATAAAAGGACCACCAAATTAAAGAAATTGAACAAAAGATTCAAACTTAAAGTGTAAGATACTTCTCTTAATAGGAATAAATTAAACTCACAAATTAAATTTCAAGTCAGGACCCAAAATCTTCAAAGATGGGAGTTTCTTCTTTCCAAATCTATAAAAAAATTCCTAGTTAACTCTAACATCTAATTTTTGTTTTTAAAAGTACAAAAATTTGATAAACTACCTTCAAAGTGAGGTGTTTAGAGTTTAGACTTAAGGACACCATACCAAATGGCCCAAAACTATCTAGAGAAGTCAAAAGGTAAAAAAAAATTTGTCACTTTCATACTTGGTTTTGGGATAAGTCATGCTACTTGCGTGACCTACTAACTCTAGTAGCATATCTAAGCCCAAGCAATTCTTTCCTGCCAGCTTCTTGTGATTATGTATACTTGTTCTTCTGTTAGTCGACCTTTTGCTGATAATCTAGGTTGAATTAGGCTTTAATATTTTCATAAAAGTTGTAGCCCTTTCTCTTAACTTTCCAATAATTTAAGATTCATCAAATTTGGATTTTCTTTATAAATATATGCCCATAATCCCAGAATTTGTCAGTTCTCAATTGGTCTCTTCGTATCTTCATTTTGACCTCATTTTTTACTAAGATTCTTGCCAATTTGGAAAAAAAAAACTCAAAACATAATATTTGAAACATAATCCAATGGTTTTCTAAAGCATTTAATATCTCCTCATTTGGTTGAGTAGAAAAGGAGATACACTTCATTAAACTTTGCCTTCCAAATTGCCTATTTGCACATTCAAGTACATTCCACCTTCAAGTTACACCATTGAAGGAATTTTCTCAAATTTGGTCCTTTTTTTGACTTTTTTAATGTCTCTATAATGCTTTTTTTAGCTACAATCACATAAAAACACATAATTAATATCTATTTAAATCAACAAACAATGTAAAATTCCTATTCAAACAAAGATTATTCGCTAAATTTGAACATTTTAAAAGTGCGAATATCTTACTAAGAGAATGTTGCCTAAACCCTAGAAAAGCAAAGATTAGGTTCTAAAATATTTGATTGTAAATTTATGGGATATGTTGAATGCAATATTACATATAGATTTCTTGTTCTCAAAAACGATGTGTTTGATTGTAATACAAAAATCGAGACAAACAATGATGAATTCTTTGAATACATTTTTCTACTTCTTTTTTTTAATGAAATTTCTTTTGCACCTATTGAAAACAATGAGGAAATAAATTCTAATGAACAATTGAAAAGTAAAAGTCTAAGAAAAGTATTTTCTTATGGAAATAATTTTAAGATTTATCTTGTTGATAATAATCCTTTGACTTATTAAGACGCAGTCTTTTCTTTCGATGCAAAATTATAAAAAAGAAGTAATAAAAACGTAAATTTATTTAATTATTTTTTAAAAAAAAGAGTAGGATTTTGTTAGATTTACTCCCAATATAAAACCTTTAAGTTGTAAATGGAATTTTAAAGAAAATACATTTATGATGGTTCAACTGATAAATATAGAACTCATTTAGTAACAAAAGGATTTTAGCTATTGATTATTTTGATATTCTGCACCAATAGCTAAAATTTTTTCCATTTGAGTTTTATTTATTTTGATATCTATCTATAACCCTTTTATTTATTGAATAGTTTTTAAAATTATGTTTTTAAATAGTGATTTATGTTGTTTTATTTATGGTCAAGAAAATAAGGTTTGTAAATTAATTAAATTTGTTTCTAACCTTAAACCATTTTCTAAATAGTGGTATGAAAATTTTGATCAAATCTTATTCAATGACATTTTTATCCATTAAAATGGATGAATGTGTGTACACAAAAATTGTAACTAATGATCATGTGATAATTAGTTTATATATTGATTATATCGCTATTTTTTGTACTAGTTTAGAATTTGTACATAGTATTGAGTAGTTTTTATCACTGAGTTATATTATAGATGAAGAAAAAAAGATATTCAATAGCAAAGTTATAAGAAGAGACCATTGAGTTATATTATCACAAGAATATTATACTGAAAAAGTTTTTAGGAAGTTTGTAAATTATAACATGACACTAGGGGCACTCCTTATAACGATAACACTAAATTGGAAATGAATCATGATGGCCTAATTGCTCAACTAAAATATTTTTAGAATATTAAGAGATTAATGAATTTAATGGGCTTTACAATATCGAATATAGTTTACACTGCGTGTAGACTTAATAGATATATTCATAATCTCAATCATCAGCATTCGTCTATATACTAATGAACTATTTGAGATAAACTATTACCTATGATATCTTATATAATGAACTTTTTCTCTTTATTAGAATATTACAGTGATAGTAATTGGATTTCTAGTTCGTACGAGATTAAATCTACTTGTACCTATCTATTCATGCCTAGCAGTGAAGCAATTATGTGAAAATCAACTATAAATTTATATAGGTAATAACAAGTCGATATTGACACGAAAACACCTGAGCTTATGTCCTTTTTATGATGTTTGCTTTTGATTGCTTTATATTTTTAGAATGATTTAAACTCTTAATTAATTCATATCCCTTATAGATGATATATTTATAATAAAATACCATTGATCTTTATAGCTTTCACAAATAACCTTGCGCCCACATAGTTTTTATAGAAAATGCATTAAAAAGCAAAAATATAGAAGTTGCATTGTGATTGATAGAATCTTTATGTTACATTATTAATTTATTATTCACAACAATTTTATATTTTGCCAATAATTTTGTAAGTAATGCTTTATCAGTCCAAATTTGGTTTGTACCTAAAAAAAAGTATCAGATTGAATGCACTTGCACACAGACAAAAGTAGCAATATCTTACTCTCTTTAATTCAAATCTTTTGAAATATGTAGGGTATTTGTTGGGAATTTATAAAGCATTTCAAAACATTGAAAGCTTTCATCCCATATTGAAAATTTGCAAAATCTATAGCCTACTTTATATTATTTTTTCTTTGTTTGACTTGTAGTGATAAGAGATTAAGTTGAAGTTTCACACACATGAATTGGACCACAATCGGGCTAATTTAGTTACAAAATAGTAGATTTGCCCTCTTCCTAATAAGATCCAGGATGCATGAGGTTAGCAAGTGTTCCATTACTTGTTATTGATTGATGGATGAATATAATTCAAAACACAAGTGGGTTTAATGGAATAGAATTAATTTAATTAGTTCCATAGTCATTTATGTTTGTTTTAGTTTGTATTTTGGCCTATTTGTATTTTGATCCAATCCACTAGTTTGTTATTATTTACTGTTCATTTCATTGTACTTTTGGGTCCTTAAAGTGATTGGACCTTAAATAGTGTAGCTTTGGTCCAATCTTGTGTTTGGGTTACTAAAATTTTTATGGTTTAAATTTGTTCCCTCTTCTTAGAATAGTTCTTTCACCAATGTTATTTCCTTTCTGAATTGATTAAAAGTAGAGTTTGTAGTCATATAAAGAAGTTGTGTCTCACACCATTGTAATGGATTGAGAATTTGATTAATAAAATATGTGAGCATTGTCCTTACTTTTGTTCTCTTTTGAAAGTTTGAACTTGTTAAGGTTTGTTTTTGTTGTGTTTTTTATGTATTAATCTACTATGAACCACTAGATTATAGTGTTATTCTTCCATTGATCTTATCAAGATTTTTGGCTACGTTTGGACAAAGGATTCCCATTTGCAAATAAAAAAATTCTCAAACAAAAATAAATTATCCAAACACATTTTTATTTCAAAATTTAAAATTCAAATTTTTCTACTCAAATTCCTCTCACGTAATTTTAAAAAATGTTCTCTCTTATTTTTTCCTTCCAAAATACTTTTTCTATCAATAAATACCCATCAAAATTTTCACACATTCCAATACAACTTTTTCTATTTGCAAATAAAATTGCCTTGTTCAAACGGACCTTAATTAATTTCTTGCTGAGTTATGAATTGAGATTTTTTGTCAGTTCATTTCTTTATTTTGTTTGGGAGCTTTTGGGTCATGTTCATGTAGTTCGTGGGTTTTTAGAATTTCTTCCCTATGTGGTTCACATCAATTAGTACTAGAGCTTTTGAGTAACTCATCGAAATTGTACGATACAACCATGAACAGGAAAAAGAAATTCCAAGGGATTAAAAGAATTGAAAAAAATAGATGTTGCTATTATTGCATAAATATTGTTATTGAATTTCTTGTTGAAAAGAAAAAATTTATTTTTGTTACTATTCATGATACTCTATACTAATACAGTTCGCAATTATGATACAATAGTACTATTGATAGTCTTATTTATATATTTTATTTCTTGTTTCCTAATTTGCTATAAATTTTTGTTTCCTTTTCCTTTTTTTCCCTCCTACCACCCCTTATTTACTTTTCTAGTTTTTTTTTTTTGTAGTTGTATTCAAATATTATTCTTATTTTAGATAATTTCATATTCGGTTGACAAAATTGGGATAGTACTACCATAAATTAAAATCAACCGAAATTATTCTTTTCTTGCGATTATTTTGAATTTTGTCCTTATTTTTCATTTCTTTTGTTGAATCTAGTTTTCTTGCTTAATATTCTTTTAGCACAAGCTGATAAATTCATAAAGGCTTGCCTTGGTGGGAATTTTAAGTTCCTTGAAAGAATTAAAGTATAAAGATTTAAGTAGTAAAAGACAAACAGATATATCAAAAGTTAAAAGCCAAATATGAGAGCAAAAATATTTGGTTAATGAAAATTTATTGGGTGGCTCCTGGGGTGAAAGGAACTTGTGAAGTATCTTTTCTCTTTGGACTGACTTTTATAAGAAATCTAATGGTTAAAAATAATGGAGAAGGAGGTCCAGCTAACTACTTGCACTAACGAGAGCAAGTACGAACCCTTGTGCTACTCCCGTGTGGTTAGTGTGTAAAACATGATGGATTTTAAAAAAAGTTTGCTGTTGATAGAGTTATTCTTCACATCATCAAGTTAAAGAAAGCTTGTTGTTCATAAAGTTATGGTATTAACAATGAAATATGTTAATTTTATTATTTTGCATTTTGTTGCCTAATGTAATATAATTTTTTTATTAATTATGTTTAAATTATAAATTAAACAGGCCAAAGAGAATTTAAAAAGTTGTCATTTCTGGTTGGCAATTGTGCAAAATTACCATTGAGATTTTTCTAACAATGGAATTGGAACCAAGAAGATGACCATTGATCAAGTGACATGATGAGTTAAAAAAATGGCAAGAAAATAACCAACAGAGAATTTATGATTTCTTCATTTTATGCTTCAAATAAGAGAAATTCCTCTGATACTCCAAAACAGCCCAAACTAAATTCCGAAAACCAATCTCTGGCCAATATATTGAGGGCGCTTACAGAATCTCATATGCACTTCGCCATAAAAGGAAATTGCTCAAATGAGTCTCCCCAGAAGTGCGTATTATAAATATCAGTTTCAGGTGCAATTGCAGCATACATATGTCTCTCCAAATCATGAACAGAAATTGTATGCTTGCTCTCGCCCTTTTCATTTCCATTCACTGCAATCAATTCATTTCCAGCCCCACTTGACTCCAATGTTCTAATTTCATCCCTTTTCTCATCACAACATTCTTGAACAGCATGCACAATCTCATCTGAGGAAGTATAGGCAAGACAAATACACAGCACTACTTTTCAATTCCCAGCAGTATTTACCATGGCTCTCTCTGCTGCCAACCTGGTTGACTTGCTCAGAAGTTTTAGATTTCCTAGAAAATAAATCCTAACTCCATATTGGTTCACCAAGCTTTCCTCCATATTGGTTCACCAAGCTTTCCTCTTTAATCAATTCCCAGCAGTATTTTTTCTTTTATCAATTGCATAGTGGATTGAACTTATTCTGGGGCGTCTTCTAAAATTATCAATGCTAAAGGCATATATAGTCACATATTTAACACCTAACTCGTAACAGTATTTAAGCATGTTCATGAGAGCTGCATATCCTTACCTATGGCCAGCCCTTCCAACAAATTGTACTTCTTAGCATATCTTCCATTACCATCCATTATAAATGCAATGTGCTCAGGAACAGGTCCAGCAGAAAGAAGTCAAAGAACAAAGAACACACATTTTCTTAACGAGGTACATACATATTCAACCATGTCACTTTCTTGATTCTCAATTCTTTTCTTCATATCAAAAAGTGCTCTAGTATAATCTGATCATGATTAAAATAAAAAATGGCATCAATCTCCAGCTTTGGATTAATACAAAGAAAAAAGAAGTTGCACCCTTTACCCTGGATGGTTTTTTATACGAAAACAAGAAGATAGGATGGTAAAGAATCTCCCATATTATTTCAATCATGGCATCTTGTTCATCATGAAACTCAACGTACATGCTTTCATAAAAAATGGAAGTTCACGTCAAGGAGGAGCCTAATAGAGACTCATTTACCCATAGTTATTTTGGTGTATGTACACAGTGCAAAAAATAGAGCATGTAGAACCAAACAATGCACCTTTACATTGATGTGGAAATTGAAGGCCATAGTAGATTTCACATGGTCAAACAACAAACTTAGCTACAGTCGACAATGGTAGGAACCTTGGATCATATGAACAATCGCAATAATCACAGAAAACTAAAAGAACACTTGGAAAATCGTCATAATCACTCTGCCAGTATTTAATAGATTGCAAGTAAAGTGAATAAATGAATCTTTGCAGCAGTGGAAGAGAAAAAGTGAACTTTAGCAACAAGATTAAGATTGTAAGACTTTAGTTGAAAACAATCTCCCCCCACAACACCCACCGCCCCCGGCCCCCGGCGACCCCACCACCCGAAAAGGAAAAAAAATTGGGTAGCATGCGAAAAGTTAGAAGCAAAATTCAGCAATTGTAACATGAAACGCAACATTTTTTCAAAAAACAAAAAAATGCAATCCCATAAGAGAAATTCAACAAATCTCAAACAATCATTCAACTGGTTGCATGATCATACAGTAGCCATTGTACGAAACTAATAAACACCTAGCTACAATATATGCTTTTGGAACTTAGCAAGCCACATCCCAGTTCAAATTTGAATTAATAAAAAACCCATGATTCCATCGAATTCCTAGTCGCTATATTTCCAAGAATCGATCTTTATGAGCCGAACCCACCTCAGAAAGAAGTAAAATATGCCAAGTTAAAAATCTCACATGAGAATTTTGGCAAATTTGACTCAACTATCGCATGATTATTAAAGTAAAAAAAATACCTGAAAATAAGAGCTTGAGAGAAAAGTGAAATAATTTTCTTTTGTAATGAGTTAATCAATGAGATCTCTGTCTCCCCAGAAGTAGCTGTTGCTCAAGAGCCTGAGAAAAGTATAAGGTAGAAAAGCTAAAAATGATCTACTCTATTCAAACTTCGCTGGCCTGACTCTGTTCAATTTCCTAATATTTGTCCGCAAAGATGGTTTACCTGATGCCAAAAATGATCTACTCTTTGCAGAATCAGCACCAGTTGGCCACTGTTTGAACCTTTCTCTTTGACGAATCAGCACCAGTTGGCCACCGTTTGAAGATTTCTCTTTGCCGAAAATCAACACCTTTGGCCACCTTAAAGAATTTCTTTGCAGCTTTTGCCGGATGATGAAGGGAGAGAAAATGAAGGGGTTTGAGGACGAAATTCTTGAAGGTCTGCAACAGATTGAGGACGAAAATGGAGGGGATGCTGCAACAAATTGTGAGGACGAAAATGGAGGGGTTTCCGAAGCAGAGTCTGACGGAATCGGAAGGGGAAAAGAATTTTTCTTTTTTGCTCAATGACTTTCCTATACCCCAATCTTGGGGGTATGAGGATAATGTATACCAATTATTCGTTTTAACTAACCGCCTAACATCCTTTTAATTTTCAAAAAAAAGTCAGTATAAGACCATGTTACATCAGCACCATATCAGCTTTGAACGATCTCTACTATTCAGACAATCATTATAAACAAAAGTGCCCACACTCATGATTGACCTTTACTATTCACGTAACAAATTTCTCTCTCATCTACCTTCTTTTACACTATTTATTTAATATATTTAATACTTCTTATTTAAATTAATAATTCTAAAATATTATTTATTTTTCATTTATAAAATTCAATATATATTAATAATACAACTTAAAATTTTAATTCGTTAATTAATTGAAAACACACTTATAATTTGTACCGATTTCTTGATAATTGAGCATTGATGTTGAAAACACATGAATTATTTGTACCGATTTCTCGAAAATTAATCATGATGTTGACATCGCATGAATTATTTGTACCGATTTCTTGAAAATCAAGCATGATTTTTAATTTCAATTCAAATTTTACTATATTTAACAATTAACATAATAAAAAATAAATTGTTTCTTTAATTCTTATATAAAATTCAAAATTATAAATTTAGCATTATTTACCAATTAATTACAAAAAATTCTTTTTCATTTAGACAAACCTGATTATTTCTTTAATTTTGTAATTATTTATATTGTTTAACTATGAATACATATAATTTTTAATAATCACATTCAATAATTTTATACAATATTATAGTCAAATTAATTATTTTAAAATTTTTATAATTATTAAATATGTATAAATAATTTTACATAATATTAAAATAAAAATTTAATAGTATTAAACTTAAACTTAAAATTAATAGAAATATTAATAATTTTATATTAAAATTTATAAAATATTAATAAGTATATTATAATTTTTAATTATATTATATTTAAGAAAATCATATATTGCACCAAAAATAGTCAAAGTGCATGTCATTTTGTAGAGAAAAATATTTTCTACACGTTGGGTTAAGAATAGTAATCATAAAAAAAATATTTAAAATGTAATAAAATAATAGTAATTATGTTACTTGGTATTATTTTGTAATGAAATGAAATAGATTTTATATTCAAATTAAATTTTAATATTAATATTAATAAATTTTATATTAAAATTTAATACTAATATTATAATAAATATATTATTATTTTACATTATATGATATAGGTAAAATAGTAAAACTGTACATCAATTTATAGAGAAAAATATTTTCTGCAAGTTAGTGAAATTTTTTTTAAACAAAAAATAGGTAAAATGAGAGTAAATCATTAGTGGGTTTGCAACCTCCAAAACATGTGGCGCACCCCAATACTGACAGCGCTGAAGCGCCTGTCAGGATTGAAAATTTTTTATTTTTAGTATACTTAAAACGACATTGTTTTGAGTCTATTTTGATTCCATTCCCCATAAACTCAATGGGGGATATAGATTTATACAAAACCCAACCCCTTGTACCAAACACTTCGTTTTCTTCTAATCCTTTACATTCCCCCCAAATCCCTTGTACCAAATTGAAGATGAAAATGGAGGGGATGCTTCAAATTGTGAGGACGAAAATGGAGGGGTTTTGAAGCAGAGTCTGACGGAATGAGAAGGGAAAAGATTTTTTTTTGTTTTTTTTTGGGCTCAATGACTTTCATATACCTCAATCCTTTGTACCAAACACTTCGTTTTCTTCTAATCCTTTCCATTCCCCACAAACCCCTTGTACCAAATTGAAGATGAAAATGGAGGGGATGCTGCAAATTGTGAGGACGAAAATGGAGGGGTTTTGAAGCAAAGTTTGACGGAATGAGAAGGGGAAATTTTTTTTTTTTTTTTTCTGGGCTCAATGACTTTCATATACCTCAATCCCGAAAATATGAGGATACCCTCAAACGGGGATATAATTTTTACTGTAGACCAATTATTCATTTTAATTAAGCGTCTGACATCCTTTTCATTCCCATAAATTCTTTCCCAAACTCCTTAACCAACAACCCCTCAATTAGTGTGAAGTTTTTATACATGAACAATGATACTCTCAGTGAAATTATATAATGAAATAATTCAATAAATGATGTGATTTAAAAAAGAAAAAAAGAATAGTAATTCCTTATGTATGTGTGTCTATATCTATGTTAATTGTTATCAACCTAAGCTAAATTTAATTTACTTGTAAATTTATTTGAATATATATAATTTCTTAATAGTTTTTAGTTTATATTCTACCTCCTCGAATACACTTTATTTTATTCTCTCACGTTGTACTAAATTCAGTATCAAAATTTTAACTATTAAATTAATTTATTTAGAAAATTCTTCAACTTAGGGGGTGCTTGGTGTTAGAGTTTGGGAATGGAGATATGGGTTTGATAGTGTTTGAGGGTGGTTAGTTGAAGGAAATGGAATTCTCTGACCCACTTGACAAGACATTTCATTTACTAATATTAGTATATCCTCATATCCCCCAATATTGGGGGGTATGGAAGTTAGGAATATGGGTTTGCTACTTAATTAATTTAATAATTAATTAATACTACTTAATTAATTAATTAATTAATGTAATTAATTTTTAAATTAATTAAGTAGCAAACTCATATCTTTAATGTTAATTATTATAATTAATATAAATTAATTTATTATTAACTTATTATTATTAAAAGTAATAATAAATTAATTAATCAATATTAATTTAATTTAATCATTTATTTACTTAATAATATTAATTAATTCATTAATCTCATTTTATTAATATTAATTATTATAATTAATGTATAATTAATTTATAAATAATTAATTGATAATATTAATTAATTACTAATTATTACTAACTAATTAAGTAACTAATACTAATTAATTAATTCAATAAATATTAATTAATTACTTAAGATTAATTTAATTAATAATATTTTTATTAATAATTAATTAATTTAATATTATAATAAAAAAATTAACTAATACTAATTAATTAATATTAATTATTATAGTTAACATAAATTAATTTATTATCAACATATTATTATTAAGTAATAATAAATTAACTAATTAAGATTAATTTACTTAATTATTCATTTAATTATTATTATATTTAATAATTAATTAATCTTATTTACTAATATTAATTATTATAATTAATATTAATTAATTTATAAATAATTAATTGATAATATTAATTAATTTATAATTAATTAATTACTTAAGATTAATTTAATCAATAATATTTTTATTAATAATTAATTAATTTAATATTATAATAAATAATTAACTAATAATAACTAATTAATTAATACTAATTATTACAATTAATTTATAATCATTTCCATTCCCCAGCACAAACCAACTACTATTATTAGTAATCATTTCCATTCCCCAGCACAAACCAACCATCAGAATTATAATGAAAGACCCCACTATCATTCCCTACTACTATCATTTCCATTACCTTTCTCATTCCCCACGTGAGCCAGGCGCACCCTTAATGTATTTATTTTATTTACATTTCAGCATTTTATTTAAGATTAGAAATAAATTTATCAAATTGATCATCAAAATTAAAATTTCATTGTACCGTTCATTTTCGCTACCATTTTGGATTTCTAAGGGTATCAAATATCAAAAATAAAAATGATCATATTTTTTTTGAATCAATGTTGATAAATGTTAGAACAACATTCCACAAATGGCGGAATAATTTAAATCATAGACTTATCAACTAAACAAACAATTACCTCTTAGTTTATAGAACTTTAGATATGTTTGTGGCCGAATAATATAGATTTCTTGTGGGATGGTTTCCAATTTAGTTTCGGAAGTTTAGGAAATACATATCCGAAATATGTACTACAAAATTCTTTTCCTAATCCAATTGGTTTTAGCTTTATTCGAGTAGGCTAATTTGAGTCGGGGTCTATTGCTATAAATAAAAATATTCCAGAGCGAAAAAAAAATTAGCCCACAAGATTTGATCCAGCGTTGTTTTCCAGTAAGTGTAGGAAGTAGGAGACTCAACCTTTTCCTAACCAATTGTTGTCCGGCTCATACGTTGATGTGCAGAGCAAGCACGCCTTCCGCGCCATCTTCAAAAAAATATGCAGATCTTCGTGAAATCCCAAACTAGCAAGACCCTGGTTTTGCACGTCGAGAGTTCTGACACTATCGATGCTGTCAAGTCTAAGATTCGAGAAAGAGATGGGATCCCACCCTTTCACCAGAGCATAGTTTTCGAGGGCAAACAACTCTACGAAGAACGCACACTTGCCGATTACAACATCCGTGAGCACTCAACCTTGATGACAAGGCCAAGATATTGTGATGTGAGGGATCACTGATCGATGGTGCTTCTGATGAACCCTCGCCTTGGAGGAAGTGATAATCAGGTTTTGCCTCAAAACAACGACCTATGCACGTTGCAGTCTGGATTTTAATTGTGATGAGAAGTTATTAAAATTTAATTTCCTCGAATAATTAGTAATGTAATTAAAATTCTATGTAATATGTTTATTTATTAAATTCTTGAATGTTTCTTTTAGTAACAAAATACTTAGTTTTGGTTGCGGGAGAGAATCAAAAAGAAAGGAAACGGAAATTTCAACTAGGGCGATGGAATAATGTGGGCGTGAATTGGGGTTGTATTTTTTTTTTCTTTTTGTCCTTTGATTCCTGGAAACTGCAGTAAGTTCGTTTACCTAAGGAAGAAAACTATCTTTGTTCGAAGATGTTAGAATTTTACTTTTAGATTTTCCTTCGTGCGATTTGGCATAGATTGCTTATTCTAATTCTTCGTGCTAAATTAGTCTTTGATGTGATATTTTGGGACCATATTCTTTCTTTTTTGTTGTAACAACTGTTCGTCGACATGATTTTTATTAATAAAACTTTTTACTTATTCCGATATGTATATATATGAAAAGAAAACTTTTAATTCAATTAAAAAGTCTTCTTTTGTAGACGATTAACAATCGTTATAAAGAGTTAGCTCTGGCCATAATATTAAGCTTTGCCTTCCAGTGAAAAAGGTAAAGTAAAATTTAGCTTGATGCGTTATAAATTTTTAAAATATAGAGAAAGCAGAAAGTTATAAAGAGTTAGCTCTAGCCATAATATTAAGCTTTGCCTTCCAGTTAAAAAGGTAAAGTAAAATTTAGCTTGATGCATTATAAATTTTTAAAATATAGAGAAAGCAATAGACAAAGTAAAAAGACACTAAAGATAGTAGGAAAATTAGAGTAGAAATCCTTATTTCACTTTTCTTCACCACACTCCCTAATAACCAAACTATGCTCCTATTCATAAGAGAACAATTATATACCTATCAATGTATTTGGATAAATACATACATTAGATAGGGATAAATGTTTACATTAGATAATGATAAGTACCTACATTAAATAGAGATAAGTAAGATAAGTATATTCATTAGATAGGATGAATATAAATTGGATAGGGAAATGAACAAATATTAAATAAGGATGAATATAATAAATATTCATTAATATATTTCATAACACTCCCCCCTTAAATATTCATTATATTCATTATTGTATGAATATGCATGATACTACCTCATTAAAAACCTTAAGTTGGAAAAATCCAGTAGGACAAAAAAACCGAACAAAAGGGAAACAGAGTACAAAGAACAAATCTTATGATCTCTTCCTTTTATGGATGCATTAATTGCCTCATTAAAAACCTTAAGTCGGAAAAATCTTGTAGGAAAAAATCGATCAGAAGAAAAAAAGAGTGCAATGCATAGTTCATAATATCTCCCCCTCAATTGAGCTATATAGCCATTGCTGGATTTAGTCAATCTTGCATCTTGTGAACTCGCCGCATACCAATACCATATACTATTTTCTCAAAAGTTGACGTCGACAATGATTTGGTAAAAAGATCTACAAGATTTTTTATGAATTAAATCTGTTTAACATTAATTTGTCAATTTTCTTGGAGTTCATGAGTATAGAAAAATTTCAGCGAGATATGCTTGGTCCCATCACTTTTGATATATCCCTCCCTAACTTGTGCAACACAAGCGGCATTATCTTCATAAATTATAGTTGGAGAATTTGTAACCGGTGTAAAACAATAAGAATTGTGAATATATGTTATAACGGATTTTAACCAAACACACTCTCTTCCAGCTTTATATAAAACAATAATCTCAGAGTGGTTAGAATATGTTGCTACTAGCGATTGGTTCGTAGAACACCAAGAAATGACGATACTGTTATAACAAAATAAATAACCGGTTTGAGAGCGAGCTTTATGTGGATCGTATTTATATCCAGCATCAGCATATCCAACTAAACCAGAGGTAGTGGAATTTTTGGGATAATATAATCCCAAATCTATGGTTCCTCGAAGATAACGGAAAATATGTTTAACTCCATTCCAATGTCTCCAAGTTGGCTCAGAATTATAACATGCCAATAAATTTATCGCAAAAGCGATATCTGGTCTCGTACATTGTGCCAAATATATCAAAGCCCCAATTGCATTGAGAAGTGGTATTTCAAGACCAAGTATTTTTTCATCAGATTCTCTAGAACGAAACTGATCTTTTTGGGGATCTAGAGACCGTACAACCATAGGGATGCTTAATGGGTGAGCTTTGTCCGTATTGAAACGTTTAAGTAATCTTTCAATGTATGTTGATTGATGGACAATTATTCCATTTGCTTTATGCTCAAGCTCTAGATCAAGACAAAGTTTGGTTTTACCCAAATCTTTAACTTCAAACTCTCATTTCAAATTTCAGCAATTTTAGCTAACTCTTTTGGAGTTCCAATTAAATTCATATCGTCGATATAAACTGCTACAATAGCAAATTCGATCTTTGATTTCTAAATAAACACACATGGGCATATGGGATCATTTTTGTACCCGTCCTTAATTAGGTACTCATGTAGGGATGGCAAAAAAAACCCGCCCCGACGGGTTCCCCGACCCTGAACTTGGTCAAAACCCGATTGACAAGGTTTTTTCCGAGTTCGGGGCCGAGTTTGGGGTTTAGATTAAAACCCAGGGTCGGGTTCGGGGCGGGTACATGGGTACATGTACCCGCCCCGACCCGACCCTGAACCCGAATGGCCGGGTTCGAGGAAAACCCGATCCCCAAAAACCCGAAAAAATCCCGATCCTAATTCCTTTATATATTTGTAATATTATTTCATATTTAATTTTTATGTTTAAAATTTCATTTTTTGCAATTACAAATTCATGAAGAAGATTAAAAATTTGATAAAATAGAGGGTCACATCACAAATGACTTTTTCATTAATTTTTCTAGGACAATTTTATTACAAATAGAATTTTAAATAAGAACTAAGAAGTTTTTATTCTATTGTAATTAAAATACGATTATAGAAAACACAGTATAAATTAAATTGGAAAAAGGTTTTTTTATTATTACATATTAATTAATAAATGAACCACTTATCTCATGTAATCATGTTAAGAAAATAATTAATATGCATTTTATATGTCCTAACTATGCTTTGCAAGTCTAATTAACTATTTAAGATTGTAAGCTATGAGTTATAATCCATACATTTATACATACATATTAAGTAATCATTAAATTCATAACTCATAAAATGTATGGTTCATAATTCATACAAATTATATTGAGTTATATTTATATTTATACATATAAGAAGTGTTATATATATAAGATTATGGAGTTAATTAACTAAATGCTAGTGTTTTGAGCATTTGACCAATTGGTTTGTATTACTATTACATATGACATGTATTTATATTAGTTTTACTCATATATTAGAATTGATTAAATATAATCTAAGAATTGAAGAAATAAACATATTTATAATTTCGAATGAAATAAAATTAAATAACAAACAAAATGTTCTTCTATATAGTGACACCATTTTATACTTTTAATAATCTTTGTGGCATTGTATATTTTCATAAAACAACCATTCAAGAATAGATGTTGATGCTTCAATTTGCAAGAAAACGTAAAAACATTTGAATGTCCTTTATTGAAAGATATATGGTCCTAGTATTTCATATACACTAATCTTAAAAACTTTATTAATTTTTTCATTAAATTATTGATTTTTTTTGTTAAATTATTGCTTCATATCTTGTTTATATATACTTTATCAAAATATATACAAGATTATGAAGCTAATTAACTAAATGCTAGTGTTTTGAGCATTTGATCAATTGATTTGTATTATTATTACATATGACATGTATTTATATTAGTTTTACTCATATATTAGAATTTATTAAATATAATATAAGAAATGAACATATTTATAATTTTAATAATTATATATTAAAATCGTAATAACATTTATGGGTTTGGGGTTCAGGCTCAGGTTCGGGTTTAGCTATTTTGATCAGGTTCGAGGTCCCTGCTGGGAACTCGAAACCCGAAACCCGATTGGGGAGGGGGGGGGGGATGGTTTTTAAGGTTAAAACCCGATCGGGTTCAGGGTAAAATTTCGGGTTCAGGGATGGGATTGCAACCCTCGACTTCGAACCCAAAAATTACCATTCCTATACTCATATAGGCGGTGATATCACATGCGACCGGATTGTTTTAACCCATATAGAGATCTTTGCAACTTAATTGAGAATAAGTTGCGGAGAGTGTATGCATCAGGCATTTTGAATCCCTTGAAAATTTTCATATAAATATCAAAGTCTAATAAGCCATATAGATATGCCGTCACAACGTCCATAAGACGTATTTCCAATCTTTCAAAGACAACTAGGCTAAGTAGAAAACAAAATGTAATCATATCTATTACAGGTGAATATGTCTCATCATAAGCAATTTAGGTCTTTGAGAAAAACCTTGGGCAACGAGTCGGGGCTTTATACCTGATAACCTTATTTTTCGCATTTAGTTTCCGGCCAAATACCCATTTATATCCAATGGGCTTTACATTATCAGGGATTCAGGTTATGGGGCCGAAAACCTCTTATTTGGCTAAGGAAGTCAATTCAACCTTAATTGCTTCCTCCCACTTAGGCCAATCTTGCCTTTGATGACATTCAATAATAGATTGTGGTTCACAATCATCATCTATAATTTTATAAGCAACTGAAAATGCAAAAATATCATCAATGATGATTTCATCTCTATCCCAAATTTCATTACAATATGTAATGGAATTTTCAATATTCCCAAGATTAGTGATCTTTTCATGGGTTGTCTCATCAGGGGCAATATGCTCTTTGGGAGCAAACATAATATCAGGCTCTTCTAGAGCAGATTCTCGATTCTTAGGCTCTTTTGGAGCTAATTCATGAATCTTTCCCCTTCGTTTTTGAAGAACAGTATCTTTTGATCCCATTGGCCTCTCACGCTTCAAGTGCGAAGGATTTTGATCCATTTTAGCTTGTTTTTCGAGAACAGCTATCCTAGTTGGAGCATTTACAGTTGGAATATGAGACTTCGTTACCTTAACAGCATCATTAAATGCATCAGGAAGTCTATTGGCCATAACCTGTAAATGGATTATACACTGTACATCGTTTTCACATTTTGGAGTTTTTGGGTCTAAATGAGATAAATTTTTCTCATTTTAGGAGATAATCTTAATTGGTTTCTGCTTTGCAACCATGGAAGTTATAGGTGTCTCAATTGATGGAAACATTATCTCATCAAAATGGCAATCTGCGAATCTAGCAATAAAAAGATCACCAATAGTTGGTTCTAATAACCTAATGATGGATGGTGAATTAAACCCAACATAAATGCCCAAACGACGTTGGGGACCCATTTTCATTCTCCTCGGTGGTGCTACAGGCACTTGTACTGCACAACCAAATGTGCGTAAATGTAAAATATCAGGTTCATAACCAAGAACCATTTGAAGGGGAGATTATAAGAGACTAGCAGTGGGGCGTAATTTAATTATAGCTACCACATGCATAACTGTATGATCGCATGCTATATCATTGAGATTTGTTCTCAATAATAGAGTTTTGGGCGATGATTTGGATACGTTTAATCAAAGATTTTGCCAATCCATTTTGAGTATGAACATGTGCGACTGGGTGCTCAACCTCAATTCCGAGTGAAGCATAATACTCATCAAAACTCTTTGATGTAAATTCACCAGCATTATCCATCTTTATGCTTTTAATTGGATAATTAGGGAATTGAGCCCAAAGCTTTATAATCTGTGCAAGCGACATTCCGTGTAGATAATAGGCAAACATGGGACCATCTACAAAATGCGTCCACTAGTACCATAAAATATCAAAAAGGTTCACTTGGTGGTTGTATTGGCCCACAAATATCACCCTGAATTCTTTGTAGAAATAAAGGGGATTTAAGATTAACCTTTGTTATAGAATGTTTAATAATGAGTTTTCCTTGTGAACAAACTTCACAATTATAATCTTTGGACAACAGTATCTTTGTATCCTTTAAAGGGTGTCCTTTTGTATTTTGAATTATTCTACGCATCATTGAAGCGTTGGGATGGCCAAGGCGTTCATGCCACAATCCAAATTGGTCAAGATTTGCCAATTTCCAAGACATGGTTGTGTATGTTTCAACGGCTTTAATCATGACACAATATAAACCCATAGAAGAAGCTTCCAAGTTCTCATGGATAGTCCTCAGGTCCATCTTATAAAAAATAATGCCGATATATTCCTTGTTTTGCTCATAAATAGTCTCAATATGCATGGTACCCATTACGGTGTACGTCTTTGAAGCTGAGCAAATTCCTATTTGATCTATTACTTAGAAACACATCCTCAATATAGAGGATTGTGCCATTTGGCAAAATAATTGTAGCATTCCCGATACCATCAATAATCAGCACAGGATTTGATATTGTATGGGCATGAGTTTTATGCAATGTCATACTTTAAAAAAGGGTCTACTACGAATAATGGTATGTGTTGTTGCACTATTAAGCAAACAAACATGTTCTTTTTTTTAAAAAATTTTCATTTGCACTTACTTTGACAACTCCAGGTGTTAAGTATCATAAAATTAGAAGGATTTCCAAAATAGTCATCGCTACTTCAGGAGCAGGATAAATTGATTTCAATGTCAAGAAAAGAAAAATGAAGAATTGATAGAAGGAGATAGAGTATGCTTAAAGAAAACCAAAAGAACTCTTTACCTTGAAAAAATTTATTTACCCAATTGGTAGATCTTCGTAGTGATAACGTGTTGTAGATTATTGTGTCACAAGTATATAATAGAACAGAATGGAGAGAAAGTATATAATAGAAAAAGCAGAAAGACACCATAAATGGTAGGGAAATTAGAGGAGAAATTATTATTTTATTTTTCTTCACCACACCCCCTAATGACCAAACTATGCTCCTATTTATAGGAGAATAATGATGCACCTATCAAAGTATTTGGATAAGTACATACATTAGATTGGGATAAATGTTTACATTAGATAGGGATAAGTACATTCATTAGATAGGAGAATAATGATACACTTATCAAAGTATTTGGATAAGTACATACATTAGATTGGGATAAATGTTTACATTAGATAGGGATAAGTACATTCATTAGATAGGATGAATATATATTGGATAGGGATATAAACAAATATTAGATAGGAATGAATATAATAAATATCCATTCATGTATTTCATAATAGTTTTAGAATTGTAATCACTTTATATTGGATTTCATTGTAAACTCCATAGAAACTAAGTACAGTTCTAATTCTTCTTCTCTCATTAAACACCAAATGCACCTCCCATTGATTAATAGATTAGAATTTAGTATACACGCAAAAAGGTTTTTTTGGGAAAAAAATGGCATCTATAATAATGACGTATCGAGTAGCTAGCGTATTCATGAAGCAAAATAATATACAATGGGCTTTAAGCTCCATTACAAAGAAACTAATCATGAAGTCAAATGGCAAGAACAGAAGATAATTTCGATAATTTCCATGCATGAAAGCATGCTTACTAATTTATCTCAAAGTTAGTCGAAAATGATTAACATATCTGTTGGTTTATTAAACAAATTTTATTTAGCAAATTATATTTTGATTAGGATTTAGTAATTCTTAGTTGAAGTAGATTTAAATTATTATAGGAAAGTAGATTTTGAATAGGATTTGATTATCAAATCGTAATTATTTTTTATTAAGTATGGAATTTATATAAAGAACCCATGATTATTAGTTTTTGTGAGGTTCAGAAAAATAAAAGAGAGACTCCAAAAAAAAATAGAGCAGTAGGAATTTCTTTCTACAATATGTGGTGCAGAGTTTTTTTTCCCTACTTTATTGTTAGGTCTCAATAAATAATTTTCTATTATCTTTCTGCTGCATGATTTTGTAGGTATAATTTTTATATCCTACATGTGGTATTAAAGTTAGCAATATTAAATTGTTAGTTTCTTGCTCCTAATGATTTTTTAGCAAGGGAGGCTAAAAGTTGTTTGTTGGTCATGCATTATTGGAACATAATATGTGTCGTTCCAAAACTCATGGGAAAACAAAATTATAAATTTTGGAGGATTCAGATAGAAACATACTTTTGAGCATACGATTTGCTATAGTTCATTCAAAAGAATGTACTAGATAATGCCAATGTCGAAAGCAAAAGAAAAGTATATTTGACCTTATCTCAAATTCATCAGGCAATTGATATATCAATTTTTCATAAAATTTGTACTACTAAATAAGTATGGGATATTTTAGAAAGAGCTTATATTGGCATAGATCAAGTTAGAAAAAACAACATATTATTATTGAAGAGAAAATTTGAGTTGTGTGCTATAGAGACATTTGAAATGATTAAGAACTAATTTTCCCGTTTGTTGGATATCAAAAATGAGATGAAATTTAATGGGTGTATTTTTTATGACAATTTTTTTTTGATGTAAAAGTTCTTTATTCATTATCTATGAAGTTTGATTATGTTGTTACACTTATATTGGAGTCTAAAGGTTTATCACCTTTGAGAATTGAAGAATTACAAAGTTCATTAATTTCTTCATGAACAAATAATTGATGGGAAACTTGTATTAGAAAATAAGCCAGTGAAACAAATATCAAAACCTCAAGATACTACAATAATTGAGGAAGAAGATGGTCCCAATTTGGAGTCTAATGTTCAAAGTCAAATTTTTGAAGAGATGGATTGTGAAAATTACCAAGTTGATTTTATAAAAGACAAAAAAAGAGATAATTGTTTTGGCAAAGTAACAAGAATAAATTTTTTATGTTTTGATTGATGAAGAAATCGTTAATTTAGAAGAAAAGTAAAAAACCATTGACATGGTTGAAGAAAATGAGAGAACATTTGGATCTCTTTATCTAGAAGAGAAATTGGGTATTGTAGAATATTTCGAATTGCATATCAATGGTGAAGATTATTGTTTTGAAAAGAGGGTCAATATGGATGACTTTTTTTATCAAGAAGAAAAGCAAAATAGAAGTTTTTCAAAGTATAAATTTTCATCCATGACAAGATTGAAGATGATAACGAATATAAAGATCAACAAGTTGATGTTGTACCTGGTCTATACGGCAAAAGAGATTTCAAAAGAAATTCATGCTTGAGATGGCACTACAAGAAAAATGGGCTTCAGTGACGACTGGAATATCGTCACTAAAAGTCACTTGTTTGTCACAAAACCCATTTAGTGACAGAAAAATAGTTCGTCATTAGGTCGTCACTAATGCTCCTTCACTAAAGGGTTTTAATAACCAAAACAAAAAAGTCGTCACTAAATGAGTGGCATTAGTGACGAAATGAGGATGTGACGAAAAAAAGTCATTACAAAAGGGGAGAAAAAGTCGTTATTAAATGTTAAGAATCATCACTAATCGCGCACGATTAGTGACGAAGTTTAGTGACGAAAATTGCTGATTAGTGACAAAGTTTAGTGACGAAAATTTTCGTCACTGAAACTATTTCGGTCAGGTGGGCAGTTGTGACGATTTTGTGACGGGAAAAAAAAGTCGTCACTAAAAAGAACCTTGGTCAACTCATTCTGTGACGAACTAGTGACGATATTTTTTGTCGTCACTAAATGGTTAGTGACGACTTTAAGTTTGTCACAGGAAATTCGTTGGCCAATGCAATTTTGTGACGGAAAAATTTGATGTTCTTTTGCATTAGTGACAGAAAAATCTCGTCACTAAAATTTCGTTCGCAAATGAAATTAGTGATGAAAAAAAAATTGTCACTAAATAGTGTTATTAGTGACAATTTTAACCGAAGCTATAACATTGTATATTTCAATATTTTATCACTAATGACATCAATGTATTGATCGTGCCATCAGTTATCCTTTTAATACAAATATCATCGACATCGAAAATGTAATGAAAGCAATCTTACTAATCATTCAACATTCAAAATCCATATGAAGAAAGGCACAAAAGATAAACTTGTGCATTGCAAAAGACAACATTTTACTTTCCTAGCATACAAGAAAATAAAAGTTAAATATCCTAGTTGAACCATGAGAATAAAACATTATCCAAACATCTTACACCCCACAAAATAGTAATGTACACATAATTCTCACAGCATTCTAAAAGTAAATAGGCAAAAGGCTATTTTAAGACCTTGACTACAGCAACCAAATGGCCATTTGATTCCAAAGTATGTCTACAATCTGTGGATGCTTGGCACAACTTGGTGATGGATGCGTCACTGTGATAAGAAAAGAAAAAGCACTAAATGTAATAAATTCAATCCAATTGCAAATATGACTAGCTACAGAAACAACACCCCATAACTATACGTCTCATGATATAGTACAATTCATTGTAATGAATGATAATCATCATATTACATTTTCCACCAATAACATTTAACAAAAATGTGCATGCAATCTATCGCGTGACATAATACAAGACCACAAATCAAAAATCATACTTTTAAACCAATCCTTTTAACTAGGCATCATTATGTTACATAATGTTTATTTTTCAGAGAAATGTAGAAATGTATCATGCATTGATAATAATGATATAAAACCTATGAGTGTACATGCAAGAACGTATTAAGGGAACATGTTGTCGCGATAACAAAACTCATCTTTATAAGACAATTATATCTACAGAAACAACATCCCATAATTATATCTCATGACATAATACAATTTCACTAATAAATGATAATAATCGTACTACATTCTCCACCAATCAAAAGAAAACTAAAGTGACCATGAAACTTTTCACATGACATAATACAATATAACCAATCAAAGATAATATTCATAAACCCTATTTCCGAAACCAAACCAAAATAAGGGTTCCCAAAACAAGAAGACATAATATAACCATCAACAACCATCCTCCCAAAAACAGCCAACCCGTTTAAGAAAATCAAATAGAACAAGTAGGCCTTTTTTTTGGTGTGTGTCCATTTTTTTTTCTGTCTTTTGTGATGGGGGGGGGGGGGGGAGAGGGAATCAATTAATACTATCAATTCTCCCCACATCTTCAAGAAGCGGTATACCACCAAAGTCTTAAAGTTTGGGCAACCTACAACAACAAAAAAGGAAAAAAGAAAACAGAAAACCAAAAGAGAAGCGGACGAAGAATCTTGACCCAATAAAGACAAATATAAAAGTAAAATATATTGATCAACATCAAGAATGGGTTACATAAAATCTAACTCTTTCTGTACATCATGGAAAGCATTAAACCCCTCACGTGCATCTTAGCAAGGGAGCCCTAAAACAAAGACGACATAAACAACAATCAACTATCACCATCCCACAATCCACCCCTTTATTCAAGAGTGAGGGGAAAAAAAATAAAATAGGTAGGGTTAGGGAAATAAACTCCTCCACAAGGCCATGCAATAGAGGTTTATAATTGAACTGAATCATGAATCCAGCACCACCCTCCGGTTCCTCCTATGAGATAAAAGAACATTACCACTAATGATTATGCCAAAGAAAAGCTAGACTTAAAGCAGTAAACAGTAAAGAAAGTAATAAAGAATATTAAATAGCATTTCCTTTCTAAATAAAAGATTTCCAAATGCAGTTTGCTTCACATGAGTTTTTTTTTTTTTACCCCTCTCTTGAGCTCACTTCTTGCCAACATTCAACAAACTTGGGTTAATGTTACACAAAACAATTTGAGTTTCCTCTAGCAAATTATCTTCAGGAGAATCTTCCAAGGCTTGGCATTTCATGCTATTGATACTATTCAGTATACTAAAAGCAACATCCCCTGTAAAATACAAAAGTAATTTACTCATTTCAAACATCAAACCAACCATGCTGCAGATGCGATGTAGAGATCATATTTTCATTGTTTCTCTAATCATCTTATGGTCAAGAAACAATTTAGCAAGATAACATAGATTCTATCCCTAAACCTTGTTCTTTTTCCCATCAACTTGTTTCACAGTATAATCCAACTTTAAACTTAAAGACAAGAAGAAGTATATCTAATCCTAATAAATCTAAATATCCAAAGGACATTGATAAAAGACTAATTTCTCAAATCCTTGTCAGACACTGGAAAACCTCCGAGCAATGAGCTAAAAAGATCATAGGCAGCACAAAGTGATGATAAAACAATTAAAATATACCTCAAACAATGACAAGGTAACACATCGATATATTTCATCACCAGGAGGATGCTTGAGATCACCTTTCCTCTACATATATTAAAAAAAAAAATTAGAACATGCTCAACCACATCATAGCTCTATTTGATAAGATGCATTGTAAATTAATGTATGTTTAGCATTACAATGAACCATAAATAGCTAAGGAAATGATAACTAACAGTCTTAAAAAGATGGAACTAGACACAGCACTAGCAAATAAGAATGACTAGTTAGCCGCTATTATAGACAAATTTACAAGTATTGAAAAGGTACAAACAACTGTGTAACAACAGATCATTTCTTTGACCAAACTAGAACCATAAACATGTGTTCAAAGATGTTTCCAAATAAGAAAAAGGTATGAAAAAGACAAAATGTGGGTAAGTGGATGTATTCAAGACAAGCTCACCATATGTCTCTGAAGCTGTTCTTCGCGCTTCATGAAATTGAGGCAAAATTTACAAAAGTAGAGCTTCACACAGTCATTGTATTTTGGTGGAAAAGCCTTTTTGAACAGAATTCAAAAAGAGTAACCATAACATCTTAAATAGTATGGCATTGAAAACTCAATGTTGGAATTGAAAGAAATGCATTGAAAGCTCAATACCAACCAAAGAAGCTCTTTTTATTCTTACACAACTAGAGATGATGATCATAGGCATAGAGTCAGGATTTCTACTCAAAGATACAACATTTACACAAGAACCTGCAGAGAACAAAAGAATAGCTTGAGACGAAATGAGATGAATTAACAAACAACATAGGAAGGCATTGGACAAGACCTCAAAGGTGCAACCTTAGGCCAATTACAGGCACAACACAGTTTCTGCAAATGCAACTGGAGTTAAGTCAACAAAAACCCTTAAAGCTCAATTAATCTTGATTGGAAAATAAAAGTTTAACTAAACATGATAAAAGAAAACATAAGAAAAATCAAAGGACTGCTGCTCCCCTGTTTTTATGATGCAGATGCTGATTTTTGTTGTGCGGCTGCACCCATGTTTTTCTTTGTCCGATGGCCTTTGTTGTCTCTCACTAATCGAATGTCTCCTCTTGTGCTTTGTTGTCTTGCGGCTGTTTTTGTTCCAAGGGCGGCTGGGTTTTTCTGCGGCTGTAGAAGTCTCCCATAATTGCTGCTGTCCTCTAGGAAATTAAAAGAATGGCTGATCTCCAAGGAAAACAAAGGACGATTGTTTTTTGTTTCTTTTTGTGATTGCCCGCTTGTCTTTTTCCCAAGTGTTTTCATTTGTTTCCTTTAACCGATTCTTCTTGTTTTGTTTCCCAATTGCAGCTGAGCTTTGTTTCCTTTTATGCGCTGGCTTCTGTCTTTTCTTTTATTTCTTTGCAGTTGGTCTCCAGGGCGAAAATGAATGGCGGCTGATTTTTGTTCAGGCCGAGTAAATGGTGATTGTTCGTTGTCCAGGTCAAAAAAATGAAGGATAGCTAGTTTAGTTTTCTTTTGTGCAGGTTTCCTTCTCTGTTTTTCTTCTTGCCGACTATTTTCTTTTCCCCCTTTGGCTGCTCCCTCTTGCGTCTTCTTTTGGCCTTCGCTCTTGGTTAAGTTTGGCGGCTGCCTCCTTTGTAAAGAATGAAAGGGCCACTGCCTCCTTGTGTAGCTGCCCTTAAGGAAATAAAAGAGGACTCAGTCCAACTTTTATATCCAAAATCCAGAAAAAATTCCCAAAAAAAAAAAAAAGTCGCTATTACATATTGAGGAAACAATCCAACAATTGCAGAAAAAATTCTAGAAAAACACAGTCACCATTACATTCTAAAGAAACAGTCTAAAAATTGCAAAACAAATTCCAAAAAAAGAAAAAAATAGTCCAAACCAGTCAAAATATTCCAAAAAAATTCCAAAAAAGAAAAGTAGTCGCCATTACATTATGAGGAAACAATCCAACAATTGCAGAAAAAATTCCAGAAAAACACAGTCACCATTACATTCATGTTTTTAAGTCTTCCAAAACATACATCCTAAAAGATGACATAGAACAGGGGTTTTCTCCATATGCTTTATGCCTTCTCAATCTCCATCAAGTTTGCTATATGCTATGACTAAGTAGATATTCCAGTTTGCTATATGATCCCTTGAAAGAGTACAAAAGGCATAAAAAACACAACGAAGAAAACACAGTAAAATTCCAGAAGAACCAGTCCAGAAAATCAACGGGAAAAGGCCAAACTAAATATTCCAGAAAAAATTCCAAAAAAAAATAGTTGCCATTAAATTCAGAGGAAACAGTCCAAAAATTGCTAAAAAAATCCATAAAAATGCAGTCACCATTACATTCTAAAGAAACAGTTCAAAAATTGCAAAACAAATTCCAAACAAAAACTATCCAGACCAGTCAAAATATTACAAAAAAAAAAATCCCAAAAAGAAGCACTCGCCATTACATTCTAAAGAAACAGTCCAAAAATTGCAAAAAAAAATAAATCCACAAAAACATAGTCACCATTACATTCTAAAAATCCACTTCAAGAACAACAATAAACCGATAAATTCGAAATAGCCCAACAAGAGTTTCAACCAACAATTAATGGAAACGATAGCACAATTTTCAGCCACAGAACAACAAAAAATGCAGAAACCACCAAGGCTGAAAAAATGCAAAAAAAATTCTACAAAAATTGAAGTCCAAAAAGAAAAAAAAAAGAGTCAGCTTTGGCACTTAGGCACCAATGCGAGAAAATTACCAAAAATTTTTAAAAAAAAAAGAAACCCAAAAGTTGATGGCACGGATGGTGGCCGCGGGCTCTCACTTCCCAAGCTCAATTGCGGTGGGCTTTCAGAGAGAACAACGGAGTACCACCTTGGCAGTTTCGGTGGTTTTGACAGGAGCCGGAGGGGACAACGGAGGAGAGAAGAGAACGGCCGGCGACCAAATAGCACCAATTCCGCTTCTTTAGGGAGCTGCTTTGGAGAAGCGATTGGTGGCGATTGAGCAATAAGGGTTAGGGAAAAATATTGTAAAGGCGAAGCGGAGCGAGCGAGAAGTCTTTGGGAGTGAAGTCTGATTTTCACTAGACTGAAATTTTGTTTAAGTGTAAAATTTGGGCAGAAAATGTTGTAAAGTTTGTGCCTCAAAATTTTTAACATCCCGCCTTTCCCTCATAACAAAATTTATTTTCCCTCGTTTTGTTTGTTTAAGCATTTAAAATTTTCATTTCATTATTAATTAAATTTATTTTTACTTTTTAAAATTTTTAATTTTTAATTTACAATACTATGTTGGTTTAATAAAATTCTGATTTGAATTTTTTTAACCTTTAAATTTTAAAATCCTAATTAGTTATTAAAATGCTAAAGTGAATTTTTTTATAAATAATTTATCAAAAAAAATAATATTTATATTTTCATGTTGAGATTGAAAAAATTATGTATATTACAAGCATGTGTATATATGCAATAAAAAGTAATTATACTTTGTAATAATTACTTTTATTATAACTACATAACCACATAATTACTATATATATGTATTAACTACTTATACTATAGATTTTAGTTCTAACGATATCTATATATATATATATATATATATACACACACACTTATACTCCCCCTATCCCCAAAAAAAAATCTCAGTTTCTACATAAGTTTTTGGCTAAAACATAACCGAGTTTCAAAAGTCAAAACTGATTTTTCAACAAAATATCTAAAATACTCTTAATGAGATAGATTACACTAAAGAGTGTATGACATATAATACCTTTAATGAGGAAATTAGGGGTATAAAATGAGTTGTACTTCTATTTAGTTGACTAAAAATAAAAAGTTGTACATTGGTGAAATTGAATTCCTTTTTTTGAACAAAAGGAGTATAACCGTATAAGTATTTACTACTTTTGTTATACATTATACGTCTAACTATATATGTACATATATTAATCACTACTTGTGTTATAATATTACATTAGTGGCTATAATTAGTTTTAAACTATATATTTTTTATTCCTAATTTTCTTATAAAGAAATATAGTTCGTAATAAATATCAAAACTTTTGATTACCATTAATCAATAGTTTATTTTAATACTAACAAAACTTATGTGTGCCAATTCATAAACTTGAAGCTGTTCTAGTATATTTATTTTAAATTAAAAACCATAACATAAATAAGCTAATGAATCTTAGCTCAATGAAGAATATGCTTAGTGCAATTGTTATTCTTGACCAAAAAAAGCCAACTAGTATTAATGGTAATACAAAAAGACTATGTGATTAAATTACAATTATATGGACAAACAAAAATGTTAGGATGTCCTAGTACAAATATTAGAAATTAAGAGCTATAATATAAGTAAGCTAAGTTTGGTATAAGGAAGAATATATTTAGCCCAATCATTATTCTTAGTCGAAGAAATCCAATTATAATTAATTGATAGTGTATCTGAAAAAAGACTCCATGCTTGAAGTAAAAAAAGACTCTGTGCTTGAAGACTCCATACTTTTATATAGAAAGATATGAATTAAAAGATTATAACTATTAGGGTGTCCTAATACAGTTTTTAAAATTTAAGAGCAAAAAATAAGCAATCTAAGTTTTGCATAAAGAAAAATATGATTAATCCAATCATTACTCTTAGCCAAAGAAATACAATCATAATTGATTGATAGTGTATCTAAAAAAATCCTCTATACTTGAAGTAAAATAATGTAGGCAAATTCAAATATAGTAGGGTGTCTTAGTACAATTATTAAAAATTAAAAGACATAAATTTAAAAAGTTATGTATAAAAATTTATTGTTCTTCTATTAAGTTTCTTGCATTATACTAAATAGTGTATTGTAATGTTAATAGACTGTGTGATTGAAGTACAAGTATATGAACAAATTTTATCTGTTAGGGTGTTTTAGTGCAATTATTAGAAATTCATAACTATAATACAAGTAATCTAAATTTGGCACAAGGAAGAATATGCTTAATTCAATCATTATTCTTAGCCAAAAAAATCCAATTATATGTTGGTGATAGTGTATCTAAAAATACTCTATTCTTAACATCAAATAGTGTAGGCAAAATCATATGTATTGGGATGTCTTAGTGTAATTATTAGAAATTAAGAATTATAAATTTAAAAAGCTAACTTTGGCCCAATTAATAATTTACATAACCTAATCATTATCTTTACCCAAATAAGTCCAATCATTATATAAGTTGTGGCCCGATGAATTTACCCAAATATTTTATATACTCTATCCAAAGTTAATTGGATTAACACATATATTTTTCTTAAAATTTACAATATTCAGTTTTATTATACACTAAAATAAATATTTTATATCTCCATATTTAATAATATTATACACTGAAACTATATATGTACAAAAATATGAATTAAAAGATTGCAACTATTTTCATTTTTATTGTGACTATTTTACTACTTAAATTTTCCTTTGAACAAGAAAATTCATTTTTATAACACACTAACAAAAAAAAATTCTATTCTTTAATTAATGATATTTCACATATATCCATATAATTAAGAATTTAATTAATAATCATATATAAGTAATATAAGTTACAAATGTAATAAGAAATTAGTGACGACAAAAAATCGTCACTAAAAGACATTCACATTAGTGACGAAAATAATTTCGTCACTAATGAATAAACTTTATAATTTTAGTGACGATAATGAATTTCGTCACCAATTTATTGTCACTAATTGTGACCATTTGGTGGGAAATCTTCCCGCCACACTCTTTAGTGAGACTTTTGGTGACTCGTCACTAAATTTGGAGAGTGGACATAAATTAGTGACAACAAATTTTTTTTAATCACTAATGGGGGTATTTAGTGACGAATTTTTTTTTTCGTCACCATGATTTCTGTCACTAAAGGCCAATTTTTTTGTAGTGCGGAGTTGAAGCTGCTTTCATGACAAGTTTGGTTTAAGGGAGGCATTGTTGGTGTATTAAACCAATCTTATTTAGCAAATTATATTTTGATTAAGATTTAGTAATTCTTAGTTGAATTAGATTTGAATTGTTATAGGGAAGTAGATTTTGAATAGGATTTGATTATCAAATCGTAATTGTTTTTTTTAATTAAGTATGGGATTTATATAAAGGACTTATGGTTATTAGTTTTTGTGTGCTTCAAAAAAATAAAAGAGAGACTCAAAAAAAAAAAAAAAAGCCTATAAGGAGTGGGAGTTTCCTCCTACAATTTGTGGTGTAGGGTTTTTTCCCTACTTTATTGTTAACCTACAAATAAATTTTTTTTGTTATCTTTCTGATGTGTGATTTTATACGTGAGATTTTTATATCCTACAATATCTTTATTTTATTCTCAAATCTGTTCCTTCAAATTACTATTAATTTACACATAACATTGGAGCTAGTAATTAGTTAGATTGTACCTAACAATAAATAATGTTGAGAAGTTGTTTATTAACATTTATATATTTATTCAACTAACAAACGTTTAACCCTTTTATGTTTTTAAGATATGCCTAATATATGCAAAATTTTCAACACCACAAAGTCTAGTTTAAAGTTCCATTAGTGAAAAGTTTCATACACGAAAAATGTACTCTTTGGGAAATTATATAATGAAATATTTCAATGAATAATGTAGCAGATATTAAAAAAAAGGCATAATTATACCTTATGTGCGTGTGTGTCTATATAAATATATTATCACAAGGGCTGAATTTAATTTATCTGTAAAATTATTTGAATTTATATAATTTCTTAATAATTTTCAGTTTATATTCTACCTCTTCAAAGACCTTTTATTTTATTCTATCTCGTTTCTAACAATGTTTGCATTTAATTAATTCAGTAATCAAATTTTCAATATTAAATTAATTTATTTAGAAAATTCCTCAAAAATGTCTGAATAATTTAAACGCTAGAGTTACCCACGAAACAAACAATTACCTTTTAGTGTATAGAACTGTAGATATGCTTGTGTCAGGCCGAATAATATAGGTTTCTTGTAGGATGGTTTCCAATTTAGTTTCAGAAGTTCGGGAAATACTTATCCGAAATACATATATATATTATAACATTTTTTACCTAATCCATTTGATTTTAGCTTTATGCGAGTAGGCTAATCTGAGTCAGGGGTCTAGTTCTATATATACAAATCTTCCATAACGAAAAAAATTAACCCACAAAGATTTGATCCAGCGTTATAAGTACATTTCTAATTCATGGAGCAAAAATGGTATAATAATGATTAATAGATTAGAATTTAGTACACACAGAGAATGGTTTTTTGGAAGTTCCACTACGAAGAAAGTAATCATCAAGTCAAATGGCAAGAAAAGAATATAATTTCGATAATTTCCATACATGAAAGGCATTCTTAATGATGATGTTAGGATTTGAAGTAAAATAATATGCCATTCCACGCACATTGTATAATTTGAAAATCAGTTGTTTCAAAAGTCAAGTATATGAAGAAAGTAACCTGAGGTTGAGATGCAAAATCATTAATGAAGTACGCATGGCTAAGTGATGAGTATTGGATTTTGATATTAAATTGAATTCCACGCACTATAGTGTTTGTTCCAAATAACTTATTGATAAAGTTGTTAAGAGCTATTTTGGATTTTGTAACTCTTTCTCCTTGATTAATTTGCAAGAGGGTAATTGATATATTGGTGTGATCTTTCTGCATGATTGATTGAGGACATTTAGATACCGCCAGTAATAGGTACCATATAATTTGCAAGAGGTAAAGCATTACAAATTTGAATACTCGATTTACATTATACACTGATGCCTATGTTTCAATGTTACTATTTAATCATAGGATATTTGTTCGAGGACCACTCTAAATCTTATTTTGTAGGCTCTTTTGAATCTTGTTTAAGAGTGTCAGTGCACAATATATCGTGAAATGGAATTCCAAGTTTAATGAAGGGCAATGACATAATGAACATTTTGAGGCAAATATACAAATTAATCTTATTTTCAAATGTTCACCATTAAAACTCCGAATTTAAAAAAAATGTTGAATGTGATTTTTATGAAAAAGAAATAATAATAAATATCAAGAAAAAGGTACTCCGAATTCACATTCATGGTTAGCATATCGTCATATTTGCAATTTAGCTAAGCTGCGAATATCCATCGGGTGTGCATCTGAAGCCTTCTGAGCATTATATGCCCTTGTCCCAACAACAATATTCACAGCTTCTGTTGGATGAAAAGCATCCCAAAATAAATATTCTTTCCTGTTCGGACATGGATTTTCGAACGGAAGACAAGTAAATAGGGCTTTGTTTCTGCCCACGCCACAGCAAGCAACATCTGTAACCCTAAAACCTTCGAAAAGAAAATGAAAGGGCAAAAATCAATTGCGTCGTAGCAATAGTTTCGTTAGAAATTAACAACATTAACAAGGAATGAACTTTTGCTCATTTGCCAAGCTGCTTCGATTAGACATACAGATGACTTTATGATACACCGACCTGAATATAGTATTAACAAAAAAAATTATGAATTTGCAAATATGTGTGTGTGTGTGTGTGTACAATTGAAATAAAAATTCAGTATTTGGAATCTCAAGAATAACTTGAGAAAGATAATAGATAAAAGGACTGCAATATTAAAACTACAAAATTTGTCTATGTACATTAACCATAAACTTAATATATTTTTTTTTACTTTTTAAAAGTATATCCTTCCATTTTTTCCACTAATCAATGAAATAATTATCTAATGGAACACAAATTAAAAAACAAAAAAAAGAGGAAGATTTATAAACTTCACCTAAACCAGAGCGATTGTTCCTCATATCCTGGAAAATCCCGTAAGTATTGATGTAGATATATTTTGCATCCTTTTGTTGGTGGTTCAAGGAGTCTACTAGTGATCTGAGCTTGTTATTGAAAATCTCATTTGCGATGTTGAATTTGGATATACAAGTTTTGCCATCGGGGCTTTTGCGGATCAATATACTTGGCACACATCCAATTGGGCCCAATCCATTCAAAACAAATTTTCTTGCTCCAAATATGTACAGTGTCTGTACAGCATGAACATAGTGAAAATTAGATAAGAGTTTAATGTGTAAAAGAGAAAAGCAAAGAATTTTTTTTTAATGTACTCTCTAATTAATCAATGTATGGGAGGGGCAAATTAAGCCTTCAAAATTTGAAATAAATGAGGGGGGAATTCAGCAATAAAAGTTTAAAAGTATTCTTTTTAAATATTTTTCTCAATTTCAATTTCAAAAATGCTTTTTAAAATATGTTTATTTGATCTTAGTGTTAGCTTCTTTTTTTTTGAAAAATGTAAGTTTAAATGAAAATGATGCCAAATCTAGTACAAATTTTTTCCTTAAAAAAATATGGTTTTTAACAAATAATTTCTAGCCTATATTTGGTGCCTAGTAAGAGTCAAAATTCCTTTAGAATGGCAAATGTTCTTTATAAAGCTATAGATTTAAATTAAATCATCAAAGACATTTTCAATTCTTATCCATAACCAAGCACGGCGCAAAAAATTTTCTTAACTTTTTGAGGAAAATAAACTAATAAAGTGTATAAAACATTAAATTAGGGAGAAAAAATATTCAAATAAAAGCGCCAAATTGAAAAGGAACATTCGTGCACTAACCTTTAACAGTTGAGCATATTGTTGAATAAGGAGAGTAGCATATTTCTCAGGCGTGAATAGCCTGCTGCTTGCGTAGAAAAAGGGCACAAAATAGTTGTTTAGGTAGTCATTACTACCAAGTCCAATTGAATAAATGCACTTGCGTAGGTATTTTGCAGTAGAGTTTTCACCTCCGAGTAAATCCACAATTTGTAATACTGTGCTCTTGTAATGATTTACCTGCATTGTAAAACTGCTCCTTCCACCCTATATATATGTGTTCAAGAGATTGGATAAATGCTTTGAATAGTGTGAAAATCGGTAAAAAGAAAAAGGTAAATATATATGGTGTTTTTTTTTAGTACCAATTGGTAACCAGTTTCATCTCTAATTCCAGCAGCTGCAGAAGCATAATTTACTCCCCTCAGTATGTCTTTCCCAGCAGCTCTTGTGTATGGTAGAATTTCAGTATTAATGCCCAATAGCTCAGCTGACAATGAAAAAAGAAAAACTTTGTTAGTCAAACCACGATAACGTAATGTATTATTTATATATCACTTCTTCAAAAAAAACAAAAAAATCATTTTCTCTTCGCCAAAATATATTAATACTTCCCAAAAGATTTATGCAAATTACGATACAAAAGATAAATAAATAAATAAAAAGATGTTCAAGCAAATTATAATTGAACGGTTGAAAACACAAATTTATCAACCAACCCCTGTCATTGTATCAAGGGCCACCCTTGTGCGAGCCTCACTAGCGTAACCGTGACACATTGGGAGGCGTTAGAAATGCTCCCAACATAAGCACAAAGGGGTTTACAAATAAACCAGTGCAAATATAAAAAAATGAAAATGGAAGTGAATTGAAGGTTGAATTTGGATAGATGGCTTAACCAATTCTTAAAGATTTACAATAAGTAAACACAATCTATCAAGAGCAAAACCTATGCAATTATATCTTACGACAGCAACAATTGTTAAGCTTACACATGCTCACATATATAGACGACTTACTCTATACCAAACTTTCTACTTCAATTTCGATTAACTCAAAGTAAAGGGCATTCCTGTCCTTAATATTTGATTGACAAATGACTAAACTCATAAATATTGAATGTTTTTCTCTCTAACAATTATATGCTTTTTAGTATATTGAAAATGGCAAAACCAACAATCTACATTTTTTATTTTATTTTATTTTTTTTTGCTTGAAGAAAGGCTAACACATACCAACAAGCAACAAAAGCATTCTAGATTGGACTACAAGTTTTATAGCAAAAGGCTTAGAAGAGGGGAAAAAGAAAGGTGTAGAAAGAAAGAAAACCTCACCTATAACATCAATTACAGTTTTTCCATTAGAAAACCTTCCAGTTGGTCCACTGGAAAAATCAATACCATAAGGCAAATAATTAGCTTTAGCCAAGGAGAAAATGAAATTGTTGTTGCCATTGTCCACAAGGGAGTCACCAAAAACGAAAAAACATGGCACTTGGGGTTTTGCTAAAGCCTCATTTTCGCCAAGATTCAGCATCACCAGCAACACCAACACAAACTGCACCAAGAATTTCTTGAATTCAAGCCCCATTCTTATACAATTTTGAAAAGAAAATAATAAATTGAGACAGAGACTATAAAGAGATATGAACCCAAATATTTGAGATCAGATTCAAACAGATAATAATTAGGGGACACTACTAATTAAATTTGGGAAGCAATGATCTATCAATTAATTTTCCTCTATAAGAAACTGGTAACGGTGCATGATTAACTTTTTGTCTGCATTTAGTATCAATTTCCATGTACCACCTATTTTTCTGTATGAAACGGTAATACAATTTGATGATAATAATGGTTAAACTGAAACAGCTGCATTGGAATTTCTCTCAAATCACAAGCCAAAATTAATTATTCATGTATGTCATAATGGTAGCTAAAACGTGCTCTTTCGTCTTCTTTTCTAAAACCATTTTCAGCCTCATAATTTTCAATTTGTAAGTTTTCCCATTAGCTCATTTTTGCTGCATCCAAAACGTTCATTCCACCTCCATCGCCGGTAATGTAGCCTTTGAAGGTACTTGTGGTGGCGGTGATGGAGGTGGAATGAAACTATTGAAAAGTTATAACCTATGGAAAAGTTCCATGAAGTAGATTACGTACGCAAATGAACCAAAATTTTACTGAAGCAAAAAAAAGAGAGAGAGTTGTGCACTTTTCTCTACATAAAACCTTTTTTTTTTTTAATTTTATTGCTTTCATCGACACTAGAGAACTATACATTAAGGCTTGAGAATTATTGCTTCCACATATATTATTGCTTCCTCAACTATTACTAAATTGGCCAATTGTACAGTAAAGTTTCAGATTAGATGGAATTAAATAGATATATAAATATTAATTCGATCAGTTCTAATTTGAAATTGTCTGAAATACACTAAAGAAAAAAAAAAGAAATTACTGTCCAAATAAGTCTCGTTCTGCCAAATTAGGGACCTACTTGCGCCAAAAATAATTAGGAGATGGTTAAGTGAGTAATTCACGCAAATATTCCAATGAACCACTAAGTTCACCGTAATCAAGAAATACAAGGTGTCGTAGAACATCAGTGATAAAGTAGTCTAACTGGAAAGCTCGTTCCATCTGACACGAGAAAGCTAGTTACATCCAACAAATGATGATAAGAGTAATGCTATTTATGGTTAAAATTTTTAGCTAATTTTTACAATGGCTGAGTTAACATTTTTTTTTTTCCAATGAAACTGAGGGGGCGCCTGGCTAGAGAAGGGGAATGGGAAAAGTAATGGAAATGATAGTAGTGGGGAATGATAGTGTGGTCTTTCATTATAATTCTGTTGGTTGGTTTGTGTTGGGAAATGGGAATGATTACTAATAATGGTGGTTGGTTTGTGTTGGGGAATGGAAATGATTATAAATTAATTGTAATAATTAGTATTAATTAATTAGTTATTATTAGTTAATTATTTATTATAATATTAAATTAATTAATTATTAATAAAAATAGTATTAATTAAATTAATCTTAAGTAATTAATTAATATTAATTGTAATAATTAATATTAGTAAATGAGATTAATTAATATTAATTGTAATAATTAATAATAGTATGAAATTAATCAATATTAATTATAATATTAAGTAAATGAATGATTAATTAAATTAATCTTAATTAGTTAATTTATTATTACTTAATAATAATAAGTTAATAATAAATTAATTTATATTAATTATAATAATTAATATTAATTACTAAATTAGTATTAGTTAATTAATTAGTAATAATTATAATAAATAATATGAATTATTAATTAGTTTTAGTTAATTAATTAGTTAGTAATAATTAGTAATTAATTAATCCTATCAATTAATTATTTATAAATTAATTATACATTAATTATAATAATTACTATTAATAAAATGAGATTAATTAATTAATTAATTTATAATATTAAGTAAATGAATGATTAATTAAATTAATCTTGATTAAATAATTTATTATTACTTTTAATAATAATAAGTTAATAATAAATTAATTTATATTAATTAGTTATTAAATTAATTAAAAAAATGATTAGCATTCCCTAGCTTTCATAACTCCCATATTGGGGGATATGAGGATTACCCCATATGGAGAAATGAAAAGTGGGCCAGGAATTCCATTCCTTCAAATCAAGCACCAACAATACTATTAAACCCATATCCCCTCTAATCAAACCCATACTCCAGGCACCCTCTGATTGTATTAATGTGAAAATACTCAAGTAACATATTATAGAAAGTGTCCATAAAAGGACTAGTTTTAAATGGACGTGCCCTAACACAACTAACCTGCTCCAGTAGAGATTGGTTAAGACCTAATCCCGATAAAACGGGACCAGCATATCCCAACACTGTGGGACCAGTACCTCCCAGCTATTAACTAGCTACAAGAAATACAACCCTAACTTGTCGGGCCTCTACTTGCACAGCTCCTCTCAATAACAACTGAAGCACCAAACCAAGCAAATTTACCCTGCGCAGCACTGGCTGACCTAACTCCTGTCCCTGTGCGGACTTTCACTGCGTGTCATCGTGCTTGCCCCTTCTCCCAAGCTAGAACACAAAATATCATAGTAAGGAAGCCTAGCCAATAGTACCCTAGAACGCCACTGGCGTCGAAGTCCAACAATCTAGCGTCCATGATCCATCTCAGCTCTTTTGCCCATACTAGGAACCCCAAAACCTCTCCAGTGAAGGACCCATACGCTACACTACACTATTTTTAAAAAAAAAACAATTTGTGCACTGTAGCTATAGTGCAAAAATCGCACCAACGATCAGCCCTATGAACAGCAAAAATTTGTAAAAATTTTCACATGATAGAAAAGCATTAAATGGTGAGAATAATTATTATTTAGTGACTTTTACTATATACACAATTTCTTGTATTTTAAGTCAGCTTTAGGCTTTAGATTGTTGAGAAAATAAAAGCTGAATGAGATAATATCACTTGAGTCATGCCTTAAGTCATGCAAAGTAATGCACCATTTTCGAAAAACTATTTCAATTATTCTAAAATGTTTTCCTGATATAAAATTTTCCAAATGTCTCAAAAATTAAATTTTTTGTAAATAAAAATTTCAAACAGTGGCAAGAACATGTATTCTTACGGTTCGATGTCTATGGTGTAGTTCATGCCTTAATAGATTTAAAGCGTATCCTAAATGCTGATGTCAAAACTCAAAAGTTTTGGTAACATGCATGCCAACAAGGTATGTCATCATACTCTTTTATAAAAAATTTCTAACGAGTTTTTTGATATTTCTTATGGTTACAAGAAAGCAAAAGTTATTTAAAAAGCATTAATAAAAAAAAAAGTTTACTGCTAAAAATGCTACTAAGCAAAATTTTGCGGTATAAAAAGTTTACTAGTAGTAGATGAACAAGGAAAAGGAAATGAAGCTCAAATCAACAAATACTAGAAATTGCTCAAAGATTTGAAAGTGGAAAAGATCCCATTACCAGAAAAGTCTAATGCAGAGTTGCTAATTAAAAAGTTGCCTAACTCTTAGAGTGAATACAAAAATAGCCTAAAGCACAAGCAAAAGTCTTTCACTATCGATGAACTTAGCATCCACATACTCAGAAAATACTAATAGAAAGGAATCAAGGGCCACCAAAGCTAAGGAGATGGCCCTCAAAACAAAGCTGTATAGACTAATAATAAGAGATATGAAAGTAAGTCTCAAAATTACAAGCCTAATAACTCCAACTTAAAAGAAGAAGAAGAAGAAGAAGAAGAAGAAGAAAGGCTCTTATTTTGGTTGTGAAAAACCAAGTAACCATGCTTTTTGGTGCAAGAAAAGAGTGAGAAATGACAATACAAAAGTCAATCCTCCTAAAGCTAACATAGTTGAAGGAGATGAAATTATCACTACAGTTATTTCTCAATTGAACATTGCAACTAATGTGAAATAATGTATAGTAAACTCTAGGGCTGCTCAACACGTGCAAATTGAGAAACATTTTCCTCCTACACTAGCAAAAAATGATAGAAAAAAAAAATCTACCTAGGTGACTCACAAGTTGCAAAAGTTATGGCCAAAGACAAGATCTTGTTGAAGTTTACTTTTAGAAGACCTTAGCCCTTAGTGACATGCTACATGTTCTAACCATTATGGCCAACCTGGTTTCTGTAGCCTTGCTAGGCAAAGTTGGTGTAATCACATCTAATAAGATTGCAATGACAAGAAATGATGTTTTTTGTGGGGAAAGAATATTTGACCATGGACTTTTATTCTGAACATTTTAAATGTTATAAATGAAAATGCATCTTCTTTTGCATATATGATTAAGTCATTTTCTTTATGGCATGCTAGATTATGACATACTAATTTTAGCTATATAAAAAAATGTAATTGCTCAATTTAATATCTAGCTTATATTTAACTAGTATTGATAAATGTAAAATATGTGTTGAAACTCATATTAACTGAAAGACCTGCTTTTCTATAAGTAAAGAAACTAAATTATTGCATTTGGTTTAAGTTATGTTGCTTAAACCAAAGATAAGAAAAATAGGTTCTAAAACTTTTGATTACACGTTTATTGGTTGTGTTAAACATGGTGTTGCATAAAAAATTTCTTGTGTTAAAAAGTGGTGTGCTTGATTGTAATATAATAATTATGATAAGGAATGTCGAATTCTATGAGCACATTTTTCCACTTTCACATAAAATTTCTCATATACCTATTGAAAATAATAGGGATATAAATTCCAATGAAAAATTAAGAAGCAAACGTACTAGAAAAGAACTTTCTTTTGGAAATAACTTTCACACTTATCTTATTAATAATCCATTAACTTTTAATTATGCTATTCCTTCTTCTAATGCAAAATTTTTGGAAATAAACCATTTATATAGAAATTAATTCAAATTTTAAAAAAATAAAACTAAGAATTTAGTTGATTTACACCTGGTGCAAAACCTATTGGTTGTAAATGGGTTTTTAAAAGAAAACATAACTCTGATGGTTCTATAATAAATATAAAGCTCTACAAATAGCAAAACAGTTTCTCAAGAACAAAATATTAATTACTTTGATCGTACATTTGCACTTGCAACTAGGATTTCATCTATATGAGTTTTATTTGTTTTGGCTTCTATTTATGAACTTCTTGTTCATTAAATGACTATTAAAACTGCATTTTTAAATAGTTATTTAGAAGAAAAAATTTATATGTTTTAGTGCGAGGGTTATGTTGTTCCTTGACGAGAAAATAAAATTTATAAATTAATTAAATCTCTTTATAGTCTAAAACAAACTCTTAATTAGTGGCATGAGAAAGTTGATCAAATTTTGCAAAGTGATAATTTTTCATCAATAGAAATGGATAAATGTGTATATACTAAAACTGTGACTAGTGATTATGTGATCATTTCTTTATAAATAGTACTAAATATTTTTTGTTCTCTAATTTTGACATAAAAGATTTGAGTGAAGCTAATGTGATATGGAGTGGTAAATTTATAAAGAGATGTGACAGACTTATATTGTCACAAGAATATTATACTAGAAACTTTTTGAGAAATTGAAATTTATGATGTGATACCAATGATACTCTTTATGATGCTAACACTCAATTGAAACAAAAAAAAATTCATGGTCACTCAATTATTCAATTTAAATATGCTGACATTATTACGAGTCTGATGTATTTAATAAACTTTACAAGATTTGATATAGTTTATACTATGTGTAGACTAAAAAGATATACTCATAATTCCAATCATGAGCATTGGTCTATATTAATTAGACTATTTGAAATAAACCATTAACTATGGCATCTTGAACTTCCTACTATATCAAAAGGTTACAATGATGCTAATTGGATCTGTGATTCAGAAGAAACCAATCCACTAGTGGCTATGTATTCTCATTTAATGGTGGTGCAATAGTATGGAAATCAATTAGACAAATGATTATTGCAATATTGACTATAGAATCAAAGTTTGTTGCTCTAGTGTTGTCTAGTTCTAAGGCTAAATGGCTAAGAAAATTCTTAACTAATATTCCTTTAATTAAGGAAGTAGTGCCTCTTGTTTCTATACATTATGATTGCCAAGCAACAAATTACAAAATAAATCATATAATTATAAAAATCAATGCATGAGACTGAGACATGATATCAAAAAAATAGTTACTAAGAGACGGATTAATCTTCATTGATTATATGAAGTCAAAATTGAATTTGGTCAAACCTTTGACTAAACCTTCAAGAAGAAAATTAATTCTTCAAACATTGAGAGAAATAGAGCTAAAGTTAACAAGTTGTCAATAGAGATGGTAGCCTTAATTATGTGATTGGAGATCTTATGAAATAGGTTCATATGGATAATAACAAGTCCATATTAAAATTAAAATATTTGAGCTTAGATCTCTTTTATGGTGTGTGCTTTAACTGTAACAATTTTTGAGGTAAAATTTAGAACTTTTAACAAATTCATATTCCTTATGGATAGTGTATTTATAGCCATGTACACTTAATTAACCTATAAGAGAGTAGAGAGAAACTGCTCTTATAAGATTTTAGCGAAATCTTTAGAGCTCTCAAGAATAGCAACATTGTAGGGATTGTATTGTGATTGATAGAATCTCTATCTTACAATAATGGTCTATTGGTTCATAGAAATTTTACATTTCACCAATTAATCTGTAAGTCATATTTTTTTTTAATTTAAATTTAGTTCATAAGTCAAAAGATACCAAACTAAATGCACTTGCTCCTCTACAAATCCAGTAGATTTTTCTCACTTTTTATTTGAATCTTTTGAAATATTTAGGGGATTGTTGGTATTCTATTAATATTTTAAAACATACTCTCTGTCCCGCATTGATAAACTATAAACATTTCCTCCACTTTTTATTAAGTAACTCTTTAATGGGTTTGTAATAACAAAAGAACTAGCGGTGAGCTCGCACGTATTAGAGAGAGTAAGTTGGGCAAATCTAGTACAACATTGTAGATTTGCCCCCTTCCTTTCCCCTATATGAGTTAAATATGACCTAATTCGGCTTTACTCTTTTCTAGTTTGAGTATCTTTTTTCACTAAAACGACAGTAATTTCATTGGATGAAAAATGGGACTGTACAAGTGATAGCCAAAGAAGGCTAAATGATCTCATTGGTCTAATGTAATAGCCAAAGTGGAAAATGGAATAATGGTTGAAGGTAACCACTATCCCATTGATTACAAAGTGAAACTAGTCTAGGACTAGCTAACATAAATCATTCTATACAAGGGAAAGAAAGTTCAAATGTCAAAAAGATTGCCAAAAAAATTGATGTTGTGAGTTATAGTGTAAATAGCCAACTTCAATTAAATGACTAAGTTTGGGCACTATAACTTGAATATCAATTGCAATCTAGGCATACTTGATTTATAGAAAGTACAATTTAACACAATAGACACGAAAAGTAAACATTCTAAAAAACATAAAAGAAAATGGTCCAAGTAAAAAAATCAAAAGCTTCATTCTTCCATTTTTCAAGCAGGAATCAGGATCCTATTTCCAGTCTTCAAGGAGGATTAATCTCCAGGAAGCATCCTATTTGCATGCTAAGAGTATATTATATTCCAGATCATGACTTCCTAAAAATCATTCTTGGCAAGATCATCCCAGCAAGAATGAATCGAAATCAGAGAGATAGAACAGTCCAACAAAAAATGAATCCAATCAGAAAGCAACAATTATCAACAAGGCCAGCTTTCAAACCATTTCATGCAAGAAATTTCCAAAACAAACAGAGGAATCATAACCAGAATCCAATCGGAACCTCAACCAAAAAAGAGAAATTAGAATTAAGAATTAAGGGAGATTAGCAAGAGTGAAAAGAAAGATCCTTAGGTCATATTTCACAGAGATGTCATTGCAGCAGAAATCTATCAAAATCAGCAACCAAACCAGGGGTGAGCAACTAGTACTTCCATTCCAGATAACACAAAAAAGCCAGTCCACAAAGTAGATATATCTTAATTCCAACAGCAAGAATAGGCCAGGGTGAAACCGAGATAAGAAATGCAGCAGAAATCAGAAAACTGAAGTTCAGTAAAGGTGTTGCTTGATCCGAGATTACAAAATGAAAATGAGCTTGGAGAGTGCCGCTCCTAAAAATGAGTGAGCCATCATAAGAGAAACAACCAATTACCTCAATTTACACAAGATCAAAGTATACTTCTTCGTAGTAAATTACAACCACATGTAGGATTGGAACTAATAGAAGATTACAACTAAACCTGCATCTACTTTTTTCCGCTTTTTTCATTTGTGTTTATTTTTTCAACCTTTTTCCTCTATTTTTCCCCTTTTTTTTTTTTCCTCTTCTTCTTCTTCTTTTTTTTTCCTTTTTTTTTCTAGTTTGTAGAATCAATACAACTTAGCCAATATACAAGAATCAAACAGGAAGCAGGGTACCATTGGGAAGCAAAAAAACATATACTAAGAATACATATTAACATATAGACATAGAATGCTAACTTGGCATATATGGAGAGGTCAAGGAAGCCATAGGGAAGTAAGAGACAAATACTATAGTACACTATACCACTTCCACTGAACCAGGAAGCAAAAAACAGTAATTATGAAGAACACTATGAATACATATCAACATAGAGACCCTACTCCGTAGAACCCAAACTTGATATGTATGGAGAAAGTTCAGGGAAACCATAAGGGAAGGTTGCAACCATACCTTCATTTTTTCATATATATATATATATATATATATATATATATATATATATATATATATATATATATCTTTTGGATCCCGGCTTGTTGGATCAATACATCTGAAACAAACCGGAAACAAACAACCAAGAAACAAACAGGAAGCAAGAATCCATCGAGAGGCTAGAAACATAAACTATAGTAGACTTGGGGGTATTGTGCTTTTATTTTTTTTCTCTTTTTTTTCTTTTTTTCTTTTTTTTTTGTATGTTTTTTGTCTAGCCTTATGTATCTTCATTTTCAAATTATAATAACTAATCTTAGAACCTCCTGCTATGATTGAGATGAGGATCTTAGCATCAATCTTCCTAACATAGGGCACTCCTAAAAGAAAACCCTTCATAGCAGTGCATTCTTCTGAGAAAAGGATAAACAAAACAAATGAAATCTTGAGAAAAGTATAAACAAAACAATGAAATCTGACTTAGATAAAATAGCAATCAAAAGCGGCTAGAAAAGATAGCTATACTAGATGCAAAGTCTCCAACAATAACACAAACTTGCAGAGCAATAAGAAAAGTGAATAACAATACAAAATGACAATAGAATCTATTTAAGGAATTAGGTGTAGCCCCTTCCAAAATCTCTTTATATTCCTGCCATTCCAAAATTGCCTGATCCACCACTGCATGAGCTGCTTTACTTATGCCCTCAAATAGCCAAGATTGTGTGTTTTCCACAACATCCAAAGAATGTATATGGAAAGGTTAAGCTTGTCATTGTTGATGGAATTCTTGCCCAATGTGCTTAATGTTTCCCACCAATGCCAAAAACAGGATCGTTTATCTCGCAAACCATCCCAATGAACAGGAGAGAGTCTCCACACCATAGCTATCCTATCACAAGTAAAAAGGACGTGCTCAATGGTTTCCTCATGCATCTCGCAAAAACCACATATGGAATCCTGCAGAATTCTTTTTTTATACAACTCCTTTTTGGTGGGCAGAATTCCTTGACAGCAGTGCCACAAAAAATGTTTTAGTTTTCCTTTTACCTGAAGATTTCAAATTCTAAGCCACATACAGCTAGCTGTGGTCAAACTAGAACTACTAGTAGCTGTGTTTATACTTGACTAAGCTCGATGTTGCTCCATAGCAAAATAATATGTAGAATGAACTGTGAAATTCCCTTTGCTATCGTGCTGCCAAATTAGCTTATCTTGGCCAGCCTTCTTACTTATTGGGATTCTAAGAATTGCCGCTGCATCCTCTGGTTGAAAAAGCTATCCAATCAGGATTTGATTCCATTGCACATCCTCCTCCATTATTAGCTGGTGGCACCAAGTATTTGACTCTTCATTATGCTCTTTTGGAAGTGGCCTGAAATTTGCTTTATGTGCCAGCCATGGAGACTCCCAAATTCTTATTGTTTTTCCATCTCCCACTTGATATCTCATCCCCATTTCTAAGATATATTTTGCTCCCATCCAACATCTCCACAGCCAAGATGCATTGTGTTGAACTTTGGCTTGCACAAGTTTTCCGTGGGGATAATATCTCGCTTGCATTACTTAGCTCAAAAGTAAATTAGAAGACTGAATTAACCTCCTCAATTGTTTGGCTAACAAGGAGTCATTGAACACTTGTATATCCTGAAAACCTAGCCCTTCCCCCTCCCCGAAACCTTTCGGAAGTGTTAATTTAGACAAGGCTCGCCAATGAATTTTATGACCATTATTTGCATTAGAACCCCACCAAAATTCACCATTTCACTGCTTACGACTTTGCATATGCCAATTTGTAATTTAAAACATGACATAACTTAAATAGGTAAGGAATTAAGGACTAATTTTATGAGAATTTCTTTACCTACTGACTCAAAAATTGAGTTTTCCAGTTATCTATTCTTCTTCTGGCCGCATCAATGACATATGCAAAAACTTTTTTAGATTTGCCGATACCCAATGGCAGTCCAAGGTATCTGGCACTTCTTTGCTTCTTGATCCCTTTTAAAACTTGAATAATGGCATTTTTATCACTACCTGCTAAGTGCCTGCTGAAAAGAACCGAGGATTTATTCAAATTAACTTGCTGCCCCAATGCTACATAGTAATCTTCAATGATCCTTCTAATGTGTTGAGCTTACTCCACTGTAGCTTCACCAAAAAGTAGGGAGTCATCTGCAAAAAAATTATGAGTAAGGAGCGGACCTTTACGACACAATCTCATTCCCCGGTAAGTACCCTCACTTACAGCCTTTCTAATTAAAAATAAAAAAACTTCTGAAATGATTATGAACAAATAAGGAGATAGTGGATCGCCCTGTCTAATACCCCTTGTGGGTTGCACATAGCCACTAACCTCACCATTTATGTTAAAAGAAAAAGATGAGGTACAAATGCATATTATAATCCAATCTATGTATTGTCTAGAAAAGCCCATTTTAGTTAAAACTTGAAATAAAAAACCCCACTCAACTCGATCAAAAGCCTTTGACATATCTAATTTCAAGGCCATAAAACCCCTTCATGATCTTTTAAGGCTATTGATGTAATGTATGCATTCATGCACAATAACAACATTGTCCGTGATTTGCTTTCCAAAAACAAAAGCAGCTTGACTTTCATTTATGCAAACATTGAGGCCAGGTTTCATTCTTTTAGCCAAAATCTTAGAGATTAATTTATACACAACATTGCATAAGCTAATAGACCTATAATGGGCTATTTGGGTTGGATTCTTTATTTTGGGAATAAGAGTAATATGTTTATGGTTAACACTCTTTAGCATTCTAGAATGGACAAAAAAACTTTTAACAGCAAAGATAATATCCTTTTGAACTACATGCCAATAGTGTTAAAAAAAAAGGGATACCTAGCAAAAATGTTGGTAGGTATCCTTTGTTAGGGTGCATACCAAACAAAGCATTCCAAATCTCAGCATCCTCAACTGGTTTGTTTAGCCTCTGATTCATGTCACTTGTAATCGTTGTTGGGATACCTAGCAAAAATGTTGGGTCATTCATGGGAAATGAAGTAGTAAAAAGGTTAGAGTAAAAATCTGATAATTCCTCCCTGATTTCCTCTGGACTGGTGCAAATCCTTCCAGTATTCTTCACCACCCTAGCAATTGCAGTCAATCTTCTTCGTTGCACTTTAGAGGCGTGAAAAATCTTTGTGTTCTTGTCACTCTCTTTAAGCCATTGAATGCGGGCTTTTTGGTGCTAGTACTATTCCTCTTCACTATACGCTTTGTGCAAATCTCCTCTCAGAGTCTTCCAAGTTTGCCAATCCCTTGTACCCCCTACTTGGCTCATCAATTCCTTTTGCACTTTGAGCTCCCTTATCCTTCTTGCCACATTAATATTCTCAGCACTATCCCACTTCAGCAAATCAATTCGACACTATTTTATTCTGCTAGTGACTTGGTACATTGGAGTGCCGAGTTGTGTCCTATTCCATGCTTGCTCGATTATGGCTACTGCTCCCTCCTTTTGAGTCCATCTTTTGTCAAAATAGAATCTCATTTTCTGTCTAGAACTGTCCCGACGCATATCCAATAAGAGTAGAGAATGATCGGATGCCTGTTTATCCAAATGTCTGACTTCTGCCTTAGGATATTTAAGTATCCAATCAGCTGATCCAAAGAAACGATCAAGCTTTTCTTCAACAAAACCCTCTTGCACCCTATTATTTGCCCATGTGAATTGTCACCCTGTAAAACCTAGATCCGCCATACCCATGTCTTTGATAAAATCCCTAAAACTCTGAAAACTAGCCTCAAAATGGGGCTGACTACCTCTTTTCTTTGTATTATCCACTAGATCATTGAAATTCCCACCCATAAACCAGTTATTTCCCCATTTGCTTTTGGCCTATTGGAGATATTCCCACTGCTGACTTTGGACTCTGGGATCCATACTTGCATATACAAAAATTGCCCAAAATTGCTCTTGATCTCCATGTTTATGAGCTTGTGCTTCAAAACAAAATGCTATTGATAGCACTTGATTTATTATAATACATCATATTTGTCTGGTTTGAGTATCACACAGAATTTTTTTTTTTTCTGTTTTTTACTTTTACTTCTTTTACCTATGCTAAACTTTGTGGATATCATATTTACCAAGTCTAATCAAGATGACATCTAATATAGGAACATGTTCTACCATTTTTTATTGATAAATTGATCAAGTGCATTTTATTCAAGTCTGAGTGGGTTTAATGGGGCAAACTTAATTTAATTAGAACCAAATATATCATATTTATTGTAAATTGTAATTTGATCTAACCCATTAGTTTAGTTTATTATTATTTGAGTTATTTATGTTCTAAACTTTTAGATCTCTTTAAAATATATGATTGGGCCTTATTAGGCATGTCATGGTCCAGCCTTGTATTTAGGCTACTAAAATTTCTAGGGTTTGAGTTTATTTCCTTTTTTTTAGAATATTTCTTTTTCTGTAGTTATTTTTTTTCTTAGTTAATTTGAAGTAGGGTTTCTAATTATACAATAAGATTGTGCCTCACACCTTTGTAATAGGACAAAGAATTTGATTAATAAAGTATGTGAAAATTGTCCTTACTTTTAATCTCTGTTGAGAGCTTGAACATCTCAAAGTTTATCCTTGTAATATTTTTGACTTATCAATCTAACTTGAACCACTAGATTGTGGCAATTATTATTCATTCTTTGTATTAAGGTTCTTAATGACTTGTTGAATTGGGGGTTACGGTCTTCTATCAGTTTGTTTATTGATTTCGTTTTGGGTCTTTTGGCCATGTCTATCTTGCTCGTGGGCTATTAATTTTTTCCTATAGGGTTCACATCATGTGGGTTTCTAGGGTTTTCACCCTACAGGGTTCACATCAGTTGGTATTAGAGCAACCCATCAAAATTGTGCATATTGTTAATATGGTATTGATGATGTTGCTGAATTTTTGTTTAAAAAATTATTTTGGACGATTCATGGTACTATACATGGTTACTATTAATGAATACTATTTATGGTACTATTTACGATTACTATTTATGAGTACTGTTTATAGTTACTATCCACAATTACTATTTATAAGAACTATTCATAGTGCATTTTTTCTCCTAATGTGCTGTAAATATTTATTTCTTTTTCTTTTCCTTGTTGCCTCTTCCTTATTTTCTTTCCATGTTTTGTTTATTAATTTCTTGAACAATTAAGTTTAACATCTTATTTATTTTCTTGTTGATTTGAGTCAAATTCGAGTACAATCAAGAAAGAAAGTCCTATTCTTGTTAAAATTTGGAATTTTTAATCCTATTTTTTCTTGACTTGTGTTCAGTTCCACTTTAGAAACACATTGTTAAAATTTTATTCATTCTTGGAGTTGGATTGTTTGGGGTAGTAGAACATTTTTTCCAATTTATAAAAAGGTTTTGTGAAACTCTAATCCTATTTGAAATTGGATTAAGAAAATTAGGGTAGAAGCACACTAAAGTTTCATCCTAAATCATCCTTTCATTGCCTTTATTGTGAAGTATGTCCATATTTTCGTTAAGTCTAGTTTTACTTGCTTCTTATTTTCTTTCTACATAAGTTCATAAATTCATAACGGTTTGTCTTGGTGGAAATCTTGAGTTCCTTGAAAAAGCTAAAGCGTAAAGATTTGAGTGGTAAAAGGTAGAGTATTATATCAAAAGTTAAAAGCCAATTTTTTTAGTGAAACACTTGGTGAGTGAAAATTCATTAGGTGACACTTAGGGGGGAAGGGAACATGTGAGATTTCTTTTCTTCTTAGACTAACTTTTATAGGAAATTCAATAACTAAGAATAATGGATAAAAAGGTCCAACTAAACACTTGAAATAATGAGAGAGAGCATGAGCCCAAGTGCTACCCAAGTGCTACACCCATGTTGTTCATACCTCAAGGGGATCAACAACATTACATCAGTCAAGATTTGAAGATGAATCTTCTGGAGGAAAGGGAAACTGACAAGATCCAAGATTGGCAAATGTTCTACCCCTTCTTATTGATAGATGAATGCATTTAATTCAAGTCGCGAGTGGGTTTAGTGGGGCAAACTTAATTTAATTAGGCTTGAATATTTATATTTATTTTAAGTTGTAATTTGGTCTAATCCACTAGTTTATTTCATTATTATTTGAGTTATTTATGTTCTAGACTTTTGAGCCTTTTTAAAATATATGATTGGGCCTTATTAGGCATGTCATGGTCTTACCTTGTGTTTAGGCTACTAAAATTTTTGGGGTTTAAGTCTATTTCCTTTTATTAGAATAGTTCTTCCTTGTAATTATTTTCTTTTCTTAGTTAATTTGAAGTAGGGTTTGTAATTATATAAGGAGATTGTGTCTCACACCTTTGTAATGGAATTGAGAATTTGATTGGTAAAATATGTGAGGATTGTCCTTACATTTGTTCTCTCTTAAGAACTTGAACTTATCAAAGTTAGTCTTTATGGTATTCTTGATTTATCAATCTAACTTGAGCTACTAGATTGTGGCATCATTCATTCATTGTTTACATCAAAGTTCTTAGTTTTTTGCTAAATTAGGGATTGCAGTCTTCCATTGGTTCATTTCTAATTTCATTTAGGGGTTTTTGGTCCATGTCTATCTTATTTGTAGGTTCACATCATGTGGGTTTTTAAGATTTCTTTCCTATAGGATCACATCAAATTAAGTTTTTTTACTTGGTCAAATTCTTATCTGTGAAAATAGTTAAACCAAAATTAAATAACTAAGATAGTTCCAATTAATTAATCTTGTCCTATTGATTTTCTTAAGTTAAACATGCATATTTTGAACATAAATAACCTAATTGCTACTTGTACCACACGTTCATGACAATTATGAATTACTAAACTCATGCCTAGCAATAGAATAACAGATGAAGAACTAATTTGTCAGATTAACCAACATCAATTATTTAAAGAAATTAAATCAAGAATCAACAAGTAATTGAATTAAAAACAAGAAATATAAATTATGCACAAAACTTCACAGTGATGACAATGGAAATCAATTATATCCCTTGAATCAAAAAATATTGTTTAGCCACTCATGGTGGCCAACATGAGTTCTTAAATTTCTTGAGAGATTGCTAACCCTAGAGGAAGAGAGTGGAACGTGTGTTTGATGGTGGAGGCATGTGCTGATTGTTTTAGGTACCTCTAGGATTGTTTTTTTTAAGAAAAGTAACTCCTAAAAATATGATAAGAATACCAATTCTAAGAAAAGTTTGAAAAACCAAATTCTTTTCTAAAAAGAAAAGAGAAACAAAATTGAAAATATTCCTAACTAAAATAAACGTCCTGTCTTCTAAATTTTTGCCATAATTAACCCTCTTTCCTTTTTGTCATCAGTCGCCCGTAAGCTTCTTTTTTAATGAAAATTTGCCTAGCTTATCAGTTGGCCAGGCGTACCCATGTCTAACACAAGGAAGTCTTCTGGTTGAGCTTCTAATCTACTGAATATGCCCAGCCTAGTGGAATGAAGTCTTCTACTCCCAATCTTCCCAAAAACATTGCTCCTTATCCTATTTTTCTCCAAATCTTCATTTTCAGCATCGAAAACAAAAATATGACCAAATGAATCAAATTCAACCTAGAATCAAACTAAACTTGAGAGAAATATCAATAATAAATATGCACATTCTGAGTCCTATCATATACAAAAAAGAATTGGTGACTAAATTGGACAAATGTCCAATATTAGCCGTTGAGAGTTAAGAGGGTTGTGGTGCTAAATTGGACGAATATTAGCATTTGAGAGTTAAGAGGGTTTTATATTTAAGTACTTCTAAAATTTGATAGGAAACTTGTGAAAACTAACATTAAAAGAAGTACAAAACTCAAGAGATACTATTGGAATGGGTGCATGAGGACCCAAAGAAAAATCAGGAAGTACAATTGAAGGCTTAATGATACATTGAAAAGGGATAAGCTTCTTTACATTAAAAATAGAACTAATATTTATTTTGGAAGGCAAATTAAGTAAACAATTATTAAGTCCAAATCTGCAAAAACAAAATGATAAAAGTACCTAGGAGATGATCATTTTTTTTTTAACAAATGTTGATGGCAATGTTTAGTTCAAGCAGGTATCATTACAAAATCACATTCACAATGATGTAAAAGCAAGACAAAAGCTGTTGAATTCACACTCATATCTACTATCGTGCCTACCAAATCATGTTTGTTCCAATGCCACAAATCCCATCTACATGTCTCTTGTATTTTTTTTCTCTTATTTTGGTTTGATTATGATATTTGTATTTGACATTCTTGTATGAAAGTTGCTATAAATATGCATCAACACAAACTTCTTGTAAAGTTTATAGTTGAAAAGATTGACGATCCCTTTGGTTTCTAGTTAGAATTGGAATTATTATAGAATTAAATATATTTTTTATAGATTTTAGCTTGAATGTTATAGAAAATTTCAATAATTAGAAGATATTATAAAATAGACATTATAATTAGTTGAATAGGGAAAAAATCATAAAATTCAGCCAAATTTAATAAGGTACTTCTCTAATTCTAAGATGATTTCAATTCTAATAATGAGCAACACACCTTGAAAGTAATTGAATATTGGATTGTTTTGAAATTTGTCCAGATTCTCTCTTTCCCATAGTTATTAAATTTTACAATAAGTTTATCCATAGAATCATTTTCTTGAATGTTCTACATCAAAAGTTTTATACTCCATTTATCCTAAAAAATCCACTTTTGAACAAAATTGAATGAAATTTCCATATTATACTTACTAATAATAACTATCTATAGCTCACAATTAATAAATAAGGATAAAAATGAAAATTTTCACATTTAATAGTGTATTAAATATTATAACTTCTAGTTAAAAAAATTTATACCTATTTAATAGCGGACTCTTTTTCGAAATGGAGGGAGTAATAAAAATGTATCACATCAATCTTTTATGGGGTGTGCATAGTACATACATCTTACAATCCTCATTCTCTGAAAAATGAATAAATCGATAAATGAAAAATAAAGTAGATAAACTACAATAATTAAGTAAAAATATGATTTAATTAATTAGTTAACAAGCATTTTAAAAATGTAACTAAACTATCAATATCAATCAAGTTTACATGTGATCCCTTTTGGGCATGATATGATCTTCTCCTAGTAATGATATTGGTAGCCTTGGAGGCATGATAGGTATCCCAAAACAAATATTTTTTTTTATTTCCATGTCAAGTTAGAGAAGTATTTGGCAATTATTTCTCCCAACGCTACAACACACACCCTCCAATCACAATGTCTTGACATGCATAAATTAGGTCTGATTGATTTTTATTGTTTTTTTTTTCTTAGCCCCATTATGTAGATTACGTCTTGATTGCTTTTGTTTTCTCTTATTAGAACATTACATAGATCATATGTTATCATATCTAGACATGTTTGTAGGCATGCTATATATTATAAATATTTGTAATATTTTCATTGTACAATATACAAGAAATGTTTCCAACATCTCATTTTACATGGTACCAGAGTAGGGACAACTATTCTTGCTTGGAACTTTTTGAATTGCCAAATCAATCGATCATCTTTTTGTTACTATCATCCCTTTTTTAAATCTTCTTGAATCAACAAACTAATCGATTATCTTCTAATTATTATCGACTTTTTTTTTTAATGGCAATGAAATTGATTCTACCCTCAATTAGCCATTCTACCATAACAAGCCAGTCCTCAACTTCTCTTATTTCAACATCCAACCTCTATTTATCTTCTTATGAGTGTAGATTATACAACTAAGTTTTTAGTTCCAAATGTTTTAGATGGTGACAATTATTCTCGATGGTGTAGAGCCATGCTTTATGCCCTTCATGGTGAAAATAAATTAGCTTTTTTCACTGGTGTGATGTTATGCATAATAGATGTGAGATATCAATAGACATCATTAGCGGTCTATGCAAAACAATTAGAGATTTGAAGGTAGACAAAGAAACTAGAAGTAAGAATTAGAAAGTACTCAAAAGATTATTGGTTTTACCTCTCGCTGTTTTTGTTTACCTATGTTGTTTCCACTAATAAGCTTATGTGCCAATAATATTTCCACTAATAATTTGGGAATAATATTCAGTTCTCCTTGAAAAAAATTGGGGGATATTTGTTGGGATGTAATAAAGAGCAAAATACTACTCAGGGTTTGATGTGTTTAAGAGCATCTTCTCTAATCCTTTTTTTAGTCAAATTTGGTATTTGAACAACAATGTTTAGTATTTGTTTAGGTTGGACAATTTTGTATTCTAATATATATTTCCATTCATTTTTGTCTCACCTTTGATATATGGTGCCTCCTTCATTATTTTATTAGGATTCTTAACTTATTTCCCACCCATTTCAGTAGATGCTTCCCTTGATTTATTGAGCTCTATTGTAACTATGTATTCTTCATTATTGCCTCAAGGTTAAGGTCGTGATTCCAATTTTGTCCCCCTATGGACAGACCATGCGGCACACACTTGTGGTTTTAAATGACAAATTAGATAAAAAGTTGATGAGGACTAAAAGAATATGTTTATAAAATGTGAGGGACTATTTCTCATCATTTCAAATGTGAAGGATAAAAAACAATTATTGAACAATTTGTGAAGGACTATTTTGATGATTTACTCAAAAAATTATAACTTGATGCTAGGGTCTCTTTTAAGGCTTACACCTAGATATTTTGTTGAGAAGTATTATATCAATGGTACCAAAAAATGTATAAATACTATAGATTTAGTTATAATGAGAGTTCTAGAGCATATTGATGAAGTGTCAATAAAATACGTAAGTATATAAAGTTATAACTAATAGGAAATTGTAACATTCATGGTTTTTTTCTTTTTTCTTGTAATAATAGTTTTTGTATAAAATTGAGAAACAACTTGGTCCCCCTGCAACTTCTTTTTTTTTTGTTTTTTTTTTTTTTTGACAAGCCAAATTGTGTTGAGATATATTGGAGAATAGTTGCAAAATTACAAGAAGAGGACCAAATCAAGAGGAGGTCCAAGTCTCCAAGTACAAAATATAGGACTACCACAATACTACTTTAGCTAGCAACAATATGGAAGGTGAACAAAGAAAGCAAGAAAATAGGAAATAAGCCAATATAATACCCTACCTACACAATGACCGCCAAAAGGTCTTGGAGTTTGGTCACTTCCGATTTTGCCAATCTATCAGCAACATTATTCATCATCCTCGGAACTTGGTGCCCCTCCCATTCCTTGGTTATCCTCTTTAGTAACTCAATATGGTTGGATACATTCTTGAGATGCCATGGGGCTTCCTTAGGGTTCTTTAGCCAATTGATTGCATTAGTTGAATCACTTTCTATCTCAAGAACATGTGTGCACTTCCAAGTAGACTCGAAAAAAAACCACCATAACCTCACGAATAGCATAGAACTCGGCCTGATTAGAGTCCAGGATTCCAACATGTTTAGCAAACACAGCTTTTATTCTGCCCGGATCGTCCCTAAGAATGCCCCCAATCCTAGCCATACCTGATTTCCCAATTGCTGGCCATCTACATTGAACTTCATTGTACCAGGTTGAGGCCGAGTCCAGGAGTTGCTTACTTTCTTACATCCGGGTGCCTGCATTACTGTCGCACTATTTGGCTAGCAAAAGTTGTCGGAGACCGTCGTGGGGAAGCAGGCCATTTTGCCTTGAACCAGGTGGCGAATCTTATGAAAATCAAATCGATTAAATGAACAAGATCAAAAATTTTGTTGTTGAAAGTAATCTGATTCCTGCATAGTCAGATTGACCAAGTTATGGCTTAGAACAACAAGCTCCACGGCTGTCTCCCTCTGTAATTTGGAAGAGCCTGCTGCTAACTATTCAAAAATGTGGATGGACCTCCAGGGCAAACCCAAGATATGTACCAAATTTCCAAACACCTAGTCCTTACCAGCCAGCTGCTCCTGCAATTAAAGAACAAATGCTGAACAGATTCTAACTCATGATTGCACAGTGGACACATGGCAAGCTCATTTCTGATAATTCCTCTCCTTAGCAAACAGGTTCTAACTGGAAGTTTTTGATGCATAAGCTGCCATACAAAGACTTCCACTTTAGGTGGTGCATATCCTTTCCACACTGAATTCCATATAGCACCGCATTGCCTTTAGGGCATCAACACAGTTTTATAAAAGGATGAGGTGGAAAACAGACCGTTTGGAACTCTTTTCCAAATTATTATGTCCTGTGCATTTTGGCTAAGGAATTGGCCCTGGAGGATATACATCATTCCCTCCCACTGTTGCTTTTCCCAATCAAAAACATTTCTTCTAAGCTCAATTTTCCAATCCCATTGACCGTTTCTCCATGTTCCATACTTTGCCACATACCTATTCTTATTAACAGAGAGAGCAAAAATGTGGGGGAAGCACACTTTTAGAGTCATACCTTCTAACCATTCATCATGCCAGAATACTATATTATCTCCCTTCCCAAGCAAAGGCCTCAGCCCTAAAGATACAACATCGAAAAGTTTGTCAGAGGGGTTAAGCGGTGCCGTGATTGCTTTCCGTGAGTTGGAGATAAGCTTGTTATTGCTAAAGGTGGGGAGAATAAACCTCTTGTCAAGCGCATATTTGATGGGTGTCGAAACCACCAAAAATAATCCTTCTCTGGGCTAAGCTTTGTAGATAGCAGTGAGAGGGTCGAATCCACAGAGATTGGTTAGATTTATTCCTTGAGCAAAAATAAAATAAAAGAGGGGGGGTTTTGTATTATGAAACTAAGCAAGAATCAATTAAGATAACTAAACAAATTAAATAACTAATTAAAAATAAGAGGAAAAATTAATAAGAAGAAGTTTCCAATCAAGAATTAATTCCGGTATTGATTCCTTGAATTGATCATTGATTCAAAAGATAGGTTCTTTTATCTTGAATAAATTGGTTATAGTTGTTGAAGATCCGTCCTTTAACAACCAATCTTTTCTTACTTTTTCGATAACTTTCGGATCTGTCCTATGAGTTATTTCTCTAATTAACAAACACAACCTTCGGATCCGTCCTATGAGTTATGTCTATTAATTGCATTAAGGTTCAAAAAGACCCAATTACTAACCAGTAAACCCGAAAATGCCTTGTTTATTTAAGCTAGATTATATATTTTCATAACATACAATCTAAGGCGTTGATTACCTTTCGATGTTGTTATTTGTCACTTGAATTAGAACAATCAACAAAAGATTAATTATTCTAAATGACTATATATTGAATTCAACTATTAAACAAAAGGCCTCTTGTCTAACAATTCAATTCAATAATATAATGAAGCATAGAAAATATATAAATACTCAAGAATAAAAGAAACAATAAAATTACCGGAACCTCACAATTGTTGGAATCAAACCTTAATTAAACTTGATTGGAAAATAAAATTTAGCTAAATGCTGAGCGAAATCGGTGTGTGCAAAAGTGTCAAAATATAGCTCAAACTCACACAAATATACACCTAAACCTCACTTAATCAATTGTAGTAAAGTATAGGGATCATTTTCCACAGGGAAGGGGACAAAACAAGAATTTAAATGCAACTAATTATTTGCTATCTATGTGTCTTAAAGAAATGATTTAGAAAGTGATATTTAAATAACTAAAACAACACCATTGAAACAAAGAGAAAAACACACAAATGATGAAGGAGGGTGATCCCTGGATTCAATGCAAAGGTCGGCTATTTTGACTCCTATGGGCAACCGAGTGTAAGGCATCTTAACTAAGTGGCTACATCCGTTCACTCCAAATCTCCTTTCGGTCTCATTGAAATTATAGAATGAGGAATCTCCTTTCGGTCTCATCCCCACCTAGAGCACATTAGCGCCTATGGCTTCCACACAACTCTAATGCACAATTCTAACCCTAGATGTTTTAGCCAACTACTTCACATTCCCTAGTTCAAGTGTTTAATCTAAGAAAACCACCTATTTTTCACTCCAAATCTCCTTTCGGTCTCAATGGAATTAAAGAATAGAAGATCTCCTTTCGGTCTCACTTCTACCTTTGCACACTAAAACCTATGGCTTCCACACAATTTTAGTGCACAATTAATCTCATATGGTAGTTGTTTCTTATCTCAAACACCTCAATTTAGAGAATGCTAGGTAGTTTTTCCCACTTTTTGGTCTAAATTCATGCATATTCTAAAACACACACGAACACCAAGAACACACACTAAATGTGGCCATCATTCATTGCATGTCAATTCATTAAATACAAGTAGAAAAACTTCAATTAATGCAAGCCCATCACTCTACAACCCACAAGGAATCAAAATAAACCTAACCCATACATCAAACACCAAGAATCACCCAAGACAATTTAGCCACTCATGGCTTCAAGCAAATAACAACCACAAGGAGATATAGCCATTAAAAGCACAAGGAATTGAAAGAAAATACTTCCCTTAATCAAAAGAGTGATGATTCCAACCAAATCCAAACACCTTACAAGCCAAAACAACACCAAAGATTGAAGTTTGCATGAGCCACAAGGGCCAAATGACACTCACGGGTGTGAGTTGAGGAACAAATGCAAATATGTAAAAACTAACCCTAACCTACTCTACTTTTCTCTTGTTTCTGCAGAAAATGGGGTATTTATAGACATAGGGATGTTGGGGAACATTTGTGAGGCTTCAAAAACTTGTGGGACTCAAAATGAAAAATGGAAAATTGCAGGCGGAGGTTAACCGCCGCGGCGGTCTTCCCAACCGCCGCGGTGTCTCAACTTTCTGTCCAGAATTTCTTCTTTCGCGCGTTGTTCCGATTTTGTCCAATTTTGGTCCCTTTCCGTCCCGAATTTGAAAAATCTTTCTTCATGAAAGTTTTTCCTCTATTTCTTAGCTTTCCATAGCATTTTGAATAATCTCATTTGGATGTCTGCATCAAGAGTTATGAGCTCTGGAAGATGGCTGATTTTTCTCCCTGTTTGCCTCTTCTTTGGTTCTGCCTTGTTTTGCTTTTGCCCAGTTTTGGTCCATTTTCTTTCGGAATTTGAGAAAACGTTCTTCATGAAAGTTTTAGCTCTCTTTCTCATCTTTCCATAGCATCTTTAATCACCTCATTTGGACATTCTCATCAAACGTTATGAACTCCCGAAGATAACTGGTTTTTAACCCCTTTTTTCCTACAAAACCAATAAAAGATGAGAATCACAAATATAATGTGATTTTTCTAATAAACATGGCATATCTCAATGAAATCTATGCAAAAGCGTGAAAAACACATATATAAGTTTATGAATATTTGATTCTCATCAAATACCCCCAAACTTGAACCATTGCTTGTCCCCAAGCAATTTTCTACGCATAACAACAATATGTGAAATGTATTCATTGAGACATGCATATTCAGATTCTCATCTAATTTTATATATATATATATATATATATATATATATATATATATATATATTATTTTTTTGATAATGGCAAGTACTAGCTTAATTAGGCAACCACTCGTCGCCCCATTCCACCGATATATATATATATATATTATTTTTTTGATAATGGCAAGTACTAGCTTAATTAGGCAACCACTCGTCGCCCCATTCCACCGAACAATGCATATTGAGAGTTTTAAGAAATGAAAACATCTTAACGTCTCCGAGTTAGACAATTTCGGCACGTACTAATGCAATGCATGACCCTTTTCTTTCTTGTTTTTCTGTACTAATGTTCACACATTAAATGATGTGTGTGTGTGTGTGATGGAGGTAAATGTTCATGAACAATGCAATGCAAGAACTGAGTAGAGGTCACGAAATCGTGCCACTAGTGTGCCCTAAAGTTGCATAGAAAATTTTCACTTCTTTGAAATCCTTAAGACTCTTTATTCCCTCTTTCCCCTAAGTTGTCATGCTACCATCTAGGCAATCTTAATCACATTTAAGCAACCATCATGACATTATACTTAGGGTACTTCCTCACTCATTTACAAATTTTTTTTTTTTTTTTGCCAAGAGTTTTTTTTCGGCTTTTTATACTTCTACCACTCATACGAGTTCACTTAAGGGACATCCCCTAAGAGCATTCTCATAGCGGAGTGGCAATTATTCAACAAAACTGTAAATCTCATAAGCAAAACTAATAACAAGCCTAAGTCATCTTCCAAGTTTGTGAAGTGAAACTCTATGACTTTAGGGTGGACTAGGGGCACTACATTTACTCGCAACCGCATCATAATCAATACACTACATCTCACAAACACTCCTCATTGACGTGCACTGTAACAACACCATTTAATATGCAAAACTTTCCTCCAAATACAAGGAATCAAAAGACATGCATTACAAATTTCATGCCTATTCAGTCCAACATTTTTCTTCATTGACTAATGCTTTCATTTCTTTACTTCTCGCATGCATTTATTCGGTAAAATGTTTCTTAAGTGGTGCATATTTCAGCCATTACTAGCCAACCATTCAAAATTTCAAAAAAAAAAACAAAACAAGCAACATCTTGAATATTTCAATAAAAGCCTCAATTTAAGCCAATTTCACCCATGGAATCTCATGTATTTTCTTCCTATAAACACCCCCAAACTTAGATTACATCAAAAGCTTTAAGCTTCCACCCCCAAACTTAAGATAAGCATTGCCCTCAATGCTTCAAGAATGCATGCATGAAGGGTGGGGCGGGTGGGAAAGAAGAAATACATGTTTTCGGTTGCAAAATTGTGAAATGACTTAAAGCATGTTGCATGATTGCTTATTCACACCTCCCCCAAACTTAAGATATGTTGCATGTTAAGCACTAAAACTAGGGGGTGGCCACTTTCTTTTATCTTTTCTTTATGCCATTCCTCATGTTCTTCACCATTTTCTCTTGTGGTCCTCTCTTTTCTTTTTCTTTTGTTAATGCTTCTTGCTGCCTTTTGTCTTTGTACAGATTTCCTTTTCTTGTTTGGCTTTCTTTTTCCCATGTGAGGCTACATTTTGGAAGGACTTTCTTGGTGTCCTCATGCACTTCTTGTTTGGCTTTCTTTCTTTTTTTCATGTGAGGCTGCATTTTGGAAGGACTTTCTTGCTGTCCTCATGCATCTTTCTTCAGAAAAATAAAAAGATGGCAGCTGGTCTCCAAGCCTTCATGTGCAAATGTTTCTCTTTCACTCAAATGAAAGGTTGGCATCACATGCTGTTTTGTGCCCTTATCATTCTGTTTTCTTGTGTGACAACTTGGTGCTGTGCTCTTGTTTTCTTGTGTGAATATTGGAGAATTTTGTTGTTGATTTGCTGCTGAAAAAAATGAGGCCAGACTGCTGCACAATTAGAAAACCCGTAGCTGCCAAAATTCAGAAAAGAACTGAACCTCTTGAACCCAAGTTTCTGCCCAGATTTGGTCCCTTTGCTTCCGGAATTTGAGAAAACTTTCTTCATGAAAGTTTTTTGTCTCTTTCTCAGCTTTCCATATTATCTTGAATGATCTCATTTGGACATCTGAATCAAGAGTTATGAACTCTGGAAGATGACTATGTGCACAAAGAAACCTTGAAACTTTTGCTAAGAAAGATAACATTTTGCTTTATTTGTTAAATTTTTCCTACAAAACTCCAATATATCCATCAATAATAAAAACAATTAATATCCTTATAAACAAGCCTTTTAATCAATTAAAACACAAGAGAATTGATCCAATAAATATGCAATTATACACTCTATCAATATTTTTCCACCATAAAATTTCTCAATAATAAATTGACCTCGTTACCAAACCTTCACAGCCATTTGGTTAACAAGGCAGAGTTTTTCAAATGGAAATCAATCATGCCAATCAAAAGCTTTTTCAAAGTCTACATTCATCAAGATTCCACTTCTATTATTTTTTATGAGATAATCAACAACTTCATTAGCAATTAGAAAGCAATCTGACAATTGTCTATTTTCAAGAAAGCGAACTGATTGGATCCTATAACCTCGCTGATCACCCCTTTCAACCTTAGTGCTAATACTTTAGCAAGAATTTTATATATGCTCCCAACAAGGCTTATAGGTCTGAAATCCTTTAAGTGCATTGGATTTTCTATTTTTGGAACCAAAGTAATGAATAAGGCGTTCACTGCCTTGTCAAAAGAATTTGTTTCAAAGAAGCCTTCCAAAAAAGAAATCACATCGGATTTCTCTGAACCCCAATGGTGTTTAAAACAATTCATATTGAATCCGTCTGGCCCAGGCGCCTTATTGCCATCACACATCTTAATTGCTTCCCACACTTCTGCTTCAGAAAATGGAAGTTCAAGGTTGTTCCTTTGGACATCAGAAATTCTTTTGAATTGACATTCTAAGTCCACTACTCCAACTACTGTCACCCTGTTGTAGAAATCCTCATAGTACTTTGCAATAACATCTTTCAACTCATTAGGCTGTGTTACTCTCCTTTTATCAATGGCCAGAAAATTGATATGATTCGCCCGTCTCCTTGAGGAAAATACTTAGTATTCCTGTCCCCTTTCTGTAACTATTTACATCTTGACTTCTGCATCCAGGCTCTCTCTCCACATGTTCAGACAGTGATCTAGGCAGTACTCGTTGGACCCACGAAGGAAACATTGCAAGAAATTCACTCGAAAGTAAGAATCTATCCAATCTGCTTCTAGCTGGAGTAATCCAATTGTTTCCCCAAGTGTATTGACCACCTTGCAGAGGTAGATCTATGAGCTGCAAGTTTTCTATGAAGTCATTAAACTCATTCATGGCTGACCAATTTCCTGTATGTCCACTCCTTTCCGCTAATGTTCTTGTGACATTAAAATCACCATCGATGCACCACGGCACTGCCCAGTTTGTCACCTTTCTATGTAACTCACTCCAGAGGACTCTTCTTTCAATATTACAGTTTGGGGCATAAACATTTCCAAAAGCACATTTGAAGTTTGTTCCCTTCAATTTGCCTTTAATCAACAAAAAACATTGCTCTGTGATTACTTCCTGACATTGGAAGAAATCCCCGTTCCAGATCACAGTTAGACCCCCTGCTCGCCCTATGGAAGGTACCCACTCAAAATTGTAGTCCTTACCTCCCCAAATATGGCCGTTGAGTCTAGCATCATTTTGCTCCAATTTTGTTTCCTAGAAGAGACCCATACCCAGCTTATGCCTTAAGAACTAACTTGCATACAGCCCTTTTTTTCTCACTAGCTCCTAAACCCCTTACATTCCAAGATAGTAGCTTCATAATAAAACAGAGTACATAGATCAAAAACTGAAGGAAAGTTAGAGCTTTCCAGCTCTTGCCTCTCGTTGTTCTTCTTCTAGTCTTCCAAATTGCTCCACCATAGCTTCTTGATCTAGCTTGAAGACAATCACCAGTTGAGAGCTCACCTCCCATGTTGTCAAAGCTTCTCTTAGGATGTTGTTGTGAAATGCAATATCCTCGTCTGAGAGAATGAAGTCATTCAAATCCTTAATGGCCGCAGTTCCTGAATGTGTTTCTGGAAGCTTCCCTTGTCTTGTGTAATATGGTTTACTTTTATGGGCTTCAACCGACTTTAGGACTGGACTGGCACTACTACTCAATTCTTCCAACACCACATAATTGGGAGTTTTATTACCTGGGCCTTCATTACATTCCACTTGGGCAAAAGGCAAAGCCATGTCTATTATGTTGACCACTGACTTTAGGACTGGACTGGCAATACTACTCAATTCTTCCAGGACCACACAATTGGGAGTTTTTTGGCTTGGGCTTTCATTAAATTCCACTTGTGCTTGGATGGGTAAAACTACGTCTGACCCAACTATACCAAGAACCCCTTTTGACTCCTTAGCTATTGGCTCTTCTCCTGCATGCTCAGACTGCAAACCAGCTCCTTCTGTCCTGTTCACTGTTGTTAGCTGTACTATATGTGCCGACCTATCACATTGCACGTGCTCCAAGTAGGATAGGACGTTGCCTTGCTGATTTGAATTTTCCATGCCACCCTTGAAAATTATCCTTTCTGCTTCCTCAAACTGTACAAACCTGTGGCTCCCTTTACCATCGTTCTCAAGCTGTTATGGTTCTCCTTGATTAAATGAACTGTCTTCCTGCTTGTCATCAAACTCGCTCAAACCTGGTTCAAAGTCTTTCCCCTTCAGCTCTCCAACTTGTTCCAAATTGGCAGTTTCAGTATGGATGTGAATAACAGCGGCACACCCATTTACCAAGATCTTGACACTACCAGGGATCAATGTATCCCAATCCGTTGCAATAAGGATTCTTGCAATACCCAAATTTGGTCTCTTTGCCGTGCTTTCTTCGACTGATAACACATTACCCCATTTACTTCCAAACTTCAAAAAGAAGTTAGGATGCCATATAATCAGTGGCACATTGCTTAAGCACAACCAACAGAACTTCATATTAAACTGGTCGATGGCTCCCATAGTTTAAGAGTCAAAAACCAAGAAGATAAAACTTCTTTGTTATTTTAAGTCCTGCGTCCATTGCTTCTTTATTGTCAAAAGTAATCACCACTGTTCCACCATGGAAGTTAACTACAGGAGAAAACCCAATAGATGCTAATAGAGATTGCACCTTTGCTGGATTGATCAGAGGCCTCAACTCTCCACAGGCAGACTGATTCAACCATTCCATTTCGACCACTGGGATAGGAATATCTGTGCACCAGACCTCCTTGGATTCTTTTGACTCCTTTTCTAGATGCGGTCCTTCTGCAATGGTTTCCGGAACCATCTCTTCCTTAGATTCAGGGACCACAAATGAGCAATCCGAAGACTTCTCATGAGATCTAGCTTGGTGAACCACGTCTTTATAGAGCCTGCCGTCCCTTAAGGATGTCCTACTTATCAGGCGAGGCATCCTGGAATGATGCTTTCCCTGACCCACCCCTCTGGCCCTGTGCTTATCTCCATTAGCCTCCTTGACGTAGATAGTTACTCCATCAATCCTACGCCGGTTACTGAACTTTAGTGCCTCCCGCATTTCTTCAGCTGTTTGGAATCTGACGAAAGCGTATGTTCTTTGACTCTTAGAGTACATTTGAATGTAGACATCCCTTACCTCTCCATAAGCGCTGAATATTTGACTCAACACCTCCTTCGGTACCCTTGAGCTTAGGTTGCTGACAAAGATGGAGAAAAAGGAAGCTCTACTTGACGTCCAGTCTTTTCGCTCAAGCTGGATCCTCCTTTGGAACTGAGAACTGCGCCGATCATGAATCGCCATGAGACAGAGAGAGCCAGTTACTGTTCAAATAAATCTCTTGGTCCACCTGCAACTTGCCAAACCAGTCCTCATCCAATATACTGATAATATACCAACAAAAATTCAAACAATGTTTTCAAATCCAAAAACTTATTTGTTTAATAAACATTTCAAGGAAATTTTTGATGCTATACAAAAACCTTATAAGAGATGACTTGCAACTATTGCAAATTGGGTGCATCTTAAAAACAAATGGAGTTGGTACAAGTATACCATAACCATAGTTATCAGACTCGGACCGATCGTCCACTCGGTCGAGGTTTCGGGTCAACGGGTCAATGGTTCAACCGGTGAGTCACTGGTCGAACTGGTGGGTCAATTATAAAATTAATAAAAAATAAAAATAATATCAAAATATTAAAAAATATATAAAATATTTTAAAATTAATTATAAAATTAATAATTATGTTATTTGGTATCTTTTTTTGTTATAAAAAAATAAAAATAAAATTAAAACTTAATATTAATATTAAAAAATTATTAATATATTTTTTTAAAGATAAATTATAAATATATTATTATTTTATATTTATATTACATTTAATAAAATCAAATCTTGTAGCAAAAATAGGCAAAGTGCATGTCAATTTGTAGAGAAAAATATTTTATACTTGTTAGTAAAATTTGTTTTTAAAAAAAGAAAAAAATAAGTGAAATAGCCTTTGGAAATAGTTGTTATTTTTTTTTTTTGGTTTGAACAAATGGCCAAAATGACGTCGTTTTGGCCATTTGTAAAAATAAAAAATAAAAAAATACAAAGACCGGACCGGATGGCTTGACTCAGACCAGTCTGGGGTCCGGTTCACCAGTTCACTGGTTGAACCGGCCGGTCCGAGCCGAGTTTTATAACTATGACCGTAACTAGCTTTTTTTTGTCCTTGTCGGAAGGCTTTTGCTCCCAACAATCCACTGTAGCTGCGTGCGACTTACGTTGCGAAAACGGTGCGAATCGTTGCACTGTAACTTCTGTAGCTACAGTGCAATGGTTCCAAATTTGAAATTTTTTTTTTAGGTATTGCCGTCTCTCCAGCCGGTAGTAGTCGCATCGTCTAGCTATTCAATGATTTGCGGCAGTAGTTCGGCGGCGGTGCTATTCAATGTCTGCAGTTTGGCTTTTACGCATCGGCATGAGATGATAGTTAGAGATTAAATTCTAGTTTCTTTCACCACAAGCCATTTGTAATTGGCCAATTGAGTTGCGAAGTATCATTTTTGTATAGTATTAGTGACCCGATATAACCGGGCTTTTGTATTTTTGGTTGATCCTAGGTTGTCTAGGCTTTCAACCCGTGCCGCTTTGCGGCTTTTGTCCCGCTCTGCGGGTGGCTTTGCCCCTTGAGGGCTTTTTGCCCCTTTGAGGGCCTTTGTTTTCCTGGGTTATAGCGCTGTTTTCAGTAGCGACACCACGAAACTCTCTAAGCCTTGCAGCTCTGTATATTGGCCATTGTGCTCTTTTATTAATCTACTATCGTTTCAGTAAAAAAAAAGGTACAAGTATACCATAAACATTTGATTAAATACTGATAGAGTGTATAATTGCATATTTATTGGATCAATTCTCTTGTGTTTTAATTGATTAAAAGGCTTGTTTATAAGGATATTAATTTTTTTTGTGATTAATGGTTAGATGAAGCATTTTTCCTAAAGAATGTAGCCTCACAAGACAAGTGGCACAAGAAAGACACAATTGAGGCCACCAACAAAATGTTGGCCATTAAGGAAAGCAAAGCCATGAATTAAGGAAAGCAAAGCCATGAATTAAGGAAAAGAAAAGCCTTGAATTAAGGAAAGCAAAGCCATGAATTAAGGAAAAGAAAAGCCTTGAATTAAGGAAAGCAAAGCCTTGAATTAAGGAAAGCAAAGCCATGAATTAAGGAAAAGAAAAGCCATTAATTAAGGAAAAGCACAACCAAATGTCTTGAATCCTTGCCTATAAATAGGCAAGGCTTGGAGACAATCAAGGCATCCCATTTTTAGGCTTTCCTAGTTCAATAGAGAGGAAAACAAGGTTTGGAATTCTCAAGTCACAATTCATCCTTTCATGGAGTGAGCTACGGCCGAAGAAGACGAGAGCCGCACGGGATCGACAAAAAGGGCAGTCATTTGATTTTCTTTGTATTTTCTTTTAATTATGTTTAGCTAAATTTTTATTTTCCAATCAAGTTTAATTGAGGTTTGATTCCAACAATTGTGAGGTTCTGGTAATTTTATTGTTTCTTTTATTCTTGAGTATTTATATATTTTCTATGCTTCATTATATTATTGAATCGAATTGTTAGACAAGAGGCCTATTGTTTGATAGTTGAATTCAATATATAGTCATTTAGAATAATTAATCTTTTGTTGATTGTTCTAATTCAAGTGACAAATAACAACATCGAAAGGTAATCAACGCCTTAGATTGTATGTTATGAAAATATATAATCTAGCTTAAATAAACAAGGCGTTTCTGGGTTTACTGGTTAGTAATTGGGTCTTTTTGAACCTTAATGCAATTAATAGACATAACTCATAGGACAGATTCGAAGGTTGTGTTTGTTAATTAGAGAAATAACTCATAGGACGGATTCGAAGGTTATCGAAAAAGTAAGAAAAGATTGGTTGTTAGAGGACGGATCTTCAACAACTATAACCAATTTATTCAAGATAAAAGAACCCATCTTTTGAATCAATGATCAATTTGAGGAATCAATACCGAAATTAATTCTTGATTGGAAGCTTCTTCTTATTAATTTTTCCTCATATTTTTAGTTGGTTATTTAATTTGTTTAGTTGTCTTAATTGATTCTTGCTTAGTTTCATAATACAAAATCCCCCCTTCTTTATTTTATTTTGTTCAAGGAATAAATCTAACCAATCTCTGTGGATTCGACCCTCTCACTGCTATCTACAAAGCTTAGCCCAGAGAAGGATTATTTTTGGTGGCTTCGACACCCATCAAATACCATCCTCAAAAAATTGGTATTAATTGGCCATATATGCAAATTACGAGTTTTGCTAGTAACACTTCAAACTCTCATTTATTTAGATATACTAACCAAAATAATAAAACTAAATTAGCTAAAACAATTGTTGTGGAATATTTATCATTTAATTTGTTGAGAAAGTGAATATTATAAAAATATCATCAAAATGCATTAAATATTCAAGCCAAGCATATGTTTAAGACACTTATCACATGTCAACTAGAAAAACATTATAAAAATGAAAAAAGGAAATTGATTGATATTTTTTTTCAAATTTAGATGATTGTATGTCAATATTTTCAGTTATTTGGTGTGTTTATTGGCTATATTATCATTACATGGTTATAACTTGTTATTGAATTGATAATAATTAATTATTACAAAAAAGAATAATTGCTTTTAATATATTTGATGAGAGTCATAGTGCTATTAATATATTCAAATTAACTAATGATATTTTAAATGAATATGGTTGACCAAAAATAAAATTCCAATTGGCTTTCACAATGATTCTATTAATATTAAGTCTATTATATATCTACAATCATTTTGTGAAGTAACATTAGATGGTAAATTTTTGTGTATAAGGTGTGTATATATATTATATTTTAAATTTAGCTATTAAACACAGTTAAGAAAACATTTGACTAACATTTTCAACCTCTTAAAAAGGCACTTTCCTATTTGATCTCATGCCCATCTATAAAGAAAGAATGAGTAAGATTTTGTTTAACTAATGGAAGAAAATATACAAAATTTCAATATGATGTCCCTCGTCAAAATCTTATGACGAAAATATAATATTATTTTATTGTTCTACGAAATATAGTATTTTGTTATGTAATTTTTTTTTATGACTTATTATCAACATTATGAATTACATTCAAATTATTGGACTTTTTTTCATGCCCATCTATAAATATGCTTAAAAAGAATTTTTAAAAATGCTACTTTTGTTTGTCTGGGGTCCATTATCCTATAAAGTTAATACCTTGTGTTAATTTGAAAATGACACCATTTTGTCACGTAATGTTACTAATATGATGTAAAAATAGCTTGTATATTATTAAAACAAATCTTGCACGTATATTTAATTATTTTGATTTTTTTTCTAGTGTTAAATTTGACGGAATGAAATGCAATCTAAAAGGTTATTATGAGATAATAAATAAATTTTATACATATACCAGTGCTAATATAGAAATTATTATATAGAAGTATATATATGAGACTAAATATTTTGCTAGTAAATTACATAATGAAATTTCTTCCACTTTTGGTCATCAAATTCCTAGTACCAATGGTGGTGGTAATAGTCAATAGACTACTTCTAGTATCAATAGCATCCCTTATGGTGGAAAAAAAAAATCGTTTCATACAATAAAAAGGCAAAAGGGTGGTAGAAGTACAGAACTTAATGTATATCTAACCACTATTTTTGTATTTAGTTGTAATAGTTAAAAGAAGGAGTTTAATGAGCTAGAATAGTGGAAGCAAAAGTTATAAACTTATTCGATCCTCTCTCTCATGGTGAACTATATCGTAACAGTCCCAAAATCAATGGTATAAGTTAAAACTATTTAGTACTAGTGAAATTATTTTGGATGAGGTACCTATGTATTTGAATTCAGAGTTTTTAGAAGTTCAAATACTTGTACCTAATTGGCAAATGGCACTTTGCCTAATTTTCTAAAGAGATGGATACAACTAATAACAGTAAGCAACAAGTCTATTATGAATGCTGAAGAAGATGACAATGGCCATAGTTTCCCTATTTTAGAATAGTTTTCAAAAATTTCTTATTATACAATTTCTATTTTAATATAAGTGTTTTTCATTGTATCATTTATAATTTGTTTCCAAGAATTATGTAATTTTTTATCTTAGAAACAAATCTTAAAATCTTAAAAATATAGATAAAATATAGGGATAATATATTAAAATGTCCTGAACTTAGGTGCTTGTAACCGTTTTGACCCAATTTTTCAATTGTAAGAACACGATACATGAACTTTTCAATTTGTAACAATAGTGGCCTTTGACTAAAAAAAGACAAAAATACCCTCCTTAATAAAGTATATAGTTTAAAATTTTAAAATAAATTTTTAAAAAGACAAAAAAGATAAATTTTAAAGAAAAAAAATTAATAAAATTATTTACACTATATAATAAACTTTTTTAAACTAAAAAATAAAATTTAAAGATGAAAAGTTAATAAAATTTAGAGACAAAATGACAAAAAAATTGAGGTTAAAAAACAAAGTATCTGTAAAAAAAAATAATTTTGAGGTTAAAAAACAAAGTATCATATAATACATTTTTGTCTTTTTGCATTAAAAATTTTAACAAAATTTTGCATAATTTTATTAAGTTTTTATCTTTAAATTTTCTTTTAAAAAGTTAATAGAAAAATTAAACTATATCAATTTTTTGTCATTTCTATCTTTAAGGAGGGTATTTTTGTCCTTTTTTCAGTCAAAGGCCACTATTGTTACAAATTGAAAAGTTCATATATCGTGTTGTTACAATTGAAAAATTGGGTCAAAACGGTTACAAGCACCTAAGTTCAGGACATTTTAATATATTATCCCTAAAATATAATCACTTCTCATTTTCATTTTTAATTCTAAGTGTAAATTTTTCTTTTATAAATTACATTTTTTTTTACAGCTTCTAAGTCTAATATATTTGTTTTACCACTTTTAAGTTTAATTACTCCATCCGTCCCACAATCCCACAAAAAGAGTCTGGTTTGGTTTAGGTATAACTTTTTTATTAATTATTAGGTGTAACACATTTAATGCATAAATTAAATGTATAATTTTATATTTTTATCCTTACCTTTTAATTGTGAGTATACACCATTATTATTAGTAAGGGTATTTTAGGAATTTAGTTTGAAAGTGGACTCCTTTTTTTTTTTTGGATGGAGAGAGTATATTTTTTACAAATCAAAATTTAAATGTTCAAAATATAAATAAAATAAATTCTCTTTTATCTTTATTTTTAATTCTAAGTGCACGGTCTATTTTTTTTTTTTAATTACGTCTAAACTATAATGTTATATTTGTTTTACAAGTTCTAAATCGAAGTAATATTTTCAAAAACAAATTTGAAAATTTGAAAATACAAATAAAATGTGCTCTTTTCTTAACTTCATTTTGAATTCTAAGTACAAGTTCTATTTTTTTTCCCTAAGTCCAATATATAATATTATATTTGTTTCACAACTTCTAAATCTAAGTTATATTTATTCAAAATAAAGTTTACCATCTTCAAAATATAAATAAAATATATTCTACTATCACTTTCATTTTAATTTCTAAGCATAAGTTATATATATTTTCAAAGTCTCAATTATATTTTCCTTATAACGTCTAAGTTTAACTTATATATTTTCATAAATGGAACTAAAGCCAAACCAAAACTGAACCATGAATTGGCAATGTAACTAAACGAAACTGCTCTCTTCCCTCCTCTCACCCCCTCATAGTTCAATTCTAAAATTATAGCCACACCTATTTGCATGTAATATTTTGTAATTCACCAACAAAAAAAAATTAAGAATAAACTTATCTTCTCTAATCAACAAACCATTACGGTAAAATATGAAATGAAAAAAGTATTCCATACTTTCATTGGATTTTTATTTTTGGTGCAACAAATCAATTACATAATTTTTTTGTTCCCCTATTTATAGATAGTCTATGTCCTTCCAAAATTACAAATGATAGTTATCTCTAGATGCAGTGAATGTATAGAATATTTTTTGAAATAAAACATAAAAATTTATAATAACCAAACATTAAGCATGCACAGTCCAAAAGGTAAAAAGTAGCTCCATACAACTTTTCAAATTAAAAAGAGTAAAAAAAAAACAAAAATTTAGACACTGTACTTTCTCAAATTTCTAACTTTAATCATTATACTTTTTTTCTTTTGGTCAAAACAAGTCATTGCAATTATTAAAAGCATTTAAATGTGATAACCCCATTAAGTTCCTTCATTGAAGTAGATTGAAAAGTGTTAAAAGACTATTTTCACACTAATATAATATTAAAAATTTTAAAAGAGCTATTTTCTTTCTAACCCAGCACCACCCATCACTATTACCACCACCACCACTACCACAATTCTATTCTATTTGTAGTTATCTTCATCATGTCGATAGGCTTCACCAATTTATCATCTCAATATATGCCAATTATTCGCCTATTCAAAAAAAGACAAAAGGGTAAGGAAACCTAGTGAAATTAAAGGAGAACTTTTCACCATCAATGCTGCTAATGGTGTTTGCAGAAGCAATTACAAATTTAATATTCTTGATTCTTCTAGGTTTTAGTTGCAAAGGTAAACTTTTTAAAGGTAATCCACCGAGGAAAACACTAGAATTGGGTTCTACCAACGATGAATGATGCAATAATATATTGGATTCAATGAGGGCATATAATACCCCAAAAAAATTGACTTTTATTTAATAAGCGGGGTAAATATTAAATATGCTATATTACAAAGGACTACTTGTAAAAAAATAAAATAAAATATTTAATTAGGCAAACAATTGTTGTACAATGTGTTTTTGACCTTCTAAATTTTCAATGAACAGAAACAGTGCTGACAAATCAAATGGGCAACGAAGAAGGAAAATTTTCATCACAAAAAGAAAATATCGGTAATTATGATCATCTATTTGTGCATATATTGCTAGTTCAATTGAATATGAAGGTTTGTTAAATTCTAGGGTTACAATTTATGAGGATGGAATTGTTTATTTTTGGATTAAATGGGATTTTTAAGCTGTATTCTTGCAGAATAATTGAACGGATTTAGTAAGTAAATTCATTAATGAAAACAGAATGCTTGAGGGGTGGCTGCATATGGATGCCATGAGTGAAGCTTCGACTTCCAAGAAGAACGAAAAAAAATAGAAAAAAGAATTGCGACAAATAGAAGTTTGAAGCTAAAGGGATAAAATGGTGCATTTCTTTTAGCACTACAAGAAAATTGATCTTTAATGACCATAAAGGCAGTGACAACAATATTTTTAGTCACCAAAAGTAGCATTTAGCAATAAGAAAAGTGTAGTCACAAAAAGTTGTTCACAAATGTATTCATTCTTGACCACGCGAAAAAGTGGTCACCAAGTGATCACTAAATGATAGCCTTTAATGACGAGAAATAAAAAGTGATTACTAATTGTTATAGTGTGAAATAGATAACCAAAAGTTGACCACATTTAATGACCAGTATTGGTGATGACAATTCCATTTATCACGAAAAAGTTACAAAATGTGTTTTGGTGACCAAAAAAATCGTCACTAAATTTATGACTTTTAGTGATAATGTTTTGTAGTTACTAAAAGACTATGATTGGGCTAACAATGAACCTATCATTGGGCTTGCGTTGGTTCGGTTTACAAATTAATTGGGCTTACAAATGGACCTATGATTGGGCTAACAAATTAGTATAATTGGACCTAACTTTATATTAATTGGGCTTATATTATAAGAAATAAGGTTTGGGCTAAACAATTTTTTTTATTGAGTCAAACTTAATTAATTTGCATTATGACACTTAATTTTCATTAATTGTATGTTGACACCCTAATATTTATACATTTGCTATATAATTTTACTTAAAGCACATAATCATTTAGCATTAAAATACACTATTGATTAATAGCCTTATTTGACCAAGAATTATGATTGGGTTAAACAATTTATTCATTGGACTGAAGTTAGTTAATTTGTATTATGACTCTTAATTTTTAGTAATTGTACTAAGACACATAATACTTATGAATTTGTCCACATAATTTTACACTAATAAAAAAAAGCCTTCTTTGATTGCCACCACTTATATAATGATTAGAATTGTTTGGCTAAAGATAATAATTGGCTATGTAATTTATTCATTGGGCCAAATTTAACTTTTTTAATTTATGGCTCCTAATTTCTAATAATTGCACAAATACACCCCAATATATCTGAATTTGCCTACATTATTTAAAGCTCATGATTTGTCATCCTATGATGTGGGAAATCTGAATATATGTGAAATATCATTAATTCAAATACATAAATTTGAATTTTTGGTGTATTATAAAATTGAATTTTCTAGTTTAAAAGAATTTTTAATTAAGAAAATATTTGGACCAAAAATAAAAATACTTATAATCTTTTTATTCATATCTCTATATATAAAGTTTTAGTGTATAATAATATTAAATATAGATATATAAAATATTTGTTTTGGTGTGTGATGAAATTAGACATTATAAATTTTAATAACAAGATATGTATTGAGCCATATTTTATTTGATGAAATAAAATATTTTGGCCCACATTGATTGCCCACAACTTATATAATGGTTGGACTTATTGGGTTAAAAATAATGATTGGATTATGTAATTTATCCATTGAGCAAACTTAACTTTTTAAATTTATCCCTCTTAATTTTTTTTAATTACACTAAGACACCTTAATATATATGAATTTGAATATATTATTTTACTTGAATAGAGTCTTTTTAGATACACAATCAATTAATTATGATTGGATTTTTTGGGCTAACAATAATAATTGGACTAAGCATATCATTCCTTATACCCAACCTAGGTTACTTATATTATGCTCTTAATTTCTAATAATTGTACTAGGAGTTATAATCTTTTAATTCATATCTTTATATATATAGTTTTAATGCATAATATTATTAAATATAGATATATAAAATATTTGTTTTGGTGTGTGATGAAATTATAAATTATAAATTTTAATACCAAGATATGTATTGGACCATATAAGTAAGGATTTGATGAAATAAAATATTTTGGCCCACATTGATTGCCCACAACTTATATAATGATTGGACTTATTGGGCTAAGGATAATAATTGGATTATATAATTTATCCATTTGGCCAAGCTTAACTTTTTAAATTTATGCCTCTTAATTTTTATTAATTACACTAAGACACCCTAATATATATGAATTTGCCTACATTATTTTACTTCAAGAATTGAGTCTTTTTTTAGATACACTCTCAATTAATTATTATTAGATTTCTTTAGCTAAAAATAATGATTGGACTAAACATATTCTTCTTTATGCCAAACCTAACTTGCTTATATTATTACTCTTAATTTCTAATAATTGTACTAGAACACCCTGAAATTTTATTGGTCCATATAATTATACTTTAAGAACACATTCTTTTTAGTAGTACAATACAGTATTGATTAGTACTAATTTGCTTCTTTGGTTCAGAATAACAATTGAACTAAATATATTCTTTATTGGGTTGAGATTTATTAGCTTATTTATATTATGGTTCTTAATTTAAAATAATTATACTAGAATACCTTGAAATTTATGAATTTGCACACATAAGTTTTGTTACTATTAAAATACACTATCGGTTAATGGTAATCAAAAGTTTTGACATTTATTACAACTATATTTCTTTATAAGCAAATAAGGAATACAAAGTATATAGTATCAAACTAGTTACAGTCACTAATATAATATTATAATCAAGTAGGGGTTGATACATGTACATATATAGTTAGATGTTCAATGTATAAAAAAAGTAGTAAATACTTATACAGTTATACTCTATTTGTCTAAAAAAATAAGTTTGGTTTCATCAGTATACAACTTTTTATTTATAGTCAACCAAATAGAAGTATAACTAATTTTATACCATTAATTTCCTCATTAAGGGTATTATATATCAATACACCATTTAATGTATTCTATCTCATTAAGGTATTTTGGAAATTTTGTTGAAAAATCAATTTTGACTTTTGAAACTATACTATTTTTTGTGACAAAAACTTTTTTTGAAATTGCTTTTTTTTTTTGGACAGAGAGAGTATATATATATATAGTTAGAACTAAAATCTATAATATAAGTAGTTAATACACATATATAGTAGTTATGTAGTTATAATAAAAGTAATTGTTACAAAGCATAAGTAGTTTAGTGCATATATACACATACTTTTAATATACATAATTTCTTCAATCTCAACATGAAAATGTAAATATTATTTTTTTTCTCCAAATTATTTTTAGAAATAATTTCACTTTAGCCAGTTAATAACTAATTAGCATTTCAAAATTAAAAATTTAAAAGAAAATTTCAAATAAGAATTTTATTAAATCAACATAGTATTATAGAGTAAAAAATTGATTACTGCCTAAAAAAAGTAAATTTTTTTTAATAATTAATAATTGAATAAAATGTTTAAATGCTTAAAAGATGAAAATGAATTTAGGTACGAGAGAAAAGCCAGAGGCACTCCAAAGTTTGAAAAAATTTTGGCGACGTTTACCAACACTTAAACAAAAATTCATCTAACACTTCCATCTCTTAGCAACGTTTTCTACCCAAACTTTACACTCCAAACGCTATCTCTCCCAAATCATTTTACACAAAACAGCTTGTGAAACCCTAACACTTCTTTCTCAATCAGCGGCCATTGTAGGCGTAACAAGGGTTGTAGGCCAAGAATTCCTCTCTTTTTTATCCAATCGGAACTTCCCTTATCGAATTCTTAAAATCTTCGCTAGTAAAACGCTTCATTCTTCCAATCGGAACTTCCATTGTGTCCACCCATTGCCACTGCCCTCCTCCTCCTCAAGGTTATTCATTCTCTATTATCCTTAACTACTGTCCAAATTTTTCTTGTCCTTGCCTTCTAGTTATTTCTGGCCAAAATAACATGATTTTTTTTCCAAAAACAAAAAATAAAAATTGCTAAACCGCAACTTGTCCAAGTTCTTTTCTGCTGGTATATGATTGTATATTATTTAAGTTGGTTTTTTGCTATTTAGCTAGTCATGTTTAAGTTTCCCAATTGTTTCATTCCTATTTATGCAAGCATGACATAACTTCTTTAGAGTCACCTATGGATATTCTTTTGCATAGTTTTTAATTTGTGGCTTTGTCATATATTTATAAGACAGTTCACAGTTATGTTGTCCTATATTTTGTGATTTTTGTATAGGTTAGTATGTTAATACTTAGCCATTCTTCATCCATTTGCAGATGGAGTACCAAATCTTGCTGTGGTGGAAACTGTTGACGACGAAATAGTATACAAACTTAAACCTCGATGGTATTTCTCTTATAGAGTTCAGGTCTTTTGCACTATTATTTCTAATATTAGCACTGCTGTAGTTTTATTTTACTCTTAGCAAAAAGTGTCTTAATTATTATTTAAGAAGTAGTATTAGGTGCACTATGAGTCTGTGAGTACACTAGCTATAAAGGAATTCCACTATAAAGGAGTACACTAGCTATGAAGTTCATGTTTGGAAGTTATTGTGACTCGAGAGCAATTTTGTGTTATTGTTATAAATTATAGTTGTTTGGGAATTGGTTTTAACAGAAAAGAGTTAATCTTGGAATTGGTCCATTGTTGCCGATTTGCAGTCCTTAGTCCGTCGTTGCCCAAATCTTGGAAGGCTAGAATGACAACCGTCAGCCGATTAGCAGTGCAGTTGGTCCATCGTTGCTCGTCTATATGTGTTGTACTATATGGTTTTTTTTTAATATAGCTTTGATGTCTATTTATTACGATAATGACAAAGAACCATGCAGAGCCTCTTGTACATTAGCTCTCTCAGCTGGGAACTGCCTTTAAGTTCATTAATCTGAATTATTTTTGTAGTAGCTATTATCCTGGATAAAGATATGAGAAGTTTCTTGAAGTGCAGAATATATTGTCCATTAATTTTCACTTTTTTTATTGGACACCTAGTGTTTTTGTTCTATCTGTTATCTGATAATTGTTTATATTTGTGAAGTAGTTAAATCTACTAACACTTTTCAAATGCATTTGATTGCAGTTTCTGATTTGTCTAGGATTGGACCATTATCTCTGCAGGATTTGATGCTGCAAGGGGTGATTCCCTTGGATGCTGTGATGTAAGGAATATTTTCCTCATCAGAATGCCCTTTTATTCCACCCTTTCCCTTGGAACAAGTATGATTTTTTTGACTGTTGTAGCAGTGATTGTTGGAAGATATAGTTAAAATAATAATAGTAGTAGCAGTAGTAGTAGTAGCAGCAGCAGCAGCATATACTACTATGCTACTACTACTGCTACGAATAGCATATACAAGGCATAAGAAAAGGTCACAAGTAATGGTAGTCTTTGAACTGGTTTCATTGATTTTATCATCTTTTGATAATTGGCATTTGATTGAACTGATGGACTGTCCTTTGATTGTTTGACCCCATAATGCAATTTTATAAAAGTGATCTCATCTCTTTGGCTGAAGCTACCTTATGCTTGCTTTCATATCCCTTTCATAACTCAAGTGATGTATTTTTTAACTTAGTTAATCATTTTCCTTTTTCCCTGGTTTTTCTTCTTGTCCACCTTTTAATTAGCATGATATTTGCTGCTGAACATTTTTTGCTATTTGACCTGCTAAATGGTTACTGACTTTAGTTCTTGATTGGATACCAAAGCTTTCTTTTGGGACAAAAGTTTATCATGCTTTGCTTCATTCTTCGCTGCTCTCAAACTAAGCTGAGTGAGACTCCAGCTGAACTATGTACTTACGACTGTATTTCCCAAAGAAGGAAAAGAAATAGTGGGACTTGTGTTTCTTGGATGTATTAAGCTGTTGTTTGAATTGTTGAGTGAGCTGATTGTGTTTCTCAGAGAAGGAAAAGAAATAGTGGGGGCTTATATGTTCCTTGGATGCGTTAAACTACTGTTTGAATTGTTAAGTGAGCTGCTTAAGATTGCTTTTTAGCTTTTTTAGCTTTCTTTGTGCTATCCATGTTATTTGTTGGCATTAGTAGTGGATCATGATATACTTGTGATCGTAGGATATCATTTTTGTCCCACCTCATCTAGGTGCAGAGTCTTGTCATCTAAATGCATGTGAGATAGGTGAATTAACATTTGGGAAGATCATACTCATTTTGGATTAGATGTACCTTTCCTTGCAAACGGGCAAATTTTGTTATATGCATTCTTAAAAGAAAGTAGCACATCATGTTTTGGTTGTTTAACTTACTCAAGCACATTTATTTGACCGGGGAAGAAGAGACCTCTGAGCATTCAGCTTCAGTTGTGCAGTCTTTTTTCTCCTCCATTCAGCTTGATTTAAAATGCATCTCTTGCTTCTTCCTTTAAATACTTTTGGTTTTTTTTTAAGTTAGTTGTTTGTTGTACAGGTCTTGCTTGGTGAAGTTTCTACTTGCAATATAGAGACAAGTTTGAAGAATTATGTGAGTATTTGATTAATGTTTCTGTTCTGCTTATTCATTATTGATAGTAATCATATGGTATTTTGTCAAACATATTTAGGAACCCTCTAAAGAACCATTTGACATAAATTCTGTACCAAGGGAGGTTAAGTCTTAGCCTTTTGCAGAGAAAAAAGCACCAAGCCAAAAACATGGAGTGGATGTTATTTGGATTGTTCGCATGGAGTATGATAGTTTTGGTTGGTGTTCAAAGGGTTCGTTTCGATTTTATATGACATATGATAGATAATGAAATTTTAGTTATGTACTTTTGTAGGATAAGAAATGTTGCTTTTGTTTTGGTGCATCATTAACTTTGGATGCTTATGCTTTTGTTTTTGTACATCATTAGGTTGACATTGTCCTAACTTTTCTTTCATGTAAATCATATAATTGTCATATTTTATGGAGATATGTTAGTTTTATCTATCGTTCAATACTTTATGTACAATTAGTCCCAAATAATAAATTTAATGGCAAATTAGTGAGAAAATAATGTGGTCACTAATGGTTGCTCATATGACAATACTTGACCACAATATGTAGTCACTAACTATGGTCATTTGTTCACAATTTACTGATGATTTTAGGTGGTCACAAATGGCGTTGACCTCTTTACGTTCCTTGACCACCATATGTGGTAACCAAAAGTGGTACCAATCACCATTTTTTTGTGACCATCATGTATTATTAGTGACCGAAAATGTTATGTTTTGGTGACCACTTTATGTCGTCACTAAGAGCGTGACGAATTTTTTTGGTCATTAGCTAGTACCAATTAGTGACCACCATGTGACCAACGTGTATTAGTAACCGACATTTGCCAATCACCATGTGACAACAGAATTTTGGTCACTAAATCTCATTTGTGACTACTATTATATATTTAGTGACCACTTTGACTTGTTACTAAAGGCTAATTTTTTTGTAATGTAGGTTAAGCACCTTTAGCAAAAAACAGAAATCAGTCACTAAAGTCCAAATTTGTTATAATATAGCTTTTAGCAACGAACTACGAAATTAGTCCTACGTTTGCAAGTTTTCCATGAAAGTTGAGATTGTTCTTGGGTTCTTTTAAGTTTGGAGGGGGGCAAATTTAATTAAGATATTTAGAAACATGTGTTTAGAGCTAAGATCAAATGTGTAAAATTATTTATAGGCACAAGAGGAGAAAAGCAATCTGAGTACCGACGCTAGACTTAAAACTTTCATTTTAGTATTGAGGTAAATGGCTCTAGTGCTTTCTGTAAATTTTTTATTAAATGGGTTAAATAATGATTTGTGAAAAGAAATTTATTTTATTATGTAAATGGAGTGAGCATGGTTTATTTTAGTGGATTTTTTTTTTTTGGGGTATGCAAATTGTGTTTTGGCAAATTGTTTTTATACTATTCGGTTTAATGTTATATTTAAGCTCTCGAGTGCTTGATGACCTATTAGAGGAACGTGTTCCACATTGTTATGTTATGACTTCCTCCTAGAGGAACAAAAGCTAAACCTCTATGATATAGTTGGCCTACCTAGTGGGATAAATACTAGAATTTGTACAAATTATTCAGACCAATAAATGATTTGAGATATTCATGAGTTAATCTTTTTTTTTTTTAAAGTGATGAAATTTGCTGGTTTATTTTGCCATCAGTTGAGTATATATGTATGTTTTGAAAATGGTTGTGCGTAGTTAATGGATTTGACAAAAAAAAATATGTTAACTAATTCTTTGTTTAAAGTTTCATATGTAACATGTTCAAACTTAATAGAGAGCACTATAGTTACTTACTGAGAGAATTTTTTGTTCACATTGTTATCATTGATCTTTTGCAACTAAAGATAGGGATGTTGAAGGTCGTGGAGATATGAGGAATTGCTAGAATTTTTGAGAATTTAGTCAATTTATTGAATAAGTTAATATGAGATATTTTCGACTTTCCTATATTATGGGATTATACAAGTTTTGTGTTTTACTTAATAGTCATTGACTTTTGAGTTGATTATATGAATTCTATCTTTTGGGTTTAGGCTATTTTCTAAATAACTAGTGATTGGATGTTAAAATTAAATGTATAATATTTAGTGATATTGTCGAGTGGTGGAGTTAGTTTGCTCTAGTTACTAAAGGCTTTTCAACGTTAGAGAGTTAATTCTAAAATTGTAGTTGTGTCATGCCTATTTTTGTGGCGTGATAGGGCAACTTTATGTTTACCACGGTTTTGTTCAGAATTTGACCTCACCACAAATACCACACAAGTGAAGCAACTCAACAGCTACTAGAATTTGTTTCCATTTGGATGAAGAAATAAAGATTATAGTGAGTTGGGGAGATGAATTTTTATATAACTCATAAAGAAAAGAAGAGAGAAGTGGTCGGTTGGTTTTTCCCTGAATTATCCTGTGGTCATATCTTTGATACTTGTGTTCTTCCTTAGCATTTCTACTCTCTTTACCATGCTTTATTGACTATAGTGGAGAGATGTGACTAACAAGAGCAATGTTGTCAAAATTGGATTGAAATGCCAACTTGTAAAATCAAGAGGTGAGGGTCAATCGATTGAACTGATAGTAAAAAATCAGATAATGTTATTATGATGTAATAAATATAAATTAATTATAAAAATATAACACTAATATTCAAGTGTACTAGACATAAATTTTTTTTTTTTTGTAAAGTACTAGACATAAATTTTTTTTTTTTTGTAAAGTACTAGACATAAATTATTTAATACTCTTAATGTAGTTAAATTTAAATTTAGTACAAAATGTATAAAATTTTAAGTGTATAATTGAATAAATTTGTGAAAAAAATGATATAAAACTATTTTAAGTTAAAAATATGTTGAAAATTGTAAAAATTCTCTTATACAAACATTTAAAATATTCAATTTTAAAGAATTAAAAACTTTATGACTAAAAAATAAGTTTTATAAAAATTTGGATTCAAATTATAATTTTTTGAAAAGTAAAATTACTTTTTGTAAAAATAAAAGTTTTGACCCCAATCAAATTTGGATCAATTTCGATTTTGACAGGTCAAATCAAATCTTTCACAACTGTGTTTTTTTAATAATAACATGACTATATCTATGACCAATTCTCAATCAGATTAGTTAAACTAGTTAACCCGGTTCGATTTTTACAACATGAGACAAGAGTGAATAAGACACATACGCCTTCGGGACGGGGGCCTAGTGGGCATGGTTCAAGTCTCGTTGACTAGTGGGGCAATGTAAAATAAGCGTCAAACTTAAAAAATAAAAGGAAACATATATATATATATATATATATATATATATATATATATATATATATATATTTGTTAATTCTTTTTTGAAACTTAAAAAACAGGGGGGCCGCTGGCCGTTTTTCTCCTTGTGCAGGCGATTCTTGGTGCGATCTCAGTGCGATCATTGGTTTTTTTTTTTTTTAAAGCCGTTCTATCTATAGGGTTACTGAGCTATTCATCGTCTCCGGTAGTAGTTTCCAAACTATTCAACGTGTACGGTAGTAGTTTTTGAACTATTCAATGTGTACGGTAGTAGTTTTTGAACTATTCACGTGTACGGTGTTGGTTTGGTACCCACCTTTGGTGTGCGCCTCATTTCCTTGGCGGTTTGTTCTGAACTTTGATGGTGGGGTATTCGAGATAAGACATAGCGTAAAGACTGATGGCGATTGCCGTTAATTCTTTATCGGACAGCTCTATATGGCGGTTACGGTGCTCCCGTAGAGATCAATTGGTTCGGGTTTAGTCACTGGCCTCGTTTGGTTCAGTGGTTTGTGATTTGTAACTTTGGTTCAGTGGTTTGTCACTGGCCTTGTTTAGTTAGTTTTCTTTTCCCCTGGTGTGAAAACTAACGTTTTGTCTTGCCAGTGAGCAAATGTATATTTTTGTGCATATTAATATATTTATCGTTTCGGACAAAAAAAAAATTCTTTTTTAAAACTTAAATATCTTTAAATTTGACAGAAATATAAGATATTAACTAATATGGTAATTTAATAGAGTAATTTTGTTCACATTTTTTCAAAAAGTTCAGTAACTTGTTTTAGTAAAAATATATCGATATGTCTATTGACTAAAGTTATAATTTTTTTTTTAAAAAAAATCTTTTTACTCAATTAAAAAATAATACATAAATAATTTATAGTAACCCTATATGAAACCTGCCCAGCATAAAAAGTAGAAACTTGCTGCATACTCCTTTCTTTGACCGCAATTTAAAAAATACTCTACAGAAAATACATATAATATATATTTCTACATTATTATATAGAATAGTTTATATAATAGCAGTAGATGATTGTTTTTTTTTTTTTTTTTTTTGCCCCAGTACTTAGTTTGAGTGACTCTTAGTAGCTCGTTTATGACCCAACTACATTCTTAATAATTTGTACACTTATATGGGTAAGATATACTCATAATTATATAACTTAACAATTTTAATAAGATAATTACGTGGTTTTATGAAATTTCATTATTGTTATAATTCTACAGAATTTATGACACTCCAAACAATAACAAAAGCTCATAATAAAGTTTTTTTTATATATTTTAAATACTCCAATAAATTTTCATATATTCTTTAGGTGGACATTTCCACTCATCCAATAAGCCTGAAATATTCTTTAGCTTATAATAATGACTGTTTGAACATACATAATATGAGAAAGTGTAGAGGTTTTTTGGGGTTGATTTAGTCAGGATTTGACATAATAGCGAAAATTGGCTCTAATCCCTAATAATTGAGTTGGCAAATACATTAGATTCGTTAAACATACTTGTAAATTGGAAGAGTTAAATTGGTAAAAAAAAAAAAAGGAAAATAATGTGCAAAAGTAAATCTCGAGATGCCAAAGAGGACTAAATTATTAATTCATCCAAATATCCCATTAATGGCTGGTCCTCATAACAAGCAAGCATTCTTTCCACTTTTAGATCCAATTTCTCGGTGGTCTACGTAGTAAGGTAAAAGAATTTCATACTCTTCTTTCACGAAAAGAGAATTAGAAAATTCTTATTAATTAAAACTTTTATCAAACTCTTGAAAAAAGCAATTAAAAAAAAAAAACACTCAAATGATACTACTACTACTACCCTAAATTTTTGCGAAATACAAGATAAAAGAAACAAATTCCCACTCCATTAAATTGACTTCAATCGAGAAACACAAGATTTATGATTTAAGATGGGGTACATCACCCTTTTGTTTTTTTTTTTTGGTTTTGGTTTGTATTACCTCCATCTCATCAAGAAAAACAAACCTCAAACCAGATTAACTGAGCACGAATATGATTTAAAATTAATAACTATTTTCTTAGAGTTGAGCTAAAGTACTAATATCAATCGGGTATGCATCTGATCCCTTTTGAGCACGGTATGATCTTCTCCCAACAATCACATTCGCCGCTTCAGTTGGATGAAAGGCATCCCAAAACAAATATTGATTTCTATTTGGGCATGGAGGTTGAAGGGGAAGACATGTTATTTGGCCATTATTTCTCCCAACACCACAACAACCTGCATTTGTCACGGTGAAACCTGCACAAAAGATTAAAAATGTTAACACCCCAATTATTTATTTATTTATTTATTTATTTTGGTAATAATCACATTGAGTCCTTTCCATATCATGAGATTTCAGCAAAAATCAAACTTAATTATTAAACGTACTAAGGTTATATTCTTTCTCTTTTTACTCTGAATATGGTTGTTACTTACAATAAACCAAATGAGAAAATAACAAAAGACTGAAAAATTACTTGAAAATTTTAAAATCATTTTTCAAAAAAAAAGAAGAAGAAAGTATTATTTGAAAAAAAAAATCTTCTATTAAATGCAATCCTTCTTTTGGTAAAAAAAAATTACTATATATATATATATATATATATATATATATATATCTTACTTCTAATATTTACTTAAGCAAAATGATTTTGTTTAACAGAATATTACTAAAAGTAAATAAATTCTAGAAAGCATGCCATGAGAAATTACCAAAAGATGAGGGACTGTTAATTAAATCCTGAAAAATTCCATAAGCGTCGATGTAGACAAATTTCGAGTCAGGAAATTGATTGTTGAAAGTGTCCACCATGCCCTTGAGTTTGTTATTGAACAACTGGCATGCTGAATTGATTCGGGCTACACAAGTTTTTCCGTCTGGGCTATATTGGGCCAAGGCATTTGGGCTGCATCCAATTTGACCCACTCCAACCAAAACGAACTTCCTTGCTCCATAATCATGCAGAGCCTGACAAGTGAAAAAAACAATAAGAATAAAATAAAACCAAGTAAATTTGCACAAAGAGAAACAAGGTAATATATTTGAATTTTTCATTTAACCAGCAGCGGGAACTAGTCCCTTCTTTTTTTTTTGCTCTACTTGGAGATATCCCCATGTTCACTGACCAAACATATCCCGAACTCTACTCATTCTGTGACCCACAAAAGTGCCCCGTTGCCCATTAGCGATCATATAAGGTCCCAGAAGTCATTGCGACTACGTAACCCACTAAGTCAGGCTTGGACTAATCCTCCAAAATTAGGTGAAACTATCCCAAATCTCACACCAGCAGCGGTTTTATTAAGCTCTTAATATAACTAAATTTTGATCAAATTCTATTATTCATTGTTAAAAAATTTATCAAAAAGTGTCAGAATACTCTATTGGTCTAGTGATTCACTCCCGACTCATTAAATAGTTGAAGCATATATTCTTTTGATTCGAAGCTAACAAATGTTTGTTGATTGTTTTTAATAATTTTACACAGAGGAGATAAATTACAAAAAGTTACCGTTAGCTGTTGCTGATATTGTTGGATAAGAACAGTAGCATATTGCTCAGGTGTAAATTGCCTGCTTGTAGGGTAAACAAGAGGCATGAAGTAGTTGTTAAGGTAGTCATTGCTCCCAACACCAACTGAATATATGCACCTGCTTAGGTAATCTGCAGCTGCGTTTTCATCTCCAATTATGTTCACAATTTGGTTCACGGTGTTCTTGTAATTATTTACCTGCCCACTAAAACTGGTCCTTTGACCCTAGGGGAAAATTTAGAAATAGGATCAGATTAGTTATCTCCATATGGTAAAAACAGATACCTTAGTTTTAATAATTAGCTACAACCAAAAGAAAAGGGAAAAAAATTCAAGTTAATTTAGTACCAATTGCCGGCCAGTTTCCTCTCTAATTCCGGCAGCCGCAGAAGCATAATTTACTCCTCTTAGTATGTTTTGACCTCCAGCTCTTGTGTAAGGTGGAATAAAACGATCAAAGCCCAATTGCTGAGCTGATGATGGTTAAAAAAAGATAATGGTCAGTAAAAATGGACACAAAAACAAATTAATTGAAAGGAGATTTTACCTTGGCACATAATCAAGTTTTAAATAAACATGACGAAACTATTCAGACTTAGCACAACTACTTTTTGAAATCCTACCTAAATACTGCTAGTGTAAATAACTTGAATAGTAGTATATTTATGGCATCTTTACAAGACTATTTACAAATCTTTACTCACCAAAATTTGTGAAAAAAACAGTAAATGATTGCACTGAGGTGGTTATAATGCTAAGAAAATTATAGATGGTTCAATAATTGATTGCATGCGAAGATAAGTGCATTGAATACGTTGTGGGGTTGATGGAAATTATGATATTTTCTTAGGAACATTTTGTTTCGTACGAAAGGAGTACATTGAACGGGAGAAATTTTCATTATTATTTTCTTTTTTTTCTTTAGATATTTAAAAACAAAAAATCAAAAGAAGCAAGGAAAGATTGTAACTCACCTATAATGTCGACGGTAGTCCTCCCATTACAAAACCTCCCAGTTGGTCCGAAAGGGAAGTCAATTCCATAAGGCAAGTAATTAGCTTTAGCCAAGGAATTGATATTATTGTTGTTGCCATTGTCCACAAGGGAATCTCCAAAAATGAAATAACACGGAACTTGTTGTGCAAAAACCCCATTACAGAGACTTAACACCATTACTACCTCTAAGATCCCTACTAAGATTTTCTTCAAATCACTCGCCATTACAACCAAAATCTCAGAAGAAAATTAATTGCACGAAATGGGCTTTGCAGAAAAGAGTAGAGATGCAAGGATAGTACTGAAATTAATTCGAGTACTTTATGGTAGGATTGTTTGGTTGAGTGACGATATGTAGCGGCAAGTGCGGGATATTTATACTCATTTGAAGATTTGACTTTGGAGTCGGCAAAACGATTAATTAAGAGGGTGTGCACCAATGGGATTGAGCAATTGTAACTTTTATCGGTGAGAAGTCAGTAAGATGTATTAAATTTGACGCGGATGGACCAAGTTCCCATTTCATGGTCTCAAACTAAAGAAAAAAATTTCTTTTTTTTTTTGTGTGTGTGTGTGTGTTTGTATGTGTGTAGGGAATGGCAATCTTTATACGAAATGGTAACTAACATCAATTAATTTTATGTACTTATCATATTGTTAGGATGGTTTAAAACCTCAGCTGGTTTTAGATGGAAATGAAATCTTTTTATTTAGATTTTCTAAAATAAATTTTCATGCAAATAAAATATAATTGTTGATCCAAGATTGGAATGCTCTCAATTTATTCCCAAAGGTTGTTTAGTGTGGTTTGTTCTTCCATTATTGTTTCGTCGTCTTATCATGCAAACGTTACTGATAACATCACAGTGAGTGTTGTGCCAAGAACCCAACTTCATATTTATAATAAAAAAATAATATTAATATTTCGTATGAATTATATTTTCATTCTATATATTGTTTTGAAAGGTAATTCAGACAGATACTATTTTATGTAGGAAATATATATTTTCATCCTCATAAAAAAAATTAAAAAGTTATCCTCTTTATAAGTATCAAATTCTATAATGTCATAATCAAAATCTAATAAATGATTGTTATTGCAAAATGAAAGTTAATAAATACACTAAAATATATACAAATAATTAAGTATAAGACCTACAAATCATAATATAGTTCTCATCGTGTACTTTCTTAGTAAGAAATTCTGTATTACGTAAAACTCTACCTCAGTAAAAATATAAAATCCAAATAAATGTTAATTAAATTTATCATTGCCCATCAAAATTTTAGTATCAGTTCCCTTTGAACCATGACTGACTTGGATCCAGTTTACGCATAATTTTTTAGAAAATATATACATGTGATGACTGCCTTTAAGTCTCATAGTAGCCAACCAACTAAAAAAATAATGATACTAATATATAAATCTGTCTTCTTTTTTAATTACCCGTGCCTTGTTACAACTTTCCCAATAAAATTATAAATTTGCTTTCACTCATTACTGCCTCCTTTCAATAATTACTCCTAAGTCGGAATTGCGAACTTTTGCTCGTATTCACATGCCCCATTCACTTCGGGCTCCCGTCAACATGACCAACCTCTCTATCTTTTTTGCTGCGTTGATGATGGAAGAAGTTTCCAATTTGAATTTGTCAATTGTCGTCCCCAATTTAAGGAGAAAATTTAATTCGGTAGACAGCTTTTATTGAATCCAGTTCTTTCCATATACACCTCTCAACTGTGATAGCTTTTATTAAAAACAATTTAACTAAAACAACAAAATACTAAACTAGGAAACTGATTACGGTAATTAGGGAGAAATGGGGCTGGAAGAGGGCGTTGCATGAGAGAATCAAGGAAATTAACTTGTCCCAAAATAAGTTAAGCTTATTCAAGGATCCTGTTTTGAAACATGATGGTTTTTATGGACATTTTTTTTTTCACTTAAAAACCTGACTACCCACAATTTTAGAAGAAGAATTTCTAAATAAACAAGCATAATCCGTACACTACCAATCGAACTTAATTTTTAAAAATAATTTAGTAAAACAATATCATTTTGATAAGATAAAATACTATCAGGTAACAAAACAAAAATCACTCAATATTAAATAACCTACTATGGTCACTTCAATTTCATAATTATTTAGAATATCATCACCTTCTAATCCAATAGTTAATTTTAATTGATTTTTCTTTTGTATGTCCTACTAAAATTTGCACATACATATTATGTGCATTGTGCTAGTTAATGAAGACATGGAGTTTTGCTTCTATTTTCTAGGAAGGGTAGAAGAGATGCAAACGGTACATTTCTGCAAAGCGAAGTAAATTCTTTAAGAATAATGATACATACGAATATCCATTAAATCTTTCAAATATCATCAGTCATTTCATGTTAACATTATGTTAGTCATCAGAAGAATGTACTGAAGTTTTTTATTATAAAATATATCATGAGAGATAAAAGAAACCTTCTTAATTATCTCATCAAATGTAACAGAATTGATCCGTTTGCTTTTTCACGTTCTATTTTAGCCTTCTATCATAAGGGCCAAAAAAAAAAAAAAAAAAAAAAAACAGAAATCTATTGTCAACCTTTTTAGCATCCCAACCTTGTTGAATTTTTTGATCGACCAGCTAACATCCTGATAAGCATGTTTGACCGCAACAATTTTTTTTTTTTTCCTTCGGACAACCCGCGTCTCTGAATTTCAAAATTGAATGCAAAATAATTTAGTAAACAGTAAAGAAGCCAATGCTTCGAGTGGTTGCATCTTTGGTCTATTTGTGATGTCACGTCAATTTAAGACGATTCTTAATGCATAAATTTATTTGCCATTCTCTTAAAAAGTAGCTCTCCAAGGCCCCAACTATCCATTGTTGAAACAATTCGTAGTGTTGAGTTAGTCATAGTAGCTGCAATTTAGTATTTCAGACACGAATATGAGTCCAAAAATTTAACAAATCTAATTTACTAGTTTACACCTCTAACCCTTAGCATACCGATTGGGCGCTTTTCCTCTCTTTAAGATAAGATTGAAATAAATGTTTTCGATATTATCGAAGGGGAAATAAAGGTACCATTTCATTATTTTAGGAAAGAGACACAATGTCAATTCTTCTTTCCCTTTTTTTTTTAATTTTTTTTTTTTTAAAGTTCGGTTTTCAGTTCCTACATTTTCGAATTCGGTTGTCTTTTTCTTTTCTCTTAAAAATCTCCTCCTTCCCTCTAAGTTTTAAATATTTGACTTAGGTTTAAAAGGGATCTAAGTAATTAATCCCTTTTGATTCAACTCACTTCCTATAGATTGGCAAACAATGACCCTTCACATCTCAAAACATTTAATCGTTTTTATTGACAAATTTCTTTAGAAAGTGTTGAAAATAAGCAATGTAATATCTCTATACAATTATCTATAAAATAACAAAACGTGTCTATCATGCAGCAATACTATGATTCCAATTAACCCATTTTTTTTCTTATGGTAACCGACAGCTAAGTTCTACCTGTATTCACGTAGAAAATTAACTAAGCAGGCATTAAAACTGAACAAAAAATATAATGGCTTCTATAGGAACATGACTTATAGAAATTAATTTTTTTACGATTGTTTTAACTCATTTCTCAACAATGTCAACTCCAAGAAGGAAAGGAAAATTTAGACCCATAATCAAGATGGTGAAGCGTCAGAAGTTCGAAGTTATGTTTAACAGACCTGGACTAGTCTGGTTTTTTTTTTTTTTTTGTGTTTCTGAAATAAAAATAGTCTTTATTATTGCATCGGTTATGTGCTAAAGGAGTATAAAGTGCCAACCTTTCAAATTACTGTTTGACTCCATAGATTTGGAACCTCTCAGAAACGATGGAGTCCAACGATATAGACGAACAAGTCATACTATGTAACATGGGTCGGCAAAAGCTTTAATTGTCACTTAGAAGGTACAATATTAATACATGTGATCCCATCACATTTAATTTACCCGTAAAGGGTCGACATTGGTCTTCACCTAGTCTTAAATGCAATTGTCAGGTACAGTTAGCATCCATTGTCTGTGGAAGCCCTTAGACCGAAGTACCGAACTCATATCTTTAAAACTAAAATGGTAAATAGCATCATTTATTTATTAATTTAAAATTTTGGTTCGATTTCATATTTTGTGTTTAAAAAGTTTCTATTTAGTCATTTAACTTGTAAATTAAGTTGTAATTAGTTCTTGTAATAGAATCAAATCAAATAGCACTTAATGCATTAAATTAAGTGACTCACACATGCTTATAACAAAAGGTAGTAAAAGAAATCAAAATAAATTAGTCGTCACAATAATTTTGTAATTTTCATATTGTAAATTAATTTTTATTAGTAGTCAAAAATATATTATGAATAGATAAAATTACCCCTTAATTATTAAAATATCAAAATTAAAAGTGATTTAAATAGTTAGAAGTGTGATTTAAATAAAATATTTATAAATTATACAAATCAGTGATTGAATATATTAAAGCCGCATTTGGTTTAATTATATTGGAAATACTAGTTAAAACTAAGTTTGCGAGTAAAAAGATGAAATTGAAATTTTTTGAATACAAGTGATAAAATTAAACTAATATTCTAAATTGAGAGATGATTGATATTATTTACCCAAACGAGAACTACAATCTTGTTTGGAAAATTAAAGATTTATTAAGTAAATATAAGAAATATATTTACTACTCCTCCTCTTACCTTCCCTTCCCTTCCCACAAAAGGGATATTTGCCCAAATATACTAGTTAAGACAAGTCTCAATTTAGATTTAAATACTACCAATTATTTTACCCTATAGTGTTGTAGAAGTGCTATTAGTGGTGGAACTAATAGGTGCATTCCATTCTATAGTAGTTACTTTTTCATAGATATTGTCCCCCGATTGATTAAAAAATAAAATAAAACTACTTTTACTTCTGAATTAAATGTGTAGTAACTTTTTTGTTCCCCTTCTATGGAAGTGGTTCCTTCTTGAAGTTTAAAATATGCGACCGTATTGTTGGTTTTATGTCCTAAAGCTAACTGATTTGGGATTATAATTTATATTTATTGTCAATGTGATTAAGAAACTAATGGGTCACACACAAATAAATATAATTTCTTGGGTTAAAATGATATTGTGATTATGAGATAAATTAATTTTAAAACTTATTAATAAATAAATCGTTGAGTTATTTGGTTATTAACTCAAACCTATCTGGTTTATAAATAAGTTTTAACCATGAATCTTGAGTAAGGGTTGAAGTCTATTACGGATTATACGTATAAGACATTTAGGGTTTCTTAAAAACTCTAGTTTTTCCTATACTCAAAAGATCTAACCGTCAGCTACTCATGGTTAGTCAATCCTTGAAAAGCCCTAGAAATTGTCTATATGAATACCGTTAGAGGTAGAACAATTGTGTGGCTCATGATCAACCTTGTTTATCATGAGTGGATTTATTGCTAACCTAAAGAATTGATACTATATGTGTATTGCAAAGAGATCCTAGTATATAATCAATTCTCTAACTATTCTGCTACTTATGTGGGCTGATCTCCTAACACATATAACTAAATAAACCTATTTAATATAATTGCTCGTATTCATAATGGTTTTAAAATTATGATTCGGTTAGGTAATTAATAATAATAATAATAATAATTTATTGATCACCAATAAAGGGAATTGTTAATGGAAGTAAACTAAAATTTTCTTAATTAAGAGGATTTTCATCCTAACCCACAAATATGTATTTGGTACTCGAGCTAACAGCTGTTTTTATTTGGTAGGTACTGAAGCAAATCTATACCATGTTGATCTTTTACGAGAATATGATCGTAGACTTATAATTTATCAATTGCTGTTCTTTAATTGCATGAAATAAGGTCAAAGTTTTATTTAATATTTTGATTACTTTATTACACTTAAAATAAAGATACAAATGCACCGAATATTTAGTGGGGAAGGACATACAATTTCCTCTATTGTTTAAACATACAAATTTCTTAATTGTTGTTCCTTAATTTCTTAAAAGATCAAGGCTACAAACAGGCATAAAAATTCCTCAAATACTTCAGCGATCATGGCTGAAGAAAGAACTGTTGATGCTTATCCTTTCTCCAACACCATCCCGCAATCAATTAGAGAAGATATTTGCTAGAAGAATCAAGGGGATCAGTGACAATCTTTAAATATGATGTACATATTATAAATTTGTTGTCGTATATATAATGAACTTTCTCTTTCATCTTAAAATGTAAACTTCTAGTTTAAAATGCATACTTCAATTTTTTGGGATAGTTCTTCTGAGTTCTCAACTTGTAATATTCTTGTTGCTTTCTTTTAAATTAGAAAATTCAAATTTATTTTAAACGTTGAATTTTGTCTTAATTGGTCAGTTGTTTCAAGCCATTGATTCTCTGGGGAAAAAAATTATTTGAGAAGGCTGTGTAAAAAATATATATATAACTGAGATCCAAACACATAAGCCTTTGGCCTAGTGGTAATCGGTGTAAGCCTCCCTGACTGAGGTTCCGTGTTCGAGTCCTCTTATCAGCAGGTTAATCCTTGCAATTACACCTGGGCCGAAGCCGTGTACCTTAGGGGGGGCTCACGGGTGATTTTTACCGCGCTTTGCTGCAGTTTCGCCCACATCAGTCGCCACATCGCAGTGGACAATGCTGCAATTGTTTCGCCTCTCTGTTCCGCCACCATGCTCCGGCGTACCAACTCTGAAAGGAAAACCGGTGATTTCTTGAGGATTTTGGCCGATTGAAGCGGCTATTAGCAGCGTGGAAGCTTCCTCAACCTGCTGAGAGAGCTTATCTCAACAGCCCCAACTTCAGCATCTTGAAAGCAGAATCTCAGATCTGCTTGTGAACAATTCATCCATCTCCTTCTAACACACCAAACACCCATTCTCATCTCCACCGCCCGCCTCCCGCCGCCCTCTTCATCCTTGAGCCACCCCACCACGATCAACTTCACGGATCCCCTTTTATCTTACGGATCTATACGATGAACTTCCTCAATGGCGCGGTCGCATAAAGAACGGAGGATCCAACACGAGCGAAAGATTGGGCGCAAGAAGATCTTCCTTTTTCTCCATTTATGTCAAGAACTTGAGCTCGAGTACCAGAAGGAGGTATTGAGGAACATATTCAGTGCTTACGGAGTGGTAAGGGATGTCTACATTCAACTGCATTCTAAGAATCAAAGAACCTATGCTTTCGTTAGATTCCAAAAAGTCGAAGAAATGAAAAAGGCAATAAAATATAGCAACCGGCGTAAGATTGATGGAGTAACTATCTTCGTCAAGGAAGCATATAGTGATCAACATAGGGTCACGGGATATGGAAATCTTCACTCCAAGATGCCTCACCTGATAAGCAGGAGGTCCCTAAGGGACGGCAGACTTTATAGAGATGTGATTCACTCTGTTTCTCATGAGAATACCTCATCTTCGGCTGTTCCAAAGCCCCAACAGCATATGAGCATCTTAGAAAAGGAGTCAAATGAAGAGCTGGTTCCGGAAACCATTGAAGAGGAATTGCATCCTGAAAAGGAGGCAAAAGATCCTAAGGAACATTGGTGTGCAGATATCCCTATTCCAGTTGCCGAAATGGAATGGTTAAATAGGTCAGCCTGTGGCGAGCTGAGGACTCTGATCAATCCAGCAAAGGTACAATCTTTATTAGCATCAATTGAGTTCTATCCTGTAGTCAACTTTCATGGCGGAATAGTGGTGCTCACGTTTGATAGTAAAGAAGAAATGGAATCTGGACTTAAAAATAATAAAGAAGTTTTATCTTCTTGGTTTATGTCTCTAAATCCATGGGAGCCATTGACCAATTTCAATATGAAGTTCTGTTGGTTGTGCTTAAGCAATGTGCCGCTCAATATCTGGCATACAAACTTTTTTCAAAAGTTTGGAAGTAAATAAGTCTGATTTTATCAGAGCGATGAGCACGGCAAAGAGAAGATTGGGTATTGCAAAAATCCTTATTGCTTCAGATTGGGACACATTGATTCCTGACTGTATCAAGATTTCAGTTAATGGGTGTGCCTCTGTCATTCATATTCATACTGAAAATGCAAACTTTGATAATCAGTTCGATCTAGAAGTAGAGCTGAAGGGGAAAGTCGGTAAAGGAAGGGAGGAGGCTGTTCAGTTGGAGGAAGAAGAAGAGCTGATTTTCATTGGCGGCAAGGAAGATTTAAATCAGGCAGGTAACAGCTTATCTTATTTGGAACATGTGGGATGTGACAAAGCGGTTCATGAAGGAGCGTTATTCAATGCAAATGTGACAATAAAAGCTGTTGGGCAGTCTGAGCATACAGGAGAAAGACAAATAGAAGAAAGACCAATAGAAGACTTTGCTATCCACATGCGTACTGAGGCTGCCCATTTTATTAACTTGCTAGATCTAGAAGGAGAGCTGAAGTGGAAGGTCGGTAGAGGTAAGAAAGAGTTTGTTCAGTCAAAGGAAACAGAAGAAGTGATGTCTGTTGGCGGAATGGAGGATTCAAACAATGCAAGCACGGTTCTATCCTTTCTGGAGCATGTAGGATGTGATAGGTCGGCGCATGAAATAGAGCTATTCAAGGCAAAGGTGACAGAGGGAGCTGCTGTACAGTCTGAATATGAAGCTGTAAGACAAACAGAAAATAATGGGTTAAACGGGCCTCTAGCTGTTGTTGGGTTAGAAGGGGCTCTACCTATTCAAGCGCAGATGGAATGCAATGAAGGCCCATGCCAAAGTACACCCAATAGTCTGAACCTAGCAGCTTTGGGCCAAAACACTTTCTCAACCCCTTTGTCGGTGGGAGCCCATAGAAGCAAACCTTATTACACCAGAAAATGTAAGCAGCCAGAAACTCTTCCAGGACCTTCGGCCAGCAAAGACTTGGAAGATTTCATCCTCTCAGACGAAGACATTGCCTTTCACAACAACATTTTGAGAGAAGCTTTAACAACTTGGGAGGTGAGTTCTCAGCTAGGGATTGTTTTCAAGCTAAATCAAGAAGCAATGGTGGACCATTTTGCAAAACTGGAAACAGAGCAATGGGAAGCAAGAGCTGGAAAGCTCTAATATTTTCTCTGCTATCTATTCTATTTGTGTACTCTGTTTTTGGATATATGAAGCTTCTATCTTGGAATGTAAGAGGTCTAGGGGCAAGTGAGAAGAGGAGGGCTGTACGTAAACTGGTTTTAAGACATAAGCTTGATATGGCACTCTTTCAAGAAACAAAATTGGAGTATAATAATTCCCGTATTAATGACCAGATTGGGGGGGGTAAAGACTACAATTTTGAGTGGGTTCCTTCCGTCGGGCGAGCAGGAGGATTAACTGTGATCTGGAGAGGAGATTTCTTTCAATGTGAGCAAGTCATCCTGGAGCAGTGTTTTATTTTGATTAAAGGCAAATTGAAGGGAACAAACTTGAGTGTGCTTTTGGAAATATTTATGCCCCAAACGTGATATTGAAAGAAGAGCACTTTGGAGTGAATTACAGCGGCGACAACTCGCGATTGTGGTGCATCGGAGGTGATTTTAATGTTACAAGGACGTCGGCAGAAAGGAGTGGGAATACAGGAAATTGGTCAGCCATGAATGATTTTAATGAATTCATTGACAACTTGCAGCTCGTAGATCTGCCACTACTAGGTGGGCAATACACTTGGAGCAACAATCGGATTTCTCCAGCCAGAAGCAGACTTGACAGATTTTTGCTTTCGAGTGATCTTATAGCAATGTTCTCTTCGCTGGTCCAAAGGGCACTACCAAGGTCCCTGTCTGATCATCATCCAATTCTACTGGCTTCAGAGGAGGTAAATTGGGGTCCCAGGCTTTCAAATTTTTTAATCACTGGCTTGAGAATGAAAGTTTTAATACTATGATACGTAATGAGTGGAAGGATGTGGCTGCACAGTCTAGGAATAATGCAGGGATTTGGCTGAAATTAAAACGGCTTAAGCCTTTGATCAAACAATGGAAACAACATACAGGGGATTCTGACCCAGGACAAATACCAATCCTGGAAGAGGAGATAGATAAGTTGGAAAAAATTGATGCAGTAAACATGCTACCGGCCGACAAAAGACTTGAACTTGCAAATATGAGGGCTCAACTTTGGAGCATGTACCGAGTGGAAGAGAGAGCCTGGATGCAGAAGTCTAGAAGCAAATGGCTACAGGATGGGGACAGGAATACAAAGTATTTTCATTTGTTGGCTTCCTCAAAGAGACGAGCAAATTATGTCAATTTCCTGGCTATTGATGGAAGAAGGGTATCACAGCCCAAAGAGTTGAAAGAAGTAGTTGCAAAGTACTATCTTTGAGTTTTACAACAGAGTGGCAATTTGTTGGTGTCTTTGGACTTAGATTGTCAATTCAACAAAATTTCCGATGGCCAAAGGAGAGATCTTGAAATTCCGTTCTCTGAAGCAGAAGTGTGGGAAGCTATTAAGACGTGTGATGGAAATAAGGCGCCAGGGCCAGATGGTTTCAATATGAATTTTTTCAAGTACCATTGGGGTTCAGTAAAATCAGATCTGATGTCTTTCTTTGAAGACTTCTTTGAAACTGATTCTTTTGACAAGGCCGTCAACTCTTCATTCATCACTCTGGTTCCAAAAACAGAAAATCCAGTGCACTTAAAAGACTATAGACCTATAAGTCTTGTTGGGAGCATATACAAAATCCTCGCTAAAGTATTAGCAATTAGATTGAAAGGGGTGATCAGTGAGGTCATAGGAAGCAACCAGTTTGCGTTCTTGGAAAATAGACAACTGTCAGATTGTTTTCTAATTGCTAATGAAGCTGTTGATTATCTCAGGAAAAACAATAGAAGTGGAATTTTGATGAAGGTGGACTTTGAAAAAGCTTTTGATAATGCAGATTGGGAATTCTTGGATTTTATTATGCAAAAAATGAACTTTGGAAGGAAGTGGAGGTTTGGATTCGTTACGCCTTGGCGTCTGTCTCTATGTCAATTTTGGTAAATGGATCCCCTCTAAGCGGTTTGGCATCAAAAAGGTCTCCGCAAGGCTACCCTCTCTCCAATGCTCTTCAATATTCGCGCAGCGTTGGTGTTCTTATGAAAAAGGAGAATCTGCGACATTGAGGGTATAAAAATTGGCCAAGGAAACTTGAGTTAGCACATTTACAATATCGATGATCGTTAATTTTCATCCAACTGAACTTGATGGTGTCTTTGAATGTTAAGAGAATCCTTAAATGCTATGAGGTGCTGTCAGGCTTGAAGGTTAACTTCAATAAAAGTAGTTTGATTGGTATTGGGGTAGATGTTGGTATATTGAATGAGTGGGCGGTCAAGCTCTCCTGTAAGTCTGAAATTCTTCCGGTTAAATATCTAGGTCTTCCCCTGGGAGCCAACTCAGCATCTCAAAATATCTGGAGGCCCATTTTAAATAAGATGAGATCAAAGCTTGCAGGTTGGAAAACAAGATATCTTTCGATAGGAGGTAGGGTGACCTTAATCAAATCAGTCCTCTCAAGTTTGCCGATTTTTTTCATGACCGTATTCAAGATTCCATGCGGCATCAAGAATGATATGGACAAATTAATACGGAGTTTTCTTTGGGGCAGTTCGGATCAAGGGCGCAAAATGCACTATGTGGACTGGAATACAATGAATGCTCCCAAGTGGCTCGGGGGTATTGGCATGATTGACTTTCACTTAAAAAATTCAGCCTTGCTCACTAAATGGCTGTGGAGGTTTGGCAATGAGGTCAATACATTGTGGAGAAATTTTATGGTGGAAAAATATGCCTTTGGACAAGAGGAGTCTCCTCCCTCTCTTACTAATAGCGGGCGCGCCTCCAACTCATGGAAAGCAATCACGGCACCGCTTAACCCCTCTGACAAACTCTTTAATGTGATATCTTCAGGGTTGAAGCCTTTGCTTGGGAAAGGGGATAATATTGTTTTTTGGCATGATGAATGGATACAAGGTATGACTCTTAAAGTGTGTTTTCCCCGTATCTTTGCTCTTTCGTAAATAAGAATGGATATGTGGCGAGTATGGAACATGGAGAAATGGTCAATGGGAGTGGAAAATAGACCTTAGAAGGAATGTTTTTGATTGGGAAAAGCAACAATGGGAGGAATTGCTTGATATCCTGCAAGGCCAATTTCTCAATCAAAATGTACATGATCGGATCATTTGGAAAGGAGTTCCAAACGGTATGTTTTCCACCTCCTCATTCTATAAAACTGTGTTGATGCCCCAAAGGCAATGCCGAGCTATATGGAACTTAGTGTGGAAAGGGTATGCGCCCCCCAAAGTGGAAGTATTTGTATGGCAGCTTATTCATAAAAAATTGCCGGTCGGGACACATTTATTGAGTAGAGGCATTATCGTAATGAGCTTGCTTTATGTCCACTTTGTAATCATGAACTCGAATCCGTGTAACATTTGTTTTTTAATTGCAGGAGCAGCTGGTTGGTATGGAATAGTTGTTTGAATACTTGGTCTATATCTTGGAGTGCATACAGGATCCATCTACATTCTTGAGTAGTTGGCGTGAGCTCTTCCAGATAGCAGAGAGACACAACCTTGGATTTTGATGTTTTACGTTATATCTTGGTCAATTTGGCTATGCAGGAACCAGATCACTTTCAACAACAAGAGCTTTGATCTTACTCAGTTAATGGATTTGATTTTCATTAGATTTGCTACCTGGTTTAAGGCAAAGTGGCCTACTTCTACAATGGCGATCTCCGACATATTTCGCCAGCCAAACAGTGCGACAGTGATGCAAGTGTATGGATGTAAGAAAGTAAACAATCCTTGGACTCGACCCAAACCTGGTACAATGAAGTTCAATGTAGATGGTTCGGCTATTGGGAAACCAGGTATGGCAGGGATTGGAGGTATTCTCAGAGATGATCTAGGCAGAACAAAAGCTGTGTTTTCTAAACATGTGAGAATTCTTGAATCAAATCAGGCAGAGTTCTATGCTATTCGTGAGGCTTTATTGGTATTCTCCGAATCTATTTGAAAGCGGTCACATGTCCTTGAGATTGAGAGTGACTCCACTAATGCTATCAATTGGTTAAAGAACCCTGAGAAAGTCCCATGGCACCTCAAAAATATATCCAACCACATTGAACTCATGAAGGAGAATTAAGGAATGGGAGGGTCATCAAGTTCCGAGGACGATGAATAATGTTGCTGATAGATTGGCAAAATCAGGAGTTTACAGAATTCAAAACCTATTGGCGATTATTGTGTAGGTAGATATTATATTACTATAGTCTCTCTTTTATGTCTTTTATTTTCTGATGTCACCCCATCATATTGCTGCTAGCTAATGCAGCTTGGTGGTGGTTCTTTATTATGTAATTGGAGACTTTCTAATAAAAATCAACAGCTTTCTGCTTGTCAAAAAAAAAAAAAACTGAGATCCAACATTTTATTGTTAAATTCACATATCTTTGGTCAGTGGGGCATTCAACCTAAAATATGGCCCCAAATTCAAAGGATGCATGTGAATTGTGTTTCAAAAGATATTTTTGTATTTTTTGAATTAATAGTTGTGAGATAAAATATGTATTAAAATGAAATAATTATTTTAAAAATTATAAAAACATATTTTAAAATGCAATTCAAACACAGATTTAGTCCCCTTTTCCTACACGTGTTACAGTGTACTGCAAACCTTTAGAAAACAAAAGACCAAAAAACGTCATAGAAATTCAGATACTCTAACCAGACATGTTTTAAACACAAACGATTCAGTCAATTGGAAAGTGTGATTGAGCGCGTTATAGAACTAGCAGAATCACCTTGCTTTGTTCCATTGCTTAATGCATTCACATAGCCCGTGACTATCAAGGAATTGTCCTTGGAAAATTAATGCCAACCGAACCCTCAATAATAAAAGAAACAGTCAAAGGACGTATATCCTCATGCGCCGACATATATCAATTATTCGTAGCAATTTTATGAAACCTTTGAAGCATGATTCCTTGTAAAGGCTTAGACAACCATATAATAACTTGGTCATAGCTTCACATATTTATGACAAACCCTTTGGATTTGAAGAGTCAAGATAGAAAGATAGAGAGCATTTATTGTGCAGTCACAACTTGAAATGATAAATGAGAGGTGGGTGCCAACTTGAAATGATAATTGACAGATAAATAACTAATTTGAAAGATGAAAAATCAAAGAAGAAATTATTTTAAATAAAAAAAATATTGAATACTGCGGTAGATATTGCAGTAAATCGATCTTAAGGAAAGAAAAAAGACTATTTTTAACCCTGATTATGGGTAACTTTGGGGGAGGGAAAAACTATGAGATTGGAATACTCGACTGGTTGAAAATGTAAAACTATTGCTTGTTCTCAAAATACAAAATCTTATGTTATGATATAGAAAAAATATATATATTGACCAAATTAGCTACATTTAATTTGCATGTGCTTGAGTCCGTATTCCAGTTGTCAACACTAAATTGAAGTAGTTGAAGATTACCAGCAAAAGCACTATTGAACAAGTCAAGATATCGGCCCAGAATCAAGGGGATGGAACATAGCTATTTTGAGTAGTTGGGGGATGGAACATAGCAAAGAATCAAGTGGTATGACTAATCTTCTTTTGTTTTATATACTATGGTTAGATTTAGCACAGATTTTTATGCTATGTTATTTTGTGGGAATTAGTTAGTTGAAAAGTAGTGTTAAAGGGTTGATAGTTTGTCAAGTAGTCTTAGCCAACATTTGTGCTAAGAAGAGTTCACTTTGGTTAATATCATTGTACTCATTAACTTTCAAAAGTTAATATACCTATCTTTTAGAGAAAAGAAAAAAAAAAGATATCGGCCCAGAACGCAAGTATGTTGATCGATGTAGTTCTCTCGAATTCTTGGATTACTTTACTTGGTTAGGGGTTTTTTTTTTTTTTTTATTTCGAAAGTTCGATAATATATTAACTTTTGCAAGTTAAACTATACAAGGCAAGTTAGGGGTATTTGGGTTAGTAAAATTTTGGAAGGTCAACTGAAACCGAATTGAATCTATTATATATGTGGAAAATAATAGACCATATACACAGAATAAATACAATTATATTATGTGTATAATTCAATAATTTATAATTTTAATATCTCTTTAGTTATCACTCTAATACTATTATCTCTTTCTAAATTCTTTCTTCTCAATGTTATCTTTATATATATATATATATATATATATATATATATATATATATATATATATATATATTATTTTTTTTCACTTATGTTATAATTGTTATTATTAGAATTAGATTACAAATATACAATCTTCTAATCTCTTTATTTTTCAAAATATAAAGGACGGAAAAGATTATTTTAATGTCAAAGATGAAAATAATCATACAACTAAATATAAAGGACTAAAAAAATTATTTTAGAATGTAAAAGAAAAAAGATCATACAACCAAATATAAGGGGGTAATTTTTGAAATTTAATATTATATAAATGTATACAATTTAATTTATATGTATCCATTATAACCTTTTATATATTTATAAAAATTATGGAAAGATGAATATTAATATTATATATATAATTAATTTGATGATACTGCATCAATCTTGGACTGAAATTTAGAATTTTCACTAAAATTCTCCTCACATTATTTACAAAAATTTTAATTCAACATACTTTTTCATTTTTCTTTCAACACACACTTTTCTTACAAAAAAATTCTTATTAAAATTTTTACTCTTTTTAATAAAATATTATGAAAAGAAGTACAATGCAAGCATAACCTTACTTTCAGGTTGACATGTACTCATAACAATTATGAGGACGTGTCAAAGTATAAATCAACAATTTATGATTAAGTGGTCCTAAAAAGAGGAGATCTTACTGGCTCTATTAGATTTATATGATTGTACTCTCCATCCAAAAAGTAAAATTCACTTTATAATGTTACCAAAAGAAGAGTTAATTTTGTGTGTAAAATTTTTAAATTTATTTTTATTAATAATAACTATGTATATTAATATATATTTTTTTAATTTAAAATTAAGAATAAAAATAAAAAATTATATATTTAATAGTACATTAAATATGTTATAAGTTTAAATTAAAAAATTATATTTATCTAATAGTATACTATTTTCTTAAGAGGGAGAAAGTAGTAGTAGATATTATATTTATAACTATGGATTCTTTATTAACTTGATGATGAAAATATTTAATCAAATTATATGTCGTAATCTTTGTAATGATGGTTTCTTCTTATTATAAAAAATTGTTTAAATAACAGTAGGGACAAAAATCAGCATCATGGATGTAGAAATATGATCCGAATTAACAATGAACATGCAATGCTGGTTCCCTTCATAATGCACATTTAGTTCTCTCAATTTTGCTGCAAATTTGGTCTGGTGTATAGCGACATTGTTAATCTATTTGTGGGAGAAAATACCTTTTAATTTTGCCCCATGATAACATCAAAAGCAGAGAATGATGTGTCTATTCAACAAACTGCTGATGACATTATCCAAACAAGGGGCCACATATTTATTTATTTTTGGTGACTGAGTTCTCAGCGCTTTAAAAAATCATAATTTTAATTTACATAATAATTGATGAGGTTAGAATTGCTTCATATACATACACAAGATATTATTATTTATTAACCCAGTGAGTTTTTTAAGTTTTTGTCCTTAAAACGTCACTCACATAAGTGGCACGAGCTTCTTTTTTTTTTTTTTAATGGGTGAGCCTGTTTTTATAATTTAAATACTTATTTAATGTGAAATTATTCTCATCTCAATTGATCTTAAATCATGAGATAGCCAAAGTTAAAAAATTATTCTTCTAACAAATATTTTGATCTCAATAATTTAGATATTAATGATTGACCAAAACAAAGGTTTTGATGACATTATCTCAGATTTTTTTATTTTTCGATGTCTTTTTCAAGGAAAGCCCACCTTCATATGTAGAGTAGTTGAGGTAGATATCGGTTTTATTGAATCAAATCTTCAAACGTACAATGGAAGGGTACAAATATGACAGCCCACATTACAAAAGCAATTAAAATAAGGGAAAATTTTGATGAAACGGTGTGCTTCAAAATCAAATTATTGAATAACAGAATTTCGAATGAATTTCCTTTTAGGTCGGCCAGTTCAGGTTGGTTTACATATATATATATATATATATATATATATATATATATATATATATATGTATATATATATATATATATATATATATATGTATATGTATATGTATATTATTAAGTTTATGAGATCTTAATTTATGTGGAAAAAGTTCAGAATTATTGGATTAACTATTTGGTCCATTAAGAGGTTTAACCTTAGTATTTATACCTTTAAAAGATTGAAAACAAAAAATTGGGCAGAATTATCACGTAATTTTTGGCAAATTTTTAATCTGCACAATCTTAATCAAATTAAAGATCGGAGAGAGTCAAACGTATTCTAATCGGGTTGAAATTTTTACTATTGATAGAAAACATTCTATTTACATTTTGAATATTGGAGATCAGACTTCAATGGTTCAAAATTGGGATATAAATTTTGCAAAATTGCTATAGTTTTCTAATGAAAATTTTCACAATTTGTTCTTTGTTTTGAAATTTGGTTATTTCTGTTGATTATTTAAGGTCATATCTCACTTGTATAGTTGTTAAAAATTATATTTGATACTTCATTGATTGATAGTGAACTTTTGATGGTGGATGTAAGGGTCCCATAGTTTTTCCTCTTCATGTCGAGGAAGTTTTCTATGTAAAAAATCTTGTGTTCCTTTTGTGCTTGTTCTTTATGTTTTGTGGCTTGATTTATCTTCACTTGCTTCATTTTTTTTAATGCTCCAACTATTCTCACAAATTGGGTAGATTTTTTACTTATTATTGTGATTGAGTTCAATTAATTTAACCTGATTTCTCCCAACAGAGTAGTATTAGAGTATTTTTAATTTGTTAGAATTATGAAATTTAATACAAGTAAGATGAATTGTTTGAATGGTTTAAATTATCATAAATCGAATGTAAGATAAAAAAAAAACTTACTATTTGTGAAGAATAAGCCCTTACTTGTATTTGCAAGTCAGAAGTTTGTTTCCAAATCATACCAAGAATGGGAATTTGAGCATGAATAGGTATGTGGTTATATCAGATAGTGGGTGAAAAATAATATTTTTAATCTTGTTGGCAATGAAAAAGAATCCAAAGCATTGTGGAATAATTTAGAGCAGTTGTACAATTTCCAAACTGAGAACAATAAATTATTTTTACTCAAATGGTTGATGTAATTGAGGTACGAAAAAGCTACTCCTATTTTTAATCATGTAAATGAGTTTCAAGGAGTTTTGGATCAACGATGTAATATTGGAGTAAAATTAGATGATGAGATTCTTGGGTTATAATTGCTAAATGCTTTGCTTAATTCTTGGGAAACTTTTCAGGTTTCACATACTAATTTTGCTCTTGACAGTGTTATGTAATTAGATTATGTAAAAAGTGAAATATTCAATTAGGAGGTGAGAAGGAAAACTCAACGTTCATTTTTGCATAACAAGGTTCTAGTTATTGAGCATAGATGGAGACAGAAAAATAGAAATTAGAATGATTGAGGAATGTTGGGTATTTAATATAACCCAAGTGTATATTCTAATATAAACCCAATAGCTAATAGACATTTATACTGGACCTATATGGACAAGAGCCCATTAACTGATTATAATCCCTATATATATATATGTGTGTTAGCTATCCCTATCCCGTAGTCCCTATGTCAGAATGCTAAATATTCCAAATTAAATACTTAGGATGTATTGCTTAAAACAATCGCATATACTATTACTTAAACAAGGAAAAAATAGAAGCAAGTCCAATCCAAGATATAATATTGGTAGATTTTGCCATTGCACATTTAAAATGATTCCAATACATAGAAGTCTCATAGGCTCAACAAAAACAAAAAAGTTGGTGGATTTTCCCATTGAACCCAAACAATGTCGATTATAATATTTGCATTCAAATCTTGATTTTTATTTTCATTTGATCAAAAAAAATTTGACATCTTGAAATTGAAATTGCTGCTGAGAAATTTTTGGAAACATTCATGACCCATTTACGGTTTAATTTTGACGTGAAATAAGGAAAACGGTGTTCACAACCGTAGTAAGACTTCCATCTTCAGAGTTGAGCCAAGCGATGAATGTCAATTGGGTATGCGTCTGAAGGCTTTTCAGCACGGTAAGACCTTCTTCCAACAATAATATTTGCAGCTTCGGATGGATGGAAAGCATCCCAAAATAAATACTCATCTCTATTTGGACATGGAGTTTCAAGGGGAAGACATGTTACTTGGCCATTATTTCTCCCCACACCACAGCACCCTGCATTTGTCACCTTAAACCCTGCACATACCACACTTGTAAGACTAATTTATATTGTCCTTAATTTTTAAAAACAAATTCCAAAAAAAAAAAAAAAACCATTCATTTGGCCCTAATTTACCAAAGTTTCGTGATCCAACCTAAGGAAATCATTTTAATTTTATGTGTGGAATCAAATTCAAAAGAAAGCAATTGCTACAAAGTTAGGAATCACTTATTCTATCCCAAAAAAAGAGTCAACTTTGTCTTAAATACATTTTTTTTAGTTATTAGGTAAAATACATTTAATGCACTAACTAAATATATAATTTTATATTTTTATCCTTACTTTTTAATTGTGAGAATACACAATTATTATTATTAAGGATATTTTAGTAATTTTGGTTTAAAAGTGAAATCTTTTTTTGCGCTAAAAAATTTTTTTGAAAGTAGACTCTCTATTTGGGACGAGGGGAGTAAAACATTTTATTAAAAAAAAAACTAAATTGGAACCTTATGAGGGAATGAAAAATCTTTAAAGGAGGGTCATGTTGTAAATTAAAAAAATAAATAAATGGAAGGAAAATTTGTGATCATGGTTTAAGTAAAATTACCAAAAGCTAAAGGGTTGTTGATTAAATCTTGAAAAATGCCATAAGCATCAATGTAGATGAATTTTGCATCACTTCTTAAGTTGTTGAATTCGTCCACTAATGCCTTGAGTTTGGTATTGAATATTTGATTGGCGGAATTGATTCTGGCCACACAGGTTCTGCCATCAGCGCTGTTTTGGGCCAATGCATTCGGACTGCATCCAATCTGACCCACACCAATGAAAGCAAACTTCCGTGCTCCAAAATCATACAGTGTCTGCACATTAAAAAAAAATTTTTAAAAAAAACTCACATTTGGGGACAAAATTACTACTCCCAGTACGAAAGTTTTCACAGAAGTAGGACACAACATAGTCGTTAAAATTGCGTAAAAGTGATTATGAAAAGGTTGGGGAAATGAACTAATGAGATCTCACCCTTATTTGTTGGGAATATTCTTCTATGAGAACTTGAGAGTACTCTTCAGGCGTAAATTGACTACTACTGGAGTAGAAAAGAGGCATGAAATAATTGTTAAGGTAGTCATTGCTCCCAACCCCAACTGAAAATATGCATTTGCTTAGGTAATTTGCAGCTGACTCTTCATCTCCTAGTATTTGCACTATATCGGACACGGTGTTCTTGTAATTATTCACCTGTGCAGAGAAACTGTACCTCCCACCCTACGCAAATTTAGAAACAAGAATTTGTTAGTATGAAAAATATATGAAGTTGTTCATGAAAGAGTTAATTGCATATGCAATGTGATTTCACCAATAATTCAAGGCCACAATCTATTGTAAATATCAAACAACAACGTATCTGCATTATCTTAATTTTGTACTTATCATATCTTTGTTTCAGATATATCTGACTTAAACATAGTATGCGTACGTCAAATCTTGACTATATCTTACTTTGCAAGGGCTGGTGATTAATGTTGAGACATTGAAGAAATCACACCAAACACATACCAATTGTCGGCCAGTTTCTTCTCTGATTCCTGCTGCTGCAGATGCGTAATTTATTCCACCAAGTATTGCTTCCCCTCTAACTTCTGTATAAGCTGGAATAGGACTTTCGAAGCCCAACAGCTCAGCTGGTGGCCCCGAAACAATGGTAGGATATGTTTAATATATTAACTTGCACAAAAGAAGTATTTGAGGAAGATAAAGCACAAAAACAAGTAGCAGCAATGAAGATAATTGTTACACAAGAATCATCTTTCACATTTTTCAAATTCCACTGGGAATTAAAGGTGATTTGCGCACAAGCAATACTTCGAATTCCCTGAAATTTCGTTTTGTTCAATTCTTTTGTTAAACTTGTTAACTTTGTGATCTTTGAAATTTTCATTTTTCTTTAAAAATTTGAAGTTCCATTTATTCATTTTTTTTATCCCGCTCTGTAGCATAGGATATTTAATATGATAATTGTATTTTTTTTAAAAAAAAAAACATAAACTTAGACAATTAAGTTAAAATTTAATTTAGTCAACTAGCAAAATTGGGTGGGGAGAGAATTAAAATAACTGAGAACAATAATTGAAGAGACTGCCAGAATTTGTTAGTACTGTCGCTCATGCGGACATCCCACGTGCAGACCTAATGGTTTTTTATCATCTTCGACATGGAAAGAAAGGACAAAAACTATAGTACTGCTTTTTCTCCCTTCCTTTTGCTTCTTTATCTGTGCGTATATCTCTATTCAATTAGTACATTTGGCAAATCAATCAAAACATTTCTAATTATCAAACTTAAATTACAACCCAAATGCTAAAAATATAACCACCTCACACAATTAGTTAGTTATGAAAAAAAACATTTATTGCACTAATATTTTTTTAGAAAAACTGACCAATTAGCGCCGGGCTAAGATTTACAACCACGCTCTTAAAACAAAAAATAGAGAACACATGCATGGAGAGCAGCACTTAAGTGCATGAAGAATTTTGTCTATGATCTGTACAAAGTTCAATTATGTACATAATAGTGACACTTCCATATTATTATCCATAGCATAAAATGAAGAATGTAAAAATTAAATGCACGTTTCGTATTCAGAATACCAATTAATATCTTAGCCTATAAATTATTAAGGGCTCTCCACGATCGTTGCACATCATTTGACTGTGTACTGATGGTACTAATTTTAAGTTGGTCATTGACATTATCTTAAGTGTAGGGGAATTAAAGTCGTAAGCCGCAATATCAGTGGCAAATTCATTAATGTTCTTCTTATTTTGAAAAAGCTACTATTCTGTCAACTTATTTCAAGCTTTAAGATCCCTTTGAAGGTTAACTATTATGGAAAAAATTGAAAAAAAAATAGAATCTAGTTAAAATATTGAGGAATTTTCTTCAAATTGGAGTAAAATATTTCTATGTCGACTTTGGTCCATGAAAGTTAACTTTTCAAGTATGCATGCAGTAATGTGCTTAAAAATTGTAATTTTTAAAATTGTGAATATTTATGGGGTAATGGCTAAATAAATGTGCATAATTCAGATTATCTACGTTCCTCTATACCCCTTATGAAAATTTGAAAAAGCAAAGGGCCGTTGAAAATTAAGAGCTAGAACACGAATGTTTATTCTTGTGAGCTTCATGAGATGAACTTTGTTCAACTTTGCTCATTTTAAAGCATATGGTACATTGTTCAGCCATACTTTCATTCCCATGATCGTCTAAATCAAAAATGTTTTGCCAGAAATAGAGACTGAAAAAAAAGAAGGAAAAAGATGCAAGTTAGAGAAACTCACAAACAACATCAACAGTAGTTTTCCCATTGCAAAACCTTCCAGTTGGTCCACCAGGGTAATCAATTCCATAAGGCAAATAATTAGCCTTTGCCAAAGAATTGATATTATTATTGTTGCCATTGTCCACAAGTGAATCACCAAAAATGAAATAACATGGAACTTGGGGTTCTCCAGAAACCTTATTTTCAAGGCTCAACATCAGCATTGCCACCACCATAAACCACAACAAAAATTTTGCGAACTCGCCACCCATTAGGGCCATTTTTTGCTACAAATGTTGAAGAAGAATATTCCACAAAAGGGGTTCTAAGTCAATGCTTTGCGAAAATTGCCAACGAAGAGCAATGAATACTAAGAGTACTAAATGGTGAAAGAACCGTTCTGGATATATGGCATGTGGTATGGTGACTGGATGATGAAATTTAGGAGCAAGAAAAGTGTGATATTTATGGACAAAATTTGAAGCAATTAAGGGGGATGACAACAATTGGGACGAATGAGAGGCAATGATGGAGAAATTACTACTATTTTTTGGGAATGGGTGGGAAGTAAGGTGCAATAAATTCACGCGGATGGGGTAATGTGAGTTTCCATACATAATGAATTGTTTCAACGCAAAGATAATTGATTTTTGAGCAGAAGGTTTTATGCTTCTTTTTACCATACGTAAATTCCTACTTTCCTTTCTATCTCTTCCCTTATGGCATTGATGATTGAACAACAATGTCGCATTTATTTCGTTGCAAAAACACCAAATTAAATGTTTGATTTATTTTGACCACGAGATCGATGCTATAGACGTTTCATTTTCTGCTCTTCTTTAGTTCTCATGTACACGGTCATAACGACTAAAGTCACCGACAATTAAATTGTAAGGTTACATTCGCGTTATGAAAAAATTGTTCAGCGTGCGTATGCAATACTGTATTAAAAAACAGAAGAAGAAGAAGAAGAAGGTAATAGATCTACCACTGAAAAGTATAAAAGATTTGCTTTAGTTATCCATTGGTAATTATCGTCAACTCTGTAACAAATTTATAATATTGAAATTTGAAAGCCATGTAAACAATTCAATTCCTAATGACAATATCCAAATGCCCTTCAAAACTTAATTCCTCATTTGCTTTAATTACGGACCGAAACTTATGATTTCAGTACACCAATCACCCTCTCCTATTCCTTTTTATTCAATACGGAGCCAAAACTTGATTTTACTGAACTGGGAAAAGAAAAGAAAAAAAAAATGCTTGTTCTAGGCGAACAAAACCTACCCATAACCAATAATTGTAAAAAATAAATTTCAATATAAAATTAAATTTCTTTTATATATATAAAAAACAAATGTGTTTTATGATCTCACAAAATAAATCATGTGGCGGTAGAACCAGTGCATACTTTCAAAATTGGATAGTATCTAATTCTAACTTGCTTACAAATCAAATAAAAAAAAGCTCCACATATATAGGATGTTAGCCATCCTTAAGTTGGCTACAAGGCATTTTTTTTTTCTCTTGCATGCAAAATCAAGGCAAAAACATGTGGTTTTGGTTTAGCCACCTACTACCCACTATTGTGCTATGTTCTGTCTAGTCTATCTCTTTTTTTTCTTCTTTTTTTTTTTGACAATCTTTTTCTATTACAATTGTATGTATGTGCTTTTGATAGGTGTCGAAACCGCCAAAAATAACCATTTTCTGAGCTAAGTTCTGTCGATAGCAATGAGAGGGTCGAATTTACAAAAATTAGTTAGATTTACTAAAATAAAATAAAATAAAATAAAAGAGGGGGGGGGGGGGTTGGTATTATGAAACTAAACAAAACTAATTGAGACAAACCAGACACATTAAATAGTTAACTAAAAATATGAGAAAAAATTAATATGGAGAAGCTTCCAACCAAGAATTAATTTCGGTATTGATTCCTTGTATTAATTGTTGATTCAAAAGATAAGTTCTTTTTATCTTGAATAAATTGGTTATAGTTGTTGAAGATCTGTCCTCTAAGAACCAATCTATTCTTACTTTCTCGATAATCTGTTTGGATCCATCCTATTAGTTATTTCTCTAATTAACAAACACAACCTTTAGATCAGTCCTATGAGTTATGTCTATTAATTGCATTAAAATTCAAAAAGACCCAATTACTAACAAGTAAACCGGGAAACACCTTGTTTATTTATATTTTCATAGCATACAATCTAAAGCATTGATTACCTTTCGATGTTGTTATTTGTTACTTGAATTAAAACAATCAATCAATAGTTAATTATTCTAACTGACTGTCTATTGAATTCAACTATCAAACAATAAACCTCTTGTCCAATAATTCAATCTAATAATATAATGAAGCATAAAAAATATATAAATACTCAAGAATAAAAGAAAATAATAGAATTATCGAAACCTCCCAATTGTTAGAATCAAACCTCAATTAATCTTGATTGGAAAATAGAGAATTTAGCTAGACATGGTAGAAGAAAACATATAGAAAATAAAGAACCAGCTGCTCCAATGTTTTTCTTGTATGTGCGGCTGCCTCCTTCTTTGTTTCTTTTGCCAAATCTCTTTGTTCCCGGGGCGGCTGCCCTTTTTGACTTTCACATGCGGCTCCCTTCTAGGAAGAATGAATAGCGACTACTCCAGGAAATATATAAAGGGGCGGTTGCATTTTTTACTTGTGAAGCTGCCCTCTTGTTTTCTTTCTCTTGTGGCTTCTATCTTTTCTTTATGCGGCTAGGTTTTCTTTTTGTCTTCTAATTGCGGCCGTCTTTTGTTTCCAAATTGCGGCCGTCTTTTGTTTCCTTGTGTAGCTTAGCTTCTAGTATTTTTGCGATTGATCTTTTTTCTCTTTTTTTGTTCATTTTTCCTAAAAATACTCCACCCTAATCATCAATCATAAAAACACTTAAAAACACTTACACATTAGAAATCAAGACTGGAATAACAATCTAAAGAATAAGCATTCATAGCCTAATTTTTCGAAACAAACATATACATCTTATCAATCCCAATAATTTTGTGGAAATCAAATGCAACAAAATTTCATAACCTCTCACAGGTTGCACTCTAATCACTAAAAGTATTTAGGGGTTCATTCAGCACTCAAATCAAATATAGCATGTCATTACCATAAGCTTGCTTATATATCACATCTCCACCACTAATAATATGAATCCATACAGAAATCAAAGGGCTTTGAAAATGGTTGTAACGGGGTTTAGGTAAAGGTAGGTAAAAAGAAAGGAAACTTTTAAGTTATACACATCAAGATATATAGGAATTTCCTTGCATGAGTTAAAAGCAACAAGTAGCATAGTAGAACAACTTTCTTATACCAAATAACATGCATCCCCTTTTTGCAACTTCATCATATAGTTGGACCATTTTGTATACAATGGAGAACATTAACTTTGTCCAATCTTTGTAAGGAATACTATTCACTTCTCTTTTTTTTTTTTACATTCTTTTTTTCACACTTTTCATTCAATTTTTTCCAGTGGTTCTTTTCTTTGGAATCAACAGAAATTTTATCATGCAATTCATTCTTACATACTCTTGACCAAGGGTTCAACGATGGTAAACAAAGACAAAGATTTAAGGCTAAACAATATGGTGTTATAACAAAGAAGGGCTAAGGCTCAAAATTTGGTTAACTAGGGGTATATGTAATAAGGTTAAGCTTTTTATAAAGTTAAATTGGCTAATCCTAAATACCCTTATCATTTCAAAGTATGAATCCACCATATGATCTCAACACGCATAACAAAGCAAGTTCTAGAATAAACATACCATATTTGTCAATACTCAACAAAGAAATATGTGGGCAAAGAAAACAAAATACTCTTAAGCTCAAATACTCACATAATGGGTTCAATGTACCAAATATTGCATATTCTCATTCAATTCAATCATCAAAATCAACAAGATGCTTTAAAATTTTCACAACAAAGGCTAATCACACTTACCCTATTTCATGCATTCCAACTCAACTACTAATGCATGTTAACCAATAATTGTTCTAAACAAGTATTAAAAGAGTTAGGAATTTCAAGAAAGATATCAAAATGTCAAGCCTACTTGGAATGACTTTCTTCAAAAAAAATTTACATGAAAAATTTAGAAATAACTATTGAAGCAAAAGACACCCCCACACCTAAATCATACATTGTCCTTAATGTATGGAAAACATGTGCACACGGACAAGAAAGGAAAGAAAATAAAGACAAAGGAATAAGACACTTCCTTGAACCGCAACAGACAACAAAAGCTGAGGTGCAGGTGGGTAAGGTGGGGTAAATCCTATATGAGTGAAGAAAGTAAGAAGGATCAGACGATGTTATGGCCATAGCGGAGCATGGTCAATATGAGAAACTACAAAAAGAAAAAGAAAGTCAAAGGTAAAGGTAAAGGAGTTGTAGGGCAGAAAAACCAAAATAGAATTGCAATTTTTTTATTTTTTAAAAAAATTGATAAGAACAAATTATGAAGAAAAAACAGAAGACAAACAATAAAATTAAGAATGAAGAATAAAAGACAAACAAAAATCCTTTAGGTTGCCTCCTAAACTGCGCAATTGGTTAACGTCGTCATGCTCGACGTCTCTATTTCTCTTTAAGTTATTAACTTTTTACTAATTGCTTGGACCACACCTGCATTTTCTTTATTGATTTTGCACAAGCTACCATTACTTTCTCATTCACCTTCAATTGTGCATTCAATTTAATTTGATTTATATTTACTTTTTCTTCAAAAATATCCTGCACACTTAACTCAGTAATGTTAATAGAATAAATTGAATAAGACTCATTAGCATTTTTTACAGGCTTAGCATCTTCGTCAAGAAGAATGCGGTGCACATCAAAGGAAGTGGAGTATTTTATCACAGGTCTAAGCGACTCTAAGTCATAAATCGTATCTTGAAGATCATCATCCATCACAAATTCTTGTTTAAAAATCTGCACTTCGAGCTAGAGTATCAACAGCATCAATAGCCTAAACAGTACATACATCATTAGAATATTTCATGGCAGCATAATGTTAAACTGAATAATCTTACTATCAAATTCCATAGTTAATGTACCATCATGCACATCAATTTTTGCTCTAAATGTTTTCAAAAAATGTCTCCCTAATAAAATTAACCTCAAGTTAGAAGAGTGATCTTCCTTCATATCAAGTACATAAAAATCTACAGGAAACACTAGTACATTTACTTGCACCAGAACATCTTCTAATACTCCCTCAGGATAAACATTAAATCTATCAACAAACTAGAATTATCATGCCTGTTTCTTTCAAAGAATTATAAATAGATATAGGCATGATATTTATGGAAGCACCTAAATGACACATGAATTTTTGAACTTTCATATTGCCTATTTTACAAGGGATGATAAACATACTTAGATCTTTGCATTTTGAAGGCAACTTCTTTTGTAGCACAGCCGAGACATTCTCCCTCACACTTAAAATTTCATTGCCTTTCAATTTTCTTTTGTTGGTGCATAATTCTTTGAGAAATTTATCATATCAAGGTATTTGTTTAATTGCATCAAATAAAGGAATATTTACCTTTACCTTGCGAAAGGTCTCAAGAATCTCCTTTTCTTTATTATCTTTCTTCGCATTGGCCAATCTCATAGGGAAATAAGAGGTTGTCTTGAGTACTTTAGGCTGCTGTAGGGTTTTCACTTCTTTTTGCACCTCTTCATGATCACGTGTTATGGCTTCTTCCAACATCTTTTTGCTTCTTAAGGTCATTGCACTAACATTTTGCCTTGGATTGACAACCGTTTGAGAAGGTAGCTTACCTTGAGATTCTAATTTGCTCACAGAAGATGCTAATTGACTCACTTGATTCTCCAAATTTTGAATGTTGGTCTGAGTTTCCTGTTGAAAACGTTATGAATTATTAGCAAGTGATTTAACTAACTTTTTATTGGACTTACTTGGTTTGGAAGGTGGTGGATATGGTGGGTTTTGCTACTTAACTTGAAATCCACTAGGTAGTGGCCCATAATTGCATTTGGGATGATCTCTCTATTCCGGATTGTAGGTATTTGAGTAAAAGTCATAATTTCTTTATGGTAGCCTGGGAATCCACCAACGACATTAGCATGTTCAAATTGATCAACTTGCAATGTCGGGCATATGTCAGTGGGATGATTTGAATTGGAGCAAATACCACAAGCCTTCACCTATTGAATATTTTCTTCAACCAACTTTTCCACTAAAGTAGTCAAAGTGTCTAAACATTGATCAATGGAGGAAGTACTTACCTCACTTACCTTCTAGGTGTATCCTCACATTTGATGCCAAATTGCTGTGTATTGGTAGCCATATTGGAGATTAAAGTTCTTGTCTCGGTTGGAGTTTTGTGCACTAATGCACATCCACTAGCAACATCAATCATATTCCTATCCATCATTGTTAGCCCTTCATAAAAATATTGGATAAGAAGTTGATTAGAAATTTGATGTTGAGGACAACTAGCACATAATTTCTTAAAAATTTTCCAATATTCATGCAAAGTCTCTCTATGTTGTTGTCATATACCACATATATCTTTTCTGATTGTGGCTGTTCGTGAGGTAGGAAAGAATTTCTCCAAAATTTGCCTCTTCATTTCGGTCCATGTGTTTATTGAACCAGATGGCAAGTAATATAGCTAATCTATAGCAATTCCATCTAAGGAAAAAGGAAAAACTCACCACATGGAATCCCTTTAAGTACTTATGAAGATCTTCATCTGCAAGGCCATGAAAAGTGAGGAGTAAGTGAATCAATCCTGATTTTAATTCAAAATGCACATTTAAAGTGAGATAATCAATGCACAATGGTTGTTGGTTTAAATCAGACACAGCTAAATCTTTTAAAGTTCGTTCATTATTTCTAGCCATGTTTTCTTCTTCAATATAAAAAAATTCAGACAAATTATATTCAAAAGATGAAGAAGATGATACTCTCTACGTGTTGTCTTCTCAATCTCTGGATCGTATGGGAGTTTACCTGTGAGAAAAGAACGTGGCATAAAACAACCAAACAATTATAAAAGAAAGAAAAATAAATAAATAAATATAAAATAAATAAATAAAATGAATAAATTCTGAAAAACTAGTTCCCAGCAATGGTGCCAAAATTTGATAAGTGTCGAAACTACCAAAAATAATCTTTCTCTAAGTTAAGTTCTGTAAATAGCAGTGAGAGGGTCAAATCCACAAATATTGGTTAGATTTACTCCTTAAACAAAATAAAATAAAAGAGGGGGTTTTTTATGTATTATGAAATGAAGTAAAACTAATTGAGACAAACCAAACAAGTTAAATAGTTAACTAAAAATGTGAGGAAAAATTAATATGGAGAAGCTTCCAACCAAGAATCAATTTCGGTATTGATTCTTTCAATTGATTATTGATTCAAAAGATATGTTCTTTTATCTTGAATAAATTTGTTATTGTTGTTGACGACCCGTTCTCTAACAACTAATCTTTTCTTACTTTCTCGATAACCTTTGGATCCATCCTATGAGTTATTTCTCTAATTAACAAACACAAGCTTCGGATCAATCCTATGAGTTATGTCTATTAATTGCATTAAAATTCAAAAAGATTCATTTACTAACTAATAAACCCGGAAACGCCTTGTTTAAATAAGTTAGAATATATATTTTTATAACATACAATCTAAGGCATTGGTTACCTTTTCATGTTGTTATTTGTTACTTAAATTAGAACAATCAATCGATGGTTAATTATTCTAACTGACTATCTATTGAATTCAACTATCAAACAATGGCCTTTTGTCCAATAATTCAATCCAATAATATAATGAAGCATAGAAAATATATAAATACTCAATAATAAAAGAAAATAATAGAATTACCGGAACCTCACAATTGTTAGAATCAAACCTCAATTAATCTTGATTGGAAAATGGAGAATTTAGCTAAACATGGTAGAAGAAAATATATAGAAAATAAAAGAACCGGTTGCTCCCATGTTTTTCTTGTGTGTGCGGCTGCCTCCTTCTATGTTTCTTTTGCCGAATCTCTTTGTTCCCAAGGAGGCTGCCCTTTTGTCTTTCACATGCTGCTCCCTTCCAGAAAGAATGAATGGCAGGTGCTCTAGGAAATATATAAAAGGGCGGTTGTATTTTTTCCTTTTGCAGTTGCTCCCTTGTTTTCTTTCTCTTGTGACTCCTATCTTTTCTTTATGAGGCTAGGTTTTCTTTCTGCCTTCCAATTGCGTTCGTCTTTTGTTTCCAAATTGTAGCTGTCTCTTGTTTCCATCTGCAACCATCTTTTGTTTCGTTGTGCAGCTCGGCTTGTAGTATTTGTGCGGCTAATCTTTTTTCTCTTTTTTTTTTGTTCATTTTTTCCTAAAAATACTCCACCCTAGTCATTAGTCATAAAAACACTTAATATTCATATAAACAAGTATTTTAATCAACTAAAATACAAGGGAAATGACCCAATAAATATGCAATTATACATTCTATCAACTTTACACAATGTGGGGGTAAGGCTCCTACTTTAAGCAGAAGAGAGAGAGAATGATGGAGGACAATGGGGAGCGGGAATGTCAGAAAGAGTGACTGCTAGGGCAAGTCCATTGGTTTAAACTATCTCTCTTAAATTAATGTCTTCATATTTAGTCATTCCAAGTAATTTCTTTAACTTTACAAATATCTTCAATTTTAGGCCATCTGTAAAAATATCTTCCTCTTTGTCTTCCATTTAGTAATAATTTTTTTTTTCATCTTGAACCAAATTTCGAACAAAATGATATTTGATATTGATGTGTTTGGTGCGTCTATGAAAAATTAAATTTTTCGACATTTTGATGGCAGATTTGTGTAACAAAATATTGTCATTGAACCATTCTACTTATGCAATAGAAAACCAAACATCATTCTCAACCACAATGTTGAGTAGCATAATATTGTTATAATTGGCTGCTTTTTTAACTTCCAAGAAAACATGGATCTAACAAAAATTGCACAACTTGAGGTGCTTTTTTGTTTGACTACATCAATAGTCCAATCACTGTATGTGTAGACAAATAGTTTAATAGGATTTTATCTTTTGAATAGATGATTCTGTCTTCTTGAGTACATTTGACATATCTCAATATCCTCTTTGCCTCTTGTAATAAGATTGGCACAGATGCACCATAAATTTGCTAACCAAACCACTACTGTAAATAATGTCTGCTCTTGTAATTGTTTAATATCTCAAACTTCCCACCAGACTTTTAAAATAGGTTAGATCTACAAAATCACTAGTTCCATCTTTAGTTAACTTCAACCTTTTTTTTCAACTTTTGTTAATATTGATTTGGCTTCATCTATTTTGAATTTTTTTCAAATATCTCCAGCAAAAGAAATAAAGATTCTTTGATCATATTGAAAAATTCAATCCCAAGAAAATAAGACATTATGCTCATATACATCATTTTAAACTTCTTAATTATAGCCTCTCTAAATTCTAAAGTTAACTCTTGATTATTACCTGTGAAATTCAAATAATCAACATAAAAGCATACTATAGTAATATCTCTAACTATAGAAGTCTTCACGTACAGAGTGTGATAATATAGACACCTTCAAAAACCATGAGCAAGAAAAGTGTTAAAACGTGTGTCCAATGCCCTTAATGGTTGTTCAAGCCATACAAAACTCTCTTCAATTTGTGCATCTTATCTTCTTCGACATTTTTAACATAACCCGCTAATTGCTTAATGTATACTTCTTCTTTTAGGACTCCATTTAGAAAGGTAGAATTAATATCCACTTGATAAATTCTCTAACTATTTTGGACAGCTAAAAAAATTATTAAACAGACAGTGTCAAATGTAGCAATAGATACAAATACTTTAAAATAATCAATCCTAAACTTTTGTCACCAATCATGCCTTGCATCTTTCTACTTTTTCATTTGGTCTACACTTTGTTTTGTACATCTATTTTACACCAATCGATTTCTTTTCATTTGGAAGATTTGTGACTCTCAAGTATTCTTTTTCTCAATGGTACAAATTTCTTCATTCATTACTTTTACCCATTGACATTATTAACTGTATCCTTGAACTAACTAGGATCACAATCTAAAAACGAGAAAAAGTTTAAAACATGTTCATTAGATAAATTATTAATATCATCTCCAACAACATAATCCTACAAGCAAACTTGTACATGCTGTTGCCTTTGTGGACAACCCAATTATGGATGTGTACTTTGTACACTTGTAAAAGGATTTTGGATTGGCTACTAAACTTGTTTTGTCTGTTGTTTACTAGATTCACTTTCATCAATATATGTAGGTGCTAGGGGTGATAATAACTCTTGTTTGTTCTTCTTTCAATTCTAAACTCCTTGCTTATCAAAGCTCTTATCAAAGCTAGTATCCTGGCTAATAATTATTTTTCTTGTATCAAGATTATACAACTTGTATCCTTTTGTTTCTCATTTTATCCAAAAAATATACATTCCTCGGCCTTGTCAACTAACTTCTTGCAAATAGTATAAGAAATATGTACATAAGCAAGATAATTAGATACTTTTAGGAGAGAGGCATTTGGTTTCTTACCAATCCAAATCTCATAAAAAGTTTTTGCATAGTTACTCTTGATAGAACACCTATTCAAAACATGAATGATGCAAGCTACAACTTCTTCCCTAAAACCTTTTGGCATATGCTTGGCCACCATTACAGATCTCATGATGTCCATCACTAGTTTGATCTTTATTTACGTAACTCTATTTTGTTGGGGAATATATCTAGTTGTCATCTATTGTTGGATACCATTATTTGCAAAAAAAAAAAAAAAAAAAAATCATCGTCACATGCATCAAATTTATTTTTCAAAAAATATACCCAAGCTTTCCTTTTGAATTCACTAAAAATGTAATAAACTATTGCTTCTATTAATACAAGGAATTTCAACAGTGCAAAAGTTTGAGTAAATTAATTGCAATAGATATTTAACCAACCAAGCCTTTCCTTTCGGAAATATGAGTTACCATGCTTTTTTCTCATAATACAATGTCTACATTACTGTGTGGAAACATGCATAGACTGTCTAGAAACCATTTCATTTTTTGCAAGAAATATTAAACAACAAAATTAATACCAAAATGCATGTGCCATAACTAAGTATTGTCAAAAGATATAGAACTAAAGCAAGATAAATCACCATAATTGATATTAAGAGAAAATAATCAATTGTGGCCCATAATTGCTTATGAAATTAGTCCCAACTATTTTTCATTGATCATGAAAATGCCATGTTTAAAATGCAGACTATATCCCTTTCTTACAATTGTCTAATACTCGATATGCTTTGACACAAATTAAGCACATAAAAAACTATGGATGTGAAAATTTTTAATCGATTTTTCAAAATAATGAGTATCATTCCTTTCCTAAGAACTAGAAATACATGAATATTTCCAAATTTCATAGTACTTTTAAATTATTCATTCAAGTCAAAAAAAATCTCCTTTTTTCCTAACTTATAATTACTACAATCAGAGTTTACATAACACATATTGTTTTTATTTTCTTGAGATTTAGTAGTGAAGGCCTGTATGGACAGCATTTCAAAACACGTTTTGCACTCCAAAAATGTGTTTTTACATTTTTCGAGATAGTGATTGTGAGATAGGAAATATATTGGAAAGCTGTTTGAGACAAAAATGAATTTAAAAATGCAAACCAAACATACCCTAATCTCTTGATTATCACTTTTTATTCTTAACTATTTGGGAATGGATAACATTATTTTCATCTTTTATTCTCCAACAATGTCTTTTGCAATGATCCAATTTACCATAATTATAACATTTAATAACAAGTTTTTGCTAACCTATACAACTATAATTATTTCTTCGTTGAAATTGATAATTATCTCTATTGCAACCTTGATGTTTACTTCTACCTCTACCTCCACATCCATGTGCTCTAAAATTATGTCCTTTTGTCTCAACTACATTAGATAATTTCTTTTCCTTAGTTTTAGTAGTCTAGACCAACAAGACTTTCTCTACTAGTTCTTTTTGTGGCATTTCATTCAATTTGCTATTACTTTTCTCATCAAAAGAAACTAATGAACCCTTTAGCTTATCAATAGTCAAAGATATCGGGTCTCTTATTTACTATATCACTACTATGATATGATCAAACTTCATAAGTAGAGTATTGAGAGCCTTTTCAATGAAAACTTCATCGATAGGAGTATGTCCATTAGCCTCAATCTCAATTTTAATTTCTATTAAACAAGAAAAATTGGCGTCAATGATTTTTTATTTCTCCATGGTATAAAACTCAATTATTATTTTTTTTTATTTTGTGGAACTATAAAGCAATCATATATAGAGTTCCAATAATGAGGAACATCATGTTGAAAATTTTTTTGAGTATTTTTTCATTAGTTAAACAAAATGTTACCCACTCCTTTTTAATAGATGGCCTTGAGATTAAAAGGGAAGTACTTCTTTAATAGGTTAAAGATTTTAACCAAATGTTTTTAAACCATTTTTAACAACTAAAATAAAAATATGACAGGCATACCTTATATAGAAAAATTTACTACCTAATGTTGGTTCACAAAGTTAGTAGATTTATTATAGATTTAGTATTAATAAAACATTATCAAAATCAATTTAAAAAAATTTAGTCAAGCCATATTCATCTAAATATATTAAGTAATCTAGATATATATTAGCAATGTGCCTTTTATCAAATACACAGAGAACAATTATTCTTTTTTATATTAAATAATTATTATCAGTCCAATGACAAGTTACACTCATGTAATGATAATCTTGCTAATGGTCACTCCAAATATCAAAATACATTGACACACTATTATTTAAATTTTTTTAAAAATTTTAATCAAATTCATTTTCTCTTTTTATAATATTTTTCTAGTTTATGTATGACTGATCTTCTAGGTATACATTTAACTTGTGAATTTAAAACGTTTAGATAATAGTTTACCAAACCCGATTTTTCACAAAAACTAAATTACAAATATTTTACGGCTATCTTTTTAACTAATTCATGTCTATTATTTTGATTAGTAAATCTAATTAAAAGAGGTTTTGAAGCATTACCAATGAAACCTATGAGTTGCATTTGTGTTTGACCAATACCAATTTGTTAAGGAAAGTATTTCGCCAAGTTCTTGTGATAAATTTCGCAACCACCCTCTTTTTTTGTAAACATATTCTATTTTACAATAGTTACAAATTGCCTAGTTATATGTTCTTTCATTATCCAAAATTCTCTTAAGATATGTTTTGAACAAATCAAAATTTGGACTAGAAGGCCTTGTTAGAGTTTCTATTGGTACAAAATGTAATGGACCCTCAACAGCAATGTTATATTTATCAACGTCAAAAGTTCAAGATGTAATGATGAACTTTAGTGGTTGACCGATACCATGGTAATAGTTCATGGAATCAATACCATGGTTCAAGTTCTCGAACTGAAATTGTTGGTTCAATTTTGATTTAGTTCCGTTGCAAAGCTAAACTGTGATCAAGTTTAAGTGTTTTTCCACCCTTCCTTTATCAATAGAGGTTAATCAATAATTTCCCTAAACTCAAGAGATAATGGGATTGAGGGAGCCAGGTTTAGGGCAAAGTCTGAAATCATTCTTTTAAATTTTTAAATACTACACTTTAACATAGAGATGTTGGTTTTTCATTAGAATTGAAATTATTTTAAAATTTATGATTTTGTTTTTCTTTATTCCAGCTCATTTATAATGTTTATTTGATAATATTTTCAAATTCTTTAATTTTTTTATAAAATTCAAACAAAAATATATTTAATTTTAAACCAATTCTAATTCTAAATCAAATGGACCCTTAAGAAAATTTACAAACTTTAATAGTTTTATGCAATGTTAGATCTCTTTCACCCTTTATCAATCCTCACATTTGTTAAAATCAATTTCACCCTTATATTAGCTCCTAAAATAAATTTATTTACAATTATTCCATTATCATATTTTGTAAAGTATCTCACAGGTAAGTTGTTATGGAATTTTTTTTTTTTTGGAAAAAGGAATCAACTAGATTATAAAGAATTGTTTGTAATTTTAAATTAATTATTGCAAGAATTAAAGTTGCAACCGAGATTTTTTTTAAATAAATTTGTATTGCATATTATATTTTTTATAACAAAAATACTAGACAAACTTTTGTCTCCTCAATTTTAGGGTTTCTTTCTTTCCATGAATAAAAAAAAAAGGTTCAAACTGTTGATGTTGTAGTGTATTGAGGTTCAAACAGTTCATGTTGTGGTATATTGTTGGACACGTACAATTGATCAATATTGTAACAACCAAGATGGAAAAAAAAAAAGAAAGAATGTTTAGTTAATTTTTTTCCCTAACGGAAAGAATCATTCTGTCTATTTAATGGGCTAGAGACGGAATCACCACCTTAACAAACTGAATTGCGGTAGTCACTGGTTTTTTTACACCTTTAGGAGGTGTGATTTTTGTAAGCTCCGCTGCTCTGTCGCTTGGGCTCTCCCTTGTGCGAGCGAATGGTGGTGTCATTTAGGTGTGATTTGCAACTAAATCGTACTGTAGTTTTTTTTTTGTGCCTTTCTTCCCTATTTATTAGGGCTTTTCTTTCCTATTTATTAGGGTTTTTTCTCTCAATGTTGAAGGTTTTTTTATACTAGTTTGGTTGTAGAGCTATTCAACATATGCGGTGATAGTTTGGTTGCCGAGCTATTCAACGTATGTGGTAGGGTTATGAAAGGCATGAAGCAAGCGTCAGGGGCAAGACTTGTGAACCAGGTTCCCATTCGGCAGTGTTTAGCTTGCATGACTTTTTGTCATTTTCTTGTAGAGGCTAATCAACTAGTTTGTATAGACGTCTAAATTGATATTGATGTACTAGTTAATGTGGGTTAACCACATCAATTTTTTGCGCAATTTTCTTTAGTTTGTCTTGTTAAGTTGTGCACTTTCCTTTGTGGTTTAACTATATGTTGTAAATCCATGAAGATCATTTAGCCTCTTTTGGCTAAGTTTTGTAAATATTTTTCCAATGGCAATCAATAAAAATCTATCATTGCTGTTAAAGAAAAAAAAACTGAATTGCAAAGGATTGAATTCCAAGTCCAACAAAATAGCAAGATATAAATGATGCTTAATTTTTGCTATTGAGGTTATGGAGAGCTAAATTGTAAAAAAAATAATAACAAATGTTTACTAAGCAATTCCAAACATATTTATGTTTTAAAAAAATCTTAAAAAACAAAAGATTCAATTTTACTCTACTTCCTCATTCATTTACCCTACATTTTCTTTAGCTATATCTTAATTTAGACATTAAAAATGACAAGAATGAGACAATAATTATGAAATGTGTTATGAAATACATGAATAGATATTCATTATATTCATCCCTATTTAATATTTGTTCATATCCCTATTCAATGTATATTTATTCTATCTAATGAATGTACTATCTCTATCTAATGTGCATCATTGTTCTCCTATAAATATGAGCATAGTTTGGTCATTAGGAAGTGTAGTGAAGAAAAGTGAAAATAAGAATTTCTCCTCTAATTTTCTTTACTATCTATGGTGTCATTCTATTTTCTCTATTATATACTTTCTCTCCATTCTGTTCTATTATATACTTTTGACACAATATTCTACAACATGTTATCAACACGAAGATTTACCAACTGAGTAAATAATTCTTACAAGGTAAAGATTTCTCTTTGTTTTCTTTAATTATACTCTTTCTTCTTCTATTAAAATTCTTCATTTTCTTTTTTCATGACTTTGAAATCAATTTATCTCGCTCCTGAAATGGTGGTGGAAATTTTGAAAATCTTTCTAATTTTATAATACTTGACACCTGAAGTTGTCAAAGTAAGTGCAAATGGAAAATTCTGAGAAAAATGATGTTTGTTTGCTTGATAATGTAACAACACATACCATCTTTTGTAGTAGATACTTTTTCTCAAGTATGACACTGCGTAAAACATATATCCATACGATATCAGGTCCTGTTCCTTTTATTAATGGTATCGGGAATGCTACAATTATTTTGCCAAATGACACCATCCTTCATATTGAGGTTGTGTTTCTAAGTAATAGATCAAAAAGGAATTTGTTCAATTTCAAAGATGTATGCCGTAATGGGTACCATATTGAGACTATGTATGAGTAAAATAAGGATTATATCAGCATTATTTCTTATAAGATGGGCCTTAAGACCATCCATGAGAAGTTGGAAGCTTTTTCTGTAGGTTTATATTGTGTCATGATTAAAGCCATTGAAACCTACGCTACCTTGTCTTGGAAATTGGTAAACCCTGACCAATTTGGATTGTGGCATGATAACCTTGGTAACCCTAACGCTTCAATGATGCGTAGAATAATTCAAAATACAAAAGGACACCTTTTAAGAGATACAAATGTATTATTGTCCAAAGATTATAATTGTGAAGCTTGTTCACAAGGAAAACTCATTATTAAACCTTCTATAACAAGGGTTAATGTTGAATTCCCTTTATTCTCGCAAAGAATTCAGGCTGATATTTGTGGGCCAATACAACCATCAAGTGGACCGTTTAAATATTTTATGGTACTAGTGGGCGCATCCTATAAATGGTCCCATGTTTGCCTATTATCCACGCGCAATGTTGCATTTGCATGTTTACTTGCACAGATTATAAAGTTTCGGGCTCAATTCCCTGATTATCCAATTAAAAGTATAAGGATGGATAATGCTGGTGAATTTACATCAAAGAGTTTTTATGTGTATTGTGCTTCATTCGGAATCGAAGCTAAACACCTAGTCACGCATGTTCATACTCAAAATGGATTAGCAAAATCTTTAATTAAACATATCCAAATCATTGCCTGAACTCTATTATTGAGAACAAATTTCAATGATACAGCATAGAGTCATGTAGTTTTGCATGCGGCAGCTTTAATTAAATTGCACCCCACTGCTAGTCTTTTACAATCTCCCCTTCAAATGATTTTTGGTTATGAACTTGATATTTCACATTTACGTACCTTTGGTTGTGTAGTAAAAGTGTCTATAACACCACCAAAAAGAACGAAAATAGGTCCCCAACGTTGTTTGGGCATTTATGTTGGGTTTAATTCACCATCCATTATTAGGTTGTTGAAACCAACTACTGGTGATCTTTTTACTACTAGATTAGCAAATTGTCATTTTGATAAGAAAGTGTTTCCATCAATTGGGACACCTACAACTTCCATGGCTACAAAGCAGAAACCAATTAAGTTTATATCTTGGAAGGAGAAAATTTTATTTCAATTAGACCCAAAAACTCTAGAATGTGAAAACGAGGTACAATGTATAATTCATTTACAGGTTCTCGTCAATAGACTTTCTGATGCATTTAATGATGCTGTTAAGGTAACGAAGTCTCATATTCTAATTGCAAATGCTCTAGTTAGGATAACTATTCTCGAAAAACAAGCTAAAATAGATTAAAATCCCTCGCATTTGAAGCGTGGGAGACCAATGGGATCAAAAGATATTGTTCCTCAAAAACGAAGGAGAAAAGATTTAGGAATTAGCTCCAGAAGAGCCTAAAAATTAGGAATCTGCTTTAGAAGAACTTGATGTTGTGTTTGCTCCCAAAGAGCTTATTGCCCCTGATGAGATAAAACCCCATGAAAAGATCACTAATATTGGGAATATTGAAAATTCCATTATATATTGTAATGAGATTTGGGATAGAAATGAAATCATTATTGATGATGTTTTTGCATTTTCAATTGCTCATAAAATTATAGATAATGATTATAAGTCACAATCTATTATTGAATGCCGTCAAAGTCCAGATTGGCCTAAGTGGGAGAAAGCAATTAAGGTTGAATTAGCTTCTCTAGCCAAACAAGAAGTTTTTAACTCCATAACCAGAATCCCTAATAATGTAAAGCCCATTGGATATCAATAGGTATTTGCCTAGAAATAAAATGAAAAAAAAAAGATTATCAAATATAAAGCCCGACTCGTTGCCCAAGGTTTTTCTCAAAGAATTGAGATTGATTATGATGAGACATATTCACTTGTGATGGATATGATTACATATCATTTTCTAATTACCCTAGTCATCTTTGAAAGATTAGAAATATGTCTTATGGACGTTGTGACGGCATATCTATATAGTTCATTAGACTCTGATATTTATATGAAAATTTTCGAATGATTCAAAATGCCTAATGCATACACTTCCCGCAACTTTTCTCAATAAAGTTGCAAAGATCTTTATATAGGTTAAAGCAATCCTGTTGCATGTGGTATCAACGCCTACATGAGTACCTAATTAAAGAATGGTACAAAAATGATCCCATCTGCCCATGCGTGTTTATTAAGAAATCAGAAATCAGATTTGCTATTGCAGCAATTTATGTCGGTGATATGAATTTAATTAGAACTTTAGAAGAGTTAGCTAAAATTGCTGAATATTTAAAAAAGGAGTTTGAAGTTAAAGATTTGGGTAAAACCTAACTTTGTCTTGATCTAGAGTTTGAGTATAAAGCAATTGGAATAATTATCCATCAATCAGTATACAATGAAAGATTACTTAAAACGTTTCAACATGGACAAAACTCATCCATTGAGCACTCGTATGGTTATAAGGTCTCTACGTCCCCAAAAAAATCAGTTTCATCCTAGAAAATCTAATGAATAAATACTTGGTCCTGAAATACCATATCTTAATGCAATTGGGGCCTTGATGTACTTGGCACAATGTACAAGACCAGATATTACTTTTGCGGGTAAATTTATTGACACGTTTTAGTTTTGAGACAACTTGGAGACACTGGAATGGGGTTAAACATATTTTCCACTATCTCCGCGGAACCATAGATTTTTGATTATATTATTCTAATAATTTCACTACCTCAAGTTTAGTTGGATATGCTGATATGGATATAGATCTTATCCACATAAATCTTGTTCTCAAACCAGTTATTTATTTTGTTATAATGACACCGCCATTTCTTGGCGTTCTACGAAGCAATCACTAGTAACTACATCTTCTAACCACTCTAGATTATTGCTTTATATGAAATTGGAAGAGAGTGTGTTTGATTAAAATATATTATAACGCATATTCACAATTCTTGTTGTTTAACACTGGTTACAAATTCTTCCACTATAATTTATGAAGATAATGTTGTTTGTGTTGCACAAGGTAGGGGAGGATATATCAAAAGTGATAAGACCAAGCATATCTTTCTGAAATTTTTTTATACTCATGAACTCCAAGAAAGTCGACAAATTAATATCAAACAGATTCAATCCATAAAGAATATTGTAGATCTTTTTACCAAATCATTGCCAATGTCAACTTTTAAGAAATTAGTATATGGCATTGGTATGCGGCGAGTTCACAAGATGCAAGATTGATTAGCCCCAACAATGGCTATATAGCTCAATTGAGGGGGAGATATTATGAACTATGCATTGCACTCTTTTTTCCTTTTGATCGGTTATTTTCCACAGGATTTTTCCAACTTAAGGTTTTTAACGAAGCAACTAATGTATCCATAAAAGGAGGATATCATAAGATTTGTGCTCTGCACTCTTTTTCCCTTTTTGTCCGGTTTTTGTTCCATTGGCTTTTTCCGGCTTAAGATTTTTAATAAGGCAGTATCATGCACATTCATAAAATAATTAATACAATGAATATTTAAATGGGAGTGTTATGAAATACATGAATAGATAATCATTATATTCATCACTATCTAATATTTGTTCATATTCCTATCCAATGTATATTTATCTTATTTAATGAATGTACTTGTCTCTATCTAATATGCATCATTGTTCTCCTGTAAATAGGAGCATAGTTTGATCATTAGGAGGTGTGGTAAAAAAAATAGAAATAAGAATTTCTCCTTTGATTTTTCTTATTATCTGTAGTGTCATTATGCTTTCTCTATTATATACTTTCTCTCCATTCTATTTTATTATATACTTTGCTTTTTTTATTATATACTTTCTCTCCATTCTATTTTATTATATACTTATGACGCAATATTCTACAATAATATTCAATTTTACTCTGCTTCCTCATTCATTTACCCTACATTTTTTTAAACTATATCTTAATTTAGACATTAAAAGAGACACCGAATGACAGACAATAATTATGAAATGTGTTCAAAACTTAATCTAGAATAAATCATGGTAGTAGCCACATCATGCCACAAAATATATCCAAATCCAACCTAGTTAAAAATAATTATTTTAAAAAGAAAAGACCAACATAAAAATTAAATGACTTAATATGGAATCTCATTCTGTTACGAGTAACAAACACCTTTAGCCACTTGGCTGCACCCGAAACACCAAATTCAACCCTGCACAATTATACAGTGCAGAGCCTAAATATAGGGCTTCCCTAGCTGAAACAGCCAATATTCATGAAGTCCTCCATTAGTACTATTTGGATACTGAATGAGGACAAAAGCCACCAATTTCTCGTCAAGTTGAAATCTTTTGCCCAAGAATTTGAAGATCGTTTTACTACAAAAATGAAAAGCACGAACCGACTCGGGGTAAAAGTACATGCATAAACATAGTTCATTAAATCTCTCCATTGAACACATTCCACATGCTTTCATCGAAATCATTTACTCCAAGACAGCATTATCCTCACATGTTCTTCCTCCTATTGCATCCAAGTCTCTAATGTAGATACACAAAACAGATAAACAACTAGTAACAACCACTATAAACAATAGCAGAAAACCTAAGCGACCTATGAGCCATAAATCCGTGTCAAAAGTTTAGGCAACATTACAGGGACAGACAGATCAAAGATATGGAACACTTATTATACAAAGGGATGCAAATTTAACAACATTAAGTGGCAGAAATAGAAGATAATGAAAGACGATAAGATGGTTGACTACATTTGCATTTATTACGCATGTGATCGTGGGTTTCTGAAGATGATGCAATAACATCAGAGTCGTTGAAGGACAACTGCTGAACCACGTTCTACAACTACAATGAATGAGTAGACATGATCCACAACTATCTACAACTATTGAATCACGATTGATGCCAGTCTCTGTCACTTACATTACAGACACCCAAAATTGCCATGCATAACTTCAATGTGAATATAGGTCCCTTCCAGAAATTTAGGCTGGTTTAGCATGCTCTAAACTGACCTCATTTATTTGTTCCTGATAAAGACATTCACCAGTATTCCATCATTGAGGAAGGTTTCCATCTTCCACGTGCTACATCCAAGCATGAACAACAACCTTTTTTAACATTATTAAGTGCTTCAGGCGAGAAAAGTGCATTAGTGGCCACAGTTGAAACCAAGTTGCGCCGAATTGGAAACAGAATTCCTTTTTCTCAAATTGCATTGCAGAAGCAAAATTAATAAAGGTAGTTCATATAAACATTAAGTTACATGAGCTGCAACTCGGTGGTCTAATGGGGTTACCATTTTCTGTTACTTAAGATTTTTCCCTTTCCAACATTCAGTGGCATGAATTATATCCAAATTGCCCACATACTTACACAATACCTATCAGTAAAACAACAGATAGATTATGAGTAACATCGCATAATTTGCCAAACAAAATCAATAAGGAAAGCAGTTGGCAAGATAGAGACATAGTGATTGGCATGAATTATATCCAAACCGTCCACACCACATACTTACACAGCACCTATCAGCAAAGCAACAGATAGATTATGATTAACATCGCTCAAGTAGCCAAACAAAATCAATAAGGAAAGCAGTTGGCAAGATAGAGACATTGTGATAATCACATCCTACTGTTGTACAGTAACCTTGGTAACCCCACAGACCCGACATAATATCTACCTTTACGTCAAGCTCATAACGAGAGATGATAACTTAAAATGGAGAAAGTAACTACGGTGTGTAATTTTAACCATTGATTTATGCTTCTAGGAGTTCAAATGGTTATTCGTAATGAAAGATGCATTATCCAGCAAAAACTTTGGTACGGCCAATACGGTTAGAATGTAAGCATGCTTCAATGCTTTCGAACTCTTACCCCTTCGGGTGTTGGACATGAAGGATCTACCCCTCCCACTCCCTCACCCATCCATATACAAGTTGACTTGTCCCCTAAATCAAATCCCATAGGAAAAGAGTAACATTATCAAAACTATGAATGATAGTCAAATTAATATGTCAGACAATCGAGTCAAGCAACATAAGAAGCAATTGAATTAAGTGATCTGAAGAATTACTGAATCAAATTTAGTGCTTTGTTAGAATGTGGTAGGAAGGGATCTATTATGTTCGATCAATTGGAAAGGCGGCATTAAGTGAAGTTTACGTGAGTAAGAGGGTTCACTGAAATATCCACGCTGCCAGGTTTTTGTCTGCTCTGTGGTGAAGGCAAATTGGTGAACAGAAGTGTTCTATTACAGACCGCACAAGGTAAAAAATCTCTCGGGAAAAACAGTAATGTTAACCCCATAGTCTTCCACTCCGATTTTGATTGAGTTAACCGCACTATTTCCGTCCAATAAATATTTATTCATCTGTTAACTATCATGTTCATCCAGGAAGTGAACAGTAGAAAAAAATATTCAAGAAAAAGAGAGAGATATCAGCCTCGGGACAATTTCTTAAACGATTTCTGATATCAGAAAAGCAGGGCCAAACCTTTTGTATGAGAACCTTAAAAGATAAAGTATTCGCGGTTATAGGATAACCTTACGAAAGAGTTTACACGATTTACCCGAATATGTTTGCTTCTACATCTCGAAGCAGCATAAGATAGACACTGGTGTTCATCTTATCGCACAGATGTAACAATTTTTTACCACAAGCAACAAATTACACATGGCACCGTAGTTGGGAGGTTTTCTAAATGTTATTTCATCCGTTCACATCAGCACTTTTAGCGCCAAACATCTTTTAAAACAAATTCGTTTTAACAAATCAGATGCTGTTTTTATGACTTGCATAAACTGCATTGCAAGTCAAGGGCAAGATTGCAGCCGCCTTAACTCCCACAAGCGGCCATAAGAAATATAGTACAGCAGGTACAAAAAATCTAGAAACGAAAAGAAAATTGCTAATCCAACATGAAATTGGACCAGCAAATGCATGTTGTTCTCCTATATTAAGGAAAACTGATTCAGGACAATTATGCTAGTTCATCGTACAAGAAGGGCTTGAGAAGAACATCATCAAATTCGTTCATCCTCTTCCAGTAAAATCAAGAATTATTCAAGATGGGAATGTCATCTTGTGTTTTCTTTCTGATATGTGAATTTTCCGTACTTTTTGATCAGAAAATCTCATACCATATTCAACTCAACTCTAATAAATAATGATGAACTAAAACTATGGAAAACGCCACTACATGAATATTCCTATATAACTTTTTGGTCATGAAACTGCATGATTTATCCTCAATCTTCATAAAAATCGTTCACTCTATTTTGTGATTTAAAATGACACTTTCTGTGACTCCTCAATCAAAGTTATAACTCGTGGCAATAAATATGTACACAAATAGCAGATAGTTTGAGATGAGATCATGAACAAGACAACCGTCATCCAGCATCCGCCACCAAAAATACGACAGAGTTTCCCAATGCATAGTAATTAATCAATTGTCCTCCATCACATATCTGCACCTAGTTCTTTAACTCTGGCAACCCCCTCCCCCATCATCCTTCTGCAACTTTCAACCAGCAAGGCGATGCAACAAAATTCATCATTAGTTGGCATACCAAAAGGAAGAAAAAGAAAAAGAAGAAAATGAAGCCTTGTCCAACATCCACTAGGAATTTTCACAGCAAATGAGATATGTTAAAACACAGATATCGGCTAGTTTGAGAAGAGATCCTTAAACATGACAAAGCTAATACAACATCCAGCTGATGCTAACAACAAAATCATGTCAGAGTTCTAAAACTATAATACTTAGTCAAGCTGCTACATTGATCACTTAAAATTTACCACTCAAATCAAAGTTGAAAAGAGGAAAAGAATACCTCGAGACATAAATAACATATAGTGAAGCAGAGATCCTTAAATATGACGAGGTTGATCCAATATCCAGTTGATGCCAACACCAATTTCAATCCATATTACTGAAATAAACTTTACATCCACAACAACCACAACCCTAAACCTCAAACTCTGGTACACAGACAAAACCCACATAAAACAACGTAAATCCTTCTATATCGGCACCTCCAAACAGAAAAGAAAGAGACAAAGACACTAAAGTCATCCGTTAGGAGTTTCAGCTAAAACTAATTTCAAAAAAGGAATTAGACACCTTATGTTTGCAAATCTTGTCATTTATGAAGCCTGATATTCATTCTATTATGTTAATGCCTAAAAATGTTGAAGAAAATTTTAATGTAGAGGGAAAGGAAGTAAACCTCTTCTCTTGGTAAGAGAAAACCATACTCTTTCTCATCATCTCTTATAACCAACCCTACCTAAACTCTACATAAAATATTTTACCGGCTTCCCTACGATCCCTTGCAACATGTGTAAAGGCCAAGTTATGCCATTGCAGATGAATGATAGAATTAAAACAGTGCTAGTCAAATATCATTTAATAGGTTAAAAAAGATCATTAAACTTAATTAGGAATCTAGCAACAAATACAGCAAAATAGGAGAATCCAGTTTATCCAAGCTACCAAGCAAAATAAGGCATGAAAAAACATCATTGTTGAAGTCAATGAAGGTTAATTTAGTGACTTTTTTATAAATGATCTAATAGGTTAATCTAGTGTCTTTTTTATAAAGTTGATGTTGATGTTGATGATGTAACAGTCTTAAATTAACAAGGGTTCTCTTCCTTTTCGTTCCACAATGAGTAGGAACCAAAATATCAACCCTCCAGAAACTACAGGAAATAGAAAAGGTTGAAGCTTACTGTCAACTAAATATTAAGCACAATACTTCTAAAAGGCATTTAATTTTCCAACTCAAGGCCATTTCTAATTGTTCTGCAACTTAAAATTGATGCCAAGTCCGACATCCTAGTAATAAAAAAAAAGAACGTAGTGGAATTTAATATCATTAGAGCAAGAAATATCACCAATTTAAATTAGTGCACAAAACTGCAAAGAATATTTAAAAAAAAAGAAGGGGAAAACAAAGATATTGTTCATGCACAGCTAAAAAAAGCCATACCATGCCTATGAAGACAGCCATATTACAGTTGCTTCTCGTGGTTGCTTTACATTCAAGATGCACTCCAAAACTGTAAAGTAGCTATTGGTATGTAGTCAGAAGTTGTAATTCCACTGTGGAGTATGAGAATGTGAGCTTTCATGCCACTGGCGGCCCAAAATCGCATTAATCAGCAGGTAACGCAGTACCCCAGCCACAGCCCTAGGAACACTGACTGTCACTGAACTCTGTGAAAGATGTATTTGGTTCCTCATAAGAATGGTAAAGAATTTTTTTAAGAAGTCACAATCCCATCAATTTCATTTGATCATCTCATGAGATGGGCATTATGTTATATACTTCATCAACAAAACTCAACGTTAGGAGAAAGACAAATCTTCAAAATGATGGTAGCAGTCACAGATCTAAGAAAGGTACTGCTATTGTCTAACTATTCATTTCTGATAAAAAACAACTATAGAACATCTGAACTTTACAGTTTAATTTTTCTGCAGTTTGCACTAGGACATCACATACATATGATTTACCCACATGTTGTCAAGCTCTAAAACGATTTGTCTTTTCCTTTTAATTTCCTATATAAAATTTCATCCATTTACTAATCACACTTCTCAGCTCCAATAAGGGGAAAAACTTAGTAAAATCCCCTTATGCTAAAATTTTACTCTATCCCATTACAGTACTAACAACAAAACTCTTAGATGACAAATTTAAACTAACTACAGAATAAATAGACACATAGACAATATATTCCCTCAACGCGCCTCAAATGCTCTCCCATGAACAACAAGAACTGAGATGCTCACAACTCAGGAACCCTGGAAGCAGAGGCTGTGTACTGTACAGCAATATCCTTCAGAACTTGGATCAAGGCCTTTAAGTCATTACTACCCAGTTCAAGACAATCCCTTAACAAGTCACCCTCCACCACCTCTTTCTGCATTGTCTCAACAACTTCCCTCAGTGGACCCTGCACCACATTCAACCAAAAAACTACGTAAAAATCGCATTTTTTTGGTAAGATTTTTCATTAAAAAACATTTTTGAAGCCAATTTAAAAAAAAAATCAATAAATTAGAAAACCACACACATACCTATACATATACATACATAACATACATACATACATATCCAATATTTTCAGTCACTAATCTAACTTACAATAATATCACTTTGATGTAACTTACAATATTTTCAGTCATTAATCTAACTTACAATAATTTCATGGCAAAATAGAAAATAAACATAATTCACTTGAAAAACAAAAAACCGTGATATCACTTTTAGTACCGATTGACGAAATATTTTGAGGAGTTTCACAAATAACGACCGGGAAACGGTTAGGATTCTATTGTAGTTTCGGCCAACCCATGCGACTCGCTCAGAATGCAAGTCGACTCGAGACAATTCGTTCAGTGCTCTGAGCAACTCGTTAAGGTCTGAAACGGCGGAAGCGAGCTCAGTAAGCGACACCGCGTCAAAATCACGCCAGGGGTAGTTTTTGAAGTAGTCCCAGCCGAAAGCCCAAGTTAGTCTCCAGAAGCCCAGTCCTTGCAAAGACTCGATTTTTTGGGCTATGGATTGAGCCCTGGATGAGCCAGCGAAGTCGCCCCGTGAGGCGCGGACATTGGCGACGCGCGAGACGATGGAGTGGGAGAGGGAGAGGAGAGTGCGGTAGTGAGAGACAGAGAATGAGAGGGAATAAGAGGGTGTTGCAGTGAACAGGAAAATTAAGAGGAGATAGACTGGTGTTTTCGCAAAGGAGATAGGCATTGGTGACCGCCGACGCAGCCGCCGTAAACAGTGGTGGTGGCTATGGCTCCGTTGGCGGTTGATTGAGGATTGTCACGAGAGCCGGTCGGGATACTCAATTTCAAGTCACGACGGGTCAAGTCACGACGGGACGGTGTAAAAAAGAAAATGATTGGTCCTATAATGTTTTGTAATTTCAACTTCTACCCTATAGTTTCTCTATTTTGGACTTTTGATGTTGAAAAATAGTGGGGGAAATTACAAATATAGCAGGCCCACGGTGGTTGTTTACAAAAATAGCAGCTGCGCTTTTGTTTTTTGAAATATAGCAGGTTAACTGTGTTTGACCATGTGAAAATACCACCGTGTCCCTCAATGTAGCAAACTGCATCGTTAAAACTTCAGCTCACTTGCCTGAGTTGAACGGTTTCAGCTCACCGAATCTGCGAGGATCATCGTTTCAGCCGCTCATTTGCCTGAGTTGAACGGTTTGCCTCGTTTGAATGTCATCGTCGCAGGTGTAGATATAAGCTTTCGTAAGTTATCATGAAAAACAAAACCCGATCGATGAACATGGGCCATTTCCACTAGCAACTGGTTGTTTTATGGACCTGTATCTGATATAAGTTTTAAAGTAAAAAATTATACATTCGTTTATGTATTCCACAATTTTATCGACATTTTGGTCCACATTTTGGTCGACATTTGTTTATGTATTCTATATATTGGTCGATAGTTTTCTCAATATATTTGTCGACATTTTACTCGGCAAGATAAAACTACAAAAATGCCACCGCATTTGAAAGTCACGCATGTTCGTTCTCCCACTCTATTCAGTTATTCACTTTCATTTTCAGTTACGCTACTTCCAGACCGATTTAGTATGCCCTCCCCAATGCATTTTTCAGACCGATTCACCCTCTACCTCTACCTTATTCGTTCTTATTCATCATTACTTACCTACACCATCAATGGCACGCACGAGAGGTGGACACCCATCATCTAACACAATGGAGGAGAAATCAAAGAATGTGCAAAAGAAAAAGGTCAGTTTTTTCTAAGTGTGATGTTTTTGTTATTGTTGTTTTGCTTATTTGAAGCTTCCTCTATTGGTTGTGAGTTACCAGCTGATTGTTGTTTTGCTTATTTACCTTATTTGAACCTTAAATTAAAATTCACATGGAGATTTAGATACATACAAATACAGAATTCTAAAATTTAAAGAATAATAGTAAATAATTTTCTCACTGAACCAATGGCATACGTGAATTGTTGTAAGTAATTTCATGTATAGTCTTCGTCTAATTTGACATGTGCTCACTTCTTTTAACGCATTGTTTGACCGATGTACATTTCCTCCTACTAATGCGCTGTGTTGCAGAAAAACAAGGAGTACACAAGATTCCGTCTCCAAGGAGTGCTGCATAATGAAAAGTTGAGAAAACTCTTCATAACGACTTCAGTCACAGGGGACTTCTCAATTGATCTAAACAAACACCCTTATACCTCAGCGGAGGAATGGGTTATGGAAGCTCATTTTCTGGATGAAACATCCTCATCAAGAGCCAGACATAAGCCCATTGAGTATAGAGGTGCAGGTGGTGTTGCCATGCAAGAAGCAGCAGCATATTCAAGACCGATAGAAAATAGACCATTTGACACGTCTATAGCCAACATTGGCCGTTCCACTTAAAAAAGTAAATGTGAGCTAGTGAATATGGTTTTGGAAAATTACTTAGTGAGGAAGGGATATATGAAAGAATATGGAGGATGCTATCTCTATTTCTGAGTGCATATAGCTATTGAACTCCATAAACATCACCGACTCAACTAAGTATATCAAGATCACACAGTTCTTTCATGACCTAGTGTCGAAGGTCATATTCAGGCAAATGGAACCCCATATGCGCCTAGATCATGAATTCTAAATTGAACAATTTAAGTTGTGCTAACTTCAATATCTGTAATATTGTATCCTGAATCATATTGACTCGTACTTCATACATTCTCTATTGAGTAATTGTCTTTTGGGGTTTGGTAGAAACTCCACTTACCGAAAACTAATCTCCATTTGGTACCTCTTCAATGAGTTTAATTTTCCCATTAGCACTCAATGGTAGAGCTATTTGTTATGTGCATCATTTAACATTGGAGAAGCAAACATCGTATGAGTTATGTATTATTCAACTTTGAACTTGTGGTGTTGTGGAAGTCTTTGTTGCTTAGGATGGTGGTTGGTTAATTTCATTGATTGATCCTTCTATCTGTTATTAATCACTTACATTTGGTGCATATGTATTATATTGTTGAATGTATATTCAGCGAGAATTTGATTACTTCACTTGGATGCTTACCTTTGATTTATCACAATGTTTTGTGTGGCAATTTTGGATAAGAAATTACAGGCTATTCATTTTTTTTGGATCAATTTCTAATTACATATTTTTTTCTTTGTAATTGTGAATGTCCAAGTTATTGTGACCATTCGCGAAGAGCTACCTATGGACAGTTTGACGCTATTATACCTGTCAACAACAAGTAAACTATGGTGTACACTTGTCTGGTCTCAGTGAGATAAACATAGGTTGGGCATGATTTAATGGACAATTTTGAAGCTCATGATATATTTTCCTAACTTTGCTTCTCTACTACTCTGGTTGTTGCAAATGTGAATTAGAAGCCTGCATCATAAAATCAAGATTGACTCTCCAACAATTGTTTGCAAACAAGGTCAATAACACTATAGGTGTACTTTCACTAACTGAAACATTTTTACACCTATAAAGCTTTAGTAAAAGAATTTCTCCACTAGTTTCTATATATATTTATTATTAACCAAATAGCATATATAAATAAATTTTAGAGATGATGAAGATATGATTGATTAAGTTTGACGGTGATATGATTTGGGTATATTCTATATCATCTAAGTTTTGTTTTGCATGTAGTATTGGTAGTAAGAGAGTACTTATCTAAAGTTTTGGTATTGTATGACTATTGATTACTATTTTGGATTGTTCCTTGCATGCAATCATGGGTGCGTGTTTTCTTTATTGTCTGATGTTACGAATGCTGTTGCCCCAAAGCTTGGTTAGGAATCCCTTTTCAGCTTTTGGTTTGCTACAGTTAGGCTTTTTCCCTTAAATTCTGTGCATGCTATTAGGTTTCACATGCGAAAGAGTTTTGAATCTCATCTTTAATTGTAGTCTTATCACTTTCTAATCAAATATAGGTAGATACAATTTTAACTATTTTCAACTGCTATGTAAAGATATATGTTGGTTTGATAAAATAATAATTTCTTGGATTATAAACTTTAACTTTAGAAGATCAACAATGTCACTCAGTGTCCTGCTAATCCTTAGTGCCTATTAACTTACTGATTGTTTAAGCTCCAAAGAATCACTTTGTTCTACAAGATTTGTAGTTTTTTTTTTTTTTTTTGCAGCTAAGCTCGTGGTTTTCTTTATGCTTCTTTTCAACTTTATTTCGTTCATTTGAAATGCAAGATTTATTTATTTATTTATTTTAGCTATAGTTGCCTCATATGTTTAGGGAAAGATTTGGGTGCTAGCTGACGAGCAATTGGTTGATATAATTCATCACCAGTCATCAGAAGCCAATGATCCATAAGCTTTTCTAACAACAATAGGAAATCATGAGATTGTGCAACGGTATGTATTCATCAATCACAGAGTCAAATGAAAACCGCAGCATTGAAAAATGAGGAAAATACAACAGAAAGAGGACTTGAAAGGACAAACATATTTTCATATCGATAAGTTTATAATTTCTGGAATGCACATTGTAAGACTTACTTTTAGTCGTTTCTAATAGAGTAAGGTATTTAAGATTCACATTAGTACTATGGTGATTTCAAGTATCAGTTATGATGTTTTACTTGTGCCTTCATCGTTTGTTCTTTTGCAGTCCAATAGGGTTTCCTACAGTCAGCAAACTCCATCTTTCTCTCCAAATCGCTTCATGGGTTGTAACGCCATTTGGCATACTTCTTTTATTCCTGGTTGTATGGAAATTATTCTACACTGAACATTTACTTGGATTTTGCGTATCAGAGCCATAAATTTGAAGGTGATGCAGAAAAATGCTAGCTATATGCATAAATTTCCCTAAATCCTGATTGTATGGATTTTTGTTTTTCTTCTACATTGAAAAAGAATGGTTTATATACACACACTCACTTGTTGTAGGCATATGCAGAATTGTGTATCATTTCTCACAAGTTGGCTCATAATATTTTCCAACGTCACACCCATGCCTGATTTTTTGGCACAAAAATATTTTATTTCACTATTTGACATTATAGGGATGCTTAACAGGTTTCTTTCCCATTCTTGCTGATTTGATCTCGAGTGCCATTCTATAGTCATCATTGCTCCTGATTGGAATTTTATGAAAAAGTTTGGTGCCCTCATACATGGGTTTTATTCCCTTCATCATCCCAAGCTCCCTTTTCCCTTCCCTTAGAAAAAGAAATGTTTTGGTCCTACTATAGTCATTTGTTTCTACAAAATTCTCAAATCATACTCATTTAGGATCCAACAGACAATGACATGGAAATAAAGACTACTAGTAATAAAGTTTAAATTTAGATAATTAGGTAGTCAAAGTCAAGCACCAAGGTCACAACATTCATACCACTACCATATTAAGGGCAAGCAATAGGCAGTCAAACCAGAAAACATTGATTAAAAGAGAAAGAGGAGATGGATAAAGTGTTTAGATAATTATTATAGAAACCTCTTTTTGTTGGACATGATGTCAACAAATACATAAAAAAAAATTGATGGATGATGATACCGAAGAGAAAACTTAGGTTGTCTGACTCAGTCCAAAGAGTAAATGCTTTAGTTTTTCATTTTCAGTCCTTGTTTGCATATTTATTATTTGTTTGAGCTTCTTGCAGTCTTTGTTGGCATCCTTATTATTTGTTTGAGTTACGGACTATATTTTGAAGTTACTAGATGCATGTATACCTATTCTTGGCATAACCATGTTCATATTTTATTGTGCTGAAGATGGATAAAGATCAGGAAACATGCCCATCTATTTGTACACACGTGGTTGCCTAGGCCAAAGCTTTCCCAAAACTTGCCCATCTACTTGTACACATGGTCTAAATTTAAATTAATTGCTTATGCGTGAATTTTGAGTGAATAAATTCAATTATTCAGCTAGTAGGACCCTGTTATGTGATAAGTTCATAAAATGTGAGTGGGTGAGACATTTTTGCATGTGAAAACTGCAAAAACTGGACAAATGATCATGACCTTTCTAAAATGACTGGAATGAATAATGGGAAAAGAACAAAATGAATCAATTTATGATTGCATTTGACAGTAGATGAAGGTAATTTTGTGGACCATGTTAACATAGTAGTTAGACATGAGTGAATGCACTGTCGGTGATACAAGGGTTGGGGGTGCACTGATATTATCAATTTCAAATATGACATGTTTTGTTGTTGTAGGCACCATGGGGAACTATTATATGTTTGTTCATATACCCAATGAAATTAGATAAAAGCAGACTAGATCTAATTCTAATTCCCATGCAATAGCATTTGTATATCGGAGCAACGACATACCCCATTAGTCCCATAAGTCTGTTTATATTGAATGTCTTATTCATATTCATCAGGAGAGAGGCAACAATTTCTATTCACGTTATTCAAATATTATTAGCAAGTACACCATCATCCTTTCTTCAGTATGTAAATTGATAGGTAGCATATTATTTGCCTGTATAAATCCAAATCATACTTGGTAGGAACAACGTAGCATTTGTGCCACCCACATGAAATAATAGTTGATGTAATAATCATTACAGCGTCATGATTCACACATTAAAACTATTGCATTTGAATTTCTGCTTTAACAAATTTGGTGGCTAAAAACGAAAATACAATACCAAATCAACAAATGAAGGGGAAAGTAGTAATCACATATAGGCTTCGAGTTTTCGGTTTTATGGGTTTTGTTTCCAATTTTGTTGGAAGTATTAGTTTGAATGCATAGATGGATTGCTCAGCAACAACTACGTTTATAATATGTACATATGTAGTTATTTTGATTACTTACTAGTTGTTAGGAGGATGATTGGCATAGTTGTTATATACCATTGAAGAATTCTCCCTAAAAAGGGGATGATATCTCAGGAAAAAGTACTGATTATATTAACATATTATTACTAACATTATGATGTGAATGTCGGTTAGGAGGAAGCATAACGAAATGTCTAGCCCCCTAATCTAGCCACAATTTTTCTTGCTTCCAGGCCTCAACAAGTATGCAGAACCCATTTTTGGCAAACATCGATAGTGATAGTGAGAAGGAGTTGATAGATTTGCTAATCGCAACGAAACTTGTAGAAAATTATGAGAGTTGACGATTTGATTGGATACTATGTCATACTTTAGCATTGGTAGTGAGGCAGTGAGTTACTGAACTTATTGAAAGTCACCATACGAGACTATTTGACAGTTGTAAAATGCACGTGTTCACATTTATGTGATTCTATCAAATATTAAGAGCATGTGGGTATATGAGAGAGAATTCCAAGTCCCAAGTATCCATCGAAGAAGCAGTGTGCATTTTCTTAGTTTTGGCTCATCACAATTGGCGACAACACCTATTGGTGGAGAGGTTTCAGCATTTCACGAAAACAATTAATCGTAACATTCTCCGTGCAACAAGAGCAATCGTTGCGTTCAGTATAGTTGTTATCCAACCAAGAAACCAACACATTACCCATCCCAAAATATTATATAATTAAAAATACTTCCCATGGTTTACGGTAAAAGTTGAAGTTCCAACAACATATGTTACTCATACATGTATGTTTGAATGATATTTGTCAATAATATTTATTATCTTGTGAATAAGTTGGATTTTGTGGGAGTAATAGATGGAACAATTGTTGCTGCATAGGCGCAACACATAGGAGGGAGGCATTCCGAAGTCGGCATTCAAGTATTTCTCAAAATATACTTGTTATCTACGATCATAACATGAGATTTGTGTATGTCCGTGCAGGTTGGGAGGATAGCGCTAATGATGCGAGAGTGTTATTTGACACTTGTATGAGGGAGGATTCCAACTTCCCAATGTCACTTCCAGGTGAAATTTGACAACTATGCTTAGGATTGTGTGTAGGTAACCGAGGGATACGGTAGATGTTTAGTGACAACTGATAGCAGTCTTGATAAGTTCTGTGTTTGCTTGGGAAATTGATTTCGAGAGAGAATTGAAATAGCCAGAGAATAACAGTCCAAAGTTGAGGCAACGGGTGCTGAGATTGTTTATGAAATCAAGAATGAAGTCAAGGATGACTGGAGGTTGATGTGGGTGGTGGAAAGTAGCTTTGGAGTAAAAAATGAGATTACATTTTTGATGAATTAATGCCATTGAGAAGATTTAATGAAATCTTGTGTGGTCGGTTATGAACAGTGTTGTCCGAATCAAATCAAATCAAAATACAAATAGATGAATTTAAAGAATTAAGAGTTAACAATTGGATCTATAGTAAAAAATTACATGATATCATTATAATATGGTAAATATAAATTAATTATAAAATATTAATACTAATATAGAAATGTACTAGTGATAAATTATTTAGTATTTTTAGTATATTTAAATTTACATTTAGTATAAGTTATATGAAATTCTAATTATATAATTGAATAATTTTGCCAAAAAAATGGTATAAAAAATATTTTAAGTAAAGAGTATGTAAAAAATTATAAGAATTTTCTTATATAAACATTTAAAATATTCAATTTTAAGCAATTAAAAATTTTATAAGTAAAAAATGAGTTTTATAACAATTTAGAGTCAAATTATAATTTTTAAAAACTAAAATTAATTTTTTTGAAAATGAAAGTTTAGACCAGGTCAAATTCGGGTCAATCCCTAATTTGACCAGTCAAATTGGAGTTTGACTAGGTTTTGATTGGGTTATTTTAAAATCAATTTTTTTAATAAAAACCAAACCGAAACTATAGTTTATACCCAGTCGAACTAGCTGGTTCTGTCCGGGTTTTACAACATGTGTAATGAATGGAGTTGTTCTTGAAAGGCAAGATGCTCAAATAGAGAATTCAGATTCGATCTAATCCAATTTGGTCCAAATTGAGTTTTCTGATCCTTCCAAAATTGATCCAAATAACTCCAATCGAATTGAACCATCGCACACAACTTTGGCGGGCCCAGGCTAGGCATTTTTATCTCCAACAAAGGCAGTAGGGGCAATTTGTGGTGCGGCAACCGTACGATTTCGCACTGTTGCCACTTTTCCTTCTTATTTTTTTTTAAGGTACTTGTCTGCACCTATTCAGTGGTGTCGTGGACTCCCTGAATTAGGCAGTTGTTCCTTCTATATGGAGGTGGATGCGACCAGTTTGGGTGGAAGCTAAGTAGCGTGTCGAGTGGCATGGGTAGAAGCTAGGGACCAGCGACGACATTTCGTATCTGTGTTCAGTTCCATCTGGTGCATGCAACTCTTGCTTCTAGTCTAGTGACAATCAAGCTTGGTCTTTTTGTTTTTGCGTTTGTTTTAGTTTTATTATTGTCTGGCATAGCTAACGTTGTTTAGCTATGATGTAGTTTTAACCAATTCAGTGTATTGGTTAGGCTTTACTTAGTCTCATTGCGAGGACTAAGGTTTTCATCGTCAGTGGACGATACTTTGTATATAACACTGTTTGTTATTAATATAGTGATCGTTTTTGGGGAAAAAAGAAACTCCAATCGAATTGGCTAGTCCAAATTGAGTTTTACGAGTCACTGTCCAAAATTGATCCAAATAACTCCAATCGAATTGGCTTGTTTTGATTTTGGATATTCATAAAATAATACTATCTTCATCCCGAAAAAACAATCAACTTTGATTAACGCACAATTTTTTATTAGTTATTAGGTAAAACTCATTTAATATGTTATTAGATATATAATTTTATATTTTTATCCTTATTTTTAAATTTTGAGTATACATAATTATTATTAGTAAGGATCTTTTAGAAATTTGGTTTAAAAGTGAACTCTTTTTATGAGACGAAAGGAGTATATAGATTATATATTCAATTCGAACTAAAATATTATTTATATTATAAATTATCCAATTAGGTCCACTTCGAAAATTTTAGATTAGATAGATAGAATTTACCAATATAGGATTTTGCAAGTAAAAATGATCAACCTACTAGGAGGGAAGGGTTTTCGCACTTCTCTAGTTTGGAAAGAGAAAGCGAGGAGTTGGAGCGATGAACTTGAGTTATAATGGACAATGGAATAGGTCATTGTGTTTGGGTTTGAGAAGATTCTGTGCTTTGTTAACTTTTCCCATGGTAAATCATGTCAACTTTATCTATGTTTTAGTGTCGATTTGGGTAGGATGGAAGCTTAGAATGATTTGTCTGGGCCTTTTTTTTTTTTCCATCAAGGGCATTATGGAATATTACTTAAAAATTAACTTGACTTTTTAAGTTTTACTCTTTTTGGCACATTTTTTTTGAACTCTATTTTTTTTTCATGAAGGAAATAGTAATTTTTTATTACCCAAATGTCACATCAGTTATTCAAATATTTTATTAAAAATTATTGGGACAATACCAAAAATGTACTCCTTTGAGTTAAATTTAAATAGGAACAATTTTTTTTATCAGTTATAAAATACAACATAATTAATGAATAATTAAATGTGTAATTACTATTTATATCCTTATTTTTTTTAATCATGGGTCTAAATAATAATAATATTAGTGAGGCTAAATTTAGAAATTTCATTCTAAAGCACACTCTACAAGTTTAGAAATTTGGGGATAAAGCAAAATTTATAAAATCTATACATATATATATATTTTAATACGAAGAGGATAATATTGAATTGGCAAGGTTCAGTCAATGATTGTTGGGTCTTATAAAAGTGGGTGTCAAAAATGAATTTTCATTCTTGGTACGTTCTTAATTAAGGAGAGTTTTCTCTTTAAAAAGAACTAGCAGGCACTTTCCGCGCAATGCGCGGTTTTTTGAGTGCCCACTGTATTACACAGTATATAAAAAAATTGAGGATAAAATTAAGATAATGTTGACGAAAAAAAATCACAATACTATAAAAAGGAAGAAATATTCGATAGGGAGAAAGAAAATTACATAGTAGGAGTTAATTAATGTAGAACAAAAATAGAGTAAACATATTCTAATTTATTTTAAATTTAAATTGCCATGGATATAATTTTTCAATCCCATAACTGTTAAAAATAATAACAGTGAAAATATCTTGTATTTGTGGTATGAAAACTAAATAGTCATTCTCTTCCAAATTATGATCTTGTAGGCTAGCGCCAATTTAAATGAAGTGAAGAGCCTTTGTGATGATGTCATATACTCGATTTCCAGATTTCAAATAAATGTCACACTGTTTTGCTTCTTCCAAATAAAAAATTTGAATATTTTGGAATAATCTATGTGACAACAAGGAAATTGTATGAAGTTAGTAAAACGAGAAGTGCAAATAAATTTGTAGAATAAATTTGCAAAATAAGAAACAAATTGTAATATTACCAATCTAAAAGTATCTGATGCTGTAAACTGCTAGAAGAAAGAATAGTGTTGAGTTGAAATAAACTTTTGAAATGGATGTAGTGAAGATGACAAGACATTATGTTGAAGATTCGTTGTTTTGAAGACTGGAAATAATACATAGAGTTCATTAAGACATTACACATTATTTAATTAGAACGAAAAATGTATATTGTTAATTGAGCAAACCTTGTTTTGGCAATATAGGTAATGGCACTGTCCATGGCATCATGATTTCGCCTTTGAAATTGTTGAACGTAAGACAATCAAATTTGTTATTTCCACGAAATTTTAATAAGATTGAACAGTCTTGATTGAGTAAATTATCATCAAAGAATTCAGTCTAGCCAAATGTGAAAACATGTTGATTGATTGTTAACTTCCATTGCATTTATCCTTGTTGGATTATGATTTCATCCTTATCGTCAAAAAATTGGATAGCATAGAGACCTATTGGTACTGCCTATAAAAAAGGACAAAAGTTTTTTTATTGTGTTGAATGCAATAAAAAGTGATTGTTGTAGTAAATATAAAAGTAAAATTTATAAAGATTTAAAGTTGAACCTAATTCTCTCTTTGAAGGGGTTTCAAGAATAAACAACATGGCTTTTCAGTTGTACCTTGGAAAGGTGAGTAAAAAGATTAGAAAGAATAATATGAAATTATATTATTTGTATGAAAAGTATCATATCAAAAAAAGTATGAATGAAATTTATAGAATTACCTTGTAATTGAAATAGCATTGGATTAGCAAGTAATACATTTTGTATCCAATCTTGAATTGATTTTTCTGATTGTGCATTTGGATATCCAATGTATTTAAATATCGTTGGATAAGAGACGAAAAAATTATAACATATTCGATAATTGATCTGATTGTCTTGCACATATATTAAGGTGCTAGCATGTACACATGTATGGAATTGAGTAACAAAATAAAATTTTCAGTTATGACCGTTTTGTTTGGTCAACCATTTTGTAAATGGATTATTTGTCGTCGTCATCACCAATAAGAATAAGAAATTGAATGAAATAGCTTATTTTAAAAAAATCAATATTCATACTCAGAAAGTAATAGAAATTGGAGTAGGAAAATGAAGTACAACCAATCTTATTACTAGTAATTATAGACAAAAAATCAGGTAAACAAATGGTATTTTAGCTTATTTGCAATTGCCAGCATTTGATTGCGGGAACATGGAGTACAACATGAAAAAAGGAATAGGAAAATGAAGTAGGACCAAACTTATTAGAGGAAATTTCAATTTATTGCAAATGGCAGCATTAAAATGCATCAATCAATCCATTTATTGTGGGAAAAACGTGTACAGCATTAAAAAACAGAAATGCAGGTAAAGAAATGTTATTTGAGCATACTGCAAATGGCAGCATTAAAATGTACCAATTAATCCAATTTTTGCTGGAAAATGGAGTATAGAATTGTAAAAATCAGTAGGAAAATGAAGGACAACAAATGTTATTGCAATTGCTTTGAAAATGGCAACAGAACATGGTCAAAATGCACAAATCATTACAAGGTTGTAGAAAATGGAGCATAACCAATTTTGTAGAAAGAAATGCAGGTAAAGGAATGTTATTTCAGAATACTGCAAATGGCAGCATTAAAATGCATCAATTCATTCAATTTCTACGGGAAAATGGAGTGTAGAATAGTAAAAATCAGTAGGAAAATGGAGGACAACCAATGTTATTGCAGCTGCTTTGAAAATGGCAACACAACATGGTAAAAATGGACAAATCATTACAAGGTTTGCAAAAAACGTATCCATACATACCATTCAAAAATCAGTAGGAAAATGGACCATAACCAATTTTGTAGACAGAAATGCAAGTAAAGAATTGTTATTTCAGCATATTGCAAATGGCAGCATTAAAATGCACCCATTAATCAATTTTTTGGGGAAAATGGAGTATAGAATTTTAAAAATCAGTAGGAAAATGGAGGACAACGAATGTTATTGCAGCTGCTTTTAAAATAGCAACACAACATGGTCAAAATGCACAAATCTCAAGGTTGGCAAAAAACGTATCCATACATACCATTATATGTAAATAGCATACATAAACTCTGGAAAATGTATCCATAGTAAAAGTTGTCAAGATCTAAAATAGTACAATCTGAAAGCAATATTATTGTAAATTTCAGCATATATAAATTCGACGTCATTACAAAGGAAAGCCATTTCTTTCAAATGAGATAACAAATCACCGAAAAAACCACTTCTCTATCTTATGTACATTAACAGTGTGTATTTATTTATGCCTATTTGAAGAGTGAAGAGCAGACAGTGCCAAAACTAATCTAGTCACTTGATAAATTGAAAAACTGGCAGGGGAGTTTCTGTTCAAACACCTTGAACTCCATAGCATCAAGAAATATAGCTGAAAGTGCATCCACATATCATAAAGTCAACAAGTATGTGCAAAAAATTTTACCAACATCAGAACAAGCATCAAACACAAATCTGAAGTATCATAACATGCAAAAGCAATGTATAAAAAATAGAAGAGAGAAGAAGAGTAATTTTACCTTTTAAAGAGCTACTGTATGATCAGTTTCCCAAGATCCATTGGCAATCAATTTTTATTCAATGTACATACAATAAGGGAAAAAAAAAGGTTAGAGTACAGCAAGAAGAAACAAAGAATATGCAATTCAAGAGGACTACACTAACCACATTTCTATCCTACACAAAGGAAAAGTATTGATACTTAACTTATATTCGATCCTGATCACACCATCAGCAGTATTATCAGTGTTTATTTTTTAACTATCAACAGTACTTATACAAATATCTTAAGTAGCAATATGTTAACAGCTGAACCCAAATAATAGCACGCATTAATTGTTTAAAGTAAAAATAAAAGGCAGTCAGAAGCATGAGGATTTAACTTTGAACGATAACAAAAAACAGGAAACAGGAAAATGGAAGAATGAATGTTAGATAGTCCACGTATCTTTCTAAACATGAAATAAATAAAGGCCTGAGTAAGTTAACAAAAAACAGAATCTTTTGATGGAAGATATCGTTGACTAATCAATCCAATGCAGTGGAGTTGTAACAGATTACTTCAAAGTTTCTGTTTTCAAGTTAAAAAAAAAAATAGAAGGTGAAGTTACAAGCTAAGAAGGAGGATACCGTTGACTAATAAAACCAATGCAGTGGAGTTCTAATAGATAACTTCTGACTTCCTGTTTTTCAGAAAAAAAAAAAAGCAAAAAAAAAAGCAAAAAACTGAAGTTAGAAGGTAAGACATTACTTCTGCGCTTTTGTTTTTGGGGGAAAAAAAACTGAAGTTGAAGTTACAAGCTAAAAAGGAGTAATTTTAGGAAATAAAGCAGTGGAAGATAGAAAGGGAAGTATATGAACTGCGTGCAGTATTTCTTGTATAGAATTACAATGAATGCCATGGTTCTACTTATAAGAATACTTGTACAATGTGCTTGATAGTGATGTGACCTCTTTTTACTTTTACAACTGTGTTTCAGTTGTCAATTCAAACTTGACAGTCACATGGGTATGTTAAAGAAAAAGCTGCAAAAACAGAAGTTGCAATTTTGCCTTGGGAATAATGAACACAAATAGAAATGTTTACATTGGAAAATGAATCTGGAAAGAACAATCTCTGTTGCATAATATTAAAATCAGAATGATGTTATCTTAGCCTGAATCTGGAGGTACAAAAATATATATGTAGAGCATGGGAAAAAACAGTATATGATTCAGATAATATTGAGATTATTTATAGGGCAGGAAGTATATTTTTTAAGAAATGACTGGTTTTTGTCTTTAGATTACAAACAAGAAGAGACAAACATTAGGTGGTATTGTCAAATATTAAAATCAAAATGATGTTATCTTAGCCTGAATCTGGAGGTACAAAAATATATATGTAGAGCATGGGAAAAAACAGTATATGATTCAGATAATATTGAGATTATTTGCGAGGGAAGTATTTTTTTAAGAGCAGTGGTTTTTGTCTTTAGATCACACACAAGAAGAGACAAACATTGGGTGGTATTGTCAAGTATTAGACATGCATAGATAAAAGGTATTTGGCAAACACAAGAAGTAAGAGTAGTAATTGGCAAAAGATATCTAAAACAGCAAAGGCACAACGGTGCAGACCATTTACAAGAGGTGCAGACCATTTAATATGAAATTTAATTCTTATAAATACAATAATAGATATACATAGTGGAGTGTCTTGAAGTATACATACATGTATATATATATACACACACACATATATATATATAGAGAGAGAAATATATAAGAACTCACCCTTTCAAGTGAAGTTTTTCGAGTATAGAGATTGCCTCCACTTTGATACGGGCGACCATACTTGGTAACATCCTGTTGCATATGCTAAGCATTAACCCAAGCACTTAAAACATTATGCGAATTGGAGAAAAAAGAGAGAGAAACAACTTAATGAAACTGCTTTCAAATGATTGCATATCAAATGTACTTTTGATATGCAATCAGCATATCAGCATCTTACGATTGGCCTAAGGAATTCCAAACATCCCAAAGACTGGGTCCAAGCATGTCCATAACCTAAAAGCATAATGATTAGCATAAATAGTAGCAAATCCTTGAACAAAGGCAACATATCCACACTCACCAGGATATAAAAATCTCCTTGACGACCCTTGTAGTGAACCCAAGGGATCCTATAAAATCCATTTAAGGTGCTATTTATTCAAAAGTAAGAAAAAGAAACATAAATCATTTTTTAATATAAGATATTAATATAGAGAAAACAAAACCAGTTGCATGGAAAACTTTGAAAAATAACAGAGAGGAGCTTACTTGTACACTTGCCATTCATAAGGAGGGCCATAGTTGCAGCCCTTGCTGTTACGATGTTCAAACTTCAATGCAACCTAAAAAGGGAAGTTATTTTAGATGTCAAGAGATACATGAGAAGAATCCCTATATTTGGGCACAAGGAACATAATCAAACCTCTACTGCATCAAGTCCTGTTCTTTCAGTGCCACTGCTAACCCGTCGGCCAACATAGACTTGGCCAAAGCCACGCTTACCCAACTTCCTTTCAGTCTTGTATACAGAAGAATTGCCCACTTGTACTTGCTCCGACCAACAAATAAGAATTCTCCATGAGAAAACCTATGAGGGAAATGAAAACACAATTTTACTCGCCAAAATGTGGTACGAAGAAAAGGTTAAGCAGGATGTTAATGGTACCAATCTAGCAAATATTGGATTTGGAAGCCCAGAAGGGATAATGCTAGGCAAATCCTAAATTATAGGTTAGTTATGGACACCAAGAAGCCTACTTTTTTAAATCTAGTATCCCAAAAGGGTAAGCGAGAATCAAGTAGCAAAATACATGTTCAATAACATACTGCGTACATAATGCTAATGTACATGCTAAGAAAGAAAGATACAAAATTAAACATGTCAGACAAACTATTTTAGTTTTCAAATCAAAAGTGGCATTAAAAGTAAATGCAGCACATGAAATTCCTTTATTCCAGATATATCTTTGTAATTGATAGAGATTAACCCCAAGACAGCACTCCTACAAAACAGAGCCAAAAAAATTTGGAATCAGTTTTTTAAAATATGATGCTGTTGGGGGATAAGTACAAGCTTAACAAGCTTGAAGCACAGAATTATTGAGTGTAAGCTGTGTAATAGAAAATTCAGTGAATTGAGAAAGCACCAATAGTAGATAGTCATTGCCACAAATGTAGTTCCACAGATAGAGGAGACCAAAAGCAAACCTTTTTTCAGCATATTGTAGACACAAATATAGGTAAACAAATGTAATCAGAATGTAAATATTCAAACTCATGCAGCACAGAAATGCAGTTTTTTGCAGAAAAGAAAACTTGAACTTTCTGTTAAAATGCATGGAAATAGTTGGAAGAAGCAAAACTAAACTTGCCTTTCACATACATGCCTTTGAAAAAAACAAAATGGATGATTTAACAGAAACAGGTGGATAACAGCAAGCAGTTCAAATCCATACACATGACACTTTTTAGAACAATTAACATTGGGCTGCAGCAGGACACTTAGAAATCGTACAAAGATAACAACAAATTGGTTTCCTACAAGTTTTTCTGTTTTTTATGTGATGTACTCAGAAAACTAACTGCCTACCATTCAGTTTTCATAAGTACACCCATAAGCAAAAAGACAAGCAAAAGGATAGAGCAGTCTCAAAATACAAAATGTTGAAATACATATTCGCAAAATGTACAAAGTAGAAACAAGCTAATGTATTTTCTGTTTTTTCTTTGTGGTATTGGCAGGGTCTTTGGTATCCAAGTTAACTTCTTCTTCTGATGGCACAAGCTTGTCAAGAAGGCAAAGGCGGGCTTTTGGTGAAGATTTGTTGGCAAGTTGTCCTGTAGGAAAAATAAGGGATGAAAAGTACAACTGGATTTGTAATATGTTCCAAGGTATGGATATAGTCAGAATTTTAGACATAATAAATCATTGAAACAGTACCTTCAGATTGTGACATTGGCTCGACTTCAAGAACATTTGCAGATGTTACTTTTGTTGCACTTGCACTTGCACTGTTCTGCTCGATTGATGAGCCTGAAACCTGACCTTCATGAAATTCAGCATAGGAAGTGATGGTGTAGTGCTGTCTACCATCTGAAGTTTTAAGTTTGATTGGCCTAATCTGCACCAAGAATAATTTGGATTGTAAAGCCTTGTGAACTTCCTATAATGGAAGTTCAGTGTTCTAGCCAAAAAGGAAAACAAAAGAGTTAATGTTGAAGCATTCGCAGCTGTGGAAGAGAAGCAAATAAAATCATAATGTAAATAGGTAGTTTGGCAGTAGGAATGACCTTGTTTGCATATTCCATGACTTCACTCGCTGAAAATGTTAATAATTTTTCAGCTATATTTCCAAATATAGAGGCTATAATAATACCACTATCATCAATCACATCAACCTCAAACCTACACCTGTTTACAAACCAATAATCAGTTAGGCCACGATACAACCAAATTAAAACAAAGCTTAAAAGGGAATAAGAGATAAATTTACCTGGGTTCTGCCATCTGCTTTGATTCACACAAGTTACATGTGTATTCTTCATATTGAAGTGCAGATGTTGATTGGAAGCATTTGGGACAAGCCATGTACCAATACTTTTGGCAGATATTTTTGAGGGAAAGTTGTGCCTTGACAAGTACATTCTGCAAACAGATTGCAATAAGTTAGGAGCAACAAACAGTAAAGCATACATGGAAAAAGAGATACTTGTTTTGATAATGAGTGAAGCAAAACTAAATACCTTGGCTAATGGTGTTATGTTAGCAACAAGACAAGTTTTTTTGTACGACTCTATAGATATCTCCGGAGGATTCTTGAAATAAGTCTTGTTCATGACAAAGTCAGACAGTATCTCCTTGTTTCTGTCAGCCCTGGTGCATAGCAAAAAACCGTTTTCAGTAAGACAGAAAATGAAATGACTAAAGCTATAAATTAATATAGGGCTACATCACCAGTTTTTCAAACGAAGTGCACTTTCTATTGGAGGGTTTACCAGAATAATTGAATCATATTTGGTAGTCAGAGCTGTGCCTACAAATTGAATTTTTCTAGTTTTATTAATACATAGTTGTGGAATAAAACATTGAGAAATGAACCAACAGTGCTAGCAAAAAATTTACGATGAACAAAATGGGATTGACAGTGGAATACAGTACCATTATAGTAAAAACTTTAATCCTCTGACAAATGATTATAGGAAAATTGTTCAGATTGTCAACAATATTAGCTCCTTCATTGGCAACAAACTCGTTCCAAATGGATAGCATGACTGTCTTCATACTGCAACAAAGTATAACGGAGTTAACTTAGCAAAGACATAAATATCATGCGGCTAACATTATAAAAGGGAATTTTCTTTTTGCACATTCAGTAAGGGAACAAAATACCTAAATTTCAAATTCAAACAGATTGGATATTGGCTGGAAACAGTAAAAGAGAAATCCCATAATAGTTTGGCAAAACACTACACGGCAATAAAACACATGTAGTTCAGTAGTTGTTATCAAAACAGTTTTATGTACTAATGAAATTGCTTGTTAATCAGTGAGATTGAAGTAGTCATTAGCTAGGGAAATGAGTACATTAATGTAATGGCCATAATAGATTCTGAAACACAGGTTCATGCAGTGAATAAATATGTTCTAACCAATCTGCACAATTAATCAGTAACAAGCTTGGAATGTGATGACACAACGACAAGGCTAAAAATATGAGAATGAACCGGAAATTTATGTAGGAAAATAAACAGAACAACTAACAGAGAATATGTATTTCATACAGCACCGTGAAGATAAACTGTAGATATTTGAACACAAAATTAGGAGGATAGATTCTATAACCTTTGATTAACAAGGACAAATTTCTGAACCATTGAATCCCCTACATCACCTTTGATAGTCTTAGGAGGTCGACTATCGATCACCACAGCCAACACATCTGCATAATGAAAAACCATTTACATGATCAGACTTAAATAGTAAGGTAAAACAGGTACAAATACAATATAAATTTTAGAACAGTGTCAACTAACATGAAAATTGGCCTATATAAATTGAAATATCTGTACTACTTTGATATAAAACAACCACTGGAAACCTAATAAGTAATGATGGAAAGAGGACTTTACCAACAGATTCTTTTTTTGCATCAATGAACCTAGTTAGGTCTTGAAAGTCTGTATACTGATAATTGACCTCGACCACACCTTCAGAATTGTCAAGAGGTTCAAGGATGGTCCTTGAATTGATGATCCACTGTGTAGTGATCCCTTCAAATTGATACTCTTTTTTCAGTTGCTTCACTTCAGCATTTTTGATTTTATATTTTTTGTACACTTGCATTTTCTTCCCCATGCGCTCAATCTCATGGTTAAAACCTATGGGTTGCACTCTTGAACCCTGTCAAGGCAAACATAAACAATTTCAGTAAACAGGGAAAATATACCTTATTCTATGAGAAAATCCTGAAAGTAGTACCAAAAAAATTTGCACCTTTGAGTCTGCGAGGATGAAACGCTGGTAATGCAAAGGACTGTCAATCGCAGTTGTTGGCTAAAGCCTTTCTTGGACAGTAACAATACATGAACAAGCTGTCATGCCCTCAACAATATCATCAATCTCTAACAAACTGTCCATCTGAATTGAACAAAGACGCAACATAAGTGATATTCACAATAAGAGGTAAGAAAAATCCCAAAACAAAAACAGGATTACAAAATACTTCAGACCTGTAGCAAAGACAACAAAACTGATCATCAAGTATTTGCTAATTCAAATATTTTATTATAAACAACATTTTGAGTTTTGCAATCTGTCTTAGATTCGCTAAAAGTGGAAGGGAGTATTAACACTTTTACTAATTTGGATGTTCTTGCTCTTGAAAGGGCAACATAGAGTTGACCGTGTGAGAAAACTGGTTCTTGCAAATAGACACCGACATAATCTAACATTTGGCCTTGGGCTTTATTAATTGTCATGGCAAATGATAACCTGACTGGAAATTAAGTCCTCTTAAATGGAATTCCATTCTTCTCTTTGTCTGAACTATGCAATGGAATTTTTGGTATGAAGACAACCCTGCTTTCGTGCTGACCAGATGCAATCTTTGCACAAATTGTATTGGCTGTTAATTCTAGACAAATCAGATGTGTCCCATTATAAAGACCTTTAGTCGGATTAAGATTTCGTAAAAGAATTATTGGACAGTTCTTTTTGAGTAATAGTATATGTGGAGGAAGACTTGATGGATTTAACGAATTTAGAAAATCCTCATAATCCCCTTGATGCTTTAGATCAATTGTTTGGTCTAAACTGGTGTATACTACTAAATTCCCAGGAAATTGTTCTATTAAAAGATTGTTAATATCATGAACAGAAGTATTTTTTGGTGACAAAATGAACCTATTTATCATTTCCTATGGTTTGGTAGAGTACAAAAGCAAATTTGGGAAGACACAATCAATCAATTTGTTTAATATGGCAAAAAATACAGAGAAACAGGACAAGTAATTAGATCAAAGAAGTTTAATACATGTACAACAGAAGGAAATAACCAGATAAGTGACATGTGAAATACTTACTTATGAAGAGAATCTTTTTTGTCAATACACGGAATGACAATTTCATGTGGTAATGTAATATTACCATATTCATCCATAGGTTCTGAATTTTCCCCAATCTTGAGAAGGAATTCAGAAAAATTAGGGTCTAAGAAAGCACGCATATTCTGTTTCAATTGAATTTTTTCCATTGAACACCATAGTGGAGAATTCACTATGCTGGCATTAACTTGTGACTTTCTTGTTCCTTTTTTAATAACTGGAAGGGTTTGTCGAAAGTCACCCCCAAAGACAACCACTTTTGAGCCAAATGGTTCATTTCTTCCAGTTATATCTCTCAAGACAAGATCAAATGCTTCTAAAGCATCTCTAGTTGCCATAGAAGCTTCATCCCATATTATAAGTTTAGCAGTTGAAATAAGATGGGCTGTACTGCTTTGCTTACTCAATTGACAAACTTTAGTAATGGAGAAATCAATTGGAATTTTGAATCTTGAATGAGCGGTGCGACTGCCCGGAAGAATGGATGCAGCAATACCTGATGTTGCCACAGCAATTGCAATAAGTCCTTTGGATCTAATATTAGCCAACAATGCACGATATAGGAAAGTTTTTCCAGTTCCTCCAGGACCATCAATGAAGAAGGCTTGTCCTTCACCCAGATGGATTTTTTGGAGGATAAATTCATAGGCAAACTTCTGTTCTACGTTTAACCTAGTTGGAAGCAAAATATCTTCTTCACTAACAATTATATTCAGTTCACTATCCATTTCTTTTGTTAAATTATCAGACAGAAAGATTTGTTCATTTTCAGGAAGAATATGGTATTCGTTTATATTTTTATTCATCTTTTCTAAAGAATTCTTAATATCTATTAAGACTCTATTCATAACAACATGGATGTCAACACTGGAATAATCCAGTGACCTTCGAAAGTCACTGTATAATTCGAGCTAGAAATGTTCCCACAATTTTCTTGGTTCATTTGGAGAACAAAATACTAAAATAATAGCAAAAAGGGACCTTCGAGCACTTGGCATCTGATAAAGAGATGCCTCCTTTAAAGTATCATCTATGTAAGTATCAGATTCCAGCAAACCTAATTTTAGTGCTGCATCTCTAAAGGTTTGGCATTTTGTGCCTGAAATAGTTAAAAGATCAGCAAAGCAAGTAGGAGCTCTAACATTTGAAAGTAATAGCCTAAGATAATATCTATCTCCCTCCTGTGGACTAAAAGTAACCATTCGGCCAATTACATTTCTAGATTTTCTTTTAGTCCAGATTCTAAGGGTAGGATTCCATACAAAGTGCTAAGGAAATTCTTTATAAAGACATTTCAACTGCTGAGCTGTTTGATTCATATGATTCATTTCAAAAAATTCAGTAAGTATAGTTTTTGAAAAGTCAATTTCTTCTATCAAAGTTGAAAGATTAGATTTTTCTTTAAATGAAACAACTTGCCGACCATCAAGATGGACTTGCAAAGCATAAACAGCGGGGGTCATTTCACTAAGATTGAATCCATAAATCCTCCAAAGAGCTTCTGGAGGACCGATCCAACAGCCATCTTGAAACTGTTTAATTTCATCAATGTCTTGATTGCCATTTGGTTCAGAAATTTGAAAACTGACCAAATCATGCCCCTTATAAATGTATTTATAAATGTACTTGATGAGTTTAATGGTAGAACAAATTTCAAAATTCAAATGGCAATCAAAAGTAGCCAATAAGTATGGATTATATGGAATAACCCAACGGTTATCCAATACACACTGCCTAACTTTAATCTGTCTACCATTATTTCTTCTTCTATAATAAGGATAACCATCTTCTACATGCATTGTTTGTTCACAAAAATCTCTAGGATAGTGATTTTTGCACTTACCATTTCGCATACATAAATTAGTCTCATTCATTTGGCGACATGATGAATCATGTGTTTAAGGACAAGATTGTACAAATGAGAATGCATTTCTGGATCAGGAATTTCTACACATACAATGTTATTATATGCTTCAGGATTCAATAGCTTAAATTCTGGTTTGAGAATTAATAATAAATGAGCATGAGGCATGCCTCTTTTTTGGAATTCAATCACACTAACACATGCTGCTACTTGTTCGAAGATATTTTTGTGCAATAGTTCTTTCCTAAACATTTCAAATTTTGCTCTAAACACTCTTGCTAACAAATCAGGCCTGTCAAATGCAGTTTCTTTGTTTGATAGATTTTCTTGTATCTCTTTCCAATTAGGATTACAAGTCATGGTAATAAACAGATCAGGCTTGCCATATTTTTGAACTAAAGCCATAGCATCCAAGTATCTACGACGCATATCTCTAGGTCCGCCTACAAAAGAAGCTGGCAAAATAACCCGGCGACTGACATTAGAGCTATCTAGTTGGCCATTTGAAATGCTATCAAGAACACCTTGTAAAATTTCTGTTTTAACTTCTTTTTGTTTTAATCTAAGAAATTCTAACCTAGATGTTTCTATTTTTATGTACATATCAACAACAAATTGTTGGAATAAACGCATTGTATGTAATAGCATTGATTCATCATTTGATCTCATCTGAAATTTGTAACAATAATACTCCCTAGTGGACACACAATCTTTTCTCTTCTTTCTAGTTTCGATGGCTACAATGGAAGAATTAGAAAGTAATTACTTGTACTGAAAATATGTTAAGTACTACATTGGTAAAGTTTCCTAATAACGTACTCAAAAGGAACTTACTTGTATCTTCATATGCTACCAAATCTTCTGGGGTTTCCATAGTCAAAACATCAATGCTAGAAACATTTACATTAGGAGTTATTTTTCTATGTTTTCTATTTTTGTTGGCTGTTTTATGTATATTATTATGCCAACCGGATTCCCCATGAGGAAATAACAATGGGTATTGAAGAGGATCATAACATGCAAAATAGTGTCGAATTATATGACTTGTATTAGAAGTGCTATATATTTGAATATGTGCGCTTCTAGTATCCGAAGAAGTTTCTACACCATCCTCAGAAAATATAGCACCCACTTGGCTACAAGTGGGAAGATTATATCGACGTTGATCTAAATTTGGATAAGAATTAAGGACAATCCTATAATCATCCAAATGAGGAACATGCTTAAGCTTTTCAAGAACTTACAATAAGGATTGTCCTCTAAAATCTACATAAGTAGGGATAAAGTTGTTTCACGTAATTTATCACAAGACTTAACTCGTTGGGCTAGTTATTGTTCAGTGTTATAGAAGTAGAATTGGATCCCAACTGTTTTTCCTTTGTTATTTGGTGAAAGACTATCAAGAAAATGATAGACTTGCCCCTGAACCCTGAAAGTATACATCCCTCTACTATTTTTAATTAATTCCCTATCATATTTCGCCCCAAGGGACGTGAATGCCAAATTGTTGTTATAAGTTCTAATGTTTTTTCTAAAATAAACAGATTTCTCATCTTCAGCCGTAAGCAAACAACAAAGTGCATATGGCATGGCAGGCATCACAATTGATATGCCGCCTCTTGCACAGCAAAAAGATGGAGGTTCCAAATTGAACCTCTTAGCTCCACAATGAGAACAATTAGGAACAGTAGAAAGGATCATAGAATTTTCAGGAATTTGGTTAAGTGATGAAGCATTTTTTTTTCTTCTTTTATTGGTTATCCTAGCATTTCCTGATACGTCAAATGTTCATATGTTATTGTAACCATAGCAAAGAACAAGTATAAACAAATACATTCTGTCATAGTCATTTAAATTTACCTTTTGAATGAGAAGAAGAGTCAAGGAAAATATACTCTACTGTTTGAGTCGGCAAAGATGCACAACTCAAGGGAAACAAATTGCTAGTTTGTTTGTTTCGGTAGTTCTCGCTACCTAAATTCCGAGAAATCCTAGAATTATGCAAGATTTGATATCTTTTCTGCCTAACAAGTTTTGTTTGAACATTAATACTAAACAATTCGGAAGGAAAAGGAGTCACACCGTTACTACGTGACAGATTATCGTAAGGAAACGAAATCCCTGTTTTCACATGGCCTAAAGATGTAGTCATAAAGGAGTATAAATCTTTTTTTCCTTGATTCACTACTTGTCTTGTGTTAAAAGAGCAATTTGAATCAAGCAAAGGATTGATAGCTTCACTTGAATCAGTCAAGCTAAGGTCACAGTCAATAAGTTCAATAATAGGTTCAGAATTAATTGATTTTTGGTTTTCCTTATGTATGCATGTCTGGCCACAACAGGGATTAACTTTTCTCTCTCTATGCGGCACCATTGCATTCTAACACTTTTCAATGCTTAGGGTTCACATCTATTTAACTTGATACATAAACGGCATGCACAAGTGACACAAAGATAATCAGAGAATAAATTAAGACCGAAACAGAATTCGAAATAGGAAACAACACAAAAAAATGCCAACAAATAGCTAAATAGAAAAAGAACATAAATGTTGTTATGTAACAAACAGAAAAAGAAAAAGTATAAAAACCTAGTAAATCATTGGAATCCAAGATATAATCATAGCAAATTTGTTTAGCATAGAAGCAACATTAATCTTATATAAAAAGGACTAGTAAAGGAACGTACTTTTAGATGACAAATACAAGCAGTCTAAGCAGAAGTCTGCAGCAAAATGCTCTGCCTGCAATATGATACACAGATTCAATAAACAGTGTCATAAAAAGTGTCATAACTTGTATTTAATTCTTTAGACTGTTTTTAAACTTGGCATTTATACAATAAACAGTGTCATAACAGGAAAATAATAATTTATATTACTTCATTTAATAAAAACAACCGTTATATTTTAAAAAGGAAAAGTAAAATGCAAAGAACACATACAGCAATAAATTGGAGAAAAAGAAAAGAGAGAGCAAGAGTAACTGTACCTTTTAAAGTGCAACTATATCAGCCAATCAGTTTCTAACATCCATTGAGAATCGTAGTTCATTCAATGCAAATACAAAAGGAAAGAAAATAGTTAGAATTTCTTTAAAAAGAAACAAGGAACATGTATTACAAGAGCTGAACATTAAAAAAATTATATCCTACAGAAAGATGTCTATTTTTAAACTACAAAATGACAAATACACAAGTGTAAACATATTTGCAATATACAATCAGCACTTGCATTTGACAAACACACTAAGCCAATGAAGTATAGATCATGACAGCGGCCTAATAACTAAACAGAAACTTCCATAAGCATTACACACGTACACCAAAGAAAAGAAGGTAATAAGCTTTCCATTGAACTAATCTAGTTACAAAGCTAAAAGAAGAATGCACAGTGCACTAACATTTTTCAATTTGCACAAAACAAAGGACAACTATTTTCCTTTGACACGAACTCTAAAAAAGCATACAGATTGTTCTGAAACTAAACTGTATGTATGGAATACATTTTAGTAACATTAATGGACATGCATGTTTTTTTAGGAAGTGAAAAAATGAATGATACATCTACGGCTTATCCATTTGGAAAAGATGCAAAACAAACCTAACACATTCATTGGACAGATACACTAACTAGTTATAGTGTATATCACGACAGTGAAAAAAAAAACAAATCATGGGATAGACTGTTTCATAGTGACATAACTGCATTGCCGAGCACAAACTTGTAAAAACATTACACTTGCGCATTCAACATAAAAAGATAAGAACCATTCATGGGATATCTTTGTTTTCTTTTTCCAACGAGAAATCACGAAACGGATAAAAGTGCAAAATTAAAGGAAGAATAGTGCCATAGTAAGTATAAACTAATGGGAAAAACACTGATTTTTCCATCCATGGTAAAATTGTCCATTCATTAAGGCTTGTTAGAAGGCCGAAGAAAAGTCAGAATATAAAAACAAAAAGAATCCAAAGGTATAAAACTGGTAGGAAAGCATTTTTTATATATAAAACCTTTTAGACACAGGAGAGCGCTATATTTTTATTCAAAGTGCTTCATTATCATAGACAAATCTACATGAAGAAACAATGTTTTTCCAACTGACATTCTATGTGTAAAAGTTCATATAAACCAAATAATAACATGAAAACAACTAGGCAGAAATAAAACGAATACATTGTAAAAGTTGGCAGCATCTGGAACACCACAATCTCAAGACAACGACTAGTAACATTCGGCCTAGCAAGCACATTTCATCACACACGTACATTAACAACTTATATTACAACAGATAAAAAAATATATTTCTCAGGACAAACAACAAAGAACAAATATTAACAAATGATTCAAGGACATTCCAAGAAAAATAAAGCAATGGTTTGTATTAATGTAAAATAATACATAGCCATGAACAAATTGTTTTAATTTTAATGTAAAATCAGAAGGTTTATATTTAAGTCTCTATGCTGTTTTTAAACTTGGCATTTATCCAATAAACAGTGCCATAATAGGGAAATAGTAATTTCTATTACTGCATTTCATAAAGATGACCGTTATATTTAAAAAAGGAAGAGTAAAATGCAAAGAATACATACAGCAACAAATTTGACAGAAAAGAAAGAGAAAGCAAGAGTAATTGTACCTTTTAAAGTGCAACTATATTAGCCAATCAGTTCCCAACATCAATTGAGAATCCCAGTTCATTCAATGCAAATACAGAAGTAAAGAAAAGAGTTAGATTTTTTTAAAAAATATACAAGGAACATGTATTACAAGAGCAGAACATTAAAAGAAATTATATCCTACAGAAAGATGTCCATTTTTTTAACTACAAAATGACAAATATAGAAGTGTAAACATATTTGCAATATACAATCAGCACTTGCATTTGACAAACGCACTAAGCCGATGAAGTATAGATCATAACAGTGACCTAACAACTAAACACAAACTTCCATAAGCATTATACAGGTATAAAAGAAGAATGCACAGTGGAGTAATATTTTTGAAATTGCAGAAAACAAAGGACAGCTATTTTCCTTTGACACAAACTTTGAAAAGTCAGAAAGATTGGTCTGAAACTAAGCTAAAGAAACATGTATTACAAGAGCAGAACATTAAAAAAAATTTTATCCCACAGAAAGATGTACATTTTTTTAACTACAGAATGACAAATACAGAAGTGTAAACATATTTGCAATATACAATCAGCACTTGCATTTGACAAACGCACTAAGCGGATGAAGTATAGATCATGACAGTGACCTAACAACTAAACACAAACTTCCATAAGCATTACATAGGTAAAAGAAGAATGCACAGTGGAGTAATGCTTTTTAACTTGCACAAAACAGAAGACAGATATTTTCCTTTCACACAAACTTTGAAAAGTCCGAAAGATTGGTCTGAAACAAAGCTGTATGTATGAAATAGGTTTTAGGAAGCGAAAAAATGCACAATACATCTAAACTTTATCCATTTTCAAAAAGATTCAAAACAAAGCTAACAGATTCATTGGACAGATGCATTAAGCAATTGTAGTGTATATCAGGACAATGGAAAAAAGCTAACAGATTCACAGTACAACCTTGTTCAATACAAAGGTTTTTTTTTTTTTTTTTTGGAAGAAGGCAAAAATGCATAAAGTAGGTAAAGTCACAAATTCATAGGAAGAATAGTTTCAAGAAATTTGTTGCCACTGGAAATGCAGAGTGCAATACACAAATTGTAACATGTAAAAAGAGAGACGAAGGAAAAATAATGCACTATTCATAGTTGTGTCATTGTGAATAGCACAAACTTGTAAAAACATTACACATGCGCATTCAACATAAAAAGATAAGAACCATTCATGGGATAGACTGTTTTTTCTTTTTTTCCAAGGAGAAAATGCAGAAACCAGATAAAATAGCAAAATTAGAGGAAGATTGTATTAATAGAGATGGCTTTGTTTATCTGGAAAATGAAAATACAGAACACATGTACTATTTATCCGTTTTAGCAAACACTACAGTGCACAATAACGCACCTCAGAGATTGTACAAAACAAAATTCATAGACATCACCCTTTTTTCATGAGAACAGAAACAATACAGTACTAAACATATATAGTATTTACTATGTAAATGGCCTACTAACCAATGACAACTAACAAACAGGTAAGAAACAACCATAAAAAAAAAAAAACCATTACCAGATGCATCAAGCAACTGCAATAGGTAAATGAAGTATATATCACAACAAGTATAATAACTAACAACACAACAATGAAGTAAGTAGGAAACTAATCGAAAAAAGACTGATTTTTCCATCTTGTTGGAAGATTGAAGAACAGTGAGAGTATAAAAAGAAAAAGAACCCAAAGGTTCAAAACCAATAGCAAGCCTTTTATATATATATATATATATAAAACCTTTTAGACAGATGAGAGGGCTATATTTTTTTCCAAACGCATTCTGTTTGTAAAAGTTCATATAAACCAAATACATTGTATAAACAACCAGGCAGAATCTGGAACACCACAATCTCAAACCAACAACCAGTAACATTTGGCCTACTAAGCACATTTCATCACACACGCACATTAACAACCTATATTACAACAAATAAACATATATATTTCTCAGAACAAACAACAAAGAACAAATATTAAGAAATGATTCAAGGACATTTCAAGAAAAAAAAGGCAATGGTTGTTGGAAGTCTCAAAACAAGTTAGGAAAAAGGAAAAACAAGTTGGAAGATTTAAAACCAAAAGAAGTTAAGCCATCAATTAAACACCGAATATTGAATGTAGTAAAGAACAAGCAGTAAACAATCAGCAGCATTAATACCAGTAACCAAAAAGGAAGAACGGTCTTAAAATTCATTAAATGCAGTAAAGAACAGGCAGCATTAATACCAGTAAACAAAAGGATGCAAAGAACAAAGGGACAAAAAGGGTTAGGAAAAAAGAGGAACAAAACCATACCTAAAGACAATGAAAAAGCTTGAAGCAATTACTAAACACAAGGTTAGAGAAGTAACAAAAATAATGGCAGAAATAAGAAGGGCAAAAGTAGAAGATGGTCATGAACAAGCTATCAAAAATACTGAGAGATGATATGAGAGTGATTAGAAAGAAAGTGGGCTAATAAATGAAAAGATAATGTTTACACACTGGAAGGCAGCAGGAATCAAATATTTACACATTGGACAATACCCATACATACATAGGTAATAGCAAAACAAAAGACTTGACAGGAAGCAGCCGATTAAGAGTTAAAGCAGCACATTTTAGACCCAAAAAAATAAAAAAATAAAAACCAATCAAATTGCTTAGCTTTTCAAATAGGCGGTTGGTGATTCCTGGTGACCTAAGCAAAGATGCGGTTAGGACTGCAGTTCGAACTGAAACAAAAGAGTGGGGATATCTTAGTTACCAAAGAGAGAAAAAATCAGATGACGTGAAACACAAGATGGAAAAAAAAAGCAACTTGCTTCGTGGTTACCAAAGCACGAATGGCTGCGACGGGAAAGATGGAACTCCGACTAAGAGAAACGAAACGAAACAAGACAGTTCAATACCTGCAACCAATCTAGTTAGTTTTCTCCGACCCAAAAAAAATTCAGAAAGTAAAAGAAAAAATAAAATAGTACTTCCTTCTTCTCCGACCGAGCCTTTCACCGGCCACCTGTCGGAGGACGACGGCCAAAACCTGCAAATCAAAATAAGTTCTGGTAAGATAAAGCATTTTTTGGGAAATTTAAAAAATTTATAAAAATATGAAAGTAAAAACAAAAGAAAATCCGGACGGCCCCGGCCGAAAGCTGCAAATCAAAGAGAAGATCTGATCAGGTCACATAAGAAAGAAAAAACCAAAAAAAACCTATTAAGAAACCAGTACCGTATGATGCGAAGGAAGACAAAAAATATAATGGAACATCTGTGAGCAGATCTGAGGGAGAGGCTCTCACTGACCACCTGCCGGAGGGCCGCGGTCGAGAGCTGCAAACCAAAGGGAAGATCCAGTCAGATAACATAAGAAAAAAGAAACCAAAAAAAAACCTAAAAAAACATATTAACAAACCCACACCGTCAGATACGAAGGAAGGCAAACAAAGAATGTCAGATCTGCAAAAGATCTGAGGGAGAATAACTCCAGCAAAAAAGAGTCGGCGGAGGAAGAGAGTCGGCGGAAGAAGAGAGTCGGCCGAGGTAGGAAAGGAAATAGTAGGGTTTGGAAGGCGTTTCCAAGGCTGGGCTGGTGACATGGAGAACACGTGTACACACGTATACTAACTTAGTAAACGTGGCGAGGAGTAGCCGCACAAGGCGCGTGCAAATTTATGTCCACGTGTCTTCGTCTGGTACTTTATGTTCACGCTTTATTACTATATGCTAAAAAAGATGAAAAGGCAACAGGAGGATACAAAACGAAATATTAAATAAAGGAGTGAGGCAGAAAAGTTTTTGAAAGATAGTGATGATAACCATAAAACCACGGCCATTATGTGATAATAAATGCAAATCTCGAAATATAAAAATACAATTAATTTACAAGAATTGCATGTCCTCTAGACATTTACGTCATAAAAACAATTGTTTTGTAAATTACGAGAATTGACAATAATTTTCCAAAATTATATTAATTGATTTGTAATTGTTGCAAATTTTAGTAGAAGTAAGCGTAATTACCCTTTAATTTTAATTCTCAAATATCAATACCTGACTTACTCTTAAATGTAAAGCTCAACTATAATGATTAGAGACAAGATTTAATTGATAGGAGCATTGTGTGTTTGGCAATTGTTGTCCTGAGTTGGTGACGAACTGAGCCTGTGGACGAAATGCTCCCCCGCACCCCCGCCCAGAAAAATAAAAGGTCCTGGCACTAGAGACTTACAAGTTACAACATGTTTTTATAGCGTTTTAAAATTTTTTTAATTTTTAATATATTTTTTATTTTATAATTATTAAATTTAAAAATATAAAAATATAAAAATATAAAAATACATTATAAATGTGATCTTACTTGTTTGTGATTAAAATGAGCACCGGCACAAGGCACATGGGAATATGGGAACGTAGGAGTGGGGGACAAACTTCTATGGCTCTGTATGTGAAATTGCAGGTTTTGGAATTTCATTTAACGGATTTTAGGGCATTCACAGCCACCCTTTTTAAGGCCATGCCATATCAGCGCTACGTTAATTTAAGGCCTGACTTTTATTATTCACATAGTTATTCTTAAAAAATTACCCATGCTAATGACTTGACTTTAAAATCCACATAACCAATTTCTCTTTCTTCTATTTTATTTTCCACTATTCATTTAAATTAATAATTATTACAATATTATCTATTTTTTATTTATCAAATTTTATGTAGCCTAAAAATAATTTTGAAAGAATTTGGGAAATAAAAATTTTAGATTTTTCACCAAAAATAGGCAAAATGCATGTCAATTTATAAAGAAAAATATTTTCTATTAATTGGTGATTTTTGTTTATTTATTTTTTTAAAAAAATAGGGGACATTGTTGGTTTGCAACAGTTTTCAAATGTGACGCGCGCCCAATCAAGTCTTCCACAGATGACAGGCATGTCTGCACCTGTCAGCTGTGGCAAAAAAGGAAAAAAAGAAGAAGAAGAAGAAAGGAACAACAACACCATTTGGCGTCATTTTGACGCGGAAAAAAAAAAAAAACACGACCAGACCGTGTCCATTTTTTGCGGAGAGACTGTGTCAGACAACCATGATCTCTGCAAGACCACACCACATCAGCATTTTTGCTAATGTGGCGTGGCCTTGTAGAAATTTCCAGCTCTAAAAGAGGCTGGTGTGGATGCTCTCACTGCTACATAATGAGAATCTCATATGTTTGTGTACCATTTCATTGACACACTTTAATAATTAATATAAATATTATATTTCATGTTAATATTTATATTATTAATATTTATTTTCATTATAATAAACTTTAGTATAAAAGGTTTATTTTTGTTATTATTAAGTTATACTTATTTAAAATTTTTAGTTTGAAAAATTAGAAAATATTATAAAATTTTATTAGAATATTAGGGTGAAACAAACAATAGAAAACTTAACATTAACATCAGTGGATACTAATAGTATATATATATTAATACAAATTATAAAATTTATGTCAATTTAATAAAATGTGTAATATGTAATAACACACAAAAAAAATATAATAAGAGACCAAAAGCGCATAATTTCTACGATAGAGATACACATTCCTCTGACGAGTTAAATTAGGTAATTTCAAATGTAAAAATTGGAGAGAATGACTATAAAATTCCCATTAATTAGATGAAATACTAGCCTTACAGGCATAGCTTTTATGTCGATTTTATACTTCCCACTAATTTTTGCATGGATCATTTGTTCCAGGCAACATATTTATACATTTCTTTTTCTTTTCCTATTTAATAGCATAAAATAACCAAGTACAAACATCAACATATTTTGTAAATAGTATTTTAATTAAAAGTGAAAAAACTTAAAAGAACAATTAGAAAGATTATCTAGTCTTGGTATTAGATATTAAATTATCCACTTAATATCAATCAACATCTTACTAGTTTTGGTAAACTACAGTAGATACCATACTAAAAAATAAGATGTCAAAAAACAATGTATTTACACAAAAGACCCTGAGCTCAGCTCTGATTGCTCCAAAATGGCAAACCCACATAGATAAAAGGCAATAAGCCCAACAGAGTTGGATGAGCAGAACTGAAGAATAACAACAACAATACCACTGTTAAAAACATGTCCAAGAAAGCATCATTTGAGGTGAGAATAAAGAAGAAAGATGTCGTGATGCCGGCGACACCGATTCAAGAGCATTTGATGCCGCTCTCCAATCTTGATTTGCTCCAATCTCGGGTATGCCCAAGTACATTTTTTTTGCTGCAGGAAGCCTTTGGATGACAAATTTACGTTCGAATACATAGTTAGCCTTCTCAAGCAATCCCTGGCACAAACTCTAGTTCCATACTACCCACTTGCCGGAGAAATCACGCATAACATTTCCGGGGAGCCCGAGATCCTATGCAACTGCTGCGGTGTGGACTTCACTGTGGCTTATGCTCGTGTAGAACTTAGAGATATTGACTTCCATAATTCCGACGAAAGCATCGGCAGAAAGCTTGTTCCGAATCTCGGCCCTGAGGCCTTACTAGCTGTGCAGGTCTGTCTCATTCCACAATTTGGAACATTTGCCTTTAGCACTTCCCGCAGTCTTTCCTTTGTTTTTTCCTCCCCTTTTTTAAGTACCTGAACTGTCACAATGGAGGGAGAAAAAAAAAATGTTATACTATACAATTGGAGAGAATCATATAAGGGTTTCTTACAAAAAATAAGGCCACGGAGCCGGTCTCATTTAGCTTTGGACAAATATTTTTATTTACAAAAGTTAGGTCTGTTTGGACAGCCCATTTTTATTTGTAAATAAGTAAATTCTAAAACAAAAACAAACTATCCAAACACATTTTTATTTTAAAATTTAAAATTCAAATTTTCCCACCCAAATTCTTCTCTCATAATTTTAAAAGAATTTGCCTCTTATTTTTCCCTCCAAAATACTTTTTCTATATAAAAAAAAAATACTTACCAAAATTTTCACACATTCCAATACACATTTTTCCAAATACATCACACTCCAAACAAACCCTTAATTTGTTTAAACAAAAATAAAACATCCAAACACATTTTTATTTAAAATTTAAAATTTAAATTTTTTTGCTCGAATTCCTCTCACATAATTTTTTAAAAAATTTCCTCTTATTTTTCCCTTCAAAATACTTTTTCTATCAAAAAATACCCACTAAAATTTTCCAACATTCCAATACAATTTTTCTCAAATACATTATACTCCAAACGAAGACTTTAGCTATCTGGATAGAAATTGAAAACATACTGTTTTGCACCATAACGTAAAGGTTAATTTAACTTACCTTCGCTGAGGTTTTTGAACCCTTTCATAAACAAGATCCATTCTAGTTAACCATGAAATCTGAATTTCATCACTACCAATAGTTCACGATCACCAATCCCCCCTTTTTTTCATCAAATATAAGCGTCAAAAAAGATCTAGAATAAATCAAATCGATCGTTTGTCTTTGTTAAAAATTACGAGATCTTATTGGCATTCATATTTTGGTAGACATTATTTTTCTAGTTTATTCTTTTCATTATAATATGTGCTGATAGCAGTGATTTTTAATGTAATGGAATTTATTTGTACTAATGAATATACTAATTTATAAAACTGACGAAATTGAGTTTGGATGCCAAAATTGTTTGAAAGGATATACTGATGGGGCCGTTTACATGAAGTTTTTTAATTTTTTAGTATTTTCTTATCATTTTCGATTTTTAATATATTTTAGGCTTTTTATTTGGACTGTCCTAAATCTAGTAGAATTGTGTTTTAGTATCCTAAATCTAGTAGCATTGTGTTTTAGGTCTATATAAGGTTGTTTAGGATTTCTTTGACGAATAATTCATTATTATTATTCAGTTTTTTCGAAATTGATTTTTCCCAAATATCTCTCTACGCTGAACGCTGCGTCAGGTGGTATCAGAGCCCATGGCAACTGGCGGTGGTCTTCGTGACGATGTTTAGAGGACTGGAGCCCTAATCCTTGGGGACAACGACGCGGTGCAACGATTAGAGCAGCGTTTAATGGAACGCATTGATCAGCGAATTGATTAGGGCCTTCATCGTATCGAAGAACGACTTGGTGAAATAACAGATAAGTTTGAGAATCTTGGCATTGATGTGAACTGAAATCGGCGAAACGGCAGAAGACCGGATGCATATGTTGCTCGCGGTGAACTTGTCAATAGGCCTGTTCCTGATCGTAGGCAGAACAGCCCTATTTTTTCAGAGAGTTCAGATTTTCGATGACAATAGTAGCGACAGAAATTGTCATGGAGGATTTCGAAGGGGACATGATGGAAGAAATGAACGATGGCGCCCGAGAGATTATGAAGGTAACGACTTTAAGTTAAAGGTCGATATTCCTTATTTTAATGGGGGTCTAAGAATAGAATATTTTCTGGACTGGGTTGCCAATATAGATAAGTTTTTTGATTACATGGAGACCCCTAGTAAGAAAAAAGTGCGATTTTGGCCTGTAGATTAAAGAGGGCTGCGTCTGCATAGTGGGAAAGATTGCAGAATAGGAGAGAGCAAAAAGGAAAGGAGAGAGTTCGAACTTGGGACAGGATGAAGAGGCTGTTGAAACAGGAATTCCTTTCGCCAGATTATGAGCAGATTATGTTCCAGCAATACCAACGCTGTCAACAGGGTACTCGGACTGTACATGAATATACAGCCGAATTTATGAGGTTGGTTAAACGGAATAATCTATCAGAAACAGAGGGATAGCAGGTGGCGAGGTATCTTGAGGGGTTGAAGCCTTTCATCTGAGACAAAATCGGAGTGCAATTTTTGCGAAATCTATCTGAAGCGAGGAATATGGCTATGAAGGCCGAATTAATGTAGTTATAACAGAATAAAAGAGGCTACGAGAATTATAGAGGTAGCAGTTCGGCTGATCCTATAGAGAAAAGCAGTTAGAACAATTGCTATAATGCAGGGCGAAATCAAGAAGACAAGAAAGCGGAAAAGCGTCCTATGACCGAGGTGAAAGGGACGCAGGCACAAAAATCTGCCAATCCAAACCCGCATGCTAAACCAACGGGGTTTAAATGCTATCGGTGCAATCAGCCAAGGCATCGATCTAATGAATGCCCTCAAAGAAAGACCGTGAACATAGCAGCGAGGGAAGAGAAGGAAGATTAATATTGCTGCGAACCAGATGGTGACGCCAAAAATTTTGAAGAAGAGAAAGAAAGGGAACAGAACTGTGTAGTACGCCGTATGATATTATCCCCAAAACGGGAGGATGAGTCACAGCACCATCAGCTATTCCCAACCTGATGCACTATTTTGGGTGAGATCTTTGCTGTGGTTATTGATAGTGGGAGCATGGAGAATATTATTGGGAAGGAGGCGATAAGAAAAGGGAATACTTGTGGAGAAGCATCTCAACCCATACACGTTAGGGTGGATTAAATCTGAAGTGGAGAGCGTTCAGGTGACCAAGTGATGCAAAATCCCATTCTTCATTGGTAAATATTATGATGAGATATACTGCGATCTGGTAGATATGGATGTATGTCACGTGTTGTTTAGGAGGCCATGGTAATTTGATGTAGATGCTTAGCATTCAGGAAGGGTCAATCAGTATAGCCTTATGAAAGATGGGGTGAAATATACGTTGCTGCCCCTGAAGAATAAAAGTAAGCAAGCCGCAAGTAATAATTTCATTACTCTCACAAGGAAATTTGAAGCGGAAGTTGCAGACACTCGGCAAATTCACGTACTGATTGTGAAACAGCCCATAGAGGTTGGGACTGAATTACAAGTGGAGGAGCAGCGTAAAGCTGTCAAGCCTTTGTTGGAGAAATTTAAAGAGCTGATGCCTGGCGAGATTCTAAATGGATTGCCTCCCATGAGCGATATTTAGTACCATATAGATTTAATTCCTGGTGCTAGTTTGCTCAATCTCCCACACTACGGGATGAATCCTAAGGAGAGTGAGATTTTAAAAAGGTGGAGGAGTTCTTTGCGAAAGGGCACGTTCAAAATAGTATGAGTTCTTGCATTTGTTAAAACTATTAACCCCAAAGAAAGACGAGAGTTGGAGGATGTGCGTGGATAGTAGAGCCATTAATAGAATAATCGTGGGCTACAAATTTCCAATTCCTTGATTGGATGATATGTCGAACAGGTTGTATGGAGCTAAGTGGTTTACAAAGCTGGATTTGAAGAACGGGTATCATCAAATTCGCATCCAACCCGGAGATAAGTGGAAGACAGCTTTCAAGACAAAGGAGGGGTTGTACGAGTGGTTGGTGATACTGTTCGGGCTTTCGAATGCTCCAAGCACCTTCATGAGACTTATGAATCAGGTTCTGAAATTTTTTATTGGCAAATTCGTTGTAGTTTATTTTGATGATATCCTGATTTATAGTAAGACTAAGGAGGATCATTTAATGCACTTAAGGGAGGTGTTGATAGCGTTACAGAATAATAAGCTGTATATAAATCTTAAGAAGTGCAGTTTTCTAACCAATGAGCTGCTTTTCTTGGGGGTTTATTATTACTGCTGAGGGAATATAGGTGGATGAGGCAAAGGTACGACCAATAAGAGAATGGCCAACCCCTAAAACTGTTTCTGAAGTTAGGAGCTTCCACGGGTTGGCTACCTTTTATAGGCATTTTATAAAAAAAATTCAGTACTATCGCAGCCCCCATTACCGAGTGCCTGAAGAAAGGTAAATTTTTATGGGGGGAAGAAGCAGCGAATAGCTTTGCCATATTAAAAGAGAAATTATGTACTGCACCTGTTCTTGCATTACCTGATTTGAAAAACTATTTGAGGTTGATTGTGATGCTAGTGGTGTGGGGGTAGGAGCTGTTTTGTTTCAGGAGCGCAGGCCCATTTGCTATTTCAGTGAGAAGCTTAGTGACACGAGGCAGAAGTGGAGTACTTATACAAAGAATTTTATTCTATTGTAAGGGCTTTAAAGACCTGGGAGCATTATCTAGTTGGAAAGGAGTTTGTGCTTTATTCTTACCATGAAGCTTTGAAATATCTGAATAGTCAGAAGAGAATTAGCAAAGATAGGCATACACATTGGTGTCAATTTTTGCAAAAGTTTCTTTTTAGATTACAGCACAAGTCAAGTGTGCATAATGTGGTGGCTAACGCGTTGAGCCGGAGAGCTGGATTATTAATTACCTTAAGCCAAGACATTCTAGGGTTTGAGCAAATAAAAGAATGTTATGCAGGTGATGCTGACTGTGGACAGATTTGGGAGTCATGTGCTGCTGGTCAACCTATGCGAGAATTTTATGTGCAGGATGGATATTTGATGTATGGCAATTAGCTTTGCCTTCTTCAGACTTCGTTGTGAGAAAAGGTAGTTCGTGATTTACATGAGGAAGGACTAGCTGCACACTTGGGCCGTGACAAAACCATCACTGCTGTTAAGGAGCGATTCTATTGGCCCAAGTTACGTAGAGACGTCAGCAGGTATGTGCAGAAGTGTTATATTTGCCAGACTGCTAAGGGGCAATTTAATAATACGAGTCTATATATGCCTTTACCTGTTCCTGACAATATATGGGAAGATCTGTCCATGGATTTTGTGCTTGGTTTGCCAAGAACCCAAAGGGGTGTGGATTCGGTTTTCGTTGTGGTTGATAGGTTTTCCAAGATGGCACACTTCATTCCTTGTAGGAAGACTCCTGATGCATTAAGTGTGGCCAGATTATTCTTTAAAAAGGTGGTTCGCTTGCATGGTGTTCCTAAATCTATTACCTCTAATAGGGATAGCAAATTCCTGGGGCATTTTTGGCAAACTTTGTGGAAGATGTTTGATTCGTCTTTAAATTTTAATAGTACAGCTCACCCGCAAACTGATGGCCAGACAGAGGTGGTCAATAGAACTCTGGGCAACTTGATTAAGTGTATTTGCAAGCATAAGCCGAAGCAATGGGACATGGCTTTATCGCAGGCAGAGTTTGCTTATAATAATGCGGTTCATAGTTCTACTGGCAGGTTGCCTTTTTCTATTGTGTATACCAAGATGCCTCAACATACTTTGGATTTGGTACAGTTGCCTAAGCGAGCCGGCAAGAGTATAGCAATGAATCATATATCACACATGGTCGTAGAGGTTCATCAGAAACCAAGCAGAAGCTAGAGGAGGCTAATAAGAAGTACAAAGTAGCCGCGGATAAGCACCGATGAAAACAGAAGTTTGAAGTTGAAGATCTGGTCATGGTATTTTTTTGTAAAGAACAGTTATCAGCTGGGTCTTACAGCAAATTGTAACCAAAGAAGTATGGACCTTACACTGTCACTAAGAAGATTAATGACAATGCTTATGTGATTGACCTCCCACGTAGCATGGGCATTTCCAACACTTTCAATGTTGTTGATTTGTCGTCGTTCCATGAGTCCACTAAGCCGATGTATCCATATTTTGATTCTAACTCGAGGATACGTTTTCTTCAAGTGGAGGAGAATGATGGGGATCGTTTACCTGGAGTTTTTTAATTTTTTAGTATTTTTTTATCTTTTTCGATTTTTAATATATTTTAGACTTTTTATTTGGAGTGTCCTAAACCTAGTAGAATTGTGTTTTAGTATTTTAAACCTAGTAGCGTTGTGCTTTAGGCCTATATAAGGTTGTTTAGGATTTCTTTAATGAATAATTCATCATTATTATTCAGTTTTTTCATAATTGATTTTCCCCAAATATCTCTCTACGCTAAACGCTGCGTCATATACTCTTCTGTTCCATTATTATTGCCAAAATTTTACTTTTTTAATGTTAAAAAAAATTCACCTCCAAACTTTTAGTAGATAATCATGGAAATATTGGAAAAGTTATTTTTCATCACTTGAATTGCATTGAATTTCATGTTACACTTTTTGCATGCCATTTCATGTTACACACTTTAATAAATTGGTATAAATTTTATAATTTATGTTAATATACATACTATTAGTATTCACTTTCATTCTAGTTAATTTTGGTATTAAGTTTTCTATTCTTTGTATTAAACCAATATTTTGATAAAACTTTATAAAATATTTTTTTATTTTTATGCTAAAATTTAAAATAAATATAACCTAATAAAAAAAAAAAGTAAACCCATAATATTAAAATTTATTATGATGAAAATAAATATTAATGGTATAATTATTAACATAAATTGCTAGATTTATCCTAACTTATTGTAAGTATAATACAAAACGACATACAAAAAGTGTACCTAAAATTCATTGTGACTTCCAATACATCTAAAAAGTCATAATTATTAAAGTTGAGAACTAAAATGTTAATTCATCTAAATTCATCTCATTTATATCCAACTTTTAATATTACTCATTAAAAAATTGCATCCAAAAATCCCTCCAATTTTGAGAGGAAAGAAGTATTGCCTATGGAAATATATCAACTCAATATCATAATGATTACTTCATACTAATTAAAACAAACAGATGGTTTTAATATCATGTAAAATTAAGTTGACTCTTTTTTTTTTAATTCCAATAAAAAAACCATTAATATAAATGCAAGTGATAGTCTTAAACGTTTGCTCTAATTAGGTTGGTTTTAATACTCAATCAAGAAGAAAAAAAGATGATCTCATTGATACAAATTATATGATTCTCTTTCTTTCTGTGTCTAATTCTGACTGTACATAATTCGTTGGAAGATGGTTGTTGAACTCCAACAAGGAAAAAAAAAAAACAAAATGAAACCATTAATATAAATTATACTCTTATCCTTTACTGCATAGTTCACTGCACTTCCAGTTGGTGAGACTCCAACGTCCAATGAAGCCACCACTGTGCTCTAACCAATCAAACTATGGTTTGTTCTCTTAATTTTCGCTCCTGACATTTGTTTTAATTTAAAATTTTGCAGGTTACTGAACTGAAATGCGGAGTAGTGTTGGGAGGCACAGTTGATCATCGCCAGGTTGACGCCTACTCTTCGTACATGCTTTTTTTGGCCTGGGCTGAGGCCGCACAAGGCAAATCCTTTTCTCACAAGCCTGAATTCCGTCGATCATTTCTCAGCCCTCGGCGACCAGGCCGCTATGATTCCTCCATTGAAGAACAGTACATGGTAGTCAAAGTGACCAAAGAGTCTAGTAGGAAAATGCAACCACCTGGCGAAGAATGCTCTAAAATCAGCAGAACCTACTATGCAGAGTCCAAAAAAATCAATGATCTCCAATCTCTGCCTGTTGGGAGGACCAAAATTGAGGCTTTCAGTGCTTTCATGTGGAAATTAATCGCCTCGTCTGTTAATAAAACTAGCGCCAAAAAGATGAAGTGCAAGTTAGGTATCCTGGCGGATGGGAGGTCAAGAATTGGCAACGTAAACGAGAGTAAAGCCAAGTCGATGGCAGCGTATTTTGGGAATGTGAATACTATTCCATTTGGCGAGAAGGGTTGTGAAGAACTTATTGAGAAGCCACTGAGTTGGGTGGCAAACCAAGTTCATGATTTCCTGGAGATTGCTAAAAAAGAGGAGTTTTACCTTGGCCTTACAGACTGGTTGGAAGCTCGTCGTCCAAATGCAGCAATGCCTAGGATATGTGGTAGTGATTTGAGAGAGGAAGGTCCAGCTCTCATTGTTTCGTCGAGCTTGCGATTTCCGATTGCGAGTGTGAACTTGGGATGGGGTGGCTCACCATTTTCGTCCAATTGTTTCCCTCCAGGAGGCGAACTAGGATGTGTTGTGCTATTGCCAAGCCCGATGGGAAATGGCGATTGGCTTGTTTATCTTCACATGATTAAAGAACAGATGGATTTTATTGAATCTGAGGCCTCTCATGCATGTAATCCACCCCATGACTGCTAGTTATCTCAAATTGGCTTGAGCTAGAGAACGGATTCGGGGCTAAGCGTGAGTAGAGGTGTTGGTTGGCCAACTCAGAAGTCAGGCTTTGATTTTGGCAAGCTTCAAATAAACCAAATTAAGCAAATTAATTGTGATAGTGGAGATGGTGTCAACAAAAAGCTAGGCTTGAACCATATTAGGTCATGCATGTATGTTTTACTTCTTGAAGTCACACCTTACTCCTCCGATTATTATTGCTGTCCTTTCACTTTTTCATTCTATCAAAATAAGAGTTACATTTATGTTGTTTAAATAAACTTTTTTTGTAATGTCATTTGGAAAAAGAAAATTTTGAAATACCAATATGCTTTTTAAATTAAAGTTAAGGGTTTGAATTCCCAAATATTGGGATGGAGGGAGTACATCCAAGCCTAATGGAGATATCCAGGCATATTTCCAAACTTTGTTCTTGTTACATATTGCTTCTTTGGTATATATTACTATTTTTACACTTTTCTCATGGAGAATTAACAATTTTAATGTTTAATTGACAGGTGCATGGAAGCCCTAATTAATTTGGATATGCTTGTTATGTATTTTATAATATTATACATTAATACTCAAACTGAAATTCTCTATCTTAACTAATATGTACCAATAATGTTTCGTTAACAAAACGACGTAGTTTCTTTAAGAATATGATTTATGCTTTTTATATTAGATTTTAGTATTTATTAATAAAATTACATTGTTTTATTAATATAACACAATTGGTACATATTAATTGAGACAAAGGATCTATTCTCTTAATACTCATTGAGTTTTCTTAATAATGTTGTTGGGTAGTTTTTTTTTTTTGAAGTGGAGTAGTGAAATTTTTTTTGAATTCACTTAGTGAGTGATTAACATAGTGCCACATATTATAAACTATTAAATAGCAGTTACTATAAATATTCTTTTTGTCATATAAATGTCATATTAATTAATAAAAAAATTCATTAAAAATTTTCATTCTCAATTTCATTATTTTTCCAATGTGAACCCTTCTCTCCCCAAGCTATTATTTTGCAACAAAGAAACCTAGCTGATCAACTTTTCAAATAGAGTAGCTAATGTTCTTGTCTTTTTGTATTATCTTTTGGTTAGCTTATTAATGAAAACTTTATATTTTCACTCCCGTCGGATTATGTATGAGTCGGATATGCCTACTTTCTGCGATTGAAGCTCAGGATTTTGCACCCGGTCCAAGACTTGTCAGAAAAAAAAAATGTATTAGTTCATAATGTGGTCTGTTCATTTTTACTGATCAATAATTATTTCTCAGTGTAGTCCACTACATATGATAATATTCTAGAAAAAATAGGGTTGGCTCAATTTTCCACTTTTAAATTTAATGGGTACATTTTTTTTTTTTTCGTTTTCCTAATAAAGACAAAAGTTCTCTGGACAAAAAGTATAAAAATATTTTAATTAAAGGAAAAATTTTAATCTGTCTTCTCCAAACTAGATATAGGAAAGTGTAAAGAAATATAATACTCATGCCTCAGTGTAGCAAATTTATGTTTTAAACTTTTGCTTTCGTCACAATGTTCTGAATATGTTGTCCTTTAACTGCAATCAAATATAAAAAGTTTAAGGAAAAAATTTTCTTCCTTCAATTGAAATTAACATTATTGGAAATTGAAAATTTATTCTGTAAAATAAAAGAAAAGGAAAATATTTTTATTCCTAATGCACATCTATGTAATAGAAACTTTTTCCTATCACCAGACTTAAAATATCTCTTCAGTGAATGTTCACTAAACTTTTTCAACCACTGGCTTGAGAATGAAAGCTTCAACATTATGGTCCGTAACAAATGGAAAGACGTTACAGCTCAGTCCAGGAACAATGCAGGAATTTGGCTAAAATTAAAACGGCTTAAGCCTCTTATCAAGCAATGGAAATTGAATGCAGGTGAGTCTGATCCCGGTATTATCCAAGGTCTGGAAGAGGAGATTGATAAGCTAGAAAAACTTGATATATCGATCAGGTTACCGGCGGACAAAAGATTAGAACTTGCAAACAAGAGAGCCCAACTTTGGTGCATGTATCAGTCTAAGGAGAGAGCTTGGATGCAGAAGTCCCAATGTAAATGGCTCCAGAACAGCGACAGGAATACTAAATATTTTCACCAGCTGGCCTCCTCAAGGAGAAGGGCAAATCTTATCAACTGTCTGACCTTTGACAGAAGGAGGGTGTCACAGCCAAAAGAGTTGAAAGATGCTGTCGCAAATTACTATGCTGAATTCTACAATAGAGTGACGGCAGTTGGAGCAATGGAATTAGAGTGTCAATTCAAAAGTATCCCGGATGGCCAAAGGAATAATCTTGAAGTCCAATTTTCTAAAGCGGAAGTGTGGGAAGCAATCAAGCAGTGTGATGGAAATAAGGCGCTCGGGCTAGACGGATTCAACATAAATTTTTTTAAGCATCACTGGGGCTCAGTTAAATCAGATGTGATGTTTTTTTTTGAAGGCTTCTTTGAGATTGATTCTTTTGACAAGGCTATTAACTCTTCTTTCATCACTTTGGTACCCAAAATTGACAATCTAGTTCACCTAAAAGATTATAGACCTATTTGTCTTGTCAGGAGCATCTATAAAATCCTTGCTAAAGTACTAGCATTGAGATTGAAAGGGTGATTAATGAGGTCATTAGGAGTAATCAGTTCGCGTTCTTGAAAAATAGACAACTGTCAGACTGTTTCTTAGTTGCCGATGAAGCCGTTGACTATCTCAGGAAAAATAATAGAAGTGAAATTCTGATGAAGGTGGATTTTGAAAAAACTTTTGATAATGATGACTGGGACTTCTTGGATTTAGTCATACAAAAGATGAACTTCGGAAGGACGTGGAGGAGCTGGATTCGTTTCTGCTTGGCCTCTACATCAATGTCAATATTGATCAATGGATCTCCATTTAAGTAGTTTGGCATTAAAAAAGGATTTCGTCAGGGCTGCCCCCTCTCTCCAATGCTTTTCAATATTCTGGCAGAAGCGTTTAGTGTTCTTATGTAGAAGGGTGAGTCATCAGGGCTATTTGATAGGTTGATATTTTTTATTAATTTTTATCCTCAAAACTTAGAGATTTTAAGTTTAATTAGTAGATTTTACTATTATGTTGTGGTAGTTTTTGTGTTTTATAGGATTGTTAGTGGTAAAAGAATTTGTTAGAAAAGATAATCGATTAGGAAGATTTTGCAAGATTTACTAATAAGATAAGATTTGGTTGTTGTAGGTTGCTACCGTTTGAGTTTTGCTGTCATTCAAAGTCTTACAAGACTATGCCACGGTTTGAAATTACAAGACATAGCATGGCTAAACTAAATATTTAAGAAGATTTGGTCAAAATTGAAATCGTTGCAACCATCAAAGAAAGAGATAAAATTTGAACTAAATCTTATAGCTGGATTTTATCTTCCAATTAGAAGATAAAAGGAGCAAATCTTGAAGCAAATCTTGGAGAAGACTTGGAACAAATCTTGGAGCAAAGCAAGGCACAAAAAGTCTATAAATTCTTGAGAGCTTTGGAAGAAAAACATTAAAGGGTGGTTTTCAGAATTAGGTAGTTGTTTAGCATTATAGTAGATTTTAGCATTTGTTTCTTTCAGTCATCTTTTTCTTAGTTCATTTTGTAGAATGATAACTCTATTTTATATAGAGTTTTCTTATTAATTTTGGTTAGAAATTGGCTTGTGTTTTACTTTGTTTTTACATATTTTGGCCAAATTATCCTTTGGAAACCCACTCATCTTCCGGAGATCATAACTCTTGATTCAGACGTCCAAATGAGATGATTCAAGATGATATGGAAAGCTAAGAAAGAGAGCAAAAACTTTCATGAAGAAAGTTTTCTCACATTCTGGAAGAAAAAGGACCACAACTGGACAGAAACTTGAAGATTTTTTCTGAAAGTTTCTTTAGCTCTGAGTTCGGACATTCAAAGAGTCTTCACGGTTTTGTAGCACAATTTGATAGCAACATTCAAGAAGAAGAAGCCTTCTTACTTAGCCAAAGGAAAAAGAGAATGAATAAACAAATCGGACAACAAAGAAGCAAAAGAAAAAGCAGTAGAGCAACACAATTTAGAAAAGAAAAGCGATCGGCTTGAACAAAAATCGATTACCATTCATTTTTACAAAGGAGGCCAACTGCAAAGAAATAAAAGAAAGGACAGAATCCAGCACACAAAGGAATGCTTAGTAACAAAAGGCTGCTACACTTGGACAATAAAGAAGGAAATAAAAGAAGGAAGAAGCCGACTTTTGAGTGAAGAAGCGAGCACATGAGAGCATAACCAACCCAGTGCATCTTTTTATTTTTCTAAAGAAAGAGTGCATGAGGACAGCAAGAAAGTCTCTCCAAAAATGCAGTCTCACATGGGCAAAAACAAAGCTCAGAAAAATCGGGCAGCAACATGGAGAGAAACAAGCAAAGCAGTAGAGCATGCACACGAAGAAAGAAAAGAAAAGAGAATCAAGTCACATGAATTGCCAACTACAAAAGCAAAGCTTGGGCTGTTTTATTTCTTTGTAAAGAAACCAAGCACATGGCGGCAACAACACCTTCGTGAGCAAAGAAAGAAGAGCAAATCCTTGCTTATAAATAAGAAAGCTTACAACGGAGGAAGACATTCCATTTCAATTTGAATCCATTTTCAAATGAGCGACAATTCTAGTTTTCTTTAGATTAGATTTAGTTTAGCCAAGCTATTTTTCTTTCTATTTTCTGCATGAGTTTAGAGCATCCAGCCTTCTTCATTCTTTTGTTTTGTTTTCTTTTGATAGTTTGGTAGGATTTCATTAGCTTCCCGGTTTTTCTTTTCGAAATTTCAGCGACATTGTTCACGGTTTTCTTGATTACTTGTTGCCATTATTCTCGGTTTTCTTGAGAGAACTTCCAGTGCATCTTCTCACGTTGAAGCTCACGGGTTCAAGAAGAACTTCAGCCTTCTTGGGTTTTCGGATGCAAACTTGTGACTCTTGGTTTCTTCTTTCTTTTGCGAAATTTTTTTGTTTTGTTTTCTTGATTTTGTTTTACTTTGTTCTTGTTGCTTCATTGATATGTGATGGAAACTCAGTGCCAAGACTTGACTTGGGTGTAAAGCTAGCTTAAATTGTTGTTTCCTTTTGAAGTTTGGTAGAAGCAAAAAAAAAAAGGTAGAAGCAAAAACAAAGCATGCACATGCAATTTTGTTTTTCCTCACATATTTTCTCTTGTTTTTGTCTTTTCTTGGTTTCTTTAGTTTATTTTAGTTATCAATTTTAGCTTTCTTTTATTGTTTTAGTTTTTAGTTTTATTTAACAATTTTAGTAATTTAAGTTTTGTATTTTGTTATGAAATTTTTGGCTAAGTATTATTTTTAAGTACCAATCATCTACGGCTTTTGTTTGGACTTTATCTTTTATTTTTATTTTCAATCATGTTTAAATTTTTGTGATATTCTTTTATATTAATATGAACTAAATTCTTTTCTTAGGGTTTAGATGTAGCCTAACTATGAAGTCTTAATATTTTTCTATTAATATAATTTGATTTAATTTTCTATGGTTGAGTATTTATCTTTGTGCTTAATGCTTCTAATTACTTGATCACTAATTAGATGATTTGTTAATCATAACGAATTGGAAGAGGAGTTATGTGTCAAGTTCATTGAGATAAATGCCATAAATTGCATGTAGGATAGGAATATACCTACATGGTTTGTGTAGTTGCTATATGAGAATCCATAGAAATTAATGACTTCATAATTGTTGTAATTCACATAGGAATATAGTGAATTAGCAATTAGTTAGATTTTATTAGATCTCGGGAGGGACTAGTAAATAAATTAGGGAATCTCGACTATCAACCAGGAAATTAAATTAGATTATAGAAATAGATTAATATTAGGATGGATTAGTTATGGTGAAATCGAAAACCCTAGATCTTTCGTCAACTTAATCTATTAACTTGCTTTGTTTAGTTTTTAATTTTAGTTTTAATTAAGTTTTAAAATTACTTTTAATTTAGCTTATCCATAAAATATTCTTTCTTCAAATAAAGTTAGAACTATTTTAATTTGGTATTTAATAATTCATTAGTCTCTGTGGGAACGATAAATTATATTCACTCTATATTACTTGTTAACGATCACGTGCACTTGCGTGTAAAATTGCACCAAGTTTTTGGCGCCGTTGCCGGGGACTAATTTGATTTTATTAATATCGATACCAAGTAGTTCTACCTTTAATTTGAACTTTTATTTACTTTTGTTCTTTTATCTTGTTAGATATTATTCCGTGGTGCATGAGAAGGTTTGGAAGTGATAATCTCCTCCCATTGGATCCAGAGATAGAAAAAACTTGTCGTTTGAATAGAAAGGAAAAGAGAGGAACTTCTGCACAATCTCATAACACTATGGCTGAACATGAAGAGAATGCTATCGGCCGCTAATGCCAACACTAGAGCATTACGTGACTATGCTTTGCCTATCGCCACATATGATCTCCATGTGTCATACCTCCAATCATTACGGCAAATAATTTTGAATTGAAGTCGCATAATCCGGATGGTTCAAGCTAATCAGTTCTTCAGGTTGGCACATGAGGATCCTAATGCTCACTTAATCAATTTTCTTGAGATCATGCTACATTGAAAATGAATGGTGTCTCTGATGATGCCATTAGACCGAGGCTTTTCCCATTCTCACCGAGGATAGGGCCAAGAGTTGGTTGCTTTCTTTGCCAGCAGGAGCAATCACCACGTGGGACATGTGTAGGCAGAAATTTTTGACGAAATATTTTCCACCCACAAAAACTGCAAAGATGAGGAATGAGATCACCACATTTACTCAAAATGAGATGAAATCACTTTCTGAAGCATGGGAGAGGTACAAAGATTTATTGCGAGCATGCCCTCATCACGGTATCCCAGTTGAGTTGGTTCTGCGGACTTTTTATAACGGGTTGACTCGATCAACCAAGATACTTGTAGATCTTTGCGGGAGGTTCACTAATGGGAAGACATATGAGGTCGCTTATGCATTGTTAGATGAGATGGCATCTACAGACTACCAATGGTCTTGTGGAGATCCACTCACCGAAAAATCATGGCAACTATAAGGTTGATGCCTCACCGCACTATCACCAGTTGCTACATCACAAAGCAACTTAGTTCAATCACCGCAAATGCCATCCATATTCCTCCGAAGCTTGTGATTTTTGTGGTGGACCTCATTCTAGTGGTGATTGTCAAGTGGGAAATCCTTTGCCCCATCGCAGAGGAACAAGCTCGGTTGTAGGAATTCAAGCAGACAGTATAATCCATACTCCAACACTTACAATCGGGGATGGAGAGATCATCCCAACTTTTCTTGGAGAAACAATCGGCTGCGATAGACCCTATGGATTTCAACCTCCACACCAATTCAACCGCCAAAGACAAAAGGTGTCTTTAGAAGATGCTCTTGCTCAATTGAGCTTGAACACATCTCGATTCATGACTAAGATCAAGCCACATTGCAAAATCAACAAGATCCATTCAAATTTGGAGGTTCGGATGGGACAACTTGCTAGTTCATTAAATTCTAGACCACAAGGGTCTTTGCCTAGTAACACTAAATCAACCCTAAGGAACATGTGAAGGCAATTAAACCGAGAAGTGGCAAAGAGTTGCCTGAACCGGAACCTGAGAAAGCGGAACAAAGCGAAACAGAAAATCGGAGAACAAATTGAAGAAGTCGTGAAACCCACATCAAAGTTGTTTCGGATAATCCACCCTTATGTGCCACCGATGCCATATCCTCAGCGATTTCAGAAGCAAAAGCTAGAGAAGCAATTTTCTAAATTTCTTGATGTTTTTAAGAAATTGCATATTAATATTCCTTTTGCTGATGCTTTGGAACAGATGCCTAGCTATGTGAAGTTCATGAAGGAGATCCTCTCCAACAAAAGAAAGCTAGAAGAATATGAGATTGCACTTATCAAGAGTGCAGTGCCATCCTGCAGAAAAAGCTTCCTCCTAAGCTTAAGGATCCAGGGAGTTTTACTATTCCTTGCACTATAGGAAATTCTAATTTTAATAAGGCCTTGTGTGATCTTGGTGCAAGTATTAATCTTATGCCTCTCTCTGTTTTCAGGAAACTTGGCTTAGGAGAAGCGAAACCCACTACAGTCACATTGCAATTGGCAGATAGATCACTCAAATACCCAAGAGGTGTTATAGAGGATGTGCTTGTCAAGGTGGACAAATTTATCTTCCCGGCTGACTTCATTGTACTTGACATGGAAGAAGACGAAGAAATTCCTATTATTCTTGGTAGACCCTTCTTGGCTACGGGAAGAACCCTAATTGACGTGCAAAAAGGGCAACTAACCATGAGGGTTCAAGATGAGCAAGTCACTTTCAATGTCTTTAAAGCATTGAAATTTCCGAGTGAGATAGACAATTGTATGAAGGTGGATACAATTGATGATTGCACTAAAGAAAAGTTTCAGGCAAGCCATCCAAAAGATCCCATGGAAGCATGTCTGATGGGGATAGAAAATTCCGAAAATCCAAAGGTAGATATATGCTCCAAACAATTAGAGACCTTGGCACCTGCATTCATCAAAAGGCCATTTGAAGACCTTGGAAAAGGTGGGGCCGAATCAATACCTTCAGTTGAGAAGCCACCACAGTTAGACCTCAAGCCACTGCCTAAGCATCTGAAGTATGCATTCCTAGGTGAGTCCTCTACTCTTCCTGTTTTTATTTCTGCATATCTGAATGAAGAGCAAGAGGATAAATTGCTAAGAGTGTTGAGGAACATAAATCGGCATTAGGATGGACTATAGTGACATAAAGGGATTAGCCCTTCAATTTGCATGCATAAAATTTTGATGGAAGAGAACTATAGGCCATCGTAGATCACCAACGTAGATTAAACCCCAACATGAAAGAAGTGGTGAGAGTGAGATATTAAAACTTTTGGATGCGGGATTATTTATCCTATTTCGGATAGTGTATGGGTCGATCTGTTCAAGTAGTACCTAAGAAAGGAGGGTTCTTGTAGTTGAGAATGAAAAAATGAATTGATCCCTACTAGGACTGCTCTTTGGATGGAGAGTATGCATTGATTATAGGAAGTTGAATGCACCACTAGGAAAGACCACTTTCCTTTGCCTTTTATTGATCAAATGCTTGATAGATTAGTGGTTACTTTTATTATTGTTTTTTAGATGGTTATTCAGGATATAACCAAATTTCAATAGCCCCAGAGGACCAAGAAAAGACCACCTTTACATGCCCCTATGGTACATTTGCATATAGAAGAATGCCATTTGGTTTGTGTAATGCACCTGCTACTTTTCAAAGATGTATGATGGCAATTTTTTCTGACATGGTGGAACGTTTCATTGAAATATTTATGGATGATTTTTCTGTGTTTGGTTCTTCTTTTGATTCATGCTTATCTAACCTTAAACTTGTGCTTAAACGATGTGAAGACACTAATCTAGTCTTGAATTGGGAAAAATGTCATTTTATGGTTCAAGAAGGAATTGTGTTGGGTCATAGAGTGTCTGCAAAAGGGATTGAGGTTGATAGAGCTAAAATTGAAATCATTGAAAAATTACCACCACCTACTCTTCACAAAGGGGTAAGAAGTTTTCTAGGGCATCTGGATTTTATAGAAGGTTCATAAAAGATTTTTCTAAAATTACAAAACCTTTGTGTAATCTTCTTGAAAAGATGTTCCTTTTAAGTTTATCACGATTGTTTACGAGCTTTTGACTTGTTAAAAGTTCATTAGTATCGCCTCCCATTATTGTTGCTCCATCTTGGGATTTACCTTTTGAGTTGATGTGTGATGCAAGTGACTATGCGGTTAGTGCGCTTTTGGGTCGTGAAAAGGTAAGATCTTTCATGCTATATACTATGCTAGTAAAACTCTTAATGATGCACAATTGAATTATGCTACCCAAAAAGAGTTATTAGCGAGTATTTGCTTTTGATAAATTCAGATCATACTTAATTGGCTCCAAAGTTATTGTTTATACCGATCATTCGCCATTAAGTATTTGCTAGTTAAAAAGATGCAAAGCCTAGGTTGATCGGATGGGTCTTGTTGTTACAAGAATTTGATTTGGAAATCGAGATAAGAAGGGTAGTGAAAATGTAGTTGCCGATCACCTATCTCGTTTAGAACCTCAAGCCAAGATTGATGAACCACAACCGGTGATAAATGAGATCTTCCCGATGAGCAATTGTTCAATATTGCTACAGTAAGTTTCCTTGGTTTGCCGATTTTGCAAATTATTTGGTCACTAATGTGCTTCCCTAGATTTATCTAGCCAACAAAAGAAATTCTTATCGATGTGAAGCATTATTACCGGATGAGCCTTTTTGTATAAATTATGTCGACCAAGTAATACGGAGGTGTGTTCGAAGAGGAAATACAAAGCATTTTGCAAGATTGCCACTCTTACGAATATGGTGGTCATTTTGGAGGCAATAGAACCGCAGCTAAAATTCTTCAATGTGGCTTTTATTGGCCAACAATATTTAAGGATGCACAATCTTATGTAGTCGTGTGATCGATGCAGAGCAGGAATATTTCAAGGAGACATGAGATGCCTCTCACCAATATTCTAGAGGTTGAACTATTTGATGTGTGGTATTGACTTCATGGGACCATTTCCTCCTTCATACAATAACCTCTATATTCTTGTGGTTGTGGATTATGTGTCCAAATGGGTTGAAGCGATCGCCTTGCCTACCAATGATGCAAAAGTGGTAGTAAATTTTTTGAGGAAAAATATTTTCACTCGCTTTGGGACTCTAGAGCAATCATTAATGATGAGGAACTCACTTTTGCAATAAATTATTAGCTGCTCTTTTGGCTAAGTATGGGGTAAAACATAAAATTGCACGCTATCATCCCCAAACCGGTGGCAGTGGAGATATCCAATAGGGAGTTGAAACGGATTTTGGAGAAGACAGTGAGTTCTAATAGGAAAGATTGGTCTCGGAAGCTTGATGATGCTTTGTGGGCATATAGAACAGCTTTTAAAACACCTATTGGTATGTCTCCGTATCGATTGGTGTATGGTAAAGCCTGTCACTTACCTGTGGAGTTGGAACACCGTGCTTATTGGGCCATCAAGCATCTTAACTTTGACTTGGCAGCCTCAGGTGAAAAAAGGTTACTCCAATTAAATGAGATGGATGAATTCCGTCAAGGGCGTACGAGAATGCTAAGATGTATAAGGAGAAAACAAAGGCTTGGCATGACAAGCACATTTTGCATCGAGAATTTCATCCGCCGAAGGTACTCCTATACAACTCAAGGTTGAAATTATTCCTCGAAACTTGATCGAGGTGGTCGGACCCTTCTGATTGTGCAAGTGTTCCCCTATGGCGCTGTTGAAATTCAAGGCGAAGATAGAAGGTTCAAAGTAAATGGTCAGAGACTCAAGGCTTATATCGAAGGTGGAGTAGACTTTCAAAAGTGCATTATCACCCTAGTGGATGCAAATTGAGGCAAACAGAGAAAGTCCGGCTGAAGACTATAAAGCAAGCGCTACTTGGGAGGCAACCCAAGTTCTTTTACCTTTATTGCTTTTATTTTTTCTTCTTATTATTATTATTCTTATTTATTTTATTATTATTTTTTTTTTCTTATAAAAAAAAAAAAATTTACTATTTGAAATTCTGTTTCACCTTTTTGCTGCACCAGTCTGAAGAAAAATCCGGTTCAAGGCCTTTCCGTTGGATTTTTGTACTAAAATTTTACAGCAAGGTAGAATATTCAACCAGGTTCATGTCCACAAAATTTCAGAATTTTTGGAGCTGTTTTGGTACCTGAACGAAATTCATCTTCAACAGTTGTTCAAAACAGGGCAGTTTCCTCACTTTTCGTTTTCTTATGTTCTCTTTAGTTGCTATACTTGATCTTGCTTCTTGTTGCATTGAGGACAATGCTAAATTTTAAGTTGGGGGTGGGATACATGAAATTTTGTGCTGGATTTTTGTCAAAATTTTTGAAAAATTTCAATTTTATTGGGTTAAAAAGAAAAGTCCTTCCAAGTTTTCAATTTTATTGATATCTTCTTTGAAATTTCTAATTCTTTTGATACTCATTTAGAATAATTTTGAGTTATATGCATTAGTTATTTGGGTTGGAATGTATGAATGAGGCAAGTATGATTAGTCTTTGTCTTTAAAATTTGTAAAGCATCTTGTTGATTTTGATGATTGAATTGAATGAGAATGTGCAATATTTGATATAATGAACCCATTGTGAGTATTTGAGCCTATGAGCATTTTATTTTCATTGCTCACATATTTCTTTGTTGAGTGTTGTCAAATATGGTATGTTCATTCTAGAACTTGCTTTGTTATGCATGTTGAGATCACAATATGAATTCATGCTTTGAGATGATAAGGGCATTTAGGATGAGCCGTTTAAACTTTCTAAAAAGCCATCCCATTATATATACCCCTAGTCAAACAAATTTTGAGCCTTAACCTTTCTTTGTTATAAACACCACATCATTAGCCCCAAACCATTGTTTTTGTTTATCAAGTTAAACCCTATGTCAAGAGTATGTGGGAATTAATTGCATGATAAAATGTCTGATGATTCCAAAGAAAAGAATCAAAAAAAAAAAAAAAAAAGAAAAGAAAAAAAGAAGTGAAAAATATTCCCACAAAGATTGGACAAAGTAGATGTTCTACAAAGTGGATGTTCTTCATTGTGTACAAGATGGTCCAACTTCAAGGGAATGCATGCTATTTGGAATAAGAAGTGGTTCTAATGTGCTATTTTTGTGCTTTTGAGTTATGCAAGAAAGTTCCTTCATACCTTGATATGCTTAACCTAAATTTTCCTTTCTTTCTACCTACCCTTACCTAAGCCCCTTTACAACCCTTATAAAGACCCTTTGATTATTGCATGGATTCATATTTATTAGTGGTGGAGATGTGATATATAAGCAAGCCTATGGTAATGACATGCTATGTTTGATTTGAGTGTTGAATAAAAATCCTAAACACTTTGAGTGATTAGAGTGCAACCTATGAGAGGTTATCAAATTTTGTGCATTTGATTTCGACAAAATTGTTGGAATTAATGAGATGTGTATTTTGTTTAGAAAATTGGGCTAAGAATACTTGTTCTTTGGATTATTATTCCAATCTGGATCTCTAATGTGTAATGACTTTGAATGGGTTGGAAAGGATATGGAAAGAAAAGAAATATGTTCTTCTAGTGCAAGCTTGAGGACAAGCTTTGAGCTAAGTTGGGGGTAATTTGATAACTCTATTTTATATAGAGTTTTCTTATTAATTTTGGTTAGAAATTGGCTTGTGTTTTACTTTGTTTTTACATATTTTGGCCAAATTATCCTTTGGAAACCCACTCATCTTCCGGAGATCATAACTCTTGATTCAGACGTCCAAATGAGATGATTCAAGATGATATGGAAAGCTAAGAAAGAGAGCAAAAACTTTCATGAAGAAAGTTTTCTCACATTCTGGAAGAAAAAGGACCACAACTGGACAGAAACTTGAAGATTTTTTCTGAAAGTTTCTTTAGCTACGGGTTCAGACATTCAAGTCGTACTTCACGGTTTTGTAGCACAATTTGATAGCAACATTCAAGAAGAAGAAGCCTTCTTACTTAGCCAAAGGAAAAGAGAATGAATAAACAAATCGGACAACAAAGAAGCAAAAGAAAAGAACAGTGAGCAACACAATTTAGAAAAGAAAACAGTCGGCTTGAACAAAAATCAGTTACCATTCATTTTTTACAAAGGAGGCCAACTGCAAAGAAATAAAAGAAAGGACAGAATCCAGCACACAAAAGGAATGCTTAGTAACAAAAGGCTGCTACACTTCGGACAATAAAGAAGGAAATAAAAGAAGGAAGAAGCCAGCTTTTGAGTGAAGAAACTGAGCACATGAGAGCATAACCAACCCAGCTGCATCTTTTTATTTTTCTGAAGAAAGATGCATGAGGACAGCAAGAAAGTCCTTCCAAAATGCAGCCTCACATGAAAAAAGAAAGAAAGCCAAACAAGAAGTGCATGAGGACACCAAGAAAGTCCTTCCAAAATGTAGCCTCACATGGGAAAAAGAAAGCAATCAAGCAGTGTGATGGAAATAAGGCGCTCGGGCTAGACGGATTCAACATAAATTTTTTTAAGCATCACTGGGGCTCAGTTAAATCAGATGTGATGTTTTTTTTTGAAGGCTTCTTTGAGATTGATTCTTTTGACAAGGCTATTAACTCTTCTTTCATCACTTTGGTACCCAAAATTGACAATCTAGTTCACCTAAAAGATTATAGACCTATTTGTCTTGTCAGGAGCATCTATAAAATCCTTGCTAAAGTACTAGCATTGAGATTGAAAGGGTGATTAATGAGGTCATTAGGAGTAATCAGTTCGCGTTCTTGAAAAATAGACAACTGTCAGACTGTTTCTTAGTTGCCGATGAAGCCGTTGACTATCTCAGGAAAAATAATAGAAGTGAAATTCTGATGAAGGTGGATTTTGAAAAAACTTTTGATAATGATGACTGGGACTTCTTGGATTTAGTCATACAAAAGATGAACTTCGGAAGGACGTGGAGGAGCTGGATTCGTTTCTGCTTGGCCTCTACATCAATGTCAATATTGATCAATGGATCTCCATTTAAGTAGTTTGGCATTAAAAAAGGATTTCGTCAGGGCTGCCCCCTCTCTCCAATGCTTTTCAATATTCTGGCAGAAGCGTTTAGTGTTCTTATGTAGAAGGGTGAGTCATCAGGGCTATTTGATAGGTTGATATTTTTTATTAATTTTTATCCTCAAAACTTAGAGATTTTAAGTTTAATTAGTAGATTTTACTATTATGTTGTGGTAGTTTTTGTGTTTTATAGGATTGTTAGTGGTAAAAGAATTTGTTAGAAAAGATAATCGATTAGGAAGATTTTGCAAGATTTACTAATAAGATAAGATTTGGTTGTTGTAGGTTGCTACCGTTTGAGTTTTGCTGTCATTCAAAGTCTTACAAGACTATGCCAGTTTGAAATTACAAGACATAGCATGGCTAAACTAAATATTTAAGAAGATTTGGTCAAAATTGAAATCGTTGCAACCATCAAAGAAAGAGATAAAATTTGAACTAAATCTTATAGCTGGATTTTATCTTCCAATTAGAAGATAAAAGGAGCAAATCTTGAAGCAAATCTTGGAGAAGACTTGGAACAAATCTTGGAGCAAAGCAAGGCACAAAAAGTCTATAAATTCTTGAGAGCTTTGGAAGAAAAACATTAAAGGGTGGTTTTCAGAATTAGGTAGTTGTTTAGCATTATAGTAGATTTTAGCATTTGTTTCTTTCAGTCATCTTTTTCTTAGTTCATTTTGTAGAATGATAACTCTATTTTATATAGAGTTTTCTTATTAATTTTGGTTAGAAATTGGCTTGTGTTTTACTTTGTTTTTACATATTTTGGCCAAATTATCCTTTGGAAACCCACTCATCTTCCGGAGATCATAACTCTTGATTCAGACGTCCAAATGAGATGATTCAAGATGATATGGAAAGCTAAGAAAGAGAGCAAAAACTTTCATGAAGAAAGTTTTCTCACATTCTGGAAGAAAAAGGACCACAACTGGACAGAAACTTGAAGATTTTTTCTGAAAGTTTCTTTAGCTCTGAGTTCGAGACATTGTGAGTCGCTTCACGGTTTTTGTAGCACAATTTGATAGCAACATTCAAGAAGAAGAAGCCTTCTTACTTAGACAAAGGAAAAAGAGAATGAATAAACAAATCGGACAACAAAGAAGCAAAAGAAAAAGCAGTAGAGCAACACAATTTAGAAAAGAAAGCAGTCGGCTTGAACAAAAATCGCTACCATTCATTTTTACAAAGGAGGCCAACGCAAAGAAATAAAAGAAAGAGGATGAATCCAGCACACAAAAGGAATGCTTAGTAACAAAAGGCTGCTACACTTGGACAATAAAGAAGGAAATAAAAGAAGGAAGAAGCCATTTTGAGTGAAGAAACTGAGCACATGAGAGCATAACCAACCAGCTGCATCTTTTATTTTTCTAAAGAAAGAGTGCATGAGGACAGCAAGAAAGTCTCTCCAAAAATGCAGTCTCACATGGGCAAAAACAAAGCTCGGAAAAATCGGGCAGCAACATGGAGAGAAACAAGCAAGCAAATGAGCATGCACGAAGAAAGAAAAGAAAAGAGAATCAAGTCACATGAATTGCCAACTACAAAAGCAAAGCTTGGGCTGTTTTATTTGTTTGTAAAAGAAACCAAGCACATGGCAGCAACAACACCTTCTACAGAGCAAAGAAAGAAGAGCAAATCCTTGCTTATAAATAAGAAAGCTTACAACGGAGGAAGACATTCCATTTCATTTGAATCCATTTTCAAATAGCAAAGAATTCTAGTTTTCTTTAGATTAGATTTAGTTTAGCCAAGCTATTTTTCTTTCTATTTTCCTGCAGAGTTTAGAGCATCCATTCTTCTTCATTCTTTTGTTTTGTTTTCTTTTGAGTTTGGTAGGATTTCATTAGCTTCCTTCGGTTTTTCTTTTCGAAATTTCAAAGACATTGTTCACGGTTTTTCTTGATGCTTGTTGCCATTATTCTCGGTTTTCTTGAGAGAACTTCCAGCTGCATCTTCTCACGTTGAAGCTCACGGGTTCAAAGAAGAACTTCAGCACCTTCTTCGGGTTTTCGGATGCAAACTTCAGGACTCTTGGTTTCTTCTTTCTTTTCTGCGAAATTTTTTTGTTTTGTTTTCTTGATTTTGTTTTACTTTGTTCTTGTTGCTTCATTGATATGTGATGGAAACTCAGTGCCAAGACTTGACTTGGGTGTAAAGCTAGCTTAAATTGTTGTTTCCTTTTGAAGTTTGGTAGAAGCAAAAAAAAAAAAAGAAGCAAAAACAAAGCATGCACATGCAGAATTTTGTTTTTCCTCACATATTTTCTCTGCTTTTGTCTTTTTCTTGGTTTCTTTAGTTTATTTTAGTTATCAATTTTAGCTTTCTTTTATTGTTTTAGTTTTTAGTTTTATTTAACAATTTTAGTAATTTAAGTTTTGTATTTTGTTATGAAATTTTTGGCTAAGTATTATTTTTAAGTACCAATCATCTACGGCTTTTGTTTGGACTTTATCTTTTATTTTTATTTTCAATCATGTTTAAATTTTTGTGATATTCTTTTATATTAATATGAACTAAATTCTTTTCTAGGGTTTAGATGTAGCCTAACTATGAAGTCTTAATATTTTTCTATTAATATAATTTGATTTAATTTTCTATGGTTGAGTATTTATCTTTGTGCTTAATGCTTCTAATTACTTGATCACTAATTAGATGATTTGTTAATCATAACGAATTGGAAGAGGAGTTATGTGTCAAGTTCATTGAGATAAATGCCATAAATTGCATGTAGGATAGGAATATACCTACATGGTTTGTGTAGTTGCTATATGAGAATCCATAGAAATTAATGACTTCATAATTGTTGTAATTCACATAGGAATATAGTGAATTAGCAATTAGGAAGATTTTTATTAGATCTCGGGAGGGACTAGTAAATAAATTAGGGAATCTCGACTATCAACCAGGAAATTAAATTAGATTATAGAAATAGATTAATATTAGGATGGATTAGTTATGGTGAAATCGAAAACCCTAGATCTTTCGTCAACTTAATCTATTAACTTGCTTTGTTTAGTTTTTAATTTTAGTTTTAATTAAGTTTTAAAATTACTTTTAATTTAGCTTATCCATAAAATATTTTTTCTTCAAATAAAGTTAGAACTATTTTAATTTCGGTATTTAATAATTCATTAGTCTCTGTGGGAACGATAAATTATATTCACTCTATATTACTTGTTAACGATCACGTGCACTTGCGTGTAAAATTCGTAACATAGAATGTTTAATTTTCATGAAATTATTTGTTTACGCATTATGTCTAGCTAGAGTTCTTCAACTCTAGGAACAAGGATGTAACCTTTGAAGTTTTCTTTAATTTAATCAAAACTATTGGGTTTTTTTTCACTTTTCAAAATCCGTTGTTCTTGTTTTATATAGCTTGTAAGAACTTGATCAATTCTTGCATGAATTAAGGTGTTGGATGATGGAATGAGAGTTGAAATTCAACATTAGTTGGTAGGAACTTTGGCTATGAATGTGGAGCTACGAGAGTAGAATACAAAATAGCAACCTTAAATTCTTGAGTGCTTAATGTATTTGTGTTAAATTTTGTAGACATGAGAATGATCACAAAATTACATGAATAAGAGGGATACGCCTCGAGAGAGGGTACTTTTAGTTGAGTGAATGTTGTGAGAGAAGTGAAAGCCAAAAGAAACCAAACTGGTGTAGATTGAATTCACTGAGTCTTTAATTGGTGAAATCCAAGTTCCTAGAGGTCTTTAATCACTTGAATTTTCCATATTTTTTGCTAAATATTCTGTTTTGTTTTCATCCCTAAACAAATTTTAAGAGAAATCCAAATAGTTCGAAAGGTCTTTTCCATTTGGTACTTGACATCCTCCCTGTGGGACGATTTCGGACTAGCTCTATACTACGAGCTATGATCCTTTAATTTGAAGGTAGTAAAGACAAGAAAAAGTCGCATCAAATTTTGGCGCCGTTGCCGGGGAGGCATTTGCTCAATATCAAGCCGAAGGGAGTTTTCTCACTACTTTGGATTGTATATTTAAGTTTCTTTACTTTCTATTTTCAGTTTTGTTATTTTTTCTCATTTTTTTTCCTCTTATTTTTGGTTTATGCCCAGAAGGAACCTTGAACTTGTGCCATTTGATCTAGAAATAGAAAAGACTTGCCAAGCTTTGACAAAAGCTTCACAACAGAAAAAACAAGTGCAGAAAATGGCTGAACAAAACCAAAGGAGAGTGCTAAGGGATTTGGCCACTCCTACCCTTAATGGCATACAAACTAGTATCACAAGGCCTACTGTAAATGCTAATAACTTTGAATTAAAGCCAGCTTTAATTCAAATGGTGTAGCAAATACAGTTTGGGGGAGATCACAACGAAGATCCTAATATTCATATTTCTAATTTTCTTGAGATTTGTGATACTATAAAGATTAATGGTGTTTCTGATGATGCTATTAGGTTGCGTTTGTTTCCATTTTCTTTAAGAGATAAAGCTAAAGCTTGGTTGAACTCCAAAGCTCCAAGAACCTTTACAACTTGGGCAGGATTATCTCAAGAGTTTTTGAGTAAGTACTTTCCTCCTAGTAAGACAGCTAAATTCAGAAATGATATTTTAAGTTTTTACCAATATGAAGGAGAGTCATTGTATGAAGCTTGGGAAAGATTTAAAGAGCTGCAAAGAAAATGTCCTCATCATGGTTTACTTGATTGGTTAATTTTGCAAACTTTTTATAATGGACTAATAGAATCTGTGAGAATAACTGTAGATGCAGCCGCCGGAGGAGCTATAATGAACAAAGATCATGGTGAAGCTTTTACATTGTTAGAAGAAATGGCTTCTAATAATTACCATTGGTCTAATGATAGAGGAAGGCCTAAGAAAGTTGCAGGTATGTATGAGGTTGAAGGAATAAACATGCTTAATTCAAAATTAGATTCAATAGTGAATATGTTTAAAACAACAAATGCAAATTCAATCTCTAACTCTTGTGAATTTTGTGGAAGATCTCATGTTGGTTCTGAGTGTATGAAGGTTGAAAGTGTTAGTTTTGCAGGAAATAGAATGCTAAATAACCCTTATGCCAACACTTATAACCCCAGATGGAGAAACCATCCGAATTTTGCTTGGAATACCCAAGGAGGAAACAATAGACAAATAAATCCGCCGGGATTCCAGCCAAGCCCTTATCAACCTCCAACCAAGCAACCATGAGAGATTGCCATTGAAAGACTTGCCATTGAGGTGAGCAATTCAACAAATGCTACTTCTTAGAGAGTTGGGCAGTTAGAAGGAAGAATAGAGCAGCTTAGCAAAAATTTTGAAGCTCAAATTGGCCAATTGGCCAATGCTATGAACACAAGAATGCAAGGTTAGCTGCCAAGCAAAACAGAAACTAACCCAAGAGAGTATTGCAATGCCATAACACTAAGGAGTGGAAGGACTATAGGAGTAGAAGAAGAGGTGACAAAAGATGATGAATTGGTAAGTACAGAAAATGAAGAAGTTGAAAAGAAAGATGAAGTAAAGCGGCCAAGTGAATCTCGTAAAATTGAGGTTAAACCATATGTGCCTCCAATCCCTTTTCCTCAAAGACCCAAACAACACAAGGAGGACCAAAAATTTCAAGAATTCTTGCAAGTTCTCAAGAAATTGCATATCAACATTCCATTTGTGGATACTATTGCTCAAATTCCTTCATATGCTAAGTTTTTGAAGGAGATCATGTCAAAGAAAAGGAAGATGGAAGACTTTGATACAATTCCTCTACTAGAGGAATGTAGTGCTGTGAGTCAACAAAAATTGCCTAAAAAACTAAGGGATCCCGGAAGTTTTTCTATTCCTTGTACTATTGGTTCGATAAATTTCTCAAAAGCTTTGTGTGACTTGGGTGCAAGCGTATCTATAATGCCATTATTTATTGCTAGGAAATTAGGACAACATGAATTGCAGCCAACTAATGTTACTTTGCAATTGGCTGACAGGTCCTTCAAGCATCCCATTGAAATTCTTGAAAATGTGCTTGTCAAGGTAAAGCAATTATTTATTCCAGTTGATTTTTTTATTATTGAAATGGAGGAGGATGTGAATATTCCAATCATTTTAGGGCGGCCATTTTTGGCTACAGCTAGAGCAATTATTGATGTAAAGAAGGGTAAACTGAAATTCTATGTTGGTGAAGAAGAGATAGAATTTAATCTTTTTAATTCATGCACTAATCCTTCTTTTACTGATCATGTGCTTTGTGTTGATGTTTTTGATGAAGTGATCAAGGAGAAGCACAGTTTCGAAAATTTTAAAGAACCATATAAGGATTGTTTAGTGAATGCAGGAATCAAGAGAAATGAAAATGAAGAGATATATAAATTCTTGGAAGAACCAAAACTCAATTTCTGTGAAGAGTTAACTAGAGGCATAAATGGTACAATGCCAATGGTTGTGAATGCAAATGTTACTAATCCACAATTGGAGAAGTTGATGTGTGTCTTGAGATTGAAGCCTCACTTGGTGGGACGTTGCAACTAAAGGGAGTATCTTATTCCTTAAATTTTTCTTCACAAGCATGAGAAATGGAGTCAAGCTAATGACTTTAAAGAAGCGCTGCATGAGAGGCAACTCATGATTATGTAGCTTATGTTCTTTTTTAAAAAAAAAATAAAAAATAAAAAAAATGGGTTGAAATAATGATTCTTCCATGTTGCAGAGAAATCATGTTGCAGCTTCCAGAGAATTTTCAACCGTCGCATGAAAAGTCATGCCACAGCATGGCTTAACGGAAGGCTTCTAGAGAATTTTCAACCGTAGCATGAGAACTCATGCCACAGCATGGCTTAACGGAAGGTTTCCAGAGAATTTTCAACCGTAGCATGAAAACTCATGCCAATGCATCGTTCATACGGATATATTTTGTCCAGAAATCTTATGGCCACAGCATGAATACTCATGCCGTGGCATAGCTTTTTTGTCCAAAATTTTTATAGCCACAGCATGCATACTCATCACATGGCATAGTTTTTCATTTTTTTTCAAAACATAACACAAAATCTTCATCTTCTTCTTTTCAAAATAGCAACAGATATCTTCTCATCTATTTGGAACGATTTAGAGGATGGTGCAGCAGTTTCAGTCACTCACAACACAGCAAGAAGATTTGGGCAAGTTCAAATGGTGACCAAACAACATCTAGCGAAGTTTTGCCAACAACTATAAGGAGTTCTTTCTCTCACTCTACTCTTTGAATTTTGTTGGAAATTGGCTAGACGTTTTGTGATAAAATTATGTGCTTGTTGCTACTTTGTGGTGATTGTTCTGTTATTGTGCTTGTTTCGATTATGTGCTTGACTGCTTTTAAGTTGCTTTTTATTTCAAGCCATTGGGGACAATGGCTAAAATGAGTTTGGGGGGAAGATGATGATTGGATGATATTTTTGGTGGTTTGTTTTCATTTGCTAGTATGTTAATAAAAAAAATTAATTAAAAAAAATTCATTTGCTAGTATGTTAAAAAAAAATTTAAAAATTTTATTCAGAAAATCTGAAAAATTTTCTTTTGAAGGATTGGTCTTTATGGCTTGTGATGAGATATGTTTTAAGGTTACACTAGTGACAAATGAAGAATGCTTTGAGTAGTGTATAATTCAATCCTTGGGAAAGTTTTTTTTGTGGTTTAAAGCTGCTAAACCTTTTTGAGCACTAAAAGCTGTGATCATTTGGTTATTTATGTGCAAGGTGGGTTTCTATAACTAAAGTCTTCACTCTCTATAAAAAAAGGAAAAAAAAAAGAGAAGATGTGAATTTGGACTTGTTTGATTGGTACTTGAAGCAAAATAAGTAGATGACTTTACTTGATCCAAAGATGATGGTGTAAGGCCATCTTTGAACCGTTTGAGCCTTTCAAGCCAACCATATGAATGTTATATCCCTAGGTCCCTTTTTGAGCCTAAAAGAAAGAATGGAGAGAACCACCATTCGTTTTCTTTCTATTAAACCACATTGACTACCCTTAGCCTACAATTTCATAATTTCTTTTCCGCTCTTCAAAGTTTAATGCATATTTTTTATTAAATAGGGATACATGGGAAAAGAGTGTTTAAGGGAGAAAAAAAAAACGATGAATGGTAAGGGGTAAGAGTTGATGGAAAAAGGGGATTCATGTATTTTGGCTTGGGAAGTGTTCATATTTGCATTTTTCACTTTTCAAAAAAAAAAAAAGAAAGAAGAAAGAAGAAAAGGAAAAAAAAGAAAAAGAAAAAAAATGTAAATATGTTCTATTGCTTTATTTTGAAAAGAATAAGTTCCAGGAAGGGTTGTGAACTTATTTAGAGTTGTATTATGCAAGAAAAAGGGATATATTGAAAACTAAGTTTGGGGGTGAAGTGTTAAAAGTATTTCTATGATATGCATAACTCTTCCCTTTGAGTTTTATCCTTTATCCTTTTCATTTCATAACCAAGTCCCTAAGCCTAACATTACAAGCTTAAAAGTCCTACTTGATTTGGATTGGGTTGGTTGGCTATAAATTAGTGAAAAGTGTCATGAAAAGTAAGTCCAGAAAAGAAAAAAAAAGAAAAAAAAATTGTTGCAAAAGAATAAGAGAGAATTGAAGATATTTGGGTTGTGTGAAACTTTTCTAAGCCATGAATAGTTGAATGAGAACAGCTATACACACACACACTTGAGTGGCTGTAAACTATAGAAAATTGCTTCTTGGATTGGATGTTTACATGAGCATGTATTTGGAATTTGTCAGAAAGTTGTTTTTAAGAAATCTCTGAGGCTAGCTATATTACTTAATCCTAAATAAAGGTTTTACTTGATTTCTTTTTGCTTGAGGACAAGCAAATCTTTGAGTTTGGGGGTATTTGATAGGTTGATATTTTTTATTAATTTTTATCCTTAAAACTTAGAGATTTTAAGTTTAATTAGTAGATTTTACTATTATGCTGTGGTAGTTTTTGTGTTTTATAGGATTGTTAGTGGTAAAAGAAATTGTTAGAAAAGATAATCGATTAGGAAGATTTTGCAAGATTTACTAATAAGATAAGATTTGGTTGTTGTACGTTGCTACCGTTTGAGTTTTGCTGTCATTCAAAGTCTTACAAGACTATGCCACGGTTTGAAATTACAAGACATAGCGTGGCTAAACTAAATATTTAAGAAGACTTGGTCAAAACTGAAATCGTTGAAACCATCAAACAAAGAGATAAGATTTGAACTAAATCTTATAGCTGGATTTTATCTTCCAATTAGAAGATAAAGGGAGCAAATCTTGAAGCAAATCTTGGAGAACACTTGGAGCAAATCTTGGAGCAAAGCAAGGCACAAAAAGTCTATAAATTCTTGAGAGCTTTGGAAGAAAAACATTAGAGGGTAGTTTTCAGAATTAGGTAGTTGCTCAGCATTATAGTAGATTTTAGCATTTGTTTCTTTCGGTCATCTTTTTCTTAGTTCATTTTGTAGAATGTTTAATTTTCATGAAATTATTTGTTTAAACATTATGTCTAGCTAGAGTTCTTCAACTCTAGGAACTAGGATGTAACCTTTGAAGTTTTCTTTAATTTAATCAAAACTATTGGGTTCTTTATATGACCGTTTTCAAGCTTCCTTATGACATCAAGACTGATATGGACAAATTGATTTGGAGATTTCTTTGGGGCAGCTTAGATCAAGGTCGTAAACTACATTATGTTGACTAGTATACAGTTAATGCTCCCAAGTGGCTAAGGGGTCTTGGTTTCATTGATTTTCATTTAAAAAACTCAGCCTTGCTAACAAAATGGCTATAGAGGTTTGGCAACGAGATTAATGCGCTATGGAGAAATTTTATTGTGGAAAAATACGCGCTCGACAAGAGGCGGCTCCTCCCTACCCTCAACAATAATAGACTCTTCTCCAATACATGGAAAGCCCTCACTGCTCCACTTAACCCCTCTGACAAATTTTTCAATGTTGTATTTTCGGGTTTGAAGCCTTTACTTGGAAAGGAAACAATATTGTGTTTTGGCATGATGAATGGTTAGAAGGTATGACTTTAAAAGTGTGCTTTCCCTGTATCTTTGCTCTTTCTGTTAATAAAGATGGATATGTGGCTGAGTTTGGAACATGGAGAAATAGTCAATGGGAGTGGAGAATTGAGCTTAGAAGGAATGTTTTGATTTGGAAAAGTAGTAGTGGGAGAGCCTGTTATATATCCTGCAAGGTCAATTTCTCAATCCAAATGCCCACGACAGGACCATTTGAAAAGGAGTTCCAAATAGTATGTTTTCAACTTCCTCTTTTTATAAAACTGTGTTAATGCCCCAAAGGCAAGGACGAATAATCTAGAATTTAGTGTGGAAAGGCTTTGCGCCACCTAAGGTGGAAGTCTTTGTCTAGCAGCTTATTCATCAAAAACTTCCGGTTAGAACTTGTCTATTGAGAAGGGGCATTATTAGAGTTGAGCTTGCTATGTGTCCGCTTTGTAATTCCAAGCCAGAAACAGTTTAGCATTTGTTCTTTAGTTGCAGGTGCAGTTGGTTGGTGTGGACTAGGTGTCTAGAAACTTGGTGTATTAACTGGGTTTGCCCTCGAGATCCTTCCACCTTGTTACATAGATGGTTCGGCAATCTTTTCCGGATTACAGAGGAAGACAGCTTTGGATTTTGCTATTTTATGTTATAACTTGGTCAATTTGGTTGTGCAGGAATTAGATTACATTCAATAACAAGTGCTTTGATCTTATCCATCTAATGGATTTGATTTTCAGAAGATTTGCAACCTGGTTTAAGGCAAAATGGCCTGCTTCTCCAACAGCAGTCACAGATATTTTTCGTCAGCCAACCAATGCAATTGTGGAGCAGGTGTTAGGGAGAAAGAAATCAAGCGCCACTTGGACTTGCCCTCAACCTAATAGAATGAAGTTCAATGTAGATGGTTCGGCAATCGGAAAACCAGGTATGGCAGGGGTTGGGGGCATACTTAAAGACGATCTGGGCAGACTTACCCTCCATATTGCTACTACTTTGATGTAGTCGCTGTGGTGGATTTTCTATTTCGTCCTTGGAGATTTGGGTCTCTTCTCTTTGAATTGGTCCTCTTCTTTGTAACCTTGTTTTCAGTTTCTAATAAAATTATATGCCTTCTTGGCTTGTCAAAAAAAAAAATGTTCACTATTATGAATTTAAATATCGTCTTTTATTTATGAATCTAAATATCTGTTCAAATTAATTTCCTAGTGCTGAAAATTTGAATAATTAGATCATTAAGTGCCTAATAATATTCTTGTACTTGTGAAAATTAAATAAACCTTCCGTGAATAGAAAAAAGAAATTCAAGATAGCCCAAAATATTTTATATATTTATTGTATTCGAATTCTTAATATAATAAGTTAATTAAATAAACTTTTATTTTTTATATTTACATATAAGTAAATTATTTTTTCAATTGCCTCTTACTACATCATTTTATATGCGTGGCAGATGTATGGATATTTTCTTCCTGGATAAGCCCATGGCATGCATGACTAAGTTTGCATGTCGTAGTTTGAGATGGACACCAACCACGTCGCGTGCATAGCGCTATCACAGCTCATGTCCAGTCACCTAATTAACTGACGTGTTTGGTATTGACCAATGACCATTCCTGGAGGACTCAATTTTTAATGTATTTTGTTTTCAACATCGCATGATTCTCAATGCTCGTTACATTTTTCTGCCTTTGCCTTGTTCTTCAATTAATGATCATTATATAGAAAACAATTTATTTATGAATATTGTTTATAACTCAATTATCGTGTCGTTATGTATGAGGGCCTCCAACTTATATTTTACTATCTGGTTTTCATCTTTTGAGAAAGGAAAAATGTTGACATATTAACGGAGGCAGGTGGCAGATTAAAGGCCTTCATTTTATTTTTTTTGGTTAAAAAAAATTGACACATTAATGGAGACCGTGGGCAGGTTATCAACCTCCGATTGTAGTAATGCATTACTGACACAGTACTCGAGGTTGGTGGCAAATTAGTTAAAGCACTTCTTGTTGATAGTGCCGCCAAATGAATAGAACCATTTCAAGTAGGAAGTGAGCTAAGTTTACGGATAATTGGATAGTTGTACGAGTCTCAAATTAGTTTTAAAGAAAAGTATAATACATTTAACAAATAAAATGGGTTTGCAATATATTTGTTTAAACTTTTAGATTTCAGTTGAGATTTAATTTACTTATTAGTAACTAATGTAGACTTTTTGTGTGTTTTCTTAGCCGGACAAATTCTTATCAAATTCAAAGATTGTAATCCAGGTTGTTGGCTGAGTTGTTAGCAAGTTCACATGAAAATCTAAGGCTGCATTTGGATATTTTTCATTTGCAAATAAGAAAATTCTTAAACAAAAACAAACTATCAAAACACATTTTTATTTCAAAATTTAAAATTCAAATTTTCCCACTCAAATTCCTCTCATATAATTTTAAAAAATTTTCTTTCCCTCCAAAATATTTTTTCTACAAAAAAATACCCACCAAAATTTTCACATATTTCAATACAACTTTTTTCATTTGTAAATAAAAATGCCTTGTCTAAACGCACCCTAAGATTTGAAAAGTTGAGTACTGAGGATTAATTACCCTGTTTTTCTTCATTCTTCTTTCTTTAAATTCTTTGTTTTCAATATGTTGGATAAATTGTTGCTGACTGTTACATATTTTTATCAAAAGAGTTTGAATATTTGTTTAGAATCTAAAAATAAAAAAGAGAAAGAGAGGATAGGCTTATCATTACAGTGAACTCGAGAGAAAAAATGAAAAGATTTGTGTTTGGTTTAGCAAGGGATTATGGAAGCTTTTAAAGAAATGAAGGAAAAAATAATCTATTTTTATTAAGTGATTTATTAGAAAATAAAAAATATAGGATTTTGAATACTATTCGAAATTCAAAAGAGCTTCGTGGAAGGGCCTAAATAGTTAGAAAGGCCTAAACAAAATAAAAAAGAGAGTACACTATCAATGATGGGGGATATTATTAGATTCATGAGTGGGTACATCAGTCCTAACTTAGCAATTAGGTCAATTCTCTCTTGTCTCACGTGAATAAAAGGTGGGCTTGCAAAAAAGTATTAGTAGTAGGCCAAATGACCCTAGAGGTCAAAGGATCTAATTGGAGTTTAGGTTTGGAAAGTAGATCATCGATAAAGGAGGAGATTATTGAAATTCATAAATAGGTACACTAGTCCCAAATCATTTATAGAAAGATAATAGCTAATGTGAATTCTCTGTATATTTTCTCTTTATAACAAATTCTTAACCAAGTGATCATGTTTAGGAGTGTTCATTTGTTAGTTTCTTCGAATATTTAGTTTTTTTTTTTTTAGTTCAAACATTTCCGGAATCCAAACTAAAAATCAAAGCGAATTTGGGCAAACTCGAATTGAAACCTACTGGATTCAAACTTTGGTTTTCGATTTGAATTCGCAGTTGGCTGAATAACCCCAATTCGAATATGTTAATATTTCCTCCTTTCTAGAAAAGGAAAATAATGATGTTGAGTGCTAATTAACTTGACCAGAAAGAGAGAAAGAGAAAAAAAGTTTATTAGTTATAGCGAAGGGTTAGTGACGGAGGCGATGGGTTTAGATGGGGTGGTAACTGGGGGTGATGATATTGATTGAATCTAATAAAAACACATAAAACTAAACCTTCTTCGAAGTGGTGGAGGACAATGCTATTAAGGTAGTGAAGAAAACTACTGGAGGTGGTGGTAACAGAGAATGTGAGGCTTTTGAGGAAAGAATTCCCCTTCTAAGTTGAAAAAAAAAGGAAGGAAATTTGTAGGTTGATAGTTGATTGGGTTCCAAAAAGGTGATGTTCGCATTTAGGAAATGCGCCCAAAGGATTTGGGCGCATTTGATGAATGCGCCCAAAGCTTGGGCGCATTTGATGAATGCGCCCAAAGCTTGGGCGCAATTGCTGAATGCGCCCAAACCCTTTGGGCGCATTCAGCAAATGCGAACATCACCTTCTCTGTCACGACACCCACTGTCAACCTACAAATTTCTTTCATTTTTTTTTCCATCACTCTAAAGTCAGCGACCCGGCTTTTGAGAGGAAAGAGTGGCGATTGTGACAAGGATAGTAAGGAGTTTGAGTGCAAAGGATGACAATGGTGACACTGATGACAGAGGCGATGGAGAGGGGGTGGGGAAGAAAAATAGACAGACAGGCAGTGACGGCTGCAGAAAGGGGTTGCAGCCAATGAGCAAAACATGTTTCGGAATTGGAAACCTATTTCGAATTTGGAGACTAAAGTTTTAATTTCAAAAATTACAAATTATATTCATACTTAGATTAATTTTTTTAAAAAAATTGGCCCAATCAAAATAGTTAATGTCATACGATGCCATAATTTTGTTGTCTTTTTATTTCAATCCTATAACAAATGTAATTTTATTCAACTACATCCCTAAAATATATTTATTTCGTTTACTTAAAACATCAAGACTTTAATACAATATTTAGGAAACTAATATAACACTTTAGTTTGTTAATATGATCAATTAGTAAAGTTAAAAAAAAATCTTCAATACTTATTTGAATTAATTTTAGAATTTTCAAATGAGGATCATGTATAATAGCTAATTTGTTATGATTAATTTTCCCCCCTTAATTTCCTTCTCAAAAATCTACAAACTCAAACTTTAAAATTAAAACTACACATTGAATCAAAGTCAACACTCATTGTCATTCATTAGTGTTCTAATTTCATTTTATATATCAATGGTTCACTAATTATGATATTTGAGACTTTTAAGTTAATAACAATTGCTAAAAATTACTAGTAAAAACAACTAACTAGTAAAAACTTTATAGCGATTAAGTTAATAATAACTGATATCTAATTATTATTCACTAATCACTTTGTAGTGATTATTTACAAAATTATAAATTCAAATGAAATAGGGATAACTAGATAAAGAAAAGAATTGCATTTTCTTATACCATATCCGTTATTTTTTTTTTTGGTTTATTTATCCATTTTTATTTTTATAATTTTTACATTTTTAAAAATAAATTCACTTTTATATTTTTCTGATTTTCCACACTAGACAAATTTTTACCTCTTTGGGCGCATACATGAACGTTCATAACAAATTTGGGTTCAATTATTTGTGAAATGAGTTATAATGTACGTTTAGGTTCGCCTCAATTAATTAAACGAACTGATCTTAAGCACATAAACGAGCTCAAATACTCTTGTTTGTTATTGTTCATTAATTTTGCAACACTACTTGTTTAGAAAGATTAAAAGAAGATTAGTTCATCACCTTATGAATGATCGGTTATGAAGACTAGAATAATTTTCTTTTAAGGGCAACTATTGCATAGGATTTGACAACATCATCTATCTGTATCAACTGATATCAACTGGGGTAGTTTTTGTCCGGGGAAAATGTAACTTACATGTTCCCCATACTCCTCCTCCTCAACACTCCCCCGCCCCCCCTTAATCTACATATAAAGTAATGTAATTGAACTATTTCAAAGAATAAAAAGTACATGATCAATTGAGTAAGGTATTTTGACACTTTTGCCAAATTCAAAATTAGTGTTTGCTCAAGCAATCTGAGACATTATTGTCTAACACTCCTTATGACACTTTTCCAAATCATGACAAGTGTCCTTTTTAGTTAGCCCTATTCTAACCTATCTAACCCATAGTTAATCAATTTAACTATATTTAATCAATTTATTTATTAAGAAAATAAAATAATTAAAATTTAGAATATTAGATTAAAAAGACCAAACTGATTAAAATTTACAATATTAGGATTTTCGTTGGAATCTGTTGGGTTTTTTAATCTAATATTGTAAATTTAAATTATTTTAATTTTTTAACAAATAAATTGATTTATATAGTTATACTGATCAAATATAGTTAAATTGATTAACTAGTAGTAGATGGGTTAGAATAGGGTTAACTAAAAGGGACACTTATCGCAATTTAAAAGAGTGTCACAAGAAGTGTTACATAATAGGGTCACTAAAGACCTAGTGTTAGCACTATTATTAAATTTTAGGGAGAATCACACTTTTAGTCCTCAATATTTTATCTAATATCATTTTTAGTTTCCAATGTTTTAAATCTGACACATTTAGTCCTCAAACTTTTATAACCGGTCAAATTTAATACAATTGATGGCTATTAAAGTAGGAAATGATAAAATTTGTTACAAATTTTGCTATTAAATTTTTTAATTTCCAAATTTTGAAATTACATTTTTTTAGTGATAATTTTTATCAATTTTTTTAGTTCACAAATTTAATTAGTTCTTTTTATTTTTTCCGTTTAAAACCCGTATCTTTTAATGTTCAAATATTAAATGTTTGTGAGACAAATTAATTAAAAAATGAGGGTTTTAAATGAAAAGTAAAAGAAAATTAATGTAATTTTCAAAATTTGTAAATTATAAAAATTTGATAGCAAATCTTGTAACAAATTTTGTCATTTCTTACTTTAATAGCCATCAATTGTACCAAATTCTCCAAAATATGAAAGTTTGAGGACTAAATGTGTTAAATTTAAAACATTAAGGATTAAAAGTGATATTGGATAAAATATTGGGGATTAAAAACGTAATTCTCCCTAAATTGTAAGTGAAACTAATTTTATTACGGATATCCAACTCAATTAACCAAGTTTTTTTTTCATTTTTATTTTTTTTAATTATCAAACTAAGAAAGCTAACAACAAAATTTTAATTTTTGAAATTAATTGTGAAACTCAATTCTAATGCATCTTTTTTGACTTAGTTGGGCAGAAAGGATTGTTTTTGCTCCAAAACAAGGAGAATCACTAGTAGTACAAAGTTTAACAAACTGACTTTACCTAATAATTAGCCTGCACTCCCATTGACCAATCTTTTGTAATTAACAGACTGGTTTTACATCTTAATTACTAGCCTACACTCACGTTGATCAACCATATGTAATTCTTGAAGTTTCGATATTATTATTAAATTTGTTTCTCAACATGAAAATTACTTCGAGAAAAGTTGTGAATTTTAATAGTAGTACTAATATTAGGAGAAATTGTACTTTTAGTCCCTGAAATGAGGATGGTCGATACTTTTAGTTTTTAATATTTGGAGGTCGACCAAAGTTAGGAAAAGATATCAATTTTGGTTCAACAAATAGAAATTAATCAAAAGTAACGTTTGAAGTTTGGGTTTAATTTTATATTAACATTTTTTGTCTCTTAATGTTTGATGTGTCGATGTTTTTAGTTCATAATATTTGAAAGTCGATATTTGTACCATCGAAATTAGAAAACTAATTCAATATTTGGAAACTGATAAAACCTGATACACTATAAGGATTTGCTTATGTGGTTGGTAGTTGTATTATTTAATTAGAGAAATAAAATCTTTTTTTTGAATAAAAAAAACTCCTTCCATTAAAAAGAAATTAAAAAGAAAGAATGTTTACTTTTGTATGTGTATTATTTCTTTAAGGTACAATATATTTAATACACTATTAAGCTCATAATTTTATATTTTTATTGTTAATTTTTAATTTTTGATCCATACACAGTTATCATTAGTAAGCAAATATACTAAAAGTGGACTCTTTATATATATATATATATATATATATATATAAATGGAGTATTTTTTTATAGTGTTATTATAATATTTTTTCCCTAATTAAATGTTATTATAGTACATTTCTCTAATTAACTATTTATAGCATTTCTATTGCTTATAGGAAAAAAAAACCATGTGTTTATAAAACACACACACACACACACACACACACACCAAAAAATTTAAGCCAAGTTATAAATAGTCTATTAAGGAAGGTTTATATATATTTTTTTTTCATTTTTTAACTTTTCAGTATGTGATTGGTGCATCACATTCTTCTTCCCCCTTAGAGTCTTTACATCCTTGCAAGGTCATTTCTTTGGTTCATTATCCCCCGAGATGAGATACTAAACATGGCTCTCGTGCGTAGCACTTTATCTCGCTTGCGAGTTCAAAAAGTAACTCTTGCATGTAGCACTTAGTTCTTAGACGAGATCGTTTTTGATATGAATTGTAAAGCCCCAATCCAATGGGCTGATCCAATAATTTTTAGGTTTTATTTTCACTAGTCCAAAAATACTTAAATTATCAGTAATCTATTAAATAGGGTCTTATATACAATTTTTTCATTTCTTAACTTTTTAATGTTAGATTGGGGTATTACATAATACTTTAAATACATATATTTCAATGTCAAATGATCCACTGAATCATGCGACCTGTATAATATATTTTCTTTTCATTATTATACCAAACAATTTTTTTTTATAGAGAATTATGGTATTTTATCTATACCACTGATCCCACATAGTGAGATAAAAGTTTTGCTAATATTGTTTTTGTTGTTGTTAGTATATTATATTAATTTTCCTAATTAAGTATATTATAATGTTATTATAGTATTTTTCTAAATTAAATGTTTATAGTGTTATAATAATGTTATGAAAAAGAAAAGTCAACTCTACAAAAAAAACTTTAAATATATGTATTCCCATTAATTAAGTGTTATTATAATATAGAAATATGTTTTTATAATTTTATTATATTATTTTCCTTAATTAAGTGTTTATAATGTTGTTGTGGTATGATGATAAAAAAAATCAGTTACATGTAAAGAAAAACTTTAAATACGACCATTCAAATTAAATAAATTTTATTATAGTAAAAAGACATATTTTATTTGAAAATGGATTGTTTCATCTAATTAAATAATACAACTAACAACTGCGTAAGCAAATCCTATTAAGGTGACATTATTTTCTCTCAATTGTTTGAATACTAAGTTATTTTGTAACTTTAGGGCCAAAACTGTCGATTCTTAGTCATTAGGAACTAAAAGTGTTGACAATTCAAACTTTCAGAGACCAAAAATGTTAATATAAAATTAAACCCTAATATTGAAAACTTTACTTTCAATTATTTTCTATTAGTTGGACCAAAATTGTCGTATTTTCATAACTTTGATGATTAAAAGTGTCAACTTCCAAATATAAGAATTAAAAGTATCGAGCATTCATACTTTAGGAACAAAAAGTGAAAATTTTTCTAAAAATTAATGCCAACAATTTGCAATGTTAAACAATGATCATTCCTCATCTCTCATCTATTATCACAAATATTTGTGCATTTGCAAAATATAAGCTATATTACCGTTAATTCTCGTAATTATCCCACAAAATTGCATTAATAAACTTGAATATCATGATTATGTAAGTTTAGAAATCCTAAATTTTGCATGAGGTTAATATGGTAAAATGAGTTGTTAATACAAGTGAAATGTTTTTAACTCAAAAAACAAATATTAACAACAATGAAGGTAAAAAATGAGAATAACTACTACTTATCCAACTAAACTATGAAGGGTTAGAGAATAATCAACTGCCAAATCAATGATATATGATAGCTTTCCTGAATTATAAAACTAATTATGAAACAATAGCTTTGTTTAAAGTACTAAGATTGTGTTGTTTATCTTTAGAGATAATATCAAATACCCCCCTCCAGGTTTAATAAAATAACAAACCGCCCCCTGAGGTTTAAAAAAAAACAAACACCCCCTTGACTTATAGTTAGACTAATTAATTTACCAGAATAGTTGAAAAGACTAAAAAAACCCTCCACAAATCTGGATAAACGACATAATTAACTAAAAGAGAGATCACTTTTTGGAGCGAAAAACGTACAGGAGCTTGTACTGTTTTCAATCAAAAGTAGAGCCACTCTATTTTGTTCAAAAAAGTAGAAAAATCCAGCGAAATTCTCCAGTTTCTGTGACCAAAAAAGTTGATTATTTAGTCTAGAAAATGTTAAGAACCGAACAAAGCTGACCAACAATGGTGGTAGAAATTTTTGACCGCCGCGGCGGTGCAACGACCGCAGAGGCGGTCTACTGTTTTCTTTGGACCGCCGCGGCGGTCAAAAATTTCTGCTACCCTTCTTCTTTGGTTTGCGTCTTGTTCTACTTTTATCCAGTTTTTGTTCCTTTGCTTCCAGAATTTGAAAAAATGTTCTTCATGAAAGTTTTAGCTCTCTTTCTCATCTTTCCATAGCATCTTGAATCATCTCATTTGGACATTTGCATCAAAAGTTATGGACTCCGAAAGATGGTTGATTTTTCTCCCCTTTTTCTTACAAAACAAACGAAAGATGAGAATCACAAGTATAATGTGATTTCTCTCATAAACATGGCATATCTCAATGAAATCTATGCAAAAGCGTGAAAAACACATAGCTAAGTTTATGAATATTTGATTCTCATCAGTATGTCTCATTATAAATTCATACATAAACCTCAATCAAAACTTCAAACAACCTACTATTAACACATACAAAATTTCATCCACCTATATGAGCACATTCTCTTGTTGATACGCTCAAATCTAAAACTACACCAATATTCAAAGGAACTTGAACATCCATTCAGAACAATGGATTTAGTTTAGCAAATGAAATGAACTAAAAATGGTTTCGGTGCTGTAGGCAAAAAATCACTTTCAAAAAAAGGGATTCAGTTTTGCAAAAGATGAACTTGAACATCCATTAAAAAAAAATTCATTCAATTCAGCAAAAGAACTTAACATTAGGGATAACAATGGATTCAGTTATGCAAATGAAATGAACAAAAAATGTATCCATCTTTAGCAAAAAAACCATTTCAGAAAGATGGATTCAGTGATGCAAAAATCAGTTCAAAAGTTTTAGCAAAAATCTGCACCAGAAAAAATCATTTGAAAATCCATTCAGAAATTCAGAAATCTCAAGGCTATTGCTACTCTTCTAGCCTCTTTCAGCTTGTTTAATCTTCTTGCAGCTCAAATTCCACAATCCATTGGCCCAGAAACTAAAGTTACTAAAGCTCAAACTATGACACTTACATTTGGCCCAGAAACCTTATGCTCAACTCGAGAAAAAATTTGCTGAAAAAATTTGTTATAAAAATGTATGGAATATATGATGGTATAATAGCATCTGTTTGATTATTGACTTTAAATGCACGATATAAAATATGGAATAAACTTTTTTAAATTGAGATTTGAGAATGTCCCGGTATAATTTGACCATATTTCGGTATCAAGGATTTGAGAGCTTGGGAAGGGTAGTGCATACCTCGTCGTGTGACGATGATTTTTCAGAATTAGGCCCACCTGTGGGGCAAAATGTCGCGAAACAATTGAAATTGGTGGCCGAGAAACCTGAACCTCAAGTATTATGCGCACATTTGTGGTTTAGTTCTATCTTTTCACTTTTCAACTTTAATAGCAAAGCAAAGAGTTTGTTGCAGTTTCACTGGAGGACGATAATCCCAAATCTACAAGTGTATTCACAAGTTCTGCCGGTGATGATGCCTTTTTAGCTAAAACAAAATGACAGTCCATAAATACAGCATTCCAATCATAAACATGCACTTTTGCATGTATTTGTGCATAAAAACTTTATCAACTGCCATAGACTTACCAATACCAATAACATATTGAACAACTGCAGGCTTTGAATATCCCAAAAGGGACATCAACTGGAAGTCGGCATCTTACTTTCTCCTGGATCTTCTTTTAGCTTATGGGTTACCTGAATTTCAGAGATCTGAATTCTTGTACTTATTTTTTGGAAGTCCGAAGAAGAGAGATCTGGGTTTAAAATGACAGAAGAAGAGAGAAGGAGAGAGAATAAGAGAGTTCTGGATTTGGGGGGTTGGTTGTGCCACTGATCTAATAACAGAAGAAGAGGGCAAATTAGTCTACAATATTTTTCTTTTTAACTGTTGCAAATAAGATGCGTTAATTGACTTGTAATCAAGGGTTAATGTTATTTTTCTTTTCAAACAAGGGGGTGTTTGTTTTTTTTTCAACCTCAGGGGGCGGTTTGTTATTTTATCAAACCTGGAGGGGGTATTTGATATTATCTCTTATCTTTATTGAAGTAGTTAGAACTTATTAATAATATTATGGATCCTATTAGGAGGATATTAGATTTCAACTCAAAGAAGCCTAGTGTTATTGGACCATAACATTCGCTATCACATTTACAACACATGGCGATCTTCTCTTATACGAACCAAAATTTGAAACCAAATTTTTTCGTAAGAAGATAGATGGACAATTCAGATTAAGTTCAATATAAATCACGATTTATTCATGGGATTTAGATAATTTGGGAGACTACCATGCTTCCCTCTCTTTTGATGATAAAAGCGTGGTGTCGTATGCAATATTTTCCCATTAAGATTGGTCTGCTAGGCATTTTATTCAAAATTTTGACTCACACAAACGAAGAAAGAGAGTGGAAGGGTTTAGCATGGCTCGTGAGTGTATTGTGCATTTCAAGAAACATTTTGATGGTATAACCTTATTTACTAAATCAACAATATTTCTTTATTGATGTCAAAAGATGTTTGACAAACATTTAGATGTAGGAAAAATTATTATTTGATCAAAACTTAAAATTTATTGATAATTTGGTCAAATTTCAAGAGGGACAAGTGTAACTAATGCCACCAATAGAGTGAAACTATGCACAGTATTCAACTGTGGGTACCATAAACACTAATTCAATAACTCTACAATAGTGGTGGCAAATTGGCAATATTTTTATAATTTCAATGAGTACCTAATGTGATGAGAGTTATTGAACTTTTCATACTTATTAAAAATATTAGTTAGGAATAAATGGGAGGAATTTTATTGGGAGTGTTATGGAATACTCATGGGTCTTAATAGGAAAAGTTAAATGGGTAATTATTAGTTAATTATTGGGTAATATTAAATTATTAATGAGTAATGATAATTTAAATTATTTTTTAACTTTTTAATATATTTATATATATTATTAATAAATAATATTATTTTTATTTTAAAATTATGGCGGCCGTAAGTGGCCATACCACCTGAGGACCGTCGACTGGCCACTGCCAATCACCGTTGGCCCACCAAATTTCTACTGTCTGGAGGTCCAATAGTGATATGGCTATGGCTACTAGTGGACACTATTTAATTTTAAGGGGAAATTTTAATAGAATCTCAATGGGAATTGTAAAATTTCAATTTGATTAAATCTCATTCCCACCTAATTCTAAAATTTAATGGGAATTACATTTTTCATTTCTAATAATTCTTTACCCATTTAAATTCCACCCAATTCCCACCCCAGTCTCTCCTAATTGACAACCCTACTTTACAACAATATACAGAACAAATTTTTCAACATTTAATCATTTTAATAATTGAATTTTTAAATGAGCTGATCTCAACTGTCTATCTCAATAATTGTTTGAAAAATTGGGAATAATAATTTTTTTTATCCATCCAATAATAGTTGCCTAAAATTTTGAACCAACCTTTAAGAAATACTGTAAATTTACTACTCCTTTCCTACTAAAAAAAATTCTACTTTTGATTTGGTATAATTCTTTTAAATTACAAGGTAAAATTTAATGCACAATTAAATATATATTTTTACATTTTTATCATTCCTTTTAATTTGGTTCATACATTATCATTATTAATATGGATAGTACAAAAAATTTATAACAAAGCTGGACTTTTTTTTTTTTAAAGTAAAATTGTTAAAATTTGAAATTTTTTTGGGACAAATGTTTCTTTGTGAGGGAGTACTATATATACATATATATTTAATTTTTTTTGCTAACAAATGAAAACTTTTGACTCTTGAACTGGAGGCGCTGACAAAACGGAGGAGTCAATAACCCACACATCCTGGGTTTGATTCCCATGAAGTACTTGTTCAGCTAGTTCTCGAGTGGCCTAAGAGGACTAGTCCTGTGCCTACTCAACGCGTGGTGTGTACTCGATGATCCTTATTTAGAGTATATGGGTATATGGGGCCTAATGGCTCGTGCCAAAGGAGTCTGATGAGGATTTATGTACTATGTGGGGATACCTCCTTTTGGAAAAAAGAGAAAAAGAAAAAAGAAAAAAGAATGTCAGGCACCTAATGTGCTGACCTCACAATACTCAATGGCTAATACTCACATTGCTTAAGAAGTATAATCAAGTCCTTCATTAGAGACACAACCAGTCACAACTTTTGAGCTCGTCAAATATTCATGATTGTACAAGTAATTAAAAGAATTCAGGAAAATTTACAGTATCAATATATTACCATAATTTTTGGTTCTTAACTTGATTTTAATAGATGATGTTGCATTCACATAACTTTTAATTAGTGAATACCACAATTGTCACAGTTGTCGGATGAATACCATGATATAATTAGTATATATAACACTTTCTGCTAATAAAAAATTATATGAATGCAACATCGCCAATTGTCAATAAAATTCACTTTAAATTATCACCTGCAAATATTTACAAAATTCTTATAAAATATTCTGTAACTTTGTAACTTTGGAGTCTCCCTCTGAGGCAAAGACTAAAAATCAAGAAAAAACAAATAAAGGATAACAAAATGCCAGGTAATACCAAAATCCCAAAGTATATACTGCTACCATAATATACCATACCAAAAGTAGTAGTGAAAAAATCTTTTACTTTGATGGTCTACCGTCAATGCCGACCAACGCACCCAACCAGCCAAACACACATTCACACACTCGCGGTCTCAAACGAAAAGACGAGCATGTGAGCTAAAGCCTCTGCATGGCTAAAAAGCTGTGCGCTATCGTAATCCCTATCGCATAACACTTGTGAACTTACTTCCCCTAAAGTTCATCACTGATTTGTAACGCTCACAGAACCAACAAAACACACTCCTCCTTGGTGTGAAATTAGAGTTGGAATTTTTATATTTTATATTTTTGGTGACCACAGCCACTCAAAATATGCTTATTTAGCCAAAACCCACCTGGGGTCTCGTCTTTATATGGAGTATGGACTGCTGGCAGAGTTCAGAAAATGCAAAAGAAATCTGGGTGCTTCTTGAAATTAAAAGGGATGAGTCTAGAATCATCTAAAGAGAACGGCATTCTGGAAAAGAATTTTGTAAGGGGGCCTTTTGTTATGTTATTGTTTCATTCTTTGGGAATTTTGAATGGATTTTTTGATGTCCAAATGGGTCTTGGAAGTGCTTATCAAACATTTCTTTTGCTGATTGAATTTGGAATGAATTCTGGAAATTCTTGAATAATTACTGTACCATTTGCTGTGATTATACTGTTATGTCTCCATTTAAGCATAGTGCGAATTTTACAATTGTATACACATGCATATAGAATCTCTACATTTGCTAAATTTTAAGGTAATTAATGTACACGGATATTTGTTTTGTGATTTGGCTAGTAATTGGATTTTATAGTTCTTTAATCTCTAAGTTTTATCTTCTCCAAAATCAAGGTTGTCAAACTTACGCAGTGTGTTCAAAATTTGATATGTTTATGTAAATTAAACTGGTTTGCGATATTTCGGTGATACAGTGGCAGACATCATCTTGCTATTTTCTCTAAAGTCATAAACAACCTGGGTTCAATTTACACTTACTAATACTATTTCTTGTACTCTAAATTAGGTAATTTTTGTGCGTCTCGATTCCTGCGTGCCTCTATCCCACTTGTGCGCGTGTGTTTTTTCTTTTTCTTTTTTTTTAATTTTTAAATGTCTGTTTCTAGTTTGCTGCTTGTTCTATAATTCTGCTGAACTATAGATGTTGTGGAGGGAAATTCATGAATTTCCTTCACAATTACAGGAGGTGAAATGCAGACTGTTTCCGTACCGAAAGGTTAACTAGAATAATTCATTATTTCATACGGGGACATTTGTTTCTAAAGTCTTTGTCTTTAGTGTAATGAAATAGCCTAGAACAGGAGACACAAATGGAATTCGATGATTTATTGATTCTTAGAGTGCTGATAGCATTGTGAAATATCTGTCTGATGAGTCGCTCATCCCACTTCTGTATGTTTACTATGAGAAAGAGATGTACTCCCCTGTAGTGAATCAACTAATTATGGTTACCTGAGCCCTGCGTTTCTTTTTCTACTTTGTGCTCATGTATATTTGCATATTGTAAGCAGAATAACATTAGTGATACTTTCTATTTGGTACTTTGTGAGTGTTGTACTAAGTTGCCCGAAAACCTGTGCATGTATATTTTTTTTGCACATTCTGTTGTTTCCATTTCTCTTACAATGCAAAATGTTAAATCAGTTCGCAAAACATTATTTGTCAAGCTGATACATTGCATTCATATAGTAAATTGCAGAGAAATTCTTTTAAAGAGTATTTTGCATCTATTTATAGTGCAGAATTGAGGAAATCCATGAGAAATTCAGTTCATATGAAAAAGATTAACTAGTACAATGATTTATTGATATGTTTACTGTAGGATGAGATTCAAACTACAAATATGCCTGGCCAAATATATGACTATAATCCTGTTGTACCCACTACAAGATTGGAACGGCTTTTGAGGGAGCGGGAACTTCGAAGATCCAACAGATCCTACCATTCATTTGAGGATGTTAGAGATACTAATAGAGATGTAGACATCTATGGAAACAGGAATAACTTATATTTATCTGATCCTGATAAGAGATGTTGTGAAGAAGATATATTGGAAGGGATTAGAGATGCTAGAACTTTCAATGACAGCTGTGAGAAGCAAGATGGGCAGCCTACTAAGCAACGCTTGCTGGTTGTAGCCAACCGGCTACCTGTTGCGGCTTTTAGGAAGGGTGAAGACTCATGGCAGCTGGAAATAAGTGCAGGAGGCCTAGTTACTGCTCTATTGGGTAAGCATTAGAAGAATGCTTCTTAAGGGAAACAAAAAGTTGAAAATTGGCACAAAACTGGACCACATTTTAGAGTAATAACTTGCACATGTTTATATGCCTTTTAAGAAATCCATATAATATCTTCAATTTTATATGGGAATTTTTCTATTATTTTTCTTTTCCTTTAATACACTAATGCCTTAATGTGACACTTAAATTGATGCTTGATATTTTCATAAAGGTGTCAATGAATTTGAAACCAGATGGATTGGGTGGGCTGGAGTAAACGTACCTGATGAAGTTGGACAGAGATCACTCATTGAAGCTTTAACCGAAAAGGTTAACAAATTGCTGGCCATGAATTTAATTTATTTTTTTTCTCTTTTTTTTTTTTTTTTTTTGTTTCGATCGTTTTTTTGTTGCTTCAAATGCAGATTGATTTTCTCTGCTGAATTTCACTACTCTCTGCAGAGATGTATTCCAGTTTTCCTGGATGAAGAAGTTGTTCATCAGTACTACAATGGATACTGCAACAACATATTATGGCCACTTTTCCATTATCTTGGGCTTCCGCAAGAAGATCGCCTTGCAACAACCCGTACCTTCCAGTCTCAGTTTGCAGCATATAAGAAAGCTAACCAAATGTTTGCAGATGTTGTGAATAAACATTATGAGGAGGGTGATGTTGTCTGGTGCCATGACTACCATCTCATGTTTCTTCCACAATGCCTGAAAGAATATAACATTGAAATGAAAGTTGGCTGGTTTCTCCACACACCTTTTCCTTCCTCTGAAATACACCGGACATTGCCATCTAGGTCAGAACTGCTAAGATCTGTTCTTGCTGCCGATTTGGTTGGGTAAGTTTCTCTGTATTTTCAGTCATGCATTTTTTAATCATGATTGTTCTGCATGGGAGTTATTAGTTTTGGCACCGATTAAAGGTGCTTTCTCTCAAACTTCAGTGTTGCCATATAATTTAATAAAGCCTACACTTCATGAAAACATAAGTTAGCCTCCATAAGTTCAAAGGAATAAACTGTGCACAATGTATTGAGCCAGTGGTGACAAAATATCACAGAACTGTGAAAATATCATTCTCCATTACACAGTGTGTAACTTCAAGACCATCCTTGCCAGGTTTTCTAATTTCTGTACCTTGACAAGAATTCAAGAGAGTTCATTTATATTTCCCAAACACAGTGTTAGGAAGGATATATATAACTATATTTTGTCTCCTTTTTCATGACTAAAAATCGCAAAACATTCAATATTCAGTCTATATGAATAAATGCCTATATGGTGTATTTACGTTTTACAGACTTGATTCAGAAAATGTGAAATTAACTTGTGATTATGAAATGTGACTCAGATTCTTATATATGGTTTGGTTATGCCAATTTCTCTTCAGACTTTAAATGCTTTATGCTCTAATGATGAAAGAAAGATCCTTAAAAGCCTTAGTTTGAACTTTCAAATTTGTCACAGCTTTAACATGTTATCTCTTTAGGACAATTGCACAAACATTTATGAAAGTAAATTTCAAAAAACTTTTGTTATATCTAATGGTTGGAAGGCTAATCATTTCATTTTCTTTGCTAGTCAATGCATAATTTATGATGCTGGAGAAGTATATGAATCTTTCAACTGTACAAGTTTTAACTGTTATGCCTGATATTTTCCATTGTCACCTTTAGCAGCTTAGGCAAACTGAAGCACATGCAACTATATTGACCTTTGACTTGGGAGTGATTGACAACATTACATTTTAAAGCTTGCAGCTGTTGAACACCTCTTTAGCATATGATACTCTCACTCCCTTTGTCCCAAAAAACGAGTCTACTTTTGAATGAAATTTCTATAATTTCCTTACTATTAATGATTATTCATGAACCAAAATTTAAAAGTGAGGATAAAAATATAAAATTATGAATTTGAATAGTACATTAAGTGTGTTGTATCTAGTAATTAAAAAAAAAGTTTTACACAAGTTAAAGTAGACTCTTTTTTAAGAATGGAGGGAGTATCTAATTTTCACTAGTTGGTCAGAGGAGATGTAGTCATTATCCTAATCTTGAAAAATATTTTCCAGTGGTACTCCCTCCATCCCATTGTTAATGTTCATTTCTCACTTTTTAAATGTCCTAGAATTAGGGTCCAGTTCTTTGAATTTTTGAATTAGATTTCCACAAAATACTTTCTTTAATAATGATCATGTTAGTCCACAAATAAAAGTTTGGACACAAATGGAAAATTATGTGCTATGCACATAGTGTGTTGTATGACAACTCATTATAAATCCTACTTTCAATTTTGGACTCAAAAATATTGGGACAGAGGGGGTATCTTTTAGGTTGAATTATTGAGTGATTTTACATAACTCGGCAGAGATATTGATAACCTCCCTTGGACAAAGTCACGACTTATTTGATGTTGCACTATTATAAAAAATTTCTTGGAGGTGAACATTGAGTTTTCATTGTTCATTTGTCAGAAAGACATGATGACCATTAATATGTCAATGTCCTAGAATTTACTTGCTTTCAAGGGAATGTTACCTTACTGCAAGTTATTTCTTCATTGTTTGCCATATGGTATATCTCAAGCTCTGAAAGTTTTTGCTGTTTTAAAATGTCCTCTCAGCTTCCACACCTATGATTATGCAAGACATTTTGTAAGTGCCTGTACTCGTATTCTTGGGCTCGAGGGCACACCAGAAGGTGTGGAGGATCAAGGCAAGCTCACTCGTGTGGCAGCGGTATGTAAGATATATGATCAGAGAATCTTTATAATGTAAAAATGAAGCAAGTGAAATTGTTTAATATCCCTGTGTAGAAACCAGTATGTAAAACTAATATACTCTTATGTGCACTCTGAAATAACAGTTTCCAATAGGGATAGATTCCAATCGATTCATTAGGGCTCTTGAGCTTCCGGAAGTCAAAGAGCACATTAAGGAGTTGAAAGAAAGATTTGCTGGTCGAAAGGTAACTGCTTCCTATGAGAATGCCATAAGGAGCATAAGCTCTGGATTACAGCTTACTTGTAATTCATTTTCCCCCCCTTTTTCTGCATGCCTTTAAAGCACTTGTTACTAGATGTAAACGTATCAGCTTCATTTAATTACTTGGCTTTAATGAAATTACAGTATGTCTCATGATGCCATTTTTATAATTTTGAATTAAACCTTTTCTTTTTTGAGTACGAGTAAAGTGGTTATTTCCTACATGAAAAACAAACTCTCAAATTACGGTGCAGAATTATGATATCAAACTTAGTGCAATCATGAATTATTTCAGCATGTTAATTTACTATTAAATTTGCATGCTTTTCCAAAGTTGACTTCTGCATTCACAGTGTTCAAATCATGTATTAGTTTAACTTTTGGAAATGCATTTAGTTCATTTTATTTGATGTATTCCAAATAATTGGCTTTTTAAATTAGTCTTGAAAGTCATTAGTGAACAGTTGGTTCTTTCATTTTTGGGAACATCTTAGTATGGTGTTGCATGCTGCTGAGTGCTTGCACTTGAGTATGGTGTTTAAGCTTGAAGAAGTTGTTAGGCTAGTGTCTCCCCTCATTTGTCATAGTGTTGGTAGTTGGTGGGAAATGAAGACTGACTGACTAAATTAAATTCTAAAATTGTGCTATGGCCATCAAAAGAAGTAGAATGCTTTTTTTTATTCTAGAATATATCTGCCCTTGCATTTTAGAGGAGAAGAACCAGAAGACTATGTTAATTCCGGAGGTTGTGGCTTTGAGATTCTCTATGTTGATGCACTGAATTTGATCGTTATTGAGCAAGACACAGGTTTCATCTCTCACATTTGAGGTTATTGTAGAATCTCAAACGTCTCTTATAGCCTTCGTCAAGTATTAGCTATTCTGTATGCCCATTGCATATAATTGCTCTTAGAGCACACTTAGAAGGGGCACTAAGGGTAGTTAATTTTTCTGAAAAAAATTAAAAAAAAAACTACACCAAGTATCTTTAAATATAAAATTAAAAGTTTATCTTAAAAGGGTATTTATGCAAATCAAAGATGATTGCACCAAAAGGACTTTTGAGCATTACATATATTGGACCCTTTGCTGAACAGTGACTGTATGAGTAGGTTATGTTGGGGGTTGATCGTCTAGATATGATCAAGGGAATTCCTCAAAAGATTTTGGCATTTGAAAAGTTTCTTGAAGAAAACCCCATTTGGCGGGACCAGGTTGTGCTATTGCAAATTGCAGTTCCAACAAGGACAGACGTTCCAGAGTGTAAGTCTTCTTTCTAGCTCTGCTAATGTTTATTGTGCTGCTCATATTTTTAGTATACGTTTTGGCCATCTCTTCAAAGTTGTAGGTGTTTTAGGTATCCAATAATCAGTTAATCAATGCAGCAGCATCGTCATCTCTTTTATCTGACATTCACTAGTAAATGCAATGGATAATTGATCCCTACCTTTTGACTCCTATTACAAATTATGTTAGCCTTACAACAAAGTCGCAAGTTTTTTAGCAGAAATTACTGTTTTTTCTTTTTTCTTCCTTGAATGTTTGTCACATTTTTCTTCTGGATTGGATCTGGACATATAATTCTGTAAAGCATTTATGAGAAATTACTTTAAAATTGTACTTTTGTCAAATGTGATGTTTAATTTCACGTGAACTCTATGCTGAAAATCTAAAAAGCTATTAAATTCTTTCCAAAGACATTGGAGGTCTTGGAGATGAAATGATTAAAAACTGCATTGAGAAAAGCTATCAAGTTCTTTCGAAAGATGATCTTCGTGTTTCCATAGATGTACTTTATTAATTATCATGGAGTTATCAATTATAGTTACCTTCTTCTCAGGAGAAGTAATTTGTGCCATTGATTTTTTTATTACACTGTCCTTTATGCTTTTCTTGTTTTTTCTTGTATCTGTTTTCTAGATGCAGCTTTTCTTTTACTTCTTGTGGTTAAATGAAACCCATATTTGTTATATCAACTAGGCCTGCTACAATCGCAATGGTATTCACAGTTGGTGGCATACTAATCCTGCCTTTTTCTTTTTTGTTTTTTTTTTTTGGTGCCCCCTTTGCAGCAAACTGTTCAGTGATTTCTGTTGATTCATTTGTTTGCTTTGACAGATCAGAAGCTTACATGCCAAGTTCATGAAATTGTTGGACGTATTAATGGAAGATTTGGAACTCTTACAACTGTTCCAATACATCATTTGGTTTGTCCCTTTACCTAGATCTTTTAAAAACATTTTTGAAGTCTATATAAAATTTATTCAGAATGAAGAAAGTATACAAATTTCATGAAAATAAAAAAAATGCAAACCCACTGAGGGGCTACATGGACATATAAAAATGTACCAAATGCAAATTTGGTGTGCAATCAATTTAGCTATTCCTCATTTAAACGAGCTGAATGTCTTGTGGTGGCATGAAAGAATAAATTCTTGGAAATATACAATGTTTCAATAATCTCATATAACTTGGACTAGCTGAAGCCATAGTCACAGTTCTAAACTTCTAATTTCTCCAAATTGAATGCATTTTGGAATGGTGTGTGAGCATACAGTATGTTCTAATGAAAATTAGTCACCTTGCATTCCATTCAGATCCTTGTACTTTTCTTGGGGAGACATATTTTTAAAATGTTAATAGTTATCTTGATTAGAAATAATTTCATGCACGGCACCCATGCTGACCAACTATGGTAGATACTAATTTATTTTTCATGTAGTGTAATCTGTTACTAAATCAGGTTTGAGCAATCTCAATTGATAGAAAGCGCTTTGATTTTAATTTATTTCTGGGTGCATTATTATTTCAAGTGATAACATGTGCATAAAGTTCTTTGTCCCCTTACATTCTAATTGTTGTGACTCTCTCTCTCTCTCTCTTCTTTGTGCTTTTTGATTCTTGAGGAATGTCCAATTCTGGCTCCTGTATACTCCCAACTTAATCCTCCATATTTTAGATTTGAATAATGATATACACATTGAATTCTCTCATTGTCTGACGTGGTATCCACATGGCAAGATATTAGTGGATACTCAAAGTAATTATTGCTTAATGAATTGTACTATATAGATGCTATGTCAGTCATTAAGGGAATTCACTGTGATTTTTCACTGTTTGAATCATTAATGTTTTGATTTATCTTTTATGTTTCAAGTCTTGGGTAAATTTTTCTTGATTTGATCACTACAGACTTGGTTGCTTTTGTTTAACAATAACAACATTGCATAACAATAACAACATTGCAGTTGTCAACATAAAGGACCAAAACAGTGGAAGATCATTTAAGATTGGCCATAGCCCAATGGGACCAATGCAAGAAAAAAGAAACCTACTTGGAACTGAACTATGGCTGGTTCAATATAGGCAATCATATTTGCAATTCTTCTTTCTTCTAGCCTTTGTTTCCTTTTTCCTATTCCTGTTGTTTATGTAATCTTTATGAATTTAAAAATTATGCATTGACCAGAGAAACATGTAAATACTTGTTGGCAATCTGAATTTTAGTGGAAGGTTAAGTATCTTCTTTTTAGGAAAAATGGAATTGTCTTGTAATAATATTTTAAATAATAACACAACTAGGGGGGGCAACCTCAAAATAGTAAACTGGTGAGACAGTCATCATGAATTTTGAAATTAGAAAGTCATATTAAGAGGAAGATTCAGTAATTGATTTTAATCAAATGTAAACAATGTTTCTAATGTTGTAAATGATTTTTGCTCATCTTCATGGTGATGCAGGATCGATCTCTTGACTTTCATGCACTATGTGCTCTATATGCTGTCACAGGTACCGGTTTCATGCTTTCTATCCCAGATATTGTGTAACTGATAATGACCTACTGTGCTTTATGAATTCATGTTAGTAATATAGATTAGGCTTGTAAATCAAGTTGTTGTACAATTTAGGTAGACCCTCAGATGTGTTGACTGTAAAGTTATGGATGCAAAAATGAAGAGTGTTTTAAACATTTATCTTGTTTTTGTGTTTGGTGCCTTGGATGAAATATAAGATATCTTCTATTTCAAGAGTTGAACAAATTCTTGATCTGACATAAGAAAAACACAGTAGAAAACAAGATAAAAGACCAGAAAAACAGTTGAAAATTTAAGTGGAGTAGAATATCATATTGTCACTGCTTTTTTCTAAAAGAGGCAAAAACATCATGAACATCATCTTGGGATGTTTTTGCCAATTCACTGTGTTTCGGGAAAGCTAAGTTTACCACTATATTTTGCTTACTACTTGTGCAGCATTTTCTATTTGATCTGCAACTAATCATATGTGGCAACTGAAGAAAAAGATCTTAGGACTAGATATTAACCCCATACCCTGAGTGAAATTTTAGAGTTTGCTAAAGTTAGATACTCTATGCATTAAAAAAGAAGAAGAAGACACGCATGGCTCTTCAGTGGCTGAAGTTTTAGCATGATATAGCAATGGTCCAAATTTGAAATATTTAGGCATCTGAACACATAATTACAAAAAGCAGCGGCAGCAATATGCTATATGGTCCTGAAAATAGTTGCCTAACTTGCCTTAAAGATTGGTTTTTTGCAGTTAAAAATGCTAGTCTTGTGTTATTTTTCATATATTTGTTTCATATCTTTCATTTGATGGCTTGCCAAGGTAGCTGCCTGGTAAAATACAGAAGTACCTCTAAATGTTTTATCTGTTCCAAGTTTGCTCTTCCTGCTCATAGTCTCTGTCTAAGCTTAATTCTTACATCTCCAATTATTATTTTTTTAATTTCTTCAATTCTCCTTTCAGATGTGGCTTTGGTTACATCTTTAAGGGATGGAATGAATCTTGTTAGCTATGAGTTTGTGGCCTGCCAAGATGAGAAGAAAGGGGTTCTCATTCTAAGTGAGGTAGCAAATTGTGATAATTCATCCACCTTGCTTTAAATTGATTGTTATACTACAATGACTGATGTAGTTGTATATTGCACTTGAGTATGTACAACTACAATGTAAACATATATGTAGTAATCTACATCAACAAGAAGCGACTACTGTAGCTTTGTGAGGCCAAAACCAAAATGGGATTTCAGCTTTTATATGGCAATTCTTGCATTACTGGGATCCATGGACACTACCTCTGTCCATTAGAGAAGCTAATAGTTCCTCTTTTTGCTATTAAGAAGGAAGCAGATTAGATTTCTAAATCAGATATTGTACTTATATTCATCCCAGGTAATTTTCTAATAGTCAGAGTCATATCTAGGCAGAATTGTGAATCCTCAGAACATATTAGTTGTCTATTATTGTGCAATGGTTGATCTAAACAGATATGAAGAATGATATCTGTGGCAGGAATGGCATGCTTAGGAATTGTTTTTCTGTTAATAGTAGTTATCACTTTTTGCCTGAAATGTAATGCTGTTTGGATTTCCCATTTAGTTTGCAGGGGCAGCGCAGTCTCTCGGTGCTGGAGCAATACTGGTGAACCCATGGAACATAACAGACGTTGCTGCTTCAATTGGTTATGCTTTGACTATGCCTGCTGATGAAAGAGAAAAACGACATCAACATAATTTCATGCATGTGACTACTCATACATCACAAGAATGGGCTGAAACATTCGTGAGGTACATCTCAATATTATGTTTGATTCATGTTATGTAATGTTAAATGTACTTTTTGTTTTAATGCTCTAGCTGACCTAGAGAAAATCCGCTCATTAACTTTTGCATTTTTAGTCCTTCAAAATGTCTCAGCAATCTTGAATCAGGCATAGAATATCTAGTGACCTATCTCTTGACAGTTTTTGCTTGTTAATCTTTACTTTACAAGCAGATAAAAGTTGTCAACAAAAGAATCAATGTATGAACTACTATTGTTAAACACGATAATAAGTTCTTCTAGTTCAATTATCCTGTCAAGCTTCTGTAGTTCTTATTTTTCTTTTTGATTCTTTTCCCATGTAGTGAGCTCAACGATACCGTTGTGGAAGCTCAACTTAGGACTAGACAGATTCCGCCTTTACTTCCAACCAAAGTTGCTGTGGAACGTTATATACAGTCGAAAAGTAGATTACTCATACTGGTAACGTCTTTTCCTTTCTTGTTGAATTTTGAAAATCTGTTAAGTTGTTGTTGTTGTTTTAATTATAAATAAATTAAGTTAATGTAGCTTGGAATAAGTGTTGCAAGAAATTCTCAGTAGACTGCTTTAATGATTGTGGGGAGTCCCTCTAACATATGTAGTTATTGGTAGTTTATGGGGCTTATGGTAATCTTTGAATAGGTAGTGTAACTGTGAATGTAAGAATATGAAGAGAAGGGAATGTACAGGTTAATCAACTCACATATGAGTGCCTTTTTGGAAAGGCCATGCTGAGCTACTTGCAGTCTTCATGAGTTAGTTAACTCATTACTTCACTTCAAAAGAATGTGTACTTTGGATGACAAATCCTCAGGGACGTCATTGCTACTTGCAAGAAATTACGGTATAGATTGTGGAAACTAGTTAGTGCTACAGATCTCACAATAAGACTTTTTATAGGCACATATTGGACAAGATAATTAATAGATTTTCTTCTTAGTTGATCGAATAGACACTGATTTACAAGATAATTAATTGATTTTACTCTTAGTTGATCAAATAGACATTGGTTATTTCTGGTAAACGAAGTAGAATTCCAAGTCTTAAGCAAATTTCTGCCTTGTTTTAGAAGGATATCTTTCAATCATAATTGAGCAAGAGTCAAAGTTCACTAATCCATAGAGGGGGTTGTTAAGTGAGTAGAGAGTCAAATGTGAAAAGGACTTAAATGCGTATTGCACGAGTCACCTTCTTCTATGTATACATATATACTATAAACATTTACAAGTGTGTCCCTATACATCTACATATAAATATAAATATAAATATATACTTCTAACACTCCCCCTCAAGTTGGAGCATATATATCATATGTGCGCAACTTGTTACAAATATATTACCGCATAATGACTTTATTAAAATATTATCTAACTGATCATTTGAACTGACAAAGGTGGTGACAAGTTCTTTGTTCAAGAGTTTGTCGTGAACAAAGTGACAATCTATCTCAATATGCTTGGTTCATTCATGAAAGACTGGATTTGAAGCAATGTGTAAAGATGTTTGATTCTCACACAATAACTTCATAGGAGTGGGCACTCTTTTGCCAATTTTCAATCAATAAATGCTTTAGCCAAATTAGTTCACATGCGACAAGTACCATAGCATGATATTCTGCCTCTGCACTCGAGCGAGCAAAAACTGTTTGCTTCTTGCTTTTCCAAGAAATATGAATACCTCACAGAAATCCACAGCAACCAAATGTGGAGCATCTATCCACTAGTGTTCTAGCCCAATCAGCATTAGAGAATCCCAAAACCTCACTATGACCATGATTTTGATACAGAATACCTTTCCCCGGAGCATTTTTAACATAACGAAGAATATGAGTAATTGCATCCCAATGAGGGACTCTAGGAGAGTCAAGAAACTAACTTATAACACCAATTGAAAAAGAGATATCAGGGCATTTAACCATCATATAGTTAAGCATTCCAACCATTTGCCTGTATCGACTAGGATTAGAATATAACTCCACCTCATTTGGTAGTAACTTTAGATTTGGGTCCATAGGAGTATCACTAGATGTGACCCAAGCAAACCAACTTCTGACAATATATTAAGAGCATATTTCCGTTGGGATATGAAAATACCTTGAGATGAATGAGCAAATTCTATACCAAGGAAATACCTCAGAAAGCCCAAATCTTTGGTTTGAAACTGGGATTGTAGAAAAGCTTTTAGGGCTTGGATGATGAAACGACCAAACCACGGTCTAGGAGATCGCTTTAGGAAATAAAGAGCCTTTTTGAGGCGACAGGCTGCAGAACCACCACCATACTCCCCATGAGTGACAAAACCAAGAGGTTGCTCCACATAAACTTCTTTGTTAAGATCGCCATTCGAGAAAGCATTTTTGATATCAAGTTGATGGAGGGGTCAATTGTAGCGGGCTGCTAAGGTGAAAAATGGTGAATGGAGGAGATCTTGGCAAAGGAGAAAAATATCCTCGAAGTTGAGACTGGGAACCTGAGTGAAGCCTCTAGCAACCAAATGGGCTTTAAGCCAATCAAGAGAACCATCAGGAGAGACTTTGATAGTGAAAACCCAACAACAACCAAAGGGAGATTTGGTAGGGGAAGAGGAACAAGATCCCAGGTCCCATTGGAATGTAGGGCATTCATCTCATCCACCATAGCAGCAAGCCAACCAAGGTGAGTAAGAGATTCCTGAAGAGAGTGAGGTATAGAAACAAAAGACAATGAGGAAACAAAAGCAAAATAGTCCAGGAATAAATGAGAATAAGTGAGAAAATCATGGAGGGGATGAGCTATGGTAGAAGAGCATTTAATCTTATGAAGGGTAATAGGTTGGTCAAGATCTGAGAACTGCGGGGTAGGAGTAGGATCAAAAGATGCAGGGAGAGGAGGTACAGGAAGTGGCGGGGTAGGAGATGACAGCTCGACAGCATTAGCCACAAGAGGGTTGGGTTGTGGTGGGGCATTAGGAGAGGACGAATGCTGACGATAGTAAGTCAATAAAATCAGGTTGAGTCAATTGAGAAAAAAGGACAAGAGGGAGTGAACCTGTAGAAGCATCAGAGGAGGGAACAAGAACAGAAGGAAATAGCCATGAGGAGAGGAGGGGACATGATAAGTGATCATGAATGTCTAGAGGTATGGCACTAGAAGAGTAATAAAGAGCAGACTCAGAAAGTAACATCAGCACAAACAAAAATCTATGTAAAGTAGGAGAATAATATCAATACCCCTTCTGATGATGAGCATAGCCAAGAAAAATGCATTTATGAGAATGTGCTTTTAATTTAACAGACCCAAGCAACAATTGATGAACAAAACATACACAGCCAAAGATGCAAGGAGGTACAGAATACAATGAATCATGAGGAAATAAAATAGAATAAGGAATTTGGGAGTACAAGACAGATGAGGGCATATGATTAATCAAATAACAGGTAGTAAGAATAGAATCATCCCAAAAACATAGAGGAACATTCATATGAATCGATAAGGTCCTAGCTATCTCAATCAAAAGTTGATTCTTCCTTTTTGCTACTCTGTTTTCTTGAGGAGCATGAGAACAAAAAGACTGATGAATAATGCCCTGAGAAGCCATAAAGGAAGAAAGAGAAGAAGAGAAATACTCGGCATTTATTACTACATAATATTAGGAACACCAAATTGAGTGCGAATTTCAGCACAAAAGGTAGTGATGACCATGTTTAGAAACTGTTTGGCTAGGACTCCAAATATCTAAGCAAACCAAAGCAAAGGGGACTGATGCTCGTTGATTTTCTCGACTAGAAAATGAGGTACGGCTATGCTTAAAAAATTGACATGACTCACAAAATTTCTAACACATGCCTAAAACTAGGAATCATAATTTTTAAATTAGACAATGAAGGTTGATCAAGATGACAGTGAATTTGTTTAGCAATGGCAGCAGGGGTAGTGCAAACTGTGGAAGAAGAGGCACCAAAATAGTAAAGTCCATATGACTCGTGACCTGTACCAATCACTTTGCCTATCTTCAGATCTTGTAGAGTCACAAATGTGGGATCAAAGTGGATAGGACGTTGTAAAAGTTTAGTAAGTTTACTAAAAGAGCGTAAATTAAAGGGAAGTAGGTAGATATAAAATAGAGGATAGGGATAGGGAAGAAATAGGGGATATGGAATCAATACTGCGCACTGAAGCTGATGAACCATTAGCAAGAGTGATGCATGGTATATTAGGAGAAGAATGCAAAGAGTAAAATAAAGAGGGATTACCACTCATATAATAGGTGGCACTGGAATCAATGATCCACTAGCTAGAATGAGTGTCATTTCCAGGAGCTATAGAGTAGCCTAGTTAGGCATATAAGGCTGTAGAAATAGTAACTAGTTGAGATGCATGCTGGGCCTCTCAGAATTGAAGAAACTTGGAGTATTCATCTCCAAAAATAATCATAGTGGTGCTTTGTGAAAGTGATGAGGCAGGTGAATGAGAGATATCAGGTGAGGACAAATTAGCTACATTAGTAGCTCATGGTGGACGTCCATGAAGGGCAAAGCAAGTCTCACAGAGATGTTCCAACTTATGACAATATGAACATCGTGGGCACCGACTACTATTACCACAACCTTGACCACAAGAACCACGACCACCAGAGTCACCATGACTAGTACCATGAGAAACTAGGATAGCTTGAGAGCTAGGATTAGAGGCCAGAAGTGGAGGAGGAATGGTGACTTATTGGTGGGAGATGAGGGTAGTCCGATGAGGTCCAGGTGTAGAAGTTGCATGCTAGGATTAGCATGCATAACCCGACCAAATACTTTAGATAAGGATGGAAGAGTAGGCCCTCCAAATATTTGTGCTCAAATTGGCTCATAGGTCGGTGGTAGAGCACAAAGAGCCTATACAAGGATCATTTGCTCACATTGTGTTTTTAACACTCTAATATCAGTGGAAAGAGGAAAAATCTGATTAAAATCAGCAAACAGAATACATGCTCAAGCAAAGATCCTTGGGATACTTGAGTCATCTAACTGAAGATTAGTCAAATGTGATATGTGATATGTGTAATATCAGTAGTGAACATGCCAAACTTGACATGACTCACAAATATGGAAAAAGATTAGCAAAATTGGGATCAATATTGGGCATCCATTTGGTCCCAACGTTGTAATTCATAAGGAGTCAAATCAATAGCTGGAGGGTCAATCAAAAAATGGAACAAGACCTGATCTTGAATCCACACCTTTACTATAATAGCCTAACTAGCATAATTTTTGTCAGTTAATTTCTCAGGTGTAATAACTGGGGTTCCTGGGGGAATAAGGGAAACAAAGTAAGGAGGGTTGTGAGCCAGGGATTACTGAACTCACGTCACTTTGCAAAGTTGGTGAAGAGGCCATTTTGATCACAAAATAAAGGTGTGGGGATTTAGAAGCAAGGCAAATAAATCAAGCACTAAATTGTACTCAACCAACAATTATACACAAATAAGTTTACCAAGAAAATAAAAAGATTCAACAAGCAAATAAACCCTAAATAATTGAAGAGAACTGAAGAGAATGGGTACTGAAATGTCGGCATGTGCGGTGTACACGTCAATGACGGAGGTGCATTAACTGGCCAGATTTGCATGGACTGGCCAGAGGCACGTGGACGAGTAGAGAAGATGAAGAACAGAATGCACAATTAACTGGCCCAAGTCTGAAGTGAAAAAGGAGAAAAATAGATGATGATGAATAGCAGATGATGATGAGGCACCGCCACTGCTGGCAGCAGCATGTGTCGGTACGTGGGATGTTGGTTGGGGCTTGCCTAACCAGCCGAATGCCCACCTGAGTGTGAGGAGAACAATAATGCTCACAGTTCTGCAATCGGAGCATAGAAGATGTAGAGATCTAAGATAAAGGATAGGCTTGCTGAAAACAAAATGGGCAGAGGGGACAGTGATTGTGAAGTTCGCCAAAAAAGAAGTGAAGAGACAGGACAATGACTGGTCCTATCTACGGTTCCGGTGGTCGCAGTTTCGTCTAAGCATGAAGGCAGGCGTCTGAGGCTTACAGTGGAGGGTTCCAGAGCAGAAAGAGGGACAGTGCTAGGGCAATGATGGTGCTCTCGTTTCTGATTGGAGCACAGAGAGTATAGTGGTTGGAGTCCGGCGGCAGATCTTGGGTTCCGACAGTGGTCTAGGGTTCCGGCAATGGGTCTAGAGTTTTTTTGGCTCGATACCATGTTAAGTGAGTAAAGAGTAAAATGTGAAAAGGACTTAAATGCATATTGCACAATTCACTTTCTTCTATATATACATGTATACTATAAACGTTTACAAGTGTCTCTCTATATATCTACATATAAATATAAATATATACTTCTAACAGGGGTGTTTTCTTATCATTGTTTGGTTCTATTTTTCATCTACTCATTGCTACTTAAAACATCCATACTACATGGCTAGTTAAAATGAATTCCTAATTTTCCATTTTCGTAAATTACAATTAATTGAAATCTCTGCGCAATCGCAAATATATCACAAAATCTTCCGTAGGTTAGATATCAACATGTGGATTAAACTTTTCAGCAGTCTCATTGTCATTGTGGAATCACGTGCATCAGTTAGCTGCCATCAATCCTCAAGAACATTTAGATGTAGACACTTACTGGATAAGTTGCGTGTTGGCTTTTCATTATATTGCCATATTAGTGTAGTGAATGTTATTAGCTTTGTCCACATATGGATTGCCATTCCTAGTCATTGCACATAAAAAAAGGTATCTGCAGTAATTCATTGATGCACATGTTACATTGCTTTGATTGTTGCCTATGAAACAATGGGATGTTTTGTTGCAAATTAACTAATCTCATGTATAATTTTGATGTCTTTCATGACAAGTTGGTTCAATTTTTATTGCTCAGGGATTCAATTCAACTTTGACTGAACCAGTGGATACCCCAGGAAGAAGAATTGACCAATTCAAAGAAATGGAACTTAAGTTGCATCCTGATCTAAAGGAACCTTTACAAAGGTTATGCAGTGATCCAAAGACAGTTGTTATTATTCTCAGTGGAAGTGACAGAAATGTTCTTGATGAGGTCGTCAACTTTCATATGATCATTTTCATTTTTCATTGTATACTCTTGTGTCTGGGGAAAAAATAACAGCTGATTCTTCTTGATGTCTAAATTCTTCTGCAGAACTTTGGTGAGTATAGTTTGTGGCTTGCAGCAGAACATGGAATGTTTTTAAGGCTTACAAAGGGAGAATGGATGACAACAATGCCAGAAAATCTACATATGGATTGGGTGGATAGTGTGAAGGTGCAATTTAAATGTAGAAAATGCATTGCATTCCACGAAGTTGCAAAGTATTTAAATCATTATATTCTCATTTCTTCAGCATGTTTTTGAATATTTCACTGAGAGGACACCGCGCTCTCATTTTGAGCTTCGCCAAACATCACTAGTATGGAACTATAAATACGCAGGTGCCAAACTCTTAGTTTGAAATCGTATATCTCCTTCATTCATTCTAGGGAAATTCTTTTGATATTTGATTTGAATGTATGCTTTTATACGTTTTATGTGACAACTCTGGCAGATGTGGAGTTTGGAAGGCTTCAAGCAAAAGATTTGCTGCAACATCTGTGGACAGGCCCCATTTCAAATGCATCTGTAGATGTTGTCCAAGGTGGGCGTTCAGTTGAGGTCCGAGCTGTGGGTGTCACGAAGGTTTGTATTCATGTTATCCAAGAAAATATAACTCTTAAAGAATTGCATGCCCATGCTTTTTAATTGTTCAGGGTGCTGCAATTGATCGAATTCTGGGAGAAATAATTCACAACAGTGAAGTTAAAGCACCAATTGATTATGTATTGTGCGTTGGGCATTTCCTACCGAAGGTACATTCTTTCTTTAAATGGTTAACAAAATGAAGTGCTAGACCTATTATCTGGTCAAAATCTAATAAATTTTGCATTAAAGGAACATTTGACTTCTCAAACACAATGATGAGATCACATCTATACTGTATGGTTTTTGCTCTCAGTGGGCCCAACATGTAATGTCTCCATTTCCGTAGCCAATATTAATAACTTATTTCATATTTTGTGTCATCATTCTATTTCCGAATAATGCTACCACTTCTTCTGTACATTTCTATTGTCATGGAGAGTAATTTGTTTATCCTTGCAGGATCTTTTAGGCCATTTAAGTATATGTCTGGGGATATTTGATTTGCACATAGATGTTGTAGCCGTTGAGTCCAAATATTCCTCTATCTTTGCAGTTTGTTGATCTCACATAAAAAAGGAAAACTTGACAATTGTTATCTAATGGAGAAAAGAGGTTCATAATTCTATTGAAAACGTGTTACATATTTATACATATATTCTAGCCTATCTATTGTAGGAATATATCTCTAGCCTATCTATTCTAGGAATATATCTTGATAAGGATAACCTCTACAATTAAATCTCCTAGGATTAAGCAAACTAATCTCCTATAATTAAGCTCACTAATATGGACAGTACAGCTATGTACACCTATTATTTCTATAACACTCCCCCTCAAGCTGGAGTATAGATATCTATCATACCCAGCTTGTTACAAATATAAGTAACTTTAGCTCCATTAAGAGCCTTTGTGAAGATGTCCCCTAGTTGTTCCCTAGTTTTTACATAAGCTGTAGAAATCAAGTTTTGTTGAACTTTTTCATGGACGAAGTGACAATCTATCTCAACATGCTTAGTTCGTTCATGAAAGATAGGGTTTGAGGCAATATGAATTGCAGCTTGATTATCACACCATAATTTTGTTGGAACTATCATCTTAAATCCCATTTCAGTCAAAAATTGGGATACCCACATCAATTCACTAGAAGCTTGTGCCATTGCTCGATACTCAGATTCTGCACTAGATCGTGATACCACATTTTGTTTCTTACTCTTCCATGAGACCAAATTACCACCAACGAAAAGACAGTATCTAGTAGTAGATCTTCAATCAATCTTCGAACTTGCCCAATCTGCATCAGAGAAACATTCAATATTTCTATGCCCATGATTTTGATATAAAATACCGCGTCCCGGAGCTCCTTTGAGGTAACATAGTATCTGTTCCAAAGCTGACCAATGATGGACTGTGGGGGAAGATATAAACTGACTTACAACGCTCACTGAATAAGCAATGTCAGGACGAGTAACTGTGAGATAGTTTAGTTTCCCAACTAGCCTCCTATATCGTTCAGGATCATTAAAAACTTCTCCATCCTTGGTAAATTGCTGATTCGGAAGCATTGGAGTATTACATGGTTTGGATCCTAATTTTCCAGTTTCGGCTAACAAATCCAAAACATACTTCCTTTGAGATAGAAAGATACCCTTCTTGCTCCTTGATACTACAATCCCCAAGAAATATTTCAAAGGACCCAGATCTTTAGTGTTGAATCGGTTTTGAAGAAATGATTTCAATAATAAGATCCCTTGCAAATCGCTTCCAGTAATAATAATATCATCAACATAAACCACCAATAGAATGATACCAGAAGTGGAGTGCTTATAAAATACCGTGTGATCATTCTTACTTTTCTGCATCCCAAACTCTTCTACTGCTTGGCTAAACTTTCCAAACCACGCCCAAGGACTTTGCTTCAAGCCATATAAGGACTTACGAAGCCGACACACTTTCCCAGACTCCCCCTGAGCAATAAACCCCGGAGGTTGCTCCATATACACTTCTTCTAAAAGCTCACCATGCAGAAAGGCATTCTTCACATCAAGCTGGTGCAAAGGCCAATTGTGCATGGCGGCCAGGGAAAGAAACAGACGAACCGAAGTCAACTTGGCAACTGGAGAGAACGTATCCAAGTAGTCAATGCCATAAGTTTGAGCAAAGCCCTTAGCCACCAATCGAGCTTTGAGACGAGCTACAGAGCCATCAGAATGAAACTTAACTGCAAAGACCCACTTACAACCAACCGCTTGCTTCCCAGGAGGTAGTGCAAAGAGTTCCCAAGTTCCATTCGTAGTTAAGGCAGTCATTTCATCAAGCATGGCTGCCCGCCACCCAGGATGGGATAGGGCTTGCTGAACAGATCGCGGAACTTCAACGGAATCAAGAGAAGCAATAAAAGAGCAAGAAGCAGAAGATAACTGGTTATAAGTAACACAAGAGGAAATGGGATGGGTACATTGACGTGTACTTTTTCGAAGAGCAATAGGTAAATCAAGGTCACATGGAGGCGGATCCAATGAAGAAGACGATTCTGGTACTGGATCAGGATCAGGGGAACGAGGTTTGCTAGTGTAAACATGAGTGATAGGTGGTCTAGGCTGTGGTACTGGTGGTGAAGGAGAAACTGTAGCTGAATCGGAACTGAGGACATGATACACTAACAACTCATCACATTGTTGTAAGGGTTTAGGGATAGATGAGGCACCAAAGAAATGGGTTTGTTCATGAAAAGTGACATCAGCGGAAACCAGGTACCTGTTTAAGAGGGGAGAAAAACATCTATAACCTTTTTGCAGACGGGAGTAACGGAGAAAAACACACCTCAAAGACTTTGGATCCAATTTAGAAACCTGGGGACGAATATCACGAACAAAGCAAGTGCACCCAAATAGGCGCGGTGTCACAGGAAAAAGAGGGTTATTGGGAAATAAAACCTGGTAGGGAATGCAGGGTGTAAAGCAGTAGAAAGCGACGATTTATCGAGAAAACATGCATTAAGCGCATCAACCTAGAAATGTTTAGGCACATTAGTGTGAAACAAAAGAGCTCTAGCTGTCTCAAGAAGATGTCTATTTTTCCTTTCAGCGACGCCATTTTGGGATGGAGTATCAACACAAGACGACTGATGAAGCATCCCATTTTGGTTCATGTAGGTTTGAAAAGGAGCAGAAAAATATTCTTTGGCATTATCACTTCTCAAAATCTTAACAGAAACATTGAATTGGGTTTTAATTTCAGCGCAAAAGGATTGAAAATGTGTGATAACTTCGATCTGAGGATTTCATAAAATAAAGCCAAGTTACTCGAGAGAAATCATCCACAAATGTGACAAAATATCGAAATCTATTTGATAAAACTGAACAAGGTCCCCAAACATCAGAATGAACTAGCTCAAAACTATGACGAGCTCTTTTATTAATTCTAGGAGTTGACGACAAACGGTGATGTTTAGCAAATTGACATGTCTCACAATCTAACGAGGATACTTGCTGAAACTGAGGATATAACTTTTTTAGCAACGGTAATGATGGATGTCCTAATCGACAGTGGACTTCAAAAGGAGATAAGGTGCTGGAACACGCAATGGGTCGAGGTATTTGGGTATCCAAAATGTATAGCCCCCCCGACTCTCGTCCTTTACCAATAATCCTCTTCGTCATAAGATCCTGAACAAAACAATGGTTAGGAAAGAAGAAGATGCCACAGTTAAGAGCACGTGTAATTTTGCTAACAGAGATAAGATTAAAAGAAAAGTGAGGTAAACTGAGAACAGAAGTTAAAGGTAATGTAGGTGTAACAAGAATGGTGCCAGAACCAAGAACATTAGAGGTAGATCCATCTGCTAAAGTGACTGAAGAAAGATGCTTATGAAAGGTAGAAAAGAGTGTTGGATTACCTGTCATGTGATTTGTAGCACCAGAATCAATGACCCATTGTGTGGAAGAGGAAAGAAGACAAGTAGTGTTGTTACCTGACTCAGCAAGGGCAGTGATAGAGGGAGATTTCTTGGATGCTTCCTGAAATTGAATGAACTTAGCATATTCATTGGCAGAAACTGAGAAGGTCTACTCATGAGAGACCTCATTAGTGGCGACCATGTGAGCTGACTGTGACCCAGAGCCCTTTTTATTCTTCTGACAAGTTCTTTTTGTATGACCAGGTTCATGGCAGTAGTAACAGACTACCCCCGAGCCTTGATTTCCAGAATTTCGAGTGCCACCCCCAGTACCACTACCTCCTTCCCGATAATGGCTCTGAGACAAAGATCTATTGATATCTGTGCTAACAAGAGCACTAGGTTGTGGCATAGATGAAGTCTGAGAACTCGGAATAGTACGCAACACTCTAGTGTAAGCTTCCTGTAGAGTAGTAACTCCAGGATCAGATAAAATCTGTGATTTGACACCTTCATACTGGGAGTTAAGGCCAGCTAGAAAACTCATAATAGCCATCTGTTCTCTTTGAGCCTGCTGAACCCTGATGTCTGTACTGAAAGGCAACAGTGCATTCAATTCTTCATAAACACGTTTAAAGTGCATGTGATAAGTGTTAAGTGACTGATCCTGTTGTTCAGCTCGATAGAACTCCTTGCTCACATCAAAAATTTGAGAAATATTCTCCCTCCCAGAGAACACAAATGCCAATTCCTCCATCACATCTTTAACATACTCACAATGAGTAATATGACCAGATTGGTCGGGTTCAATAGAATTACGTATTTGTATCAGAAGTTGAGCATCAATTTTCCTCCACTCAGAATAATTTGGATCAGTTTCTGCTGGAGGATCACGGATAAGATGACTCTCTGGGGAAATACTGATCACATATAGTCTAACAGTTTTATTCCAATAAAAATAATTAGTTCCATTTAGCTTTTCATCAGTAATTTTAGCCATAGATGATACCAAACTGGTTACAACATGTTTGTGTTCACCCGCCATGATCAGCACCAAAATAAGCCAAGAGGCAAAACCAAATTGCAGTAACTATCAAAAGAAGAAGAAGCACGCAAGAAGGCTTTACTTGTGCCGCAACAAGTGGTTAGGGAGACACAACAGGGGCTGGTGACCACAGAGCACGAAGCCGAAGCACCGTCCAATGACGTACACGCTCCTCTTGGAGCCGGAGATGACAAAAGATGATCACTCAAACAGGGTGACCCAGAAGATTACAAGTGCTGCACAGTTGGGCAGCAGGAAAAGGGAAAAAAAATGAAAATAATTTCAGACGTCTCTAAGTCTTTGATACCATGTTATCTAATGGAGAAAAGAGGTTCATAATTCTATTGAGAACGTGTTACATATTTATACATATATTCTAGCCTATCTATTGTAGGAATATATCTCTAGCCTATCTATTCTAGGAATATATCTTGATAAGGATAACCTCTACAATTAAATCTCCTAGGATTAAGCAAACTAATCTCCTATAATTAAGCTCACTAATATGGACAGTACAGCTATGTACACCTATTATTTCTATAACAACAATTTTAGATGGAAATCTTTTCTTTCCTTTTCTATTGGGGAGCAAATGTTGTGAAGCCTGTGGTAATTTCTCTCTCTGTTGTGACAGTTAAAATGGAAAGAGAGATCACATATGAATTTGATTAATAGTGTATGTATTGACATTTACTAGTCACTGAATATTACTTAGACATTGTTTGCCTTTAGTACCTTCTTATGCTGCAATAAAGACAGGTTCACCTATAACAAAGAGAACTCTTAATTCCAGTCTTCATGTGAATGTCCTACACAATATTCATCTTTATTATTTTTCCTTATCAAAGTAATTTGGGAGGAAAACACTGTCTACCCAATATTGGTATTTAAAACGATATAACATATGTACAATTGATAATACTATCCATTATTCTTTTCACACTCCTCTCAGAACAATTACCTGCAGAGAGACCTCAATTCATTCTGAAGGGCAAAGCCTGATAGAAAGCCTACAACAATTAAAATTAGCAGACATGATCTGTTTGAAAGGATGAGGTTGCATGATAGGCAAAATTTCTAGTAGAAACGGACTTGGAGTGGATATTATTTCTTGTTAGTTTTCATATCTTGTTTGCTTCACCATAATTCTCACATAGTGAGAAGTCAGATTCTTGACTAAGACTTGAAACCAAATTTTCTGTACTGATGTTTTGCAAATATCATCTTGTTTTTCATGTTGATGTGAATTAATCCATGTAAGGTCGGCAGTTGATCAATGAAAGACTGGACGAACTTATTATATTCATTTAGACACATCAAACTACTCTTTATTACAATGGCATTTCAGTCTAACTTTGACATTTTTACAATATTTCCCCAATGTATCAGGATGAAGACGTATATACATTTTTTGAGCCAGAGCTTCCTCCAAGCCCTGTTACCATATCAAGAGATAAGACAAGTAAGCCCACAAATCGAACTACAAAATTTTCCCCACGGAAAGGCAGCTTCCGATCATTTGTCCACAAAGCTCCTCAAGCCTTTCCGGCTTCAGAGAAGAAAACAAATAGCAATGGAAATGGACATTGGTGGTCCATGATGCGTGATAGACTGACAGTGCATGAGGGCTCTTCAGTTCTTGATCTAAAGGGTGATAATTACTTCTCTTGCGCTGTTGGACGAAAGCGGTCAAGTGCCCGATATCTTCTTGGATCTTCAGCTGATGTAGTTGCATTACTGAAGGAGCTGGCAGATAGCTTATCACAGAACTAGCCCTTACACTCACTATTGCTGTTGCTTTCAAAGAAAAGAAGTTGAGAAACTAATCAAAGGATTTTGACAAAAAGTCCATGTTAATTCTATACAGGTATTTCAATCTCACTCTGATTCTAGATTGGTTAATTCTGTTTTATCTAAAGTTCAAGAAGGAAGAGGAAAATGAGCACGAGTTCATGTAGATGATTTATGAGTTCTAGCAGATCTTATGTGGGCTAGGAGCTGAAGATTTGAGCTTGAGGAAGTGTTATAGTGTGAAATTTCTGTAAACTACATAATCAAGTTGATATCTTGATGGCTATATCTCTTTTGAACCTGGATATTTAACTTTCTTCTTAAGTAACCCGTTTATTCCTATAAAATAGGAAAAGGGCTGGCGTTCGTTTTCGGCTGTTTCTTTTTTGTGTTATAATAAGCATAATGAAATTGCTTTAGGAAGCAAGCGTAAGTTTATTGTAGCCATCACAGAAAACCTAAAAGACATGCTAAAAGTAGGATTTCTTAAGTTAATTATGTTTGTTTCTCTGACGTACAGGAACAGTAATCAAGAATACAAAGTGGAGACTTGAACATCTTAATACTTCAGCCTTTCATCACACAGTCACTGAAAATCCAAGAGATTGCCTTTTCTTGGCAGATGGCATGTACACAAATGTGGCTGGCAGTATATGGAAACTACATCTGGTAGCATAGGACTGAGCACTTGTAGCGTGATCCAAAATACTAGTATATTCTTATAGCTTTTCTTTTTTATAGGAACACGCAACAGATTATTTTGCGGCAAAGTTTCTCTTATAGACTAATGCAAAAGAAGAAATTTTCGATTTTGATAAATCTTGTTCTGTCTGAATTTGAGAATCGAGTCCAGTGATTTCATCTGGTCTTCATTTTTATCCAATGCAAAAAGCAGCTCAGAGAGAATTTATCTCTTTTGATTTGAGTTCCACCAGAAAACACACAAACCTGCTAAAATTGCTCATTTTAAGGGGGCCATTGGCAGTTCATTCTACACTCCGTGACGTGCTTCCGTTATGAACTGCATGATCAGCCCTTTATCTGCTTAAATCTACTCTACAAGATATTAATGATGATTCTAAAATGCAGTTGAATAAGCTTCAGAACTATGGGAACTGATTCGATCCAGAGATTGTTTGTTTGGACTTCAGTAACACAGTTCCCAGGATCTGGGACAACTATTGTTGGATACTTGTATTTGTCAACTAAGGTTTTTCATCTCAGGAGAATGCCAGTTCAAAGGAGGAAACAAAAACTTATAAGAACATCTCTTTATCTAACTAAAACCAGAAAAAAACAAGAGATCTTTTCTGGTGACCAATTCTTTGGTAGTCCAATTATCCATGTTATCAATTTACACTTAGGGTGACTTAGATTTTCCCTTTATATCGTAATTTACCATATTATCAACTAATATTTTAACGGTTTCATAGGAAGGAAATGTTCTCAAAATTATGTACAGCTTGTAATATTTATGAGGATTGGAGCTGTACTTTAGAAAATATTTATCGTTTAAGTAAATTTTTAGCTCCTTACATCCAGATCGACCCAATAATGATGCCTGTTTAGGTTTAACAATACTTCATTTTTAATAAGAAATGTAGTACATTTCAAGTATTACTACTAATCAAGACATAATTATAGAAATATTTTTCATGTAGAAAAGGTACTACTAATTAAAATTAAGTATTATAAAACAAAAAAAAAACTACTATATTTCATGTTAAAAAAGTAGTACAATATATTTTTAGATAATATTTATGATTTAAGGAATATATTAGGTCAAAAGTTAATAATATTTTATAATAATGCCTTTTTTATATTTTACAATACTACTCTCTCCGTGCATTATACTTTTATTAGTTAAACACACTTTGTAATAATACCATTTAAAAAAGTAAATTTTCATCTATACTAATACACTTTTTGGACTCAAACTTGAGGAGTATATTGTAAATTCATACATATCTATCCCATTCAAACACAATCGTTACATGTCTTTTTAATAAGTTCATTTTTCAAAATGTGACTTTAATTATGGAACAGAGTATATATATCTTTTATGTGAAATATACCTCTCCATAAGCACTATTAATTAAAATATAATTATCTTATATTTCATGTTGAAAAGATATTAAAATATATGAAAAAATATGTTGTTTCTTTTCTCGCCAAAATTAAAGCAGCTTCTTATCTTGTCTATTTTTACAAGTTCTTCTATTATTATTCTGTAATCATCACAACTTAAAAGAAGTGTCTTGTTAAAAGTTCCATTGATGGGGAGAAAATGCAACAAAATGCATGCATTTATATTCTTCTTCAACTTGAAGGAAGATTGAATGTTGAATATAATGTCATTGCTAGTTGATGTAGATTTGATGAGTTAATTGACACTGTTTTTCAACTACAATTTTTTTGAAGAGCATTGTCACATTCAGTAGTTTATCACATCTATTTTGATAAATGAAGTTGGCATTTATCACGTTCGCTTTATCTCTCTATTTGTAGGATAGATGATGTCTTTATGGAATCTACAAGTGAACAGATCCAAGGTAAAAAGTTGGATAAAGATTCTAAAGGCAACGTATAATGATGAACTACAAATGCACTTTTTCCTTAAAAACTGTCATAATTCTAACTGGATTTTCCATCACCACAACCAAATTACGTGCACTTTTATTCTACCATGGCAATTGGTAAATGCTACCTTTTCTTGGTCCCATTCTACATTGATATTTGTTGTACTTTAGGAGTTTCTAGAGCTACTTTTGTACTCGTAAGATTCTTTCTTTCTTTTACGGCAAATTACATATATGCCCCCTGAGCTTTCTATTTATTACCAATCAAACCCTATAGTTTATTAAAATACCAATACCTTCATGATATTTAAAAACGTTTAACATTTATCCCCTAACCCTTATTTCCATTATGAACAGCAATTTTTCCATCATGAACAGTAACGTACAGTACGTAATAGTAAAAAATTTTAATATTTGGACAAAATTACTCCTTATACTCTAGTTATTAATTCGTATAAAAAAAATACTTATAACTGACATTTACCCTATAAATAAAAACAAAAATTATATATATTCATTTGTATAAAATATATGGTATAAAAATTACACTCTAATTAGCAAATCTATCAACAAAGAAAAAAAAGCATAGTATAAAAATTTTTAAAATTCATTTTATAGTCAAATCCACCAAACCAACAAAATAAAAATACATATATTTTTTTTCATACCTACGACATATTTTTTCTTTATTGATAGATTTGTTTTTTATTCCGTTTATATATTTTTTCATAAATACCAATCTTCTACTTTTATTTCATTTTTGCGTACTCTGCATTTGATATAAATGAATATATATATATTTTTTCCTTTTATTTATAGGGTAAATGTCAATTATAAGTATTTTTTTATATAAATTAATAACTGGAGTATTAGGGATAATTTTGTCTAAATATTAAAATTTTGGATAAATTACATCTACTACCTTTGTGGTTTGTAAAAACTACCAATCAAACTCCCCGATTTGAAAAATTACTAATATCCCCTTAAATTGATAAATTCATAACATTTAACCCCGTTAATCTACTAAATTTATAACATTTAGCTATTTTGAATCATAATATTTAGCCTCTTTAAGGGGATATTGGTAATTTTTTAAATCTCAGAGTTTGATTAGTAATTTTTACAAACCACAAGGGTAGTAGATGTAATTTACCTTAAATTTTTTTACTGTTACATTACTGTACGTATTGTTTATGATGGAAAAGTTACTGTTCATAACAAAAATAAGAAATAGGGTGATAAAATGTTAAATGTTTTTAAACTTCGGAAAGGTATTGGTAGTTTTAACAAACTATAAAGTTCGATTGGCAATAAATAGAAACGTCAAAGGTATATGTAATTTGCCCTTTCTTTTATATTTGTACCTATAATATCCCACCCTCATTAAGGTATATTATTTTGTTTCAAACTTGAGTAGAGAATGACAATGTTTCGCACCAGTGGTTTGGATAATAATTTCAATAGCTATTCACTTAGAGGAAGAGAAAATCCAGTACTCACATCCTCGCTATTGTTTTAGATTGTGGAATCAAGCAAAAAGGCATGCAGTTCTGGACAAATTGCTCATCATGGCTCCAATTTTATTCTTTTACATATTTATTATTTTATTAATATTAGCGACACCATTTAACTTACACCGTGAAAGGGTGAACAACCGTAGTTATTTAAAATTTGGTGAAGATTATATGTTGACATATACTCCAAATTCTAAACAAAAGCTATACCTGCCTTCATTAATTTGAAAATTTAGGCAAACAAAAGATAAATGTAGTTCTTGTGAAATGATCTTTTAAGAAAACTTCTACATATTCTTTGGGTAAATAGCTATTCGTTTCTTAACTTAACCCTTTAGTTCAATTTGGTTGTAGATTTTCAAAAGGGGTAATCACACTTTTAGTCTCTAATGTTTTGTCTAATTCTGTTTACATTTTAATATTTTGATATTTTGTTCCACTTTTTTTTTTCTTTTATTAAACGATCAACACACTCTTGATCAAAAAATTCCCTCCCCCTCCTCTTAGATTCATATCAAAATTCATTACCTCAACCTCACATATCTTATTCAATCGAAAAAACATTTCCAAAACCTACTAAGCAAGCAATTCTCCAAAGAAATAAATAAATAAATAAAACCCAAATCTAATTTTTAAACTAATGTGCTTCCACATAAACATATCTATACATTTGAAGATTAGATTAAACAACCAAATCCAAAATTTCTTCCAACAATATCTTGATGGATATAAGTCGAAATGATTAATTTCACAACTAGATTTATCATTTTTCTATGTGCTATGAAATTTTTTTAACTCCACAATTTCTCTCTATGATAATTTGTGTAATGAGTCGATGAGACATACGGGTTTTCATTTCCCCTTTTTTGACCAAAAACAATTTCACAAACGAATTTAACAACTTTTCTTATAAATTTATTCAGTGTTTTCTTTCCACATGAATTTACCAGTATACTAGTTGTTTGAGTGGCCTTCTACTATTTAATAACAGTATAAACAGCACAATTATAAGTAATTAGTGTGTTAGGAATTATGTACACTTTTTGTTTCAAAAAAAAAAAAAGTCTATTTACTTTTAGTTTTAAATGAAAATTTTATAATATTCTATATAAATAATGAGTACATATAAGTGTAGAATTATGTAGTTAATAGTCTAATCAATTTATTGTACCTTATAATATATATATATATATTTGGAACTAAGCGTGTAAATACAAGGAATATAATGAGAATCTATATTTCCATTTTCTATTGGAATCTCATTTCTTTTTTATTTTTAATTAGAAAAGAATTATCTTATTTAAAAAATGGCTGCCAACTACAGTCGAACTATCACCAGGCCATCACCGCATGGTTGGCTATGGAGGTGCTAACCACTGCCGACCAGTTGAATTGTGACTAAATCGCTAGAATTTTATCTGAATTTGGCTGACCGAAAATGATCTAACCGTAGCCAACTGCCACCTTTTTAAAAATAATCAAGTAATTAATTCAAATAAAAAATAAAATAAATAAATAATACATTTTTTAAATAAAAATATAAAATATAAAATTGAAAATATTAAAATATTAATTACAACCCACCACTTTCCATTAAAAACACACTAATTACCTAATAATTTTCTATTTTAATTTACCAATGGTTCCCTTCTGTACTAAAAATCTCATTCTAATAATTTTCTTTCCAAAAATTTTTAATAGATACTTTTAATAAATATGTGAAACCCTGTTGAAGATTGATTAGTACTACCAAATATATCTATGCATATCCCATAATTGTGTATATCCCGTATTCATGTATATTCCTTATGATTTGTAATTATCTAATTACTTTATTTAGACTAGGGTTTGTAGCTTATAAATACATATTAGACATTGTACAAAGAATGATCAATATACATCAATTATTCAGTAAACTCTTTGGTTTTATTTTTTGACATGGTATTAGAGCGAGCGATCTATCACTGCTTCTGCTCCAAATTTTAAAACCATCACTCACGAGTTTATTGCTGTTTTTTATTCTTTTTTTATTTTTCATTTTTCCAAAACCTAATTCTCACCATTTGCTGCAAATTCCCGAATCATCCCTGCAAAGTCTGAAAATTACCACAATTCTGCCGCCTTCATCAACCATGGCCGACATCACCACCGCTGCTTCCAGCACCTCCACCCTTGTTCCAGCAACTCCGCGAGACCCCTACCAGCTCTCCGCCACCGACCTTCAGACGGGCAGCATCGTCTCCACCAAGCTCATCGTGAAGGGAATTGGCAGGTTTGGAGCGACCAAGTGCGGACGGTTTTCTTGGCTAGAAATAAACTGGGTTTCCTTGATTGCACTCTCGCTCGTCCTCTTGAAGACAGCCCCGCCACGGAACGGTGGGATCAATGCCATGCCGCTACACAAACTTGGCTAACACATTCAGTGGATCCGTCACTTGAGTCTATGGTATCTCGGTTGCCCACCGTTGCTTCTATTTGGAACACGTTTAAGGACAGCTTTGGGCGAGTTACTGGGTCTCAGATTTTTGCACTTAAACAGACCATCGCAGAATCCAAGCTTTCCACCGGTGCGTCTAGCTTGCAACTCACAAGTTTCTACCTTCGTCTTCAAGATCTTTGGACAGATTTAGACACCCACCAACCACCCATTCGCTGCACTTGTGGTCACTGTCAATGCCATATCAATGATCGGCTTCGGGCACACAAAAATTCCGATCGAGCCATGAAATTCTTGCTCGCCTTGCCGGATGATTTTCGCACCTTGCGAACTAACATCCTTGCCCGAGATGATTTTTTGTCTTTTGAAAAGCTTCACGCCCTCGCCAAACAGGATCTCCACCAGTGCTCCGCCGTTGATGGCCATTTTTCAGCCAGCTACGACGGACTGGTTTTTGCGGCACAACAAACCCAGCTGTCTTCTGGAAGGGATGACCATTTAAGCCCCAAGTAGGCCACTTCACTTGGGCCACAACCCGCCTCACTCAACTTTGGGCCAGGGTCTTCACCACTCAACTTTGGGCCACACTCCTTGCTAACTTCCCTTGGGCCTGGAGTGTCTAATTCTGTGTCCAGCATTCCAGGGCCCAATGGACCGCGCCCATTTTGCAGTCATTGTAAGAAGCCAGGCCATGTTCGTGAGGCCTGCTTCCTTCTTGTGGGCTATCCTTCAAATTGGAAGCCCAAGCAGCGAGGTGGTTCTAAGAAAAAAAACAATAATTCTGGGCCTCTAGTCCATAATGCTACCATTACTAACCCATTTCCTCCTCCTGGATTTGGGCCTCTTCCTAATAATTTTGGATCTAATTCTCAATCCATGGACTCCTATGGCACTAATCCATATTCTAGTGCAGGTATCTTGGGTTCAGCAACTCCTAACCCGGGCAATGTTTATGGCGGCCCCTCTGGGCTTCACCTCACCACAGATCAGCAACAACGACTTGTCACCCTTTTAAATCAGATGGGGACCTCGAACTCCACCGCCAACTTTTCAGGTAATACTTTACCTTCTCAATCCATTTCATCCGTTTGGGTTATCGATTCAGGTGCTAGTGACCACATCACTTGCAATTTGTCTATTTTAGATTCTTTTTCTCCCTGTCACACACCCATTTCCATTACACTGCCCGATCAATCCACTAGTCCTGTCATTCATATTGGTCATTACCGACCCTATCCTACTTTGCACCTCACACATGTCATGTCTTATATGCTCCACATTTTAAACATAATTTGCTCTCTGTCCGCAAGCTTATTCGAGATAATCATTGTGTGGCAATTTTCTTTGATGAATTTTGTGTTTTTCAGGACCGTACGACTGGGGCTCTGATCGGGCTCGACAAGGCTGATTGGGGATTATACTTTTTATGTTCTTCCATTCCGACTTCATTTCATTTAGTTTTTCAAGATTATTTAAATTCCCTAACGAATGCTTTGTGTATTCCAAAAACTTTTCCTAGTTGTAATTCAATTTTTTGCAATAATGTTAGTTATGACATTTGGCATCATCGTCTTGGTCATTCTTCTTTAAAATCTTATCATACACTTGGTCAATCAATTTCGTGTCCTCCATCTTTTTCGTGTCCAATTTGTCCTCTGGCCAAACAAACTCGCCAGGCTTTTCCTACACGAACTAATGCCACCACCTCCACATTTGAATTAGTCCACATGGATGTTTGGGGTCTTCACCGGACCACCAATCATGATGGTTCACGATATTTTCTCACCATTGTGGATGACTTTTCCCGTGCCACATGGACTTTTCTTTTGCACTCAAAATCCCAGGTTTTTCCCAAAATTCAACATTTTGTGTTTATGGTGTTTACACAATTTGGTTCCATTGTTCACCGCATCCGCTCTGACAATGGGACCGAATTTTTTTCCACTGAGTGTAAATCATTCTTTGTTAATCAAGGAATTCTTCATGAAAGCTCTTGCGTTTATACTCCTCAACAAAATGGAGTTATTGAACGCAAACATCATCATTTATTGGATGTTGCACGAGCCTTAATGTTTCAGGCTCAAATCCCATCTCACTTTTGGGGTGAATGCATCCTCACTGCCACTTATCTTATTAACCGATTGCCTTCTTCTTCCATTCACGGCCTCAGCCCTTTTGAACTCTTCTTTCACAAACCACCCATACTTGAACATCTTCGTGTTTTTGGGTGTCGTTGTTATGCCACCACCTTAGGTGCACGTGACAAATTTAGTCCACGTGCTACTCCCTGCATTTTTATGGGTTACCCTCCTAATCAGAAGGGTTATCGACTATATGACCCCGCTTCGGGGAAATTCTTTGTTAGTCGAGATGTTGTTTTCCAAGAAAATGTTTTTCCATTTTCCACGCTCGCTTCAAGATATCCTCGCACTCCGTCCGATTTGACATCTCCAGCTGTATGGTCCGACGAGGTGCCTTCTCTATTTACTGACCCTGTCGCCAACCCGGCTTCTCCAGCTGATCCTACCCCTCTTGCGTCTTCGTCTGATCCAGTTTCATCTTCAGATGCTGATACTACATCCTCGCCGACCTTAGCCACACATGATCCCAACTTGGCCGTCTCTCTTCGCCGCTCCAGCCGTCCCTCTCGACCTCCTATCTGGAGTACTGATTACATCTGTTCTACCTTGCCCTCTGCATCTTGTACTTCCCTTTATCCCATCTCCACTTTCCTTTCCATGTCCAATTGTAACCCCTCCTATCAGCATTTTATTGCTTCCATCTCGGCTATTCATGAGCCAACCACCTTTCAAGAAGCCATTACAAATCCTCATTGGGTTACTGCCATGGAAACTAAACTTCATGCTCTTCAAGCCAATCATACTTGGGATGTGGTTCCATTGCCTCCTAATCGTCATCCAATCGGTTGTAAATGGGTTTACAAGGTCAAGTATCATGCTGATGGTTCTATTGAGCGGTATAAAGCTCGTCTCGTGGCTAAAGGTTTTAACTAGCAAGAAGGGATCGATTACCAAGATACTTTTTCTCCAACCGCTAAGCATGTCACTGTCCGTCTTCTTCTCACACTTGCTGCTATTCATGCTTGGCTTCTTTATCAGATGGATGTGCAAAATGCATTTCTCCATGGTGATCTTTTTGAAGAAGTCTACATGCACCTACCCCTCAGATTTCGCACTCAGGGGGAGAATTTGGTATGTCGACTGCGGAAATCCTTATATGGGTTAAAGCAAGCGTCTCGTCAATGGAACGCCAAATTCACTAATGCTCTTCTCTAACATGGTTTTCATCAGTCTCGACATGACTATTCTTTGTTCACAAAACTTCAGGGTACTTCTTTTGTTGCCTTACTTATCTATGTTGATGATATACTTATTATAGGCAACAGTCAAGATGGTATCACTGATCTCAAGCAGTATCTCAATGCCACATTTTTTATGAAAGATCTCGGTCAATCAAAGTTCTTTCTTGGTCTTGAGATTGCTCGCTCTCCAGCTGGTATATCAATAAGTCAACGCAAGTACACACTGGAATTGATATCTGAGGCAGGATTAGCAGGTTCTAAACCTTCAGCTATCCCTATGGAGCAAAACAAGAAGTTCACATCCATTGAATATGACGCTGGCTCAAATTAACAAGTCAATGATCCGCTTCTCGAAGATCCTTTAGTATATCAGAGATTAGTTGGTCGACTTATATATTTGAATCTCACCAGACCCGACATTACTTTCTCAGTTCAACTCCTCAGTCAATTCATGCACAAACCAAAGCAATCTCACATGGAAGCTGCTTAGAAAGTAATAAAGTATTTGAAGAACTGTCCAGGTCTTGGTCTTCTATTCCCTTCATCTTCAAAGCTTAAATTACGAGCATTCTGTGATTCAGACTATAGCACATGTCCAATGACAAGGAGATCCACCACCGGCTTTTGCATCATGCTTGGAGATTATTTAATTTCTTGGCGTACAAAGAAGCAGCCCACAGTCTCATTATCTTCAGTTGAAGCCGAATATCGAGCCATGCAGGTTACCACTAGTGAAATAGTGTGGATCATGGGCCTTCTCAACGATTTTGGTTTTCATACTAAGAAACCTGCTTTACTCTATTGCGACAATGAAGCTGCAGAAAAAAATAGTGGCTAATCCGATTTTCCATGAGCGAACTAAACACATTGAAGTGGAATGTCATTATGTACGAGAAAAGATCCAGCAAGGTGTCATTGCAACGCGCTACATATCCACTAAGGAGCAACCAGCCGATCTACTTACTAAAGCACTGAACAGTGGACAGCATTGGCACCTACTTTCCAAGTTTGGAGTTTTTGACTTATACAAATCTCCAGCTTGAGGGGGAGTGTTGAAGATTGATTAGCACTACCAAATATATCTTTGCATATCCCATAATTGTGTATATCCCGTATTCATGTATATTCCTTATGATTTGTAATTATCTAATTACTTTATTTAGACTAGGGTTTGTAGCTTATAAATACATATTAGACATTGTACAAAGAATGATCAATATACAGCAATTATTCAGTAAACTTTTTGATTTTATTTTTTGACAAACCCATCTCATTAGGTATCATTGAGAATGGAAAATTTTGCCAACTATAATTTACATTGCTAACCCATATAACTATTGCAAGTAGGATATTACAAAATAATTACTTTTTGTGTTTTCAAAAAAAGTCTACTTTCAAAATCTTTTTTTGTTCAAAAAACATTTATTTTTTAAAATAACAATAAAGAATGGACTCTTTGTTTTTAGAATGGACCACGAGAAACTTTAATATTAAAAATAACAGACATAAATAACTACATTAGTTTAAATTCAATCAAGAAACCGAACTAACATATATTTATATATTCCTTTAATCAACTATGTCAATAATATTTTATTCTGAACTAAACACTACGGAAGTGATTAGCATGACTGGCTTTTGTGAGTTTTAACGTAAACCCGAGGAAAGCGTTGACTATTTGTATGTGATTGCTCGTGCAAAAGTGAACCCACTTTTTTGTTTTTTCTTCTTTTCTTTATAACGCTTTGGAATTTGACATTCCTTTGGGCACTTTTTGGTCCATGATAGGATGTGTGGGCATCATGGAAGATCTTCACCGTCAGCTGTACTCGTTGGAACTACGTACATTTCCTTTTCTTCTTTCTCATGCAAATCAAAGGTAATGTATGGAGATATGGCACTCTTGATTCATTGGACAATTAATTGGGACTTTTGAGCCAGATCAGTACAATTCAGTAGAGGGCTAAAAGTAAGTTTAAGAGAAGAAAAAGATGCACGCTTTGGAATCGATCGGGTGGTCCTTTTTATTATGCCCACTATTACTTGATGCTTTATGACTTACGGCACACTGCATATCAGGGGTCAACCCTCCCTCGTTGGGAATGAAAACCGTGACTCATGAGAAGGGTGAAAAGTAATGCGGATTATTTGTCTACATTGTCAGTTCATTGTGCTTAATATGAAGAGAAACACTGCTTGCTATTAAAAATACAAAAAAGAAATAATCATATATATTGATCTTGGATTAAATCGCAAAAATAGTCCCTTATATTTAGGCTTCGTTTGAATTGTGTTTTATTTGAAAAAAGTTGTATTAGAATGTGTGAAAAAATTGGTAAGTTTTTTTTATATAAAAAGTATTTTGGAGAGAAATATATGAGGGAATTTTTTTCAAAATTATGTGTGAGGAATTTGAGTGAGAAAATTTAAATTTTAAATTTTGAAATAAAAATGTGTTTTGATGTTTTATTTTTGTTTTAAAATAGTTAACTTTGTCTTTCACTTTTCAAAATAAATATCCCTTTTGGGGATAAACGATTCTGTCATCCAATTTTAACAGTTGAGAATGGATTTAGGCTAAGCAAAGGTTCTCACTAGCCAACCTAGGGTTAAGTGTTCAATTCTCACGAATTGTATTTACAATCATATCATGTAATACTATAGGTGATTTTGAAAAAGAAAAAAAAAATCTTATGAAAACCACGAAATTACAATTAAAGGTGTGTTTGATATCTATTATATTGGAATTGATGGGAAGTAATGTTAATTTTGTAGAGATTTAAACCAAATTTCAAGAAAAAAAGGTTATTTTAATTCGCCGGCAATTTTAATTCTTGTGAAAAACTAACTACCCTACGCTTTTTTGACGGATTGATTTCCAATGGCAGCACACCATTGTCCCCTACAAGTTCTCATTCAGTTCCAAAACAACAACAACAAAAAAAAACACACACAAAAAAAAAAGAGAGAGAGAGAGAAAAAGTTCAATTTATTTACCCTCTAATTATTTTCAAATTAAATACCCTTTCTGTTGTAGCATATCAAAATAATTTATGGGTCCACTGGCATCATTATAAGAAATTGTAAGAGTAGTAGTCACATGGTCACATATTTTCTTCATCTTTGTCCTGAATATATATTTTGAGAGTAAAATATATTTAAATAGAACAAACTATGGAATGCATTTGACTTACACCAATCGTATTAGGATTGTAAGGACTTATTGAATATTTGAAATTTCACTTTAGAACTTTTTAACATGTTTCCAAAACGACATATCTTTATTTGTTTAAAAACAAGAACGTGAACATTGTATGAGTAAATTTTACAATTTTTACAAATTTGGTATCTTGAGTTCTAACATGTGCCTGCACCTCTCAAGTATGGTGTGATTATCATATTCTTTAGCGTTTAATTTTCTCATACTTATTATATAAAACTAATTTACATGATATCCTTTTTTTTCTTTTTTGACAGGCTAATAGAGCATAATTTATTAATGGTATCAAAGTACAAAATCTACCAGGTAAACAATCGATATTGCAAAACCCAGAATAACTGCCCCTTCCATTAATCTTTTGAAAAATGGAGTAGCTTTAAAGCCACCTATATAAAATAATCTCAGATAGTGTTAGTGCAGAGAAAATGAATTGTTTTTAAGTGATTTCATGATTAATTCAATAGTGTCTTATATTCATCACAATTTGGCACATTTGACCCATTATTTTCCTTTTCAATCTAAACATATAGCCCTTGATTATTCTCAGATTCCATTGGAAAAATAAATAAATCTAGCTTTATATATTTACCTAATTTGCACTTTAAATAATTCTTGGTGGTAATAATTCTTCAACAGGGTGATTAATTATACTAGACTTTAAACAATAGCATCTGTCCGTAAAGAAATGAATGATTGCATCAACCTAAAATAACTTTATTTGAATTTTCGCTAAATTTAGATACAATGATCTTGCCAATCACGAGGACTGACTTAGAATTTGTTCACTTTGACGGACAACAATACTGACAAATTGGGTATATGGCTTTTCGATCATTATTTGGGAACCGTTGAAAAACTACAGCGCCTATAATTTGGGCTGAAAGAATCTACCAATAGTGAAAAACAAAAAAACCAAAAAAAAATAATAATAAAATTAAACGTTTATTTAGCTAAATATTCTTGAGGAGAGATATTCTGTACAGTGATTGTATGGCGTAGGACTGTATAAATAAGGGTATTTAATATTTAGATAATCCGAATATCCACCCAAATTTAAACCGAACTGAAAACCGAATTTTTAGATTTTTGGGTTTTGGATTAAATTGAAACCAAATCGAAACCCGAATATATATTTATTATATATATATATATATATATATATATATTATACGTATAATTACATATAATATATATTTATGTATTATTTATATGAATATATATTATTTTTATAATTACATATAATATATAAAAATAAATTCTGGTTCGGCCGAAAACCAAATAACCCAAACCGAAAACCGAATAAACCCGAAAAATCGAAAAACCCGCCCGATGCCCTATGTATAACATAAATAATCATAGAGTAAAAACGTAAGTTGGTTGTCTGTATGCGCAATCTCAAGGGCCAAAGTTTCTATTTTTTTCTTAATTAATTTGATTACACAAAAATTTTAAAAAATATAGACATACACTTAATATTTAGTCATGCTCAAGAGTTGTTCAAGAATATTTTCCAATACATTGGCGCCGTCATGTTTGAATTTCCATACCCTTGGTCATATAAAAAAGAAAAATGTTACACTACCTCAACATGTCAAGTTTGTATCAAGAGCAATTTTTTTCATTTTTTATTTATTTTTTAGTTTTGGTTATGTTTTCGTTTGTTAAAAAAGAGATAATTAATGACCCTGTGAGCACAAATGACGGAATTAAAAAAATTAGGAAACTCTAAATGGAAATCCTTATTTTTTAATACAACAAGTCAATCATATAAATTTTTTATTTTATTTTTTGCCTATATTTAGATAGACTATGCCCTAAACTAAAAGTTCAGAAAAAAAAAATCATTACTAATTGTTTTTATCTTTCACTATATTGTCTAAATTATAAGTTGTCCCCTTAATTATCTTTGGCTACACCATCCTCCACAGTAGAGTTGATACAATGGAATATTTTTTCCATACTAATCATACTATTAAACACGTTGAATATTTTTTATTCTTAAAATTGGTTTTGACTTTTATACGACGAAGAACATGATTTTTTATTTATCCATTTTTTAAGAAAGAGTTTTTTTAAATGGTACATTTAATCTTATTTTGAAAATATATAAACGGAAGGAAAAGAAAGACTTTAAAAGTACAGACAAATAAAAATTCCTATAATAGATTTTCGCTATTGAATAAACCAAAAAAAAAAAATCAAGCACAGATGGTATTAATTAATTGCTTAAAATGGGAACATAATCAATTTGCTGAAATTAAAAAATCAATTAAATATCCTTAATTTTTTTTTATGAACATAATTAAAAAATAAGAATTTTATCAGTTTAAGCATGAAGTCATTTATTTATATTACGCAAAATTGCAAATGTAGATAGATATAGCTGACCAACAAATGGAGTCACAAAAATATCGAAATACTATCAAAACTCTATCCCTCTATATCTATCTTCCACTTCTGTTGATTAACTTTGAGAAGAGTTCTTATTTAGAGATGTTAAACTCATCAAACTAGGAGATTCAGGTAAGGCAAATCATACCCAACTTTATCACTTGAATATATTTAGGAATATAGGACCACGGTATTATTATTATTTTTTTAATTTGGATTCTAGTATAATCCAATGCTTATATCCATATATATAGGAGAATATTTGGTTCGAAATACTGTACCCCATTGCCATTAACAATGGAAAATTCTCCTAAATTCTTTTTGCTGCTTCTCCTGCTTATTCCTTCCCTTGCTTCATGCCTCCAAAGACAGGTTTTCTTTTACTCCAAATGCATAAAAACTAAACTTAAAAATGAAAATCAACCATGTGATTCTTTGGTTGTTTTGTCAGGACTAATGATATTCTTTTGTTTGTTTTTCAATTTATAAGGTTTATATTGTGTATTTCGGGGAGCACAGTGGAGAGAAGACAGCACAAGAAATTGCAGAAAACCATCATTCTTATCTCTCATCAGTGAAAGCAAGTGAAGAAGAGGCTAGGTCCTCTCTGCTTTACAGTTACAAGTACAGCATCAATGGCTTTGCTGCAAAGCTCACGCCTGAGGAAGCCGAAAAACTATCTGGTATGCTGGGATTGGCTCAATTGATTCCTTATATATATTTTATATGAACCCTTTTATTTTTCTTCTAAGGAAATGATTAATTTTTGTAGAGAGGGATGAAGTGATATCTGTATTGCCGAGCCGGCAGTACAGTTTGCATACTACAAGATCATGGGAATTTGTGGGGGTGGAAACCCCCGCAGAAATGGAAGGCAAGAAAGACAAGGACGACTTGCTGGTGAAAGCCAAATATGGCGAGGATGTTATTGCTGGAATTCTAGATAGTGGTAATTAAGATATATATGCGACAATTTATAACAGTTAAAAACATATTTTATTATGGTCAAAGATGATTTTTGGTAATATTCAATTTGGGTTTTGATGATGGAAGAAAATTATGGCTTCTTTTCATGTAATAAGAGAATCTTGCTTTTATCAGGGGTGTGGCCAGAATCTGAGAGCTTTAACGATGAAGGGATGGAGCCTATTCCAAAAAGATGGAAAGGAGTATGTGAATCTGGCGATAGTTTCAATTCATCTCATTGCAACAAGTAAGTACATAATTTTCCTTTCACCACGTGTGTGGTATTAACATTTTTGTCGCAAAAAGGAAAAAGGAATTTTGTGATTTTAATGTGGGAAAAATGGAATTCTGTGGTTTTAATGTGGGGAAAAAATGTTCTCAGAACATTTGGAAAATGTCAGCCATGTTTATTTGTCATTGACCAACCTTATCGGTTAGTTTTTTTTTTTTTTTTTTTTTCTTTCTTTTGTTTTCTTTCCTGGGCTTGTGAAACTGCCAATCATTAAAAGAATGAACATTAGCTCTATTCTTTACAGCTTAGATTTCAAAATTTCTCTCCAAAAGTTGGTGAGTATCTTTGGGTTTCTAGTTAGAATTGGAATTAATTTAAAATTAAATATATCTTATACAGATTTTAATTTTATTTTTGTAAAAAAAAATTAACAATTTGAAGATAGTATAAAATTGACATTATAAATGAAGAAAAAATATTATAAAGGGGAACCAGAACCACCTAAAACAAAACGAGTCAACCAACATATTTTGACCTATCTTGAATGTTTAGTCAACATTACACTACACCTAAGCAGAGAGAATCGGATGCCCTCGTGGCCGAAAGTTTTTATGTTTTTATTCATCGTCACAAAATTTTATTTTCCCCCACTTTATTTTCCGAATCCTTTTTAATTGAAAAATTAATAACTTACTACAATTGTCATTTTTTAACACATTATTCGTTAACTGACATGGTGAGAGAGATGGGTGAAATTTTCTGCTTGGTCAACTTTGGCCTTTTTCACAACGATAATTTTACTAGAGAATTCGGCCATTCTTGGCTTTTCCAAGGACAATCAACACAAAAACAACTGTTTAAAAGAAACGTCACGGGGCATTTCGTGTTTGAGACCTGCATGGTGTCCCACAGAAACAACTGTCTTTGCATGCAACACCCAACTGCAGTTTACGTTAATAATTCACAAAAACTTGTCCATTTCGATCAACCCGGAAATTGTCCTGGCCTATATTCATTAATTCTGTCTTGTTGCATTGCCATCGCTTGTGACCATCAACAGAGTACCTATGTGTGGTCTTTTATGCTTTATAAATCATTTGGAATTATTTGGAAGGCAAGGGTGACAGTTTCCAAACGTTGTGATGTCAGTCCCAAATTGTCTTCATTCTTAGTACATCTTCTTCAGATAACCAAGTTAAAGCTTTATCTTCAAAATTTCATTAAAGTTTGCTAATTAATGATCAAGGGGCAACATTATGCACTGTTTACTAGAAGATTTGTTGGATCAATCACTACAACAAATTCATTTGAGCCTGGGTTTTCGAAACCATGGAATAACCAATTCTAGACTACTTTTCTATTGAGCCCTCAAATTTATTTATTTTTAAAATTACTCCTGTGTGAAATAGAATTCAGTAGCAGAAACGAGAAAAATTACTTTGGTGAAGTAGCTTAGTTGTGTATGCATAATTAGCTTGCTGTCAGTCAATATATCAGAAATTATGGATTACCGTTTTTTGTTTCGAATTTTGTAGGAAATTAATTGGTGCCCGATTCTATATTAAAGGCTATGAGACCACTTTTGGCGCTCTGAATAGAAGTTTGGATTCCTACTCCCCCCGTGACCTTGATGGACATGGAACTCACACTGCATCAACAGTGGGAGGCCGTAGGGTTCCAAATGTTTCAGCACTCGGTGGATTCGCCAGTGGCACGGCAACAGGGGGCGCACCCCTTGCACGCATTGCAATCTACAAAGTTTGCTGGGCAATGCCCAGTCATGACAAAGTAGATGGCAATACATGTTTTGCTGAAGATATGCTTGCAGGTATTGATGATGCCATTCATGATGGAGTTGACGTATTGAGTGCTTCTATTGGAACACACGTACCTTTGGAATACCAGAATGATTTTATTGCAATCGGTGCACTTCATGCTACCAAGAAGAATATTGTGGTGGCTTGTAGTGCTGGAAATGCTGGCCCTAACGCTTCTACCTTGTCGAATCCCGCCCCCTGGATAATCACAGTCGGTGCAAGTAGCATGGATCGTACTTTTATTGCCTATGTTCATCTTGGAAATGGAGAAAAAGTTCAGGTAAGAACAAGCCTAACAAAAATTTGTTATTTTCCTATTCATGATCTGAGTCTTTAGTATGCAAAATGAGATTGTGATTGAAGTGTTAAAAAGTGCAAAATGGAATTTGCTTGAGTGGAAATTAAATTTTTTTTTTAATAATTCATTCTTTTTTAATGTGCTGTAAACCAGGGCCAAACAGTCACTGCTTACAAGCTGGAAGACAAGATGTATCCCTTAGTTCGAGCCTCTCAAGTCGCTAATGCTAATGTTAACAAAAACGTGTCCGAGTAAGATCCCTTTTTATACTGATCTATGTTATATTATCCCTAATAGTAACTGAATATAATTTAATGATCACTCATGGTAACTGAAATTTCCAGTCAATGCATGCCCGGATCGCTTAATGCTACGAAGGCCAAAGGAAAGATTGTGATGTGCCTACGAGGACTTGGGACAAGAGTTGGTAAGGGGGCAGAAGTTAAGAGAGCGGGAGGTATTGGTTACATCCTGGGAAATAGTATAGCTAATGGCGAGGAGCTAACAGTGGACGCTCATCTTCTTCCAGCCAATGCAGTTGGTTACAAAAACGCAATGAAAATTCTTGAATACATAGATTCTACTAAGAAGCCGATGGCGTATTTATCATCAGCTAAAACAGTGTCTAAAAATGTCACTGCACCAGTTATGGCTGCCTTTTCCAGTAGAGGTCCAAATGTCATTTCACCTGATATCCTGAAGGTATGTTATGTTCATCTCATTAAGATTCTGAACTCACAATTGGCAATTTGATACATTTGACGCAGTTAAATTATAGAATGTTAAAAACAGAATTAAAATTCGAATTAGGAAACCCTTGCTAAATCACTTGTTCTAGTCATGCTGAGTACCATTGATCGCTCCCTAGTTCCCTGCATGTCAAAAATGGTGTTATGGCACGCAACGCGCTTATAAATATACTTGTTTCTTCTGAATTGTTTCCCCAGGATGCTAGCGGTCAATTTGTGAAATTCTTTTAGGAGGTGCACAAGTTCTTAATGTGTTGAACTTTCGGTATCCGTTAGCTTGTAAACTATTTGACTCATTAAGTTTACAACTCTCTGTAATTGGTGGTTCAATATTCAGAAAACTAGGTCACGGATTTGATTTAACTGATTGAATTGCATGTTTCATTTAACGACAAATATCATGTTTGGCAGCCTGATATTACTGCTCCGGGGCTGAATATATTGGCAGCATGGAGTGAGGGGTCATCCCCTACAAAGCTGTCCTGGGATCATCGAAGGGTAAAGTACAATATATTGTCAGGAACTTCAATGTCTTGCCCACATGTCAGTGGTGCAGCAGTTCTTCTAAAGGCCATACACCCCACTTGGAGCAGTGCAGCAATTCGATCGGCTATCATGACCACAGGTAAATTAGTTTGGCATATTTTTTTAAACCCTTGTACATTCTTGGGCCATACTTATTGTCCCAATCTACTTATATGATATGATGGTGTGAAACTAATCTAAATATGCTCTGGTTTTGTAAAATGTTACTGTTCTAATGCTACTACATTTTGGAATTTACAGCTGCATTAACAAACAACAAAGGTGCTCCAATAACTGATGCAAATGGGACAGAAGCAGATCCTTTCCAGTTTGGAGCAGGTCATTTTAGACCAACAAAGGCAGCAGACCCTGGCCTTGTTTATGATGCTTCCTATGAAGACTATGCTCTTTATGTCTGCAGCTTTAGGAGTCATAAGATCATTCCTGGCTTTGATTGTCCCAAAAATCCACCATCACCGTCCAATCTCAATTACCCTTCAATTGCAATCCCAAAACTCAAAGGCACAGTGGTTATAAACAGAACAGTAACAAATGTTGGCAGCGATAGAAGTGTCTACTTTGCAACAGTGAAACCTCCAGTGGGTATATCCGTAAAAATTTCTCCACCTATTTTGTATTTTAAGCATTACGGAGAGAAAAAGAGTTTCACCCTCACACTCAAAGCAGAGAGCGAATCGGAAGTCGGAAAAATTCCAAAAGAGCAGTACTTCTTTGGGCACTACAGTTGGAATGATGGTAACGGTATCTACAACGTCCGTAGTCCTATAGCTGTAGCACTGGCCTAAGTTCTTTTCTTTCTCTTATATATAAGCAGATTTATTTTCTGTTACTTCTCATCAGAAACAGATACAGCAAAGTAGGAAGATAAAGATGCATTGAACAAACTAGAGTTTACTAGCTTTAAAATGGTTTTAGATTCTGTTGGAAAGTGAGGACGTAGTACTTTTTCTTTCCTTTTTTTTGGGATGATTCGATTACGCTGGCAAAGAAAACAAAGTACTACTATGAAAATTGCATACAATTCATAATCAAACTACAAGCACTTGTTAAGTCCATGTGTAAATTTTTAGCTAGCAAAAGAATTGAAGACATAACATGCGTTCAACTGCAACTCATGACAAAAAATAGCGAGATAATGTTGTTTCAAAATCCAACAAGAATAAAGAGATACCACGATTTTCAGTTCCTGTATAATCATCCACAGCGGTTCCTCAACCCCATGAATATTGATTATACTGCTTCAATAATAAGCAACGACTCCTTCATGGTACAATGCGAGGCAGCGTATAAAATTTCATCACACACAAATTTGTAATCTTAGTGTAGAACGGATTATATTCTAGAGCCATGTTATGGTCCACTCGATAATCACAAAAGCAAAGAAGTATCGAATTGCCAGAAATGTCCAGTCAGATTTAAACAGCACAACACTTGACTTTCCAAATAACAGAGGGACTTCCTTCACAGAAATCAGAACATCATTATCCTTATAGCCAAAGAAAGAATCATAGATACCAATCCTATGCCTAAAAATTTGAAAAAAAAAAAAAAAAAAAGAAACCTCACTAACAATGTTATGAGAGCTCCACGTGAAGAAGCACAACAGAAAGATCTCATCACTCAACTGCAATGCTGATATATTGGTAAAGGATGTTCATAATAATTCACACAAGATAAGAGAAGGAAAAGGACAATATAATACAACCAAGCAAAGAGTAAACCCAATAAAAAAAGAAAGAGAAAATAGTTCTGGATAAGAAGTTCATCAATAAAGAAAAAGTTTTGTTCGAGGGATCATAAAAAATGCTGCTTTGATACCCAGGAAAGGGCAAGTTGTAAAGACCACTTGGTTGATATCTACAGCTGGAGGCAATCCCTAAAACAACCACCACCAGCACCTCCCATTCCACTCCCAAAACCATCCAATTCCGACCATTTCCACCCAATCCACCATATCCAGTTGAACCAGGGCCGCCATAGTACGACCCACCATGACCACCTCCTACTGTAGACACTGCCGCTTGGCTCGCAATCCAAGACAACCATGGAACACCTGCACCACCAACTGTGCTACAGAATCCAGAATTCCCAATCATTCCCACCCAATGAAGGACCCCGAATACCCACTAGATCCTGAAACACCACCAATTACACCATGCCCACCATATTGCCCGGTAGTGCCACCTTGCAGTCCTCCCCCAACACCATCATTTTGCCCTTCGTTACTCCTCCAGAACCACCCACCTCCCAGCTTCCCCTATCCCCAAATTGCCAGCTTACCATTCAACTGATGCGCGTCGATTATGTGCATAATAATGACATTTCCATATTATTATCCGTGAGATTTGAGAAAATAGTAGGTTGACCAAAGACATTTACAAAAATAGCAGGTTGACCAAATCATTTGCAACAATAGCAGGAGGACCGCACAGAGAGACGGGAAAATACCTTTCAACCCCTGATGATTTAGAAGTTCATCGTTTAACTTCATGTCATCGTTCTTCTGCATTCTTTCATTCTTCATGGATTGAACATCCCATTTCCACGGTGCGTACATGAAGTTTGATTTCATGACCGACGAACAAACAACTTGTTTGATTTCGCCGTCGGATAATAATGAAAAATGTAAAATACATCCCGACCGAGGAACAAACAAAATCCCGACGTCTCAAACTGGCAATTGGATATTTGAAGATGGCCGAAGATTTATTAAGGTTCTACGACAAATAAGGAACGAAGTCGGCATCTGTTGGACGAATAAACGATAATTAGTCGATGTTTCGTCGATAGGTTAACCGACTTTTAGACGACATAATGTCGAGGTTTTAGTCGATGGTTTAGTCGAGTTTTTGTCGACTTTTTATTCGAGATTTAGTCGACATTTTAAACGTCGATGAACATATTACATCTTATTGTGAATACAAAATATTACAAAATATTATTACTATCAAGCCTCTTAAGTTACTTTTTCTATTTGGGTTTATCTCGTTATTTAAGCTATCAGAATTCGCATTGAATGGTATGTAATACTACTTTCTCATAACAAATTTTAATAGTTATATGAATATGTTAATACGTATTATGAGAAATGATATGGATAAATGTTGCTCACTTTGTCTTAAAATAAGGGTTAAGTTTTAAGATTTTTTCTTGTCCAAAAAAAGAATTTACTTTCAAACTAAAATTTTAAAATATCCTTATTAATAATAATTGTGTATACTCATAATTAAAAAATAAGAATAAAAATATAAAATTACACACTTAGTTAATGCATTAAGTGTGTTATACCTACTCATTTGCACAAGTAATAATATTCAACATGAACAATTTTTTTAACAAATTCTTTCAATAATCAATGTGGCATTTGCCTAACTTTTGTCATATCTTAGAGATTCAAATTTTGAATTTCACTAATTAAAAAAATTAGTAATTACTCTCTAATCAAGTGCAAATAGTATACTTCTCACTCTCTAATCATTGACAGGAAAAAGAAAATCTAACAACCAATTGCAAATGAGTTTGTTCAACTTATCTAGATTCTCTTAAGTTCTTTTACTGTTAGTTACTCTTTGTACTCTTAACATTCAAACTTGAATTCATAAAATCTCTTGAACTTTACCCCTTGCCCATAATTTTATATCATCTTTAATTGGGACTAAATAATTTGGTATATGGTCACAAAAATGTCAAATTATGGCATAATATTTTGGAGCTTCCCTTCATATAGAGCTTCATGCATTTGTTAAACAGTTTATAATTTTTTAAAACAAGTACAAATTAAGAGGCTTTAGCACAGTATCTCGTTATTTCCATGTGTTTTGTTTTTCATTTTTTAACATTTCTATCACATATTTCTCGATGGTTTACAGAATATCATGCGCGAAACGAGCAGATTTTAACACTTAAATATGTCGACAGAAAGTACTGAAATGTCGAATGAGCATGTGTTTTATTGATGAAACATAATACGGATAATGAACTGTAACTATTCATTACATCAAACAAGATAGTGTCAACAATTTTTGTCCCTACAAACTAATTGATTTGTGCACGTTTGCCGGTTGTATCCGCGCTATCCACAACGACCACAGTTTTTTTCAATTTTTTTCTCGCCGGTTGAAGGAATTCTCTTCTTTTTGGGCAGACCACTCTTAGCCCTTGGTTCTGGGGGGTGATAGTTGAATGGATAAAATTTCTTCTGGCACAATCCAAGCCTTAGGATCACCAACGGGCATAATAGGCTCCGCATAAGCGCCTATAATTGCAGCAGTGTGATAAACTGGCGAGCATAAGGTGTAATGGTCAATTTGACGACGTCGAGCTGCAGCTAGTGCATGCACACATGGGAGTTGATCCATATCAAACACTCGACACGTGCATGTATTTTCAAGCAAATCCACTGTAGCTGTACGGTTTGCAATATCCCGTACACACCATCTATTCATATTGACCGGATCAACAACATAGGATTGTGCTTCTCTCATCCTCGATCCTATTAACTCTTCACAGTATGGGGTGGTCATTTTGTTGATTTCGTAGGCAGCTATACGCCTATCGTGAAACCATCTTTGGAGTGTGTTACAGATGTAGTCTACCAAGGAATGAATAGGTAATTCGCGGGCATCTTTCAATAGTGCATTCAGACATTCTGCAATGTTGGATGTCATTATTGTATAGCGTCTCCCACCAGAATGTGCCCTTGACCAACGTTCAAGCCCCACCTCTCTTAAATACTTGCCAACCCGTGGATTTTGTAGTGAAATAATTCCAAACATCTCATTGAATTCAGCAATAGTGTAAGCCTTTGCAGCCTTAAAGTATAATGGGATCAAGGCTTCTTGTTTGAATTTGGATTTGAGGTTGTTGCTTAGATGATAAATACACACTCCATGGAAGGAATTAGGGAAAACGATGGCAATACCTTTGGCGATGCTCTTATGTCGGTCAGAAACAAATACCAACCCATCCATATCGGAGCCAATTGCAATCTTTAACCTCTCAAGAAACCACTCCCACGATGCGTCATTCTCTGAATCAACTATTCCCCAACCCACAGGATATACTTGGTTGTTACCATCTATGCTAGTTGCAACAAGTAATGAATCGGGATATTTTCCCTTCAAGAAGCAAGCATCAACGGCAATAACTGGCCGCATGTGCCGTTGGAATCCACGAATCGATGCACCAAATGCGAAAAATAAATACTTGAAGCTCTCATCTTCTTCTCAACATACTTCAACAACAGTTCCCGGGTTCAACTCATTCATCACATGCAAATAAGATGGAAGTATCCGATACGAATCCTCAAAACTTCCTCGAACTTCCTCCAAAGCAGCTTCCCTTGCGTGCCACGCCTTATTGTACGTTATGTTAACACCCAACTCCGACCGAATATCTGAAATAATTCCCTTCGGCCTATACGGCCGACATACATCTGTGTACTTACATTTGATCTACGAGCCAAGTACAACTCGGCTGGCGTGCTTATGATCACTTTGGACCAATGATGATTTGCATGTGTGGTTGTTAGCATATTTTATGATCTTCCAGGCTGAAGAATTCCCAACGGCAGCTGCATTCAACATCCAATTGCAATTTTTGTCCAAGAGTGTATGTCCTGTTTCCAGGGTGAGTTGTTTGCTTCAAGGCATTAATCATGCTCTTTCTAGCACTATCGATTGTCGCCCTGTAGGACAGTTCACCCCACGGGATTTCATCAAAGCTCTTCCAATCACAGGCCAAATGAAGGAGCTTGTCTTCAATTCTAGTTCTCTTTGCCATGCCGTTGAATGATATGTACAGAAGTAATAGTGTCAGGCTCACGACATCAATGTCTGAATAACTTGAGTTTATCCTCTCGTAGGCCTTCATCACTTCATCGTATGTAGCTTCCTCCGTCACACCAAGGTGTTTAATGAACTTCGATATTGACGGAGGACCATTAGGTGCGCAGTACTTGGCATATGCACTATCAAAATCGCCCATCTTCAGGCCCGTGATTATGGCAAACTCCCTCTTGCCAAATTTCACCTTCTGCCCCTCAACGTTGAAGTAAATGCTATTTTCCCGCTTGGATTTCTCGTCCGGTTTGAGTTGCCCCAACAACAGGGAATGTTTGCACCAAAACGTATGCTCGTGGTCAAGAGCAATTTCAGCAAGACAACTCTCCCTTCGAAGTATTTCCTTTTGCGTTTCTGTCAATTTCGACCGGATCATCTTCATATTGGCTTCATAATAGCAATATTGCGAAACCTGAGCGTTGAAAAACTCTCCCTGAACGACCATTTGCGCCTTCAAATGTCCCTACACATTACAATGTCAAATATGTTAAATTATTGCACACGACTACTCTCACCTTTTACAATGAAACATGGAATATATGCATTCACTGTAATTTGGCAAACTATAAATTTTACAAGTTTTGGGAAACAGAATACGGATTATATACTTGTTTGATATGGAAAATTGGGACATATTAACTTTATGATTTCTGTCAACACCTCGGGAAGATTAATTGTAAGAAGTTGTTATTTATAATCAATTTATTCGAAGGCCATTCATAAACTAAATACAATTATACACTTAGATTTGTTGCATCACCGTTCTAGTGTTGGTTTGTTTATGTGATATAAATAATATAAGATCAAACAATGGTGTGAATTAACCAAATGAAAGTTTAGGAAAAATATCGCACATTACAAAGCAAAGAGAGATAGATTAAATCGACACTTGCTCGAGGATTTTTGTCCACTCTTTGATCGATGCTTTTTCTCCACCCTTTGCTCGACACTTGATCGATACTTGATCGAGACATTTTCAATCGGCATACAGTCGACTCATTTGTTCGAGACTTAGTCAAGGGATTTTGGGCATTCAGTCGACACTTGTTCTAATCATTAACATGGTTCTCGAGTGTTTTGTGGATAGTTTTTGTGTGTTTCAGGTTATAAAAAAACAGTATTTCAACGGTATGAAAGGGTTTAAACATGTGCAAAACCCTAACAACTATAACAGCTTCTAAACGAAATGCGCGGCAAATACACAAAAATGAGTAACCAAGAACTATGATTTCTAAACGTAACAAACATGAAGCAACATGTGAACTAACCTTCTTCTTGTCCTTAGTCGGCTTCTCTGATGTCTACTCCATTGCGCCAACTGCCGGACGTCCACCTCGCGTACGTGCCATTTGAATTGCAATGCTTGAATATGGTGTAAATGGTGGATGTAAATGGGTTATCAAGATCAGAGAATGACAATCGGTTGAAAAATGTTACTTCCGTGTTCTTCGGCGTCGTAAGTGATGGTGGGAGAACGATCAGTCGAGAGAATACGAGTGGGCACGGTTTTCAAATAATAATTTCGTAAATTTTTATATCGCCGAAACATCTACTAAAACATCGATTATTAAACATCGACTTAATGTCGATCAAACCTCGAATAAACGCCGACTAAAGACTCGATTAAAGTCTCGATTAAAGTCTCGAATAAAAGACTAAAATGTCGATTAAACAATCGACGAAACATCGATTAAATTCTCGAATAAATTCGTTTATTCGTCCAACACATGCCAGCGTCCATCCTTAATTGTCTGCAGAACCTTAATATCTAACTCTTCGGCCAGCTTCAAACATCCAATTTCCAATTTCATACAAGTGGATTTTGTTTCGTCGTCGGTCGGGATGTGTTTACATTTGTCGGGATGTAGTTTACATTTTTAATTATTAGCTACGAAATAACCTGTACATAGATTTGATTTCATGTACGCACCGTGAAAATGAGATGTTCAATCCATGAAGAATGAAAGAATGCAGAAGAAAGGTGAAATGAAGTTACACGATGAAGTTCATAAGTATCAAGGGTTTTTCGGCATTTTCCCGTCGCTTTTACGGTCCTCCTGCTATTGTTGTAAATGATTTGGTCAACCTGCTATATTTGCAAATGTCTTTGGTGGAGTTGCTATTTTCTCAATTCCTCCTAGCATAAAATGAAGTTGTTAAAAATTAAATGCATATTTCCCATTCAGAATACCAAATTAATGTCCTGGCCTATAAATTAATAAGACCTCTCCATGATCGCTGCACATCATTTGACTGTGTACTGATGGTACTAACTTTAAGTTGGTCATTGACATTAACTTAATCGTAGCGGAATTAAAGTCTTAAGCCGCAATATCAGCGGCAAATTCATGAATGCTCTTCTTATTTTGAAAATTATCTCAACATATTTTAAGTTCTTGATGAGAATCAAATATTCATAAACTTAGATATATGTTTTTCACGCTTTTGCATAGATTTCATTGAGATATGCCATGTTTATTAGAGAAATCACATTATATTTGTGATTCTAATCTTTTATTTGTTTTGTAGGAAAAAGGGGTTGAAAAAAACAATTATCTTCGGGAATTCATAACTTTTGATGCAAATGTCCAAATGAGATGATTCAAGATGCTATGGAAATATGAGAAAGATAGAAAAAACTTTCATGAAGAAAGTTTTTCCAAATTCCAGAAGCAAATAGACCAAAATTGGACAAAATCAGAACAAGGCGCAAACCAAAGAAGTCCAAACCCGAAGGTTTGGACCGCCGTGGCGGTCACAACAACAACAGCGGCGGTTAACGTGGGTACAGTAGACCGCAGCGGCGGTCTGCAACGACCGCCGCGGCGGTCTCCTGTGCGTCCAAAAGCTGAAATTTGCATTTTATGTCCCTAATGTTTTGGAAGCTTCACAATTGTTCCCCAACGTCCCTACTTGTATAAATACCCCATTTTCTGCAGAAACGAGGCATGTAATAGTTGGTGAGGGTTAGTTTTTGATTATTTGCACATTTTCCCCAATCTTGAGGGAATTTTCCAAGAGGCTAGGGTTTGGCATTTTGTGGCTCTTCAACACTTCAATCTTTGGATTTGCTTTGGCTTGCTGAGTGTGGAATTTGTTGGATTCACCGATCTTTTAATTAAGGGAAGTATTTCTTACAAATTTCTTATGCTTTCAATGGTTAATTCTCTTTGTGATTGTTGGTTGTTTGAAGCCATGAGAGGCTAAATTAGCTTGGGTGATTCTTGGTGTTTGATGTATGGATTAGGTTTATTTTGATTCCTTGTGGGTTGTAGAGTGAAGGGCTTGCATTAATTGAAGTTTTTCGACTTGTATTTAATGAATTGACATGCATTGAATGATGGCCACATTTAGTGTGTGTTCTTGGTGTTCGTGTGTGTTTTAGAATATACATGAATTTAGACCAAAAAGTGGAAAAAACTACCTAGCGTTCTTTAGCTTTAGGTGTTTGAGACAAGAAACAACCACCATATGAGCTTAATTGTGCACTAAAATTGTGTGGAAGCCATAGGTTTTAGTGTGCACAAGGTAGAAGTGAGACCGAAAGGAGACCTTCTAGTCTTTAATTCCATTGAGACCGAAAGGAGATGTGGAGTGAAAATTATGTGGCTTTCTTGGACTAAATACTTAAACTAGGGAATGTGAAGTAGTTGGCTAAAACATCTAGGGCTAGAATTGTGCATTAGAGTTGTGTGGAAGCCATAGGCACTAATGTGCTCTAGGTGGGGATGAGACCGAAAGGAGATTCCTCATTCTATAATTTCAATGAGACCGAAAGGAGATTTGGAGTGAACGGATGTAGCCACTTAGTTAAGATGCCCTACACTCGGTTGCCCTTAGGAGTCAAAGTAACCGAACCCTTGCATTGAACCCAAGGATCACCCTCCTTCCTCATTTGCGTATTTTTCTCTTTGTTTAAGTCGAGTTCTTCAACTTAACATTTAGATTTTAGTACTCTCTTTTATGTGCACACTTTTATTCATGCTTCTTAACTAAACATCACTCTTTACATCAATTTTTAGCAAATAATTAATCGCACTTAAATTTGTGTTTTGTCCCCTTCCCTGTGGAAAATGATCCCTATGCTTTACTACAATTGATTAAGTGAGGTTTAGGTGTAAATTTGTTTGAGCTTAAGCTATATTTAGACGCACTTTTGCACACACCGAATCTGCTCACCAGTTCTATAATATTTTTGAAAGTTAACTATTTGTGTTTATGAAGAAAAAGCTGGAAAAAAAAAGTAGAATGTAGTTAAAATATTCAGGAATTTTCTTCAAATTAGAGTAAAATATTTCTCTGTCAAATATACTGGACTTTGACTGTGGAACATTAGTATGCATGCAATAATGGCTTAAAAATTGGATGAAATTTTTAAAAATGTGAAAAATTCTAGGGTAATGGTTAATTAAACATGGATAGATCAGGGTGCTCATCTCTCCAAAGTACTGGCTAATAAAAAGGGTCTCTTTTTCTTCTTTTTTTTTCTTTCATATACCAAATGCGGATTTTAGACACAAGGTAATTGATGGTGGCCCTATCACTATGGCGCATGCAACCCTTTTCCTCCAACGATGGCATCCATTTTTGGATCTCAAGAGGGATACTCATGAAATATTGCCGGTCTGATTCAATTGAAGGATATTCCAATGGCCTTGTGGCCTGCACCTGGTATTAGCATTGTTGCAAGTCTTATTGGCAAGCCCCTCTATGTTGATAAGAGAACGGAAAACATGACAATGATCTCCTATGTCCAGGTGCGCGTGGAGATTAGGGTGGCTCAAAACTATGCTAGTTCAGTGGAAGTGCTATTAAATGGCCAGTTTTGTACTATTAAAGTTTTCTATGAATGGAAGCCACAATCATGTGGGAAATGTGGTACCTTCAGACACAGGTGTCCCCTGTCCACGGTGGATCCTTCTAGTACTAAAGTCACTCTTATGCCAGAAGTCTCCCTACTCACCACTGCCATGGCCTATCCCGATGCCCCTGAGGGAGGTCCTTCCCCAGCCTTGGAGGTAATACATCAACCCTTACGGGTTGATTGTTAGGCAAATCCTAGCCCTCCACCCCAAGCGAAGGAAAACTAGAAAGAAGTGGGATCGAGAAAAGGCCGATGTGCACCCCCAAAGATTGCCATGAATATTCAAGTTGGCTCCAAGCCTTCGGATACTCGGCCATCGTCAACTAATGCTCCTCGACGAGTTTCAATTGTGTCTTCCGACCCTAATGGTGACATTGAAGGAAATACTAGTGATATTGGAAGTGAATATGAAAGTGTTTCACCTTATGCCCCTCCTAACAAAAAAGGAATTGAGGATGAATCCATTGTAGCAAGCACCCTAGCTGTCAAACATCCGCAGACTGAACAACCCTTTATGGTGGATTCCTCTCCCCATATCAGTTTGGATAGCAATCCAAACATCCCCAAACCGACCAGACCGACTTCGAGTAGAAAGAAGAGGGGCGGCGACAACCGTAGGTAACTATCCTACCCCCTTTGTAAATATGTATATAGGCATATAGAATATTCGGGTTGAGGTAACCCCCTCAAACAAGCAAAAATTTGCAACTTGATCCATGCTAACAATCTTTGTTGTATTGGAATTCTTGAGACTAAGGTGCCTACATATCTATTTGATACTCCAACTATGAATTTGGTTCCTAATTGGAATTGGGTAGAGAATTATACGCACTCCCCTAGAGGAAGGATATAGGTTGGATGGAACACTCACCTTGTGGATTTTGCTGTCACATCTTCATCAGCCTAAGCCATCCACGAGCATCTTTAGTTCTTGGATTGTGCTAAAGCATGCTTCCTATCAGTTATTTATGGTGATCATACCTTTGTTGCACGATGACCACTATGGGTTGATCTCATACAAAATAGCTTGGAAAATGCTTCTTTACCCTGGCTAGTGGTTGGAGATTTCAAAGTAATCAAAAATCCTTCTGATAGGAAGGGCAGCTCTGATACATGACTACCATCTTTCAATGAATTTGGTGAGTGTCTGAATCTGACTAGTTTATAGAATTTCCGTTATGTAGGGCGGAAATTTACATGGCTTAACTCATTAGGGGAAAATAGGAAGCAGAGAAAAATTGATAGAGTGTTGATTAATGCCCAATGGAGCCATGAGTTCTCTTTCTCTAAAGCCTCTTTCCTTCTCCTGGGAATCTCTTAGCACACCCCCATCATCATTTGAACTCTAAATCCCACAAGCAACAAAAAACCGTTTAAATTCTTTAACTTATGGATGTCTCATCCCTCCGTCATGGATATGGTGGCTTCAATATGGGAATTCCCAGTAAGTGGCACCTCTATGTACACTTTCTGTCAGAAACTCAAGAGACTTAAAAACTGACTAAAGCAGCTGAACAAAGATGCCTTCTTGAATATCTCGATATGCACAGCTGAGGCAAGAGATGCTGTCACGGCAATCCAGGATGCTAGGGTATTGGAGCCTTATAATCAAGAGCTTATAGTTCAGGAGAAAGAACGTCTTAGAGCATTGGCAAATCTTCGTCTCTAGGAAGAAGCATTTTATAAACAGAAATCTAGGGTCCAATGGCTCAAAGAATGAGATCTCAACACAAAATATTTTTATCGCTCAATCAACCAGAGGAATCTCTAGAACAGAATTCTCTTTGCTACTGATGAAGCAGTTATTCTGGTCATTAAACCGCCTTGAGTTCAGCAAATGATTGTGGATCACTTTGAAAGTTTGCTAGCATCGACTTCTATGCCCACTCGGCCTTTGGTGGATGACTTTCGAGCTGGTATTGGGAATACTCTAGATGACAACTAGGTTATATTCCTATCTAGACCTGTCTCGAAAGTACAAGTTGAAAGTATTTTGTTCTCCCTGCCCTTTGGCAAGGCTCCGAACCTGGATGGATTTAATGTAGAATTCTTTAAGCACACTTGGGAGATCGTTGGTCCCTCAATGCTTCTGGCTATCAAAGACTTCTTTGAGCTGGGTAAGATATTACTGGAGCTCAACACTATCATCTTATGTCTGGTGCCTAAAATCCCCAATGCATCCTCAATGAGTGATTATAGGCCAATTGCCTACTGTAACACTATCTGTAAGTGTATTATTAAGATTATGACACAACAAATTAGCGACTGTCCTACCCTCGATCATCAGCGCTTCCCAAACTGCTTTTGTTAAAAGACGGCTATCAGTGATAACATTCTACTAGCCCAAGAACTATTCACTGATTTTCACCATGATCACTACCGTGGTTATCAAAATCTCGATTTTACTTGTACGTTTTTACGATCTTACGAGTCAAAACCAAGTGTCCGAGTCAAAACGTAGGTAAAATCTTAAATGGGGTGAAATCTTACGATTTCACATTTTGGAACTTAGAATCTTACGATTTTACGATCCAATTGCTCCAAAAGAAGATGAATGACTTGATTTTTGTGATGTACAATTTGAAGTTGAAGGATATAAAAGTTTGAAATTTTGAATAAAGTTTTGATGATCTAGCATTTGATGATAAGTGGATAACGGAGAACCTTAATGATGATTATGATCCAATTGAAATTAATCCTTTGCATGTTATTAATAGTGCAGGTGCTCCTAGTGAAGACAATTTGAAAGACAATTTGGCTTTAGATGCTAGTGGCAGTGATGCAACACTTAATGAACCTATAGATCTTTCTAAATGTGATTGATAATATTCTCTAAATGAAATTTGTGTATTTTTATAAGTTTAAACAGGTCTATAATTTATAAATTTAAGATATATTATATAATATATAATTATATATAATTATATATAATATATTTATTAAATTATTTTTCATAATTGGTAGAATCTTACGATTTTACGATCCGATTTTTTGGACCGTCCACCGATTTTACGTAAAAACTCGATTTTAACAACCTTGATCACTACTCTCTCAAGTGTGCAATCAAAGTTGATTTTCGCAAAGCATATGATACAGTGGATTGGGATTTCTTGGAAAAAGTCTTGACAACATTTGGGTTTTCTCTTGTATTCTCAAAGCTAATCATGACTTGTGTTAGAACCCCCAAATTCTCGATATCCATCAATAGGGACTCTATGGCTTCTTCTCGAGTGGTAGGGGTATACGACAGGGAGACCCGATCTCGCCTTACTTGTTCACTCTGGTCATGAAAATATTCACGGGCATTCTGAATAGACAGACAACCCAGTTGGATTCAAACACTTCTGGAGATGTAAAACATCAAAACCCTCCCATCTCTTCTTCGTTAATGATGTGCTACTTTTTGTTGAGGCACAGGCCACGTCCATTGGCCTAATGAAGGATGGACTCGACAAATTTTCGAGGTGGTCAGGATTAACACCAAACTCTAACAAGAGCGAAATATACTTCTCTAGTGGTTCTGTAATAAATTGGGTAACTATTAGAGAGATGTTTGGTTTTCCAAAATGATGCCTCTCATTTCGCTACTTGCTAGTCCCAGTCATTTCTTCAAGATTGGGGAAAGAGCATTGTATGGAATTGGTAAACACTATAATGGCTAGAGCCCAGTCTTGAACCTAGCTATTCCTTTTATTTGTTGGGTGCCTTCAACTCATAAGGTCAGTACTTCATGCCATCCATGTTTATTGGGTTAGTGTCTTTACTTTGCCAAAGTCGATGCTTGCACATATTGAGCAAATTTTTAGGTAATTTCTCTAGAAAGGGCAAGGGCATGATGTTGGAGGAGCAAAAGTGTCGTGAGATAAGCCATGTCTCTCAAAGAAGGAAGGAGGTCTTGGCTTATGCAGACTTAAGAACTGTAATAAAGCGGCCATGGCTAAACACATATGGATTATTTTCACTAATAAATAATCTCTTTAGTGTAAATGGATCCATTCCACATTCCTAAATAATATGAATTTCTGGATTGCCAAAAGACCGACTATTTACTCATAAGCTTAGAAGAAAATTCTTGATCTCCGATATGAATTTTTGCATCTCTTTAGATGGCGAGTGGGTAGTGATAATATGATTTCATTTTGGTTTAATCCCTGGCACCCAAGGGGACCTTTGTATAAATTTTTCATGAACACACAGATCTATAGATCGAGTGTATTCCGTAAGGTCACGGTGGCCAATGTTTTCTCAGCATCGAGACCTTCCTTCTTGGTCCTTCACACCATTCAATCCTGGCCTAAACAAATCCCAGCCGTTCACCACAAACGCTTGGATAGACTCCAATGGCTTGGCCACTCATCAAAAAAATTCTCTATAGACTCAGTTTGGCAATCCATCCGTGTATGAGAACAAGTTGTGAATTGGCAGTCGTTCGTCTGGAGCCATGCTATGGCTGTGAAACACTCATTCCATTTATGGCTTACCACATTGAATCGACTACCAACATAGGTTTTGCTACTGACCTATAACAGTATCTCAGAAGCAACTTGTGCTTTTTTTTGTTCTATTCTGGATAGTGTTGACCATCTATATTTTGAATGCCCTTACACTAGGTCTTTGGCTTCCTTTTGGACTATAAAATGTAATCTTACATAGTTTAATCGATATTGGTACGACAATCTTCAATGGGCCAGTCAACACACTAGAGGTTGTAGCTTCTATCAGTAGATGGCCTGTTTCTCCTATGGTACTCTTTGTTATATTATCTGGAGGGAAAGGAATCACATTTTATTTCTCAACAAACCCCTCTATGTGCTGGCTATTGAGCTACAACTGCAAAAGGTAGTCACAGACAAGGCTCTCACTTTTAAGTATGTTAAAGATACCCCTATGAATAGGGGGATGCAAGCTTGTTGGGATATTGACCCTACTTTTCTTTAGCTTCAGGGATGTACTATAAACTTGTATCCTTGGCTATAGCTGGCTTGTTTTTGTAGTGGCCAACTTTGTTTGGTAAACTTTCGCTTGCGTTCTTGTGAGCCTATGCTCTGCTGTTGATATCGTGACACCCTTTCACTTGTTGTGACATGCATTTGGTGTCATCACAAGTGGAAGCTTTTGAAGTGTCCAGTCCTCTTTTGGATGTAAAGTTTTGCCTTGTTATATAATATAATACTTATCTTTACCAAAAAAAAAAACATGGATAGATCAAATTATCTAACGTTTCCTCTCTACACCTTACGAAGATTTGAAAAAGCAAAGGGCCCTTTGTGAAGAGTTCATTCTACTATGCTATAATGAAATGAACTTTGTTCATTTCAAATGACATAGTACATTTTTTCAGCCATACTTTCATTGTCATGATAGTCTAAATAAAAAATGTTTTGAAAGAAATAGACACTGCAAAAAAAAAAATGCCAATTAGAGAAACTCACAAAACGACATCTATAATAGTTTTCCTATTACAAAACCTTCCAGTCGGTCCACTAGGGTAATCAATTCTGTAAGGCAAATAATTAGCATTTGCCAAAGAATTGATATTATTATTGTAGCCATTCTCAACAAGTGAATCATAAAAAATGGAGATGGTAAGTCAATATGAATTTAGAATAACCCTTGGATACCTGGAAGACCAAGATTCAGGCCTACATCCTCAAATTCAGCTAAAGATCAAGTCAACTGGGATAGTGAGCTAATAGCCCCAGAAGGAAAGCAATGGAATAGTGACGTGATTAAGAGAAATTTCAACACTGTTGATGCCCAAGCTATCTTGAATATACCAATCCAACAAAGAGGAGCTAAAGACAAATTGGTATGGCAATTGGACAACAAAGGAGACTATATAGTCAAAACGGCCTATCAAGATAATTTAAGGGAGCAAAATGAGTATAGCAAAAATCCAGAAAATAGTGCTACTGGTGGTACAAGAAGAGTAATTTTAAGAAAGAGTTGAAAGCTTGGCATAAAAGAGAAATTAAAGCATTTTATTTGGAGGTATTGGCATGGTATTTTGCCTACAAATGATCAGTTGAGAAAGAGAGGCATATAAGATAACCCGATGTGCAATATGTGTGGAGAAAAGGAGGAAGACTTAGAGCATATACTTTGCATTGCCAAAGAGCTAAGCTAGTGTGAAAGATTGCACCTGTAAGTGGGGAATAATCAAGAGAGAGAATAGTGAGCTTCTAGTATTGTTGGAAGAACGTATACAGTGGCGCAAAAGAATGTAGCTGGCAAGATAGAGTACAATTAACAGTATATATTCTATGGATACTTTAGCAGACAAGGAACCTTTGGGTTTTTTAGAAAGAATGAACGGAAGAAAGGATTGTAGTGGATATGGAGGTGGCTAAATGGATGGAATATAGAGCAGCTCAAGACTTGGCGAACCAACAACAAGTATAAGGCTAGAAAGTCTTTACTCTTTTGTTAAGTTGAATAGGGTAAAACAAGGCTGCAGCCTTGAGTGAGGAGCGGGAACTAGGAACATTGAGATGGTTCAGTGATGCCTACTTTTCACTAAAGAGGATCCTAGCAACTTTGAAGTAGTAAGCGGCAGAATAGATGCAGAATGAAGCGAAGGTAAGGCTTCGATAAGCAATGTAGTGAAATAGGTATCCAAACCAGAGATAGAAGGCTACATATTCCATTATGAAATTCCAAGCCACGGATTTAGCCTGGAAAATCAATACTCGTTTGTTAATATGAAGTGACCTCATACTGAGTAGTAGATCAGGAACTTTTTTCATTTTTGTAGTATGATTTTGTGTTGTTAGGTAGATTACATTAGCCAATTAGGAGGTGAGATATAAGGAATGAGATAGAAAGGGAATACTATAGGCTGTCAACCTTAGCCAACATTAGAGATCTAAGGTTCCAATAGCCAGTGGTCTCTAAATGTACATTTTGTCAATTTTGGAAGGAAATACAACTACCGTTTTTAGAGAGAAAAAAAGAAGAAAAAAGAATCACCAAAAATGAATTAGTATGGAACTTGGTGTTCTCTAAAAACCTCATTTTCCAGGATCAACATCACCATTGCCACCACCATAAAACCAAAAAAAAAAGAATTTCTTGAGCTCACAACCCATAGGGCCATTTTTGCTACAAATGTCAAAAAAGAAAATTCCAGAAAAGGTTTCTAAGTCAATGAATTTTGTGAAATGTGGCAACGAAAAGAAATGAATACTAGCAATACTAAATGGTGAAAGAACCATTCAGAATATATAACAAGTAGTGTGGTGACTAGATGACATTTAGAATCAAGAAAAGTGTGATATTTATGGACAAAATTTGAAGCAGTTAAGAGGGATGACAACAATTGAGAAGAACGAGAGCCAATGATGGAGAAATTACTAATATTGAGATCCTTTTCAATGAATACTTCCCATTAAGCTTCATCACATTTTTAATTTCTAACAAATGAGAAAAATAAGCTTCTATAATTTTCAATTTCTCCATAGTATAAAACTCAAATTTTCTTTTTAATGCCAGCAAGTTGTTTCTCTAAACCTTGTCGATGCCTTTATATGTTTTCTATCACATTTTTGCTTTACATTTTTGTAGTTGAAATTTTGCCAAAAACAAACATATCAATGGCTTGACAAATTTATGATAATGCCAAATTGCCTCTTCTTTTGTTATTTTGTTCAGCATCGACTTGAATTTCTTCTTACATGAGTTACAATAGGTTGTATGCCTTTAGATGTATCTCCATCTGCATCATCTAAAACTTATAATTTTGCTACCCAACAAGTTTTGGCACAACATAAGTAATATTTATCGCCGTGTTGACTACTAACATGAACTAAATGCTCTGATATCAAATATAGAAAATAAATATCAATATATCAAAAAAACTTCTTTTATATACGTCAAAACCAAAAGGGCCATATGGCCTCACAAAGTAAGCCATATAACTTAGGATTAACATGCCCTCACAAAATTTGATGCTATCTAGATCTAACTTCCTCACAAATCAAACAAAGTAAACTTTTGTTTATAGAGATTGTTAGTCAACCTTCTTAAGTCGACTAGGAGGCACATTTAAAAAAAAAAAATTGTAAACAAACCAAGGCAAAACATATAGCTCTGGTTTTGCTACCTAAGGCCCACTATTATGCCATGTTTTGTTTATAATAACCCAACAACTTTACAATTAACAACAACGAATTGCTGTTCTTCGTAAACATATTAATGTGACTACAATTAGCTTGATAAAAAACAATTATACCAATTTATAGATGAAGTTTTGGCATCTAGATTCGATTTATTTAATTTGGATAACAATATTTTATTAGGGCTATGATTAGGGTATCCATGAAAGTAGACATGGGCGTTGAATTCTTGGGAATGAATGATCATTTGACTTAGAAATTTTAATGTGAATAGAAAAAGCAATAATTATAAGATGAATGAATTTATCTATTACATATAAGATGGAAAATAATATATTCATACAAATACTAGTTACTTTTGTACTACGTGTACAATTGAGTTGTATATAATTTTCCATCCGTCACATTCACAAACTCTATTTTTCTTCAATTTTAAGTGCCGCAAAATTATACATGGGTTATTCTCTCTGTATCTAATTTTAAAATTAAATTAATTAAAAATGTTTAAAGTTATCTTTACTTTATTGTATTTATCTATAAAATATACCACAAATTGTGCAACAATTCATTTCACTCAAACTTACGTTCACCTCCATAGAATTCTGCCACATAAACGAATATACTAATATTATGTTTACCATTATTATATGTCATTTTAAGTTTTACTTTGTATTGGAGTTAACTTATATATATATATATATATATATATATATATATATATATATATATATATATATATATTTATTTATTTAGCATCTTTTTATCCTATTTTGTTTAAAATCAAATTCACCCGTAGTACTTATCTTAATTTTAAAAAATTCAATTCAAGTATTTCTTTTAAATGGTATATGATTCATCTTAAAAGTCAAATGAAAGCCTTAATTTTTTTCCCCTTTCATTTACTCTTTCTTAAATATTAGAAAATTTTGATCACATTTCATTTTATATTTCCCTTTACTTTTTCTTTTTTCACTTTTCTAAAAAATTTGTTATTCTAGTCTTCCTCTTCTTCCATTTTATCATCACTAGGAGGGCTTCCATCAACCAACTAAAGTGTCCAAGCACTGGTAAATTATACTTTTCATTTACTAAGTTAAACTTTGTTATGGTTATGGTTTACTTTTATTTTATTTTTTCCCTTTCCCTTCAATCAACATAGAATTTAAGTAATAAGGATTCTGATGTGATGTTAAACTATTAGATTTTGTCAATTTTTCATTCACATATTGGTCTTCTTCTTTCTTATTCAAATGCTTCTATCATATTAATTTAATTGAAAAATACTCTATTTTAGGATTTTTCGATTTTATTTTTTGTTAAATATTTGAGCTTTTATTAATTGGTATATTACTTTTTCTAAGGAAAATTTTCACATATGACTTTTTTCTTTTTATGAAAGAAAGCATTGTACTTTTTTCCTTAAAATTTTGGCACTTAATAAATTTCATTGATTGAATTATCCATGAATTAATAAAAGAATATGATCTAATTATTATAATTTTTTTAAAACTAAAAATTAAACAATTTACATATCTTTCTCTTTCAAAAAATAGGTAAAAAAGCCATTTTTATAGTTTATAGGATCGGGATTTTACATAAAATTGATTTAAGGTAATAAGATCGAATCGGTGTGATCGGATCGTAAAATTGTAAGATCTTAGAAAAATTGATAAATATAATTGATAAATTATTTTTAAAGGAATTATTAATCAATACATGAATAGGTATGTAGAAAATCCATGTATAGTTTATAATTAAATGGTCTTATTTCAATTTTTATTTCTCATAACATTTTATATCATTTTCTCAATATTTCAATTGTCATAGCAATTGAATGGTATTTATGTCTAATTTATTTATTTATTGTTAAAAGCTAATAAAAGTATGATTAAATTAATTAAATTATTTATATAATGATAAATCTTAATTTTACTTAGATATGAAAGTTTTTTTTTGAGTAAATTTAACTATATTTTATTTACATAATAAAGTAGGATCATAGTTAAAATCGACATTGTTTTAGTAAATTTAAATCGTAAAATTGTAGAATCAATAAGATCGGATAGAGATTTTGAAAATTAGCTCACTTCTAGACAAAAGGCATAACAAAAAGGGCACTGACAAGATGCAGTTCAAAGGGCCAATAGGTGATAGACGAAAGGGAGGAAAGAAAATGTTAAAAAGAGGCGTTTTGGTGTCAATAGGAAAGGCTTTCACCCTCTTTTCTTCTCTTCTCATACCTATTGTGTGAAACAAAATCAACTCAAGGTATCGTCCCAAAGACTTCCTGGGGACCAGCATAAACAGGAAAACTTAGCCCTTACAGGTAAGCATGTAGGATTCTTTACATAACTCCGTTCGATGAGGTTACCTACCCCCCTCATCTCCTCTATCTGTTCAGGCCTCGTAATCATCCTACACTCCTAACCAATCTAATGCTAACCAAAACCCTAACTTGTAGTGCCAAGCATATATCACTCTCCCTTTTTCCTGAGTATTATACGTAAGAAAACTTCGAAAGAACTCCTAACATCCCATTTCATACCTATCTTTTTAATTTATTTAATATTTTCCCTCAATTTATTATTTTTTAACAATTGCATCTCTCTCTTCTTTTTATTTATGCTTTTCATTCTATTGAATGAATTTTATATATTTGTTTCTTTATTCTTTTGCAAGATAGTAAGACATGATCCAGAATTTTTGAGTTCATTGTCAAAGTAAAATAATTCCTGAATAAATTTTCCCAAATAACATATTTTAAAATTTTATTTCTTTAATAATATTTCTTTTACAACCTAGGCTCCAACCATGCAAGAATTATGATTTTCTCTCTTTTTCCATATGAACGTTTTAGCACAAAACTTTTTTCTTTATTTCTAATATGGTATTAGAGTTAAAACTCTAGGGCTTTTTTTAATCCCTAAGTTGCTTCTACCATTTTTCGTTTTTCAGTGAATACTTCCCTGGTTTATGAATAGTACCATGCCACAACCACTAGTTTTCTTTAAATCTCTCCACTTTTTACGCTTCAACTTGAAAAAAGATAGCACTGTTATCATTTTTTGACTTAAGAAAATGTTTTTTTCTTTAGTCGTCACTTAGTTTCTACTTTGTTGGCCAAGTGAATGTCATTTAATAGTAGGTTTGGCTTTTCTTAGACTTTTTTTTTTCATTGTTTTATGATCCAAACCAAAATGTGAGAGCATCATCATCATCTTGCACTCAAACATACATTTGATTGGTTGATAACGACCAGCCCTCTACCGTAATTGCCTTTATTAACAATACCTTTTATGACAAATTTTGATGTAGAACTTTGCCACTTCTATGGTCAAATTGTCTTCTATCAACCATCAGTAATCTTCTCTCTATCTTTTCTACCATTTACAATTGACTATTTCCTCTATTGGTCAACCATGCTCCTCCATTCACTATTGTTCGTTCACATATTGACACAAGCTTGGCATTTTAGAACTAGTCTTCTGTCTATCTTTATTTTTTTGCTAGCTCTTTGTTCCCTTTGCAGCTTACTTCCTACTCATCTTATTTACTTAATTGGTGGTCTTCCATCTATATATGTATCGATTGGATGGAAGTTTATACTTGCAATTTATTTGGTAATGTGTGTGGATTTTTGTACCCTTCATTGTTGTTCTTATAAAAATGGCTTCTTTATCAATGCCACAAAATGATACAAGTTCAGTCACTCCTACATTAAAATCTTTTTTATTTCTTTTTCCCTCATTCTCAAGGACTCTGATTATGACAACTGAGAAATTAACTGACAAAGATTATGTTTGTTAGGTATTGCACTGAAAGTGTGATTTTGATGTTAGGGTTGGTTGCATTTTTTAACTATTCCCTAAAGCTAGTGATTGGTCTCTCTTTGATTTACGATGCTGGGACCAAATTGATACCCAACTACTTATTTTTCTAGGGCAATTTATTGTTCTTGGTTTTGTGCATTTCTTCCATATTTATGAGTTATGTTGTTTAGTTTGGTCTCTCACCTAGAAGAAGTTTACTAATGTCGTTACACATATTTATGATATTGTTTCACACATGAGTAATAATCAGTTAGATGACTTTGGTACCCCATAGAACTTTGATTGGGCATGTGTTCTACTACCTAATTTTAATCATATTTTTTCGTTATTTACTAATATTAGGGTCTAGCATGCTTTTCAAAGTAAATTGACGGAATTTTTTTTTCAAAATTAAAAAAATATTGTTGTTTTGGTGAGTGTTCAAAATTCCCTAAATGCAAATTTTGAAAAATCGACTTTGAAGTTGATTTTCAAAAATTGACTCCTTATTTTTTAAAAAAAAAAATTATTCAATTGTAACTAATTTATTGAAGGAAAAAAATTGTACATGCCTCACTTTTTAACTAAAATGAAGGACTTTAATTTTTTGTTGTTCAATTATTTTTGTATAAATTGTGTACATCATTTTGTGTACTTTATTTGTTAATAAATTATTGGAAAATTTAATTTTTGAACATTATTTTTGTATATTTGTGTACATTATTATTGTAAATTTTTATTTATTATTATTCTGTACTAATTAATTGAAGGGAAAAAAAGTGTACATGCCTCAATTTTTAACCAAAATAGAGGATTTTAATTTTTAGTTTTTCAATTATTGTTGTACATTATTTTTTTGTACTTTATTTCATAAGAAACTACAGGAAAAATCATTTTTGAACATTATTTTTATATATTATTATTTCGTACATTATTTATCAACATTATTTCTATACATTATATTTGTAAATTTTTGTATATTATTTTGCCATACATTATTTTTTCATGCTATTCTTGAACAACAAATTATTATATTTTTAACTAATTTTTTATACACGTAACCATGTAAAAGTACCAAAATTCAAAATATGTCAACCTCAAATGCACAAACTTTATACCAAAAAAGCTGGAACTAGAAAGAAGTTATAATTTTGAACAAATTACAAAAAAAAAAATCAAGTTCTACAACTAGACTATCTAATATTTCTACGCAATTGTCACCCAGGGGGTTGGGGTATGGGTTTACACAGGTTTAGCGTGGGAAATCTTGTGTCTCCGATGAGTCTAGATCAAATGGAATGGATTCACTATACATGGTCACTCACGAGGACGCCTACGGCATTCATAGACCAAATCATATGTAGGAAATTGAGATGATGTGCTAGCGTCAAAATGGAATGAATGGTCAATTTCAAGTGTCTCCTCCTATAGCTCACCGGACTGTTGAGGAAATGAATCAGTATTAAATATCTGATCAGTATCATCTTTTATATAGTGACCGAATGTAAATGGGTGATCATGTGATTATTGAAATCCACTTTGGCCTTGAAAATTTGAATATGTCATCTGCATCTGATTACTCTTCCCAACAATCGTCAATGCACGAGAAGAAATCTCACATACATCGGTAATGATCACTATCGGATCTATCTCCAAATTATTGAAAGTATTGTGGGTCAACTCATACAATTGCTCTCAACATTCACCCTGCAAATAAAAGAACAATAACAATTAAAGTTTTGAATACACTGTTAAATATTGAAAAATAAAAATATCATATACATACTCAAAACTCGACAATCAATGCAATTAGACAAACACCCTAGGTAGGGTGGTGCGCAGAATTACCTATCAGAATACGAGTAATCTGGCAATACTATACCATATATTCTAAGAAATACTACTTAGGTCAACTTGTAGGAAATATGTGGATAATGTTATCCATATGCCTATTCCACTTATCAATATAATGTGCATGTTGAGATATCCAATTAATACCCTTTCTGTCGCAACAATCGATCCAATGCAACTTCAAATAAGTGTCAATGACGGCAGGCATAGTCTGATGATAGTTGAATTGCCGCATAATCCACTCAAGTAAATGCAATTCAATGAGATCAAAATTTATAAGATGCATGCTTGCACACCAAATATCCTGACCAAGTAAGCAATAATCCAGCAACTGATATAAATTCACCTCTGAATACAGCTGCCAAATAAACTTTAATATAACAAAAGTTAACTATAGTTAGTGTTTCAATGAAATTAGTTTTTCAAACGAATAAAACAAATAAGTATTAATGCTTTATGACTTACATCATCATCTATCATATAATCCAAATGATCTCGATACATACGCAACACATGCGAACTGACAACGGCAAAACTCAAACTCATATTTCACCTACAACAAATTGGGCACGTCAATATAAAATATGAGAACATGAGAGCAAAAGAACAAATGTGATATGCAAAAATTAGAAAAATACACATGCAAGCTCGGGGTCCGTTGGGTATGTTAGGGAAAACCACATGGGTTGGGTTCGCACATGATGATGTGGTCTGATCGTAGGTAACCTCTCTTATGTCCACAACTGCAGAATGCATAGTGGGCCATGTATACCAGCCGTATCTGCCCGTGACGCCCGACACAATGCCTTATATAGAGTGTCTAAAACAGTGTTGTCCTAATTATATCTTGATGCATCATTTATATTTTTCAATTGAAATAGGTACATCAGTTTGATTTTAGTGCATGATTTATCATCCATAATAAAATATAAAATATGCATCATCCGGCATCTAGCATGCTGTAATACCTCCCTATCAATGGCCTTAGGCAGTAGAGGGCGAAACTCTAAATGCATGGAGATATTATTAACTTTAGTCGATCACCATCAAAATCTCCAAAAACCAACAAGTAACCCAACAGCTCTTGACATATAGTCTGCTAGTCCCCTATCATATGACTAGGGTCTGAGTTGATCATCGCATTTCCATCGACTGGTAAACCCCACAATACCACGACATCTTATAATATCACGGTCACTTCATCCACTGGGAGGTGGGAAGTGTGAGTCTCTTATCGACATCTCTCCACCATTGTTGTAATTAATGAATGGTCTATTTGTATAAATCTTGTCATAAGCATACCATAAAATTTAATTCGAAGTACGATGTCGTGCACCCTAATGTTGAGTAGGGTAATTTTTCAAAATTCAGCATTTGACCTATGCATTCTCAAAGGGAGGGTATTAGGGTCTTCCCAAACGGTCTCTGAGCAATGCGAGAACTATAATGCCAATATATCCTACTAATGCGATTCTAGAGATAAATGAGGCAATTTGTACGCTAACTTGTCTCCCTCTACTACCTAAATATATTATCGATTATTTTGTACATAATATCAAAATTACAATATTTGTTAGTGAACCAAGCGTATTGATACTATAAACGAACATATAAATTTTAGTAAAAAAAAAGTCATACGCACAAGTAATATAACAAAAGTTCATTAGACATTCATTAATGTTACATTTAAAACTTCAAGAAAATATTACATACAAACCCTAACAATCAACTCCAAAAGCTATTTCAATACATCACGGATGCATGACTGTCCTATCTCTAAGCCTCTCTATGTTTGGACATGCTTTCCTATTATGTCCATTTTAGCCACATTTCTTGCACTTCTACCTTTGTGCCTAATTCATTTCATTCCTTGTATGGTAGACCTTGGACAACCAAGTCGATCATTAACATGGTTTTGATTGGCCACTAGATTGAAAATGTGCAGATGGCAGTAATTCTCATATGACATGGGGTAAAAGTTTGCAGAGTATGTTTCAACTATCTTCTATGCAGTGTATACTCTTTTAACAAGTGCCAAAGCCACCATTCACATTTGGCCACAAACCTTTATCGCATGCAAGTAAATAATTTTGTAAATTTCAAACTTCCTGCACGTGCAAGTGCGATTGTTAAGATGTACTGTGTGCACATTTTCTTTTTTGTCACATTGTACTCCGATGGTGACTTGATATAATTCTTTCTCACACACAAATGCCATGACTTGGTCTAGAAAATTATTCTAACCTCTAACTCCAAAGTTCGATCATCAACCTAAACTTGTCATCGATAATCATTAAACTTGTCTATCATTGAAAGTTTTTCATCAACAATGCTGAGTAAAATGGAATGTTGGTCACTACATTATCCATAGTAATATCGATAGTTGAGTTCGAAATCCCTCCTTCATGTTAACCACCACCCAAATCATGCTATTCATCACTATCATCAGATGATCCACCAGCATTATCTACCCAATCATTTATCGGATCTCCACGATAGCATATATCATGACTTGTGCTTACAAGTGGTAAGCTATTTATTGCTTGCCCACTTCGCTTGGAAGTATGAAGTTCCTCGTTAAAATTGGCACCATTTGGTCTCTCATTAAAATTGGCACTAATTGGACCCCGTGGCCAAAAGGAGGTTCTGCCATTCTGGTACAATCCTTACTTATGGCAAACACACATCATTCGATATGAATACACTATAGGAAAACCATTTATTATTAAGAATCCTTTCTCCACCTCTACTATGTAGCAATTGTGTGATTGACCCAATACTTGTTTAAGGAACAAATGATATATTGTTCTCAGAAGCAAAATGATTAGGAACGGATTCCTGGGTTATGTATAGTTCAACAACATTAAGAGTAGGAAATATTGCTAGAATGCACAATATCTCTCTCAACGTATCATTATTCTCCACTGGAACAAGTATGTACATGATTGCATGAGAGACGATGCTAACAGGATAGCAGCACATCAACTTTATCCTAAATTACCTTGCAACAATTCTAGTTACTTGATGCAAAATTCTCAAAAGTTCCATCAAGCTAATTTTATTATCCAAGACAATAAACTATTTTAGACTAATACTATATTGGGACCGATTCGTGCCACTAATTATTTCCCTGTCCTATTATAACACAAGTCTCACACGATCCTTTCTCATTTCTATATTGTACATGATATCAATAATATCAAAATTATCATTATTTTGGCAACCAAGTATTAAAGTAATAATTTAGAAACATAATATTTTTTAATTTTCATTAGTATACAATATTATTAAAAACAAGCGCACACATAGCTTTCAACCACTAATACAGTAAAATCACGTTCTACTCTTTTGGATGCATGCTATCACAAACAGCACAAATACTTTTTCCGCTTGTTTTGTTAACCACTTGATTTCAATTAAATATATAAAATTATATTTCGTCAAATCCGACCATAATTTTTTTAGCATCATGGTCAACACCATTATTCACAGTACATTATTCCAATAATCATAAAATATTTGTAAAAAATTATTATTCATTGCAAATCATTCCAATAATCATACTCTATTCACAATAAAATCATTATTCGCAGTAAATCATTCTAACAATTATATAATATTCACAATGTATTACAAGATGAAAATATTATCAATGGATAATTTATAATTCAAAAATAATTTACCTTTGCCTCCTTTTGTTTTTCTCTCCTCAAAATGTATGTTATTTTTTCCTTTTGGTTGAAAAATGAAAGTTTTATCAATCTAACAATTATATAATATCACAATGTATTAACAAATAAAAATAGTAATACATCAAATACAAAATTAATTTACCCTCATTGGCAAAAAAAAGAAAAAAAAAAGGATTTTTATTTTTTACTAGCTTGCAATGAAAAAGAAATTTGGGTCTGCCAATTTTTTTTTCTTTTCTGCCTATCAGGGGAAGGGGGGTTGGGGGTGAGGGAGGGCAAGGAGGGAGAGGGATTGCAATGAAAAACAAAATTGGGCAAGTAAAAATTTGGTTGTTGGGGTGGGGGGGAGGGGGGGGGGGAGGTTGTTACAGTAGAAGGAGGGGATAATGTGCAGGGCCGAGGGTGGGAAAAATAGAAGGGGGAGAAGGGTGGGTGAGGGTTAGGGTTTTTTTAAATTTATTTATGTTACCCTAAAGTCGATAGTTTGGATGTCAACTTTAGGGTAATTTCTATTTTTTTTTAAAAAAAAAAGCCTAAATTTGACATTCGGAATGTCAACTTCAAGGGAATTTTTTTTTTTTTAAATGCCTCAAGTCAACATTCCGAATTTTGAGTTCAAAGTCGATATCCAAGATGTCAATTTCTATATTTTTGGAACACTTTTTGAAACTGTAATATTTATTTAATTCGTATTAAAATAATAAATATTTATGGGAAAAATTATGTTTTTCATGTTCTGCATCCTATGAGTGAATTCAAGCACAAATATTTTGAGGGTCTAGTCTTCCTTCATTACTTGAGATATTTGGCTAAGTTGTGCATGTTCTAATATGCAGCTTTTACTCCTAGAACTCATTATGTTGCCCTTATCTCCCACTAGCTAGCCTATCACCATCCCTACTCCACATCTGGTATCTATTCCTTGCTCTCCTAAGGCTACCCTCATTTCTCATGGTTCTAGTCGTAATGACACTAGCGGTCAAGGTCATGGTAATAGTAGTCACAGTTCACACCATTCATTTTGTCATAAGTTAGGACATCTTTGTAAGACTTTCTTTACGCTTCAGGGATGTCCATCTTGTGCTACTAATATAACTAACCATTTTTTGCTTGATGGCTCCTCTCATTTGCCTATCTCACCACTTTCCCAAAACACAATTGTTACTGATCTCTGGAGATAAGTACTCTAAGTTTCTTTAGTTCCAAGCAATACAACATATCTCTCAATCAGTTAATATCCCTATTGCCTTTTTTTGCCCAACCAGGCAGTTTTGTAGCTCTCGATCTAACATTCATTCTTCTAGATCATAGTCAGTGGATCATTGGTTCTTTCCCTATCAATTGTACAGGTAGTAACCTCCTAATTTTCCTCTTTGCCTCCTTCTAATAACACACCATGTGTAACTCTTGCTAATAGTTTATCAGCATTAATAAGTGGCATTGGTTCTATATCTTTTATTAATTCACTTTCTTGATCTTCTATTTTATTTCTCCTTACTTTTCTTTTTAATTTACTTTTTGTTAGGAAACTAACCAAATTTTTACAATGTTCTATACCCTTCGATCCGATATCCAGGATTTTACTGGATTCGAAGATAGGGAAGGTGATTGGTAGAATGGATTTTATTATTTTGGCAAATCTTCTGCTATAGCCTGCATCATCATATCGCCACTACTAAATAGATCCATTATTGTCTTCGTCATCTCTTTTTATTTAATTTAACAATTATGATTCCTAGTCCTATTTGTGTGTCAAAATTATGTATGAGTCAGGTCAATTTAGTAAGCATAATATTCCATTGTTGAGTCAATGAATTGACTTTTGCCACCTTTACTTCGATTCACTTAGATGTTTGGGGCCCTAGTTAGATCGTATCTAATAATGATTATTGTAATCTTGAATCTTTGTATCTTTTATTGATGATTATTCTCATATAACTTGACTATTATTCAAAATTATTTTCTATCTTTATTACTTTTGTGTTGAAATTTGTGTACCTAATTTGGTGTTTTTATTCTTGTGTTACACAATGATAAGTAAAGAGGGGAGGGGGGGTTGTTTCGTATAACTTGACTATTATTCAAAATTATTTTCTATCTTTATTACTTTTGTGTTGAAATTTTAGTACCCAATTTGGTGAACTTATTCTTGTGTTACACAATGATAATGAAAAAGAGGTTTCTTTTTCTTTTTCTTTCTTAATTTATTGTATTTTAGGGTTTAATTCATCAATCCTCTTACCTTATACTCCTCAACAAAATGGAGTAATAAAACGAAAGAATTGGCATTTAATTAAGATAGCTAGAACCTTATTGATCTATGTATATGTTCCTTTATGTTTTTCGGGTAATATTGTCCTTATTATTTGTTCCTTGATTAATCGTATTCCCTTGTCTGTATTACACTCTTAAATTCCTTATTCTATTTCATAGCCTTCTGAAGCCCTGTATCCTTTACCTCCTCGCATTTTTGGATGTGTATGTTTTTATTGAAGATTGATTACCACTATCCCATATTTGTGCATATCCCATATTTGTGCATATCCCATAGTTGATGTATATTCTTTGTGATTTATAATTATCAGATTACCTTCTTTAGCGTAGGTTTTGTAGCTTATAAATATACTCTATACACTGTACAAAATATGATCAATAGATAGCATTCATTTACAAACTCTCAGGTTTTATTACATGGTATCAGAGCGGACGATCTGACACAACTTCTGCTCCAAACCCTTAAACCTTCATTAACGAGTTTGTTTGCTGTTTTTTTTCTTTTCCTTTCTGTATTTCATTTGGCCAAATTCCCTTTTAACCCCAAAACATCCGCTGCCAATTCACTAAACTGCCCCTGCTACTTCTGCAATCTGCCGACAGTGGTTGCCTCCAATTCTTCACCGACAACAGCCGATAATATGGCTTTCTCGCAACCTGAAGATTGCAATTGCTAATTCAGCAATCCAAGACCAAATTCGGTTTCTAGTGGATCCGGGTCATGGGCAAATATTGGGCCGCAAGCTTCATTTTCCTCTCTTGGGCCACAATCATCAACTAGCACTCTTGGGCCAGGGGAGGCCCATTCGGCCTCTAATATTAATGGACTCAATGGTCAGCGGCCTTTTTGTACCTATTGCAAGAAACCAGGCCATGTTCATGAGGCCTGCTTTCTCCTCGTGGGCTACCCACCTAATTGGAAGCCCAAGCAGCGCAATGGATCCAAGATAAAAAATTCCAGTCTTGGACCTCTAGCCCATCATGCTGCAACTAATAGCCCATCACCTCCACCTGGATTTGGGCCGCCTTCTATTCCTTTTGGATACAACCCACAATTTATGGACTCATTTAATACTAATCCATATCTCTCTTCCAGTGTAGGTATTTTGGGTTCAGCAAATCCTAGCCCTGGCAATGTCTATGGTGAATCTTCCGGACTTCATCTCACGGCAGATCAACAACACAAACTTGTCACTCTTCTGAACCAAATGGGGACTTCTGATTCCACTGCTAATTTTTCAGGTATTACTTCACCTTGTAATACTCTTTCATCCGTTTGGATTATTGATTCAGGGGCAAGTGATCACATCACTTGTAATTTATCTCTATTGGATTCTTTTTTCCCTTGCACCACACATGTTTCCATTACATTACCTGATCAAATCACTAGCCCTGTAACACATATTGGACAGTATAAACCCTATCCTCACTTACACCTAACACATGTTCTATATGCCCCAAAGTTTAAACATAATTTATTATCCATCCGCAAACTCACTAGGGATAATAATTGTGTGGCAATTTTTTTCGACAATTTTTGTGTCTTTCAGGACCGTACGACTGGGCTAGTCGGGGATTATACTTTTTGTGTTCTTCCATTCCTACCACATTTTCCTTAGTTTTTCAGAATTATTTACTTTCCATAAAGAATGCAGCATGCATTCCACAAAACACTTTTTGTAATTTCATCTTTTGCAATAATATAAGTTATGACATTTGGCATCGTCGTCTTGGTCATTCTTCTTTAAAAAATTATACTGCTCATGGTCAAACTATTTCATGTCCTCCATCTTTTTCTTGTACAATTTGTCCATTGGCCAAACAAACTCGCACTCCTTTTCCAACACGGACTACTGCCACTACTTCCACTTTTGAGTTAGTCCATATGGATGTTTGGGGCCCTCATCGAACTCCCACTCATGATGGTTCCCGCTATTTTCTCACTATCGTCGATGATTTTTCACGTGCCACATGGACATTTCTTTTACACTCAAAATCTCAAGTTTTTTCCAAAATTCAACATTTTTTATCTATGATATTCACTCAATTCGGCTCCCTTGTCCGCCGCATCCGCTCTGACAATGGAACCGAATTTTTTTCCACTGAATGTCGCTCTTCTCGCTAGTCAAGGCATTCTTCATGAGAGCTCTTGCGTTTATACTCCTCAACAAAATGGAGTTGTTGAACGCAAACATCGTCATTTATTGGATGTTGCACGAGCCTTAATGTTTCAGGCTCACATTCCACCTCCCTTTTGGGGTGAATGCATCCTCACTGCAACCTATATCATTAACCGGTTGCCCTCTTCTTCCATTCATGGCCTCAGCCCATTTGAACTCTTATTCCACAAACCACCCCTACTTGACCATTTGCGTGTTTTTGGATGTCGTTGTTATGCCACCACCTTAGGTACACGTGACAAATTTAGTCCACGTGCTACTCCATGTATCTTTATGGGTTACCCTCCTACTCAGAAGGGTTATCGACTTTATGACCCCGCATCGGGGAAATTTTTTGTTAGTCGAGATGTAATTTTTCAAGAAAACATTTTTCCATTTTCCACTTCTGCTTCAATATCATCCCCTGCAGATCCGTCCGATTCGACCTCTCCAGCCGTATGGTTCGATGAGACGCCACCTTTGTCTACTCACCCTGTGGTCGACCCGAATTTTCCAGCAGATTCTCCCACTCCTGCGTCATCGTCTGCCCCTGTTTCATCTTCAAACGATGATGCTATATCCTCACCGACCTTAGCCACACAAGATCCTAACTTAGCTGTCTCCCTGCGTCGGTCGAGTCGTCCTTCTCGTCCTCCTATCTGGAGTACTGATTACATTTGCCCTACCTTGCCATCTGCATCTTCCACCTCCCATTATCCCATTTCCAATTTCCTTTCCTTGGCCAAATGTAACCTCTCATATCAACATTTTATTGCTTCCATCTCCGCCATTCAAGAACCAACCACTTTTCAAGACGCTGTTACTAATCCTAATTGGGTTACTGCCATGGAAACTGAACTTGATGCTCTTCAAGCAAATCATACTTGGGATGTGGTTCCATTGCCCCCAAATCGTCGTCCAATCGGTTGTAAGTGGGTTTACAGGGTCAAGTATAATGCTGATGGTTCTCTTGAACGGTATAAAGCCCGTCTTGTGGCTAAAGGTTTTAATCAGCGAGAAGGGCTCGATTACCAAGATACGTTTTCTCCCACTGCTAAGTATGTAACTGTCCGTCTTCTTCTCACACTTGCCGCCATCCATAATTGGCCTCTTTATCAGATGGATGTACAAAATGCTTTTCTCCATGGTGATCTTTCCGAAGAGGTATATATGGATCTACCCCCCGGATTTCGCACTCAGGGGGAGAATTTGGTATGTCGATTGCGAAAATCCTTATATGGATTAAAGCAAGCTTCTCGTCAATGGAACGCCAAATTCACTGGCGCTCTTCTCCGGCATGGTTTTCATCAGTCTCGCCATGACTATTCTTTGTTCACAAAAGTACAGGGTACTTCTTTTGTTGCATTGCTTATCTATGTTGATGATATACTCATTACAGGTAACAGTCAAGCTGGTATCACTGATCTCAAAAAATATCTCAATGCCACATTTTGTATGAAGGATCTTGGTCAATCAAAGTTCTTTCTTGGCCTTGAAATTGCTCGATCTCCAGCTGGTATATCAATAAGTCAACGCAAGTACACACTGGAGCTGATATCCGAGGCTGGATTGGCAGGTTCTAAACCTTCAATCATCCCTATGGAACAAAATAAAAAGTTCACATCCGTTGAATATGACGCTGGCTCAAATGAACACGTCAATGATCCGCTTCTCAAAGATCCTTCAGTATATCAGAGATTAGTTGGTCGACTCATATATTTGAATCTCACCAGGCCCGACATTACATTTTCAGTCCAACTTCTTAGTCAATTCATGCACAATCCAAAGCAATCCCACATGGAAGCTGCTTTAAAGGTAATCAAGTATTTGAAGAGTTGCCCGGGTCTTGGCCTTCTATTCCCTTCATCTTCAAAGCTTGAATTACGAGCATTCTGTGATTCAGACTATAGCACATGCCCAATGACAAGGAGATCCACCACTGGCTTTTGCATTATACTTGGGGATTCGTTAATTTCTTGGCGTACGAAGAAGCAGCCCACTGTCTCATTATCATCAGCTGAAGCTGAATATCGAGCCATGCAGGTTGCCACCAGTGAAATAGTGTGGATCATGGGCCTTCTCAAAGATTTTGGTTTTACTATAAAGAAACCTGCTTTACTTTATTGCGACAATGAAGCTGCAGAAAAAATAGCTGCTAATCCGATTTTTCATGAGCGCACCAAACATATTGAAGTGGAATGTCATTATGTCAGAGAAAAGATCCAACAAGGTGTCATTGCAACGCGCCACATATCCACCAAGGAGCAACCAGCTGATCTGCTTACTAAAGCATTGAGCAGTGGACAGCATTGGCACCTACTTTCCAAGCTTGGAGTTTTTGACTTGTACAAACCTCCAGCTTGAGGGGGAGTATTGAAGATTGATTACCACTATCCCATATTTGTGCATATCCCATATTTGTGCATATCCCATAGTTGATGTATATTCTTTGTGATTTATAATTATCAGATTACCTTCTTTAGCGTAGGTTTTGTAGCTTATAAATATACTCTATACACTGTACAAAATATGATCAATAGATAGCATTCATTTACAAACTCTCAGGTTTTATTACAGTTTTGTTCATTAATTTTTGCCTGGGAAGATAAGTTAGGAGCCGGTTCTCATAAAATGATGAAAAGTTATTGATGTTATTCTCCTACGCATAAGTTTTTTGTCTGTGTTGATGTTACATTTTTCGAGTTTGTTCCATATTACCCATCTGAAGCTAGCACAGATTTCCTTCCTCCTCCTTTGTAGCTTCTTTCCACTTTCCTGTCTCTCCCCTTTTCTTCCTCCTTTCCCGATTCTTCCTATATCCATCTTCTGTTGTAAACTCAAAGGATATGGGAAACAATCTGTTATATTTTTGTTATCTAAAGTATTAAAGATAAAATCATTTGTCTCTATCGAGATTTTGTAATATAACAAATCGAACTCTGTAATTTGAAGGAAAAAAAAACAATCATCCTTTTGATTAACAGTTTACTTAACTGAAATTGACCCAAAAAAACAAAATTACCCTAAAAAAATTTGATATAGTTTAAAAAATTTTATTAAATTTTTAAAAAGACAAAAAAAGAAAATTTAATAAAAATTTTTAAATTATATAATAAAAATTTTTAAACTATAAGAACAAAAAATTAATAAAATTTAAAGATAAAAAAAACCTCAAAAAATTTGAGTTTAAAAAACAAAATAATAATTTTTTGTATTCAAATTTCGTCTTTATAGTTTATAAAATTTTATTATATAATTTAAATTTTTTTTATTAAATTTTCATATTTAAATTTCGTCTTTTTAAAAATTTAATAAAAATGTTAAACTATATCAAAATTTTTTGAGAGCTTTTTTGTCATTTTGCTAATTTCAGTTAAGTTAACTGTTAGGCAAGAGAACTGATAATAATTTTTTCAAATTATAAAATTCAATTTATTATAGTACAAAATCTCGAGGGATGTAAATAATATTAACTCATATTATTATTATCACTTAAATTCCCGACATCTGTTATGATCATGAGGGAACCCACCACAAAAGCTATCTTGTGAGGTGAAAGAACCCAAAAACATACAAACCCTTCGTGAAAATCCCATACTTTCATGGGAACCAAATGAGATCTTGACAACATGTTTTAGCCCTAAAGGTCCAAGCCTGTAAGTTTAATTGGGCGGGTTTTAATCCACAAAATACATAGCCATATAGGCTTGGACAGATTTAGATCGGGTTTTTTTAGGCCAGGCCTAATTTCTGGCAACTAATGGCAGCGGAATAACCATTGCCAACGGCATTGAGGCCAAAGCACAGTTGAAAAACACACATTAAAATCTTTCACACCAGTCTGGAACCCAAACAAGAATGACAAACCACTAACTTGTACATAACGAACTACCTGCAAACACTATCCTGAAAGTAGTTTATAACTTGGTGAATGTCAATTCTCATTACAGAGGGGAAGCGTAGGTGAAATACTAATTGGACATGGCCTAAACCCCTGCACTAACCTCCAACATAAATAGTTATTTTTAGATAAATTTATCCCTTCTCACCCTCACACGTTCACCATTGAAGTGGAGATACTTCCAGGTACCTTGGTACTTTTTGAGGACTAGTTTCTTTTTGTCTACCTGATCTAATTCTTCGAAAGCTTGTGCAATTTTTTTCAAAGCATCTTCGTCTGGTTTCACCCTCAACTCTTCCATGTCTGCAAATACCTGAATTCAGCGTGAAAAGCTTTTATTAAAGTAAATGATAATAAGAGTTTGTTCTAGTTAACAAGCTTCCATAAGGTGAGGCAGCAAAGAGAAGCAGAATCAACTCATCGGAAACAAAGTGGAATGGAGGAGTAAGAAAATCAAAGGGAATGAAGGGATAGCAAAATTTGACTCAAGAATTCACCTCTATAACCTTCTCTGGCAAATTGTGATGATCATACAAGGAAATCATCCTAGAAAACAACATCTTTGATGTGGAACGTGTATGTATGCGCAAAATCATATCCCATAGCTTTTCAGCTTCATCTGTCCTGCAATCCATATCAAATGCCAATAGAAGGGTGTCATATGTTGCCATTGTTGCACCTTGGCCTTTGCTGAGCATCCACTTCGCCACCTGAGAAATAAAAAATTATGAGACTACCGGAGGCCAGGTGGTCTATCTACAGAAAAAATAGGTTCTTGCTGATTAAGTCTAATTAAATCAGCCCATCCGCACAAAAAATATAAGAATTTTAACAGTTATGTATTATATTAACAGGTGATTGAGGCTAACATCACTAAGTGGGACACAATGCTACTAATTGAATCAGGCTCACAATAGGATATCCCATCAGGTTCTGCTTACAATGAGAAGAACATGAAGTAAAAGGCAAAATAAGACACAATGATTCAACAATATTTGTGAATTCTTCTAGAATCAGCAAAAAGGTGATGCAGCATTTGGAAATCTTTGGGATTTCATCTTGATTTCAGTCAATATTACAAACATAAATGGAACGCACAAAAGTTAGGGATAAATCTAGCTGCCAACTAAAAGAGTTATCATCAATCATCATATTTACAAACATTACTAGATGAATACTATACATGATAGTGTAAATCATATTATAAAATAGGAAGTTCTCACTGAGTGAAGAAAGATGTGTTTATTAAAGACTTAAGGAATCACACAATTTCATCATCACAATTTCAACAGAATTACACAAAAACACTGAAACGGCCAAAGAAAAAGTTTAACCTGGCTCAAAAAATAATTTTGTATAGTTGCTCACTATTGCCATCTCATAAGAAAATTATTGAAAGCACGCCAATCTGTGCATGCTTTTTTCTTTGTGCATAATACATGCATATCTATATCTATATCTATATCTACATACACAAACAACATATGCTCTAAACTCCATATATATATATATATATATATAGAGAGAGAGAGAGAGACAGAGAGAGACAGAGAGAGTGAGTGATCCAGGATTAGGCATCCACATGAAATTCAGTACCATAACTTTCTAATCAGATAGCCACTCACACATATGCTGCAACTGAAGAAATGTTAAAAATTATTCAAGCTTCATACTTGAATTACTCGCGTCCACTGTCTCCTTTTCCTCAAAATTCTTATAGCTTTAGCTGCAGCAATCAATGGAAATTCAGCCTCCCAAGCTATCCATTTATCTAAGGCACCATATACAGCCTCTTTTTCATTTGGAAGTCCAGAAATCTGCAAAGTGAAAGATTTTCCTTAAACAACACAATGTGATGAGAAAGCCAAGTAATCCAATAAAACCACTGTATATGTGAGGAAATTATCTAATTAAAACACCATCAAAAGCATTTATCCTTTAGTTGTCAAAACTAGAGAATGGACTCTTTAGGAGAAAACAAGACATACATGTGACAATAACACATTGACTACTAATAAAGAAAACAAAACATACGTTGCGAACAAGATTTAGTGCTTTCTGTCCAGACCTAGCAGAATCTCTTTTCTGCCACAAGTGGTGTTCTTTCATTCCCTTTTTTTTAATCACCATTCCAGACTTCCTGTTAAAGAAGATAGAAAGATATAGAACTTCAATTAATTATTGAAACATGGCAAATGATGGCAGACATCAATATATGCATGACCTCCAGCATGAGGCAGCATTCGCATCTAAACTGAAAGGCAATAAGAAAGAAACAATTAACATTAAAAAACCACGGCATGATAGAAGTTAAACTAAGCAATGCAACCAATATTTTAACTTAAAATCTTCACCTACTTTTCATAAGATCTAGTCCCAGAAATATCATTGCTGATATTTGTATTATTGACAGAGGTTATACTCCTCACCTGTTAATGCAATAGAAGTCATCAAAGTTGAGCCTACATACTTGAGCAAAAGTAACAGAATATTTAGTTACTTAGCATGCCTTTTCAGCACAAGTAACAAAACTTGTAACTTTCTTCTTAGAAGGTACACCATACTTCAAGCATTTGACATTTAAAAAAGAGTCCACTTTAAAACTCCAAATCTGGGGGGAAAAAATCCACATCAACAGACAGAACAAGTCAGTCTCAAGCAGTAGAGGAGGATAGATGAACGCCAAAAGACTATGCTAACCTTTGTTTCCCCAGTAGATGCAAACCAAAGTGAAACTTTCTTTATGTTACAATATGAAAGCATCATAGTTCAGCTTTCCAACTTCTTACAATTTTCATGGATGAAATACACATCAGAATGGAGCCATCTGGAAAGGAACGTTTCACTCTTCCAGTCACAACATCATGCTAGCACTAAGAAAAATATTATTCCAAACAATTTAAGCAAGAAACCAGCATAAGCTAGGCATCAAGTAAATACCATTCCCCAACCATGATGCTTTTACAGCATCTTAATAGCTTCAAAATAATCAGAACTCCTGCAAAAGAGAATAGACAAAGGAAGCCTGTAAATAAAGAGTTTGAAATGAATATAAGCACCCACACCAAAAGCTGAACAAGAAAATCATTTATATACTAACCATGTTTTGTTAGTCACCAAATGCTCAGAGGAAAAAGGAAACTACATATTCCTAGCTTCAGCCAATTCTGCATAGGAGCCTATTCTATTGGAATTGAGACTGACTCATTTTATAGGAAAATCAACAGGACATAAAACCATTTATAGAAAATTCTCTATAATATTCACACACATATATCTGCCAAAAAAAGCTGCTAAAAGACTCAAACCTAAAATCATTTTAAGTTTTACAGCAAGCTTACAGCCAAGGATGGCTATAGATTGGTGTGGTGACCAGTAGAGTTTGCCTCATACTGAAGGACATTCTGTATTACTCCTCCCTCATCCCTGTTTTATTCTTTTCTCTTTGTTAAAATAGCCCTATCTTTAGTTCAATGTGCTGACAATCTAACTATGGCTAATATTTGTACTTTGAAACCACTATCATGTTTACTACATTTGTGGTTTCCTTCTTTCATATAACTAAATAATTTCTTTGAAAAGACGAGAAGGAAGTCTGTATTCTAGGATTTAAGTATATAGAGCAGTACCGGATGAGGATTGCTGAAAGAGACATAAATTTTCCTCAAAAAAAAAAAAAAAAAAAAATCCTAAAATAATTAGCCACAACAGAAATTGAACAAAATAAAAAGCTCCTGATCATCTTTTATCGTCCTCAAAAAATCACATCCTTATTACGTCACATTGACATTTTCAACAGACAACCATTTTCAAAACAAACAACGTTTTGAAAAGGGATCAAATATACATGTCATTTAAATTTAATCATGCGGGAATAAAGGGTCTCCAAACTGATGGCATATCCAAGAACTCAACCCATAATTTTCCTTTTCCTCATGTCAAATTTTCTTCTCGGTACAAAGACAACTCAAAACAATTTCCCACAGCTGAATATCAAATTAACATCTTAAACAACAAAGCACGGACTTCCACCTCATAAACAAAGTTAAAGCCACAAAAAAGATATCATTCCTCCAACCAAACACACCCTAGGCATAAAGAGAACACAACACCATTTATCAAGGAATTAGCGAACTGAAAAGATTTTCCTCCATTTTAAGTTAATATAGGGACAAAATCTGCATTGGCAAGATAGAACAAAGAATGAGAAGATGGACAGAGTATTTACCAGCAATTTTACAGTAAAAGCTTTGAACTTTTGGGTTCAATTGGAGCAAACAAGTCTGAGTACTCCCAAATTGTTAGCAACAACCAAATTGCAGCATCACAGAAGTTGAGAGGGGTTTACCAGATACGATGGCTGGAAAATGGGAAGAAACCAAAATTATCAAGAAGTTAAATGCTGATAATGATGAAGAGTTTGTAAGGAGGGGTTCAAAATATCAAAATTTGCAATGGTGTCTCAAAAGTTTCAAAGTGATACATGTTGGCCATAATTTAGTTTTCGGAAAAATTATACTTTTAATCCATAAAATTTGAGTATTTGATACTTTTAATTCAAAATGTTTAGAGATTGACAATTTTAGTTTTCAAAGTTAGGAAAATACATCAATTTTGGTATAACTAACAGAAATTAATAGAAAGTATTGTATGAAAATTATAGGGTTTAATTTTATGTTAATATTTTTTATCCATGAAAATTTGAAGTGTGAGCTCATTTGTTCTCTAATGTTTGAAAGTCGACATTTTGACACCTAAAGTTACAAAAATAACTTAACATTTCAAAACTCATAAAAAGTGATATCACACTATTAGAATTTGCTTATATGATCATTAGTTGCGTTACTTAATTATAGAAATAAAATCTTTTTTTCCAATAAAAAATACTTCTTCTATTGGAAAAAAAAATAAAAAAGAGTCCACTTTTGTATAGGTACAATTTTTCTTTAGTTTCAAATACAATACACTTAATACACTATTAAGTTTACAATTTTACATTTTATTTTTAATTTTAATCATGAGCCATGTATAGTTATTATTAGTAAAGATATATACTGTAAGAATTTCGTTAAAAAATAGACTCTTTTTCACTTTAGGCAAAGAAAAATTCTAAAAATGGGCCTTTTTATGGATTGAGTATTTTTTTTAAATTTTTTCCTAATTAAATGTTATTATAGTACGTTTCTTTAATTAATTGTTTATAATTTTTCTATAGCATTATGGACAAAAAAAAATATCATCTCTAAATAAATCATTTCATTAAATATGTACATTATAATTAATTAATTGAGCGTAAAACGATAATTTTGAAAGTACAATACTTTTTAACTGATCTATTGAATCTTACGACCTATATAATATATTTTCTTTTTATTATCATAGTAAATATTTTTTTTTGATAAACTAATATGATATTTTTTCTCTATACAATTAATCCACGTAGTGAGATAAAAACTTTATTAATGTTGTTGTTGCTATTAATAGTGTATTATATTATTTTTCCCTAATTAAGTATTATTATTATGTTCTTATAGTATTTTTCTAAATTAAGTGTTTATAGTGTTATAATAATATTATGAAAAAGAAAAATTAGGTACAAAAAAATACCTTTAAATATATGTATTCCAATTAATTAAGTGTTATTATAGTGGAAAAATATTTTTTATAATTTATACTATTATTTTTCCTTAATAAATTGTTTATAGTGTTATTATAGTATTATGATAAAAAAAAAATTCACATAAAAAAAACTTTAAATATGAGTATTCAAATTAAATAAATTTTATTATAGTAAAAAAGTATATTTTTATTTAAAAAAATTCATCTAATTAAATAATACAACTAACAACCACATAAGCAAATCCTAATAGTGTGACATTATTTCTCTCAATTGTTCAAATACTAAGTTATTTTTGCAACTTTAGGGAGTAAAAGTGTCTACTCGTGTTGACTCTCAAACACTAAGGAACAAATGTGTTGACCCTTCAAACTCTTAGGGAACAAAAATGTTAGTATAAAATTAAATCCTAATAGTGTGGTTGGTCCCTAATAGAAGTAGTGTGGGGAATTGACCTGCAACTGAGATATCGAACTACGATTTCGAAATGTATTTCATTCTTGTTAGAGGTTATGTTACTTTAAATTTGAGTAAATCTTTCCTGTAGTATGGTTAAAATTTTATAGAAATCATAAATAATTCTCACATATTGATAATTAAGCATAAAACATGATTTTGAATTATGAGAAAAAAAAAAAAAAACCTTTGCACTTCAAAAGTAAATCTTCAAAATGCATTGAACTCAAACTCCATTCTAATTTTTATGATGGAGCATTGTAGTATGATCAAAGTATTTGATGTTAGAGGATGCGGCATGTATCTAACTACCATATTAGAATGCCAAGTACTTTTCCCTTTCTTTAATAATGTAATATATTCCTCATTTCTTTATTTCCAATACAATGTATGATAGATATCTTATACATACACACACATATATATATGGATATTGATGAAAATTATATATATTCTAAGACATTAACAACATGTTTGGTTCACTATAATGAATAAGGTTAGAATTAAATATAAATTTGATGGAAATTGAATTGGGTTGGAATTTAATTGAATGGGCTTTTCAATAGTATGGTACAAAGGAATTGTATGGAGTGCAATCATTATTCCTGTATTTGATTGGGGTGAATAAGACTAATGAATAGTTTTAAAATGACTAAAATACCCTTATCTTAAGCATTTTATTACTGAGTGAGAAAATGATGAGAGAGGAATAAGAGTTAGAAAATGATGATAGAGAAAGAAGAGTGAGAAAAATGATGAGAGATAAAGTAGAGTGAGAAAATGATAAGAGAGAAAGTAGAGTGAGAAAATGATGAGAGAGAAAGTAGAGAGAGAAAAATGATGAGAGAGAAAATAAAGTGAGAAAAATGATGAGAGAGAAAGTAGAGAGAGAAAATGATAAGAGAGAAAGTAGAGAGAGAAAATGATAAGAGAGAAAGTAGAGTGAGAAAATGATGACAGAGAAAGTCGAGTGAGAAAAATGATGAGAGAGAAAGTAGAGTGAGAAAAATAATGAGAGAAAAGTAGAGTGAAAAAATGATGAGAGAAAAAGAAGAGTGAGAAAATAATGAAAGAGGAATAAGAGTTAGAAAATGAAGAGAGGGAAAGAAGAGTGATAAAAATGATAAGAGAGAAAATAAATTGAAAAATGATGAGAGAGAAAGAAAAGAAGAGTGAAAAAAATAATGAGAGAGAAATTAGAGTGAGAAAAATGATGAGAGAGAAAATGATACGAATTCTCAACTAAAAGAATAAAACTCGCATAAACACCAGAGTGTAGGTCCTAATATCGTCCTTTAGGCTGAACTGGTTCTTTCTTTAGCAAGACACCAACTCTAGGTTTGAAGAAGGACCTTTCTTTTATCCACTTGACACTCGAAGAAATTCCTCCAAACTTGATGTGAGGATTCTGTCCTAGGAACCAAACGGCACACTCAGATTGTTGAGGAAAAGAGACTCAACAAAATAGCTTAAATATAAACCTAAGAGGCTATCCTCAAAAATTCAAAGCTAGTTCTGAAATTAGAACTAAAAGAAAAGCAAGCTCTCAAGTTTTGTATTGAATTCAAGTCTCTTTGCTTCATGCGGTCGAATGGCTTATTTATAGATTTTACAAGCCGCGGCCAAAGAAAATACCATCCCATAGAAGGATTAGAACTCCTTGCCTTTTAGGAAACTAACTACTTAAAGGAAACAATTACTAAAAACTCCTATTATAAGAAAAAGAAATACTTCCTAAACTAAATCCAAGTGTGGAAAAGATTGGCGGAACTTGTGCTTCAATCGAGCCGAATGCCTAACAACTTGGATTCATGTAGCAAAACTAGAAGCACTTGATCCATCATTCACAATGCTAATTAGAATGACAAATGGTGAACTAGGATCGAAAGTCTTCCTTGTTGTCGTGACTTGAGTTCAATTAGTTCAATTATAAGAGATGTTAAGACAGCTTGCATTCTCTTAATTCTTGACCTAGTCATAGGCCCTCTAATTCCTTGTAATAGATCAGCTTGTGGACGTTTCTTTGTATCTCAAAGCTTCCCTTCGCGTCTACCTTGTTCACTATCGGACTCTTCATGTTGTGATGTTGTCTTGGCTCTTAGATTTCCATCAATCATTCCTTCTTGGAAAAGACTTGCCCTCAAATCCATAAACTCGTCATCCAACTCAAACAATGAAAGGTCAGAGATATTAAACGTAGCATCAACTCCATATTCACCTGGAAGGTCAAGCTTGTAAGCATTCTCACCCATGCGTACAACAACTTGGAAATGACCATTCCCTCAAGGATAAAGCTTAGTTCTTCGTTGAGTTGGAAACCTTTCTTTGCTCGTGTGAAGCCACACCCAATCCCTGGGTTAGAAGTTTACTTGCTTTCGCCCTCTATTGGCAACTTGAGCATAATGTTCGTTCTTCTTGAGGATTTAAAGGCGTATCTTCCCATGCAAGTCTTGAACAAACCTAGCCTTTATTACACCATCAAGATTTACTTGCTCATTGTGTGGCGATGGCACTAAGTCAAGAGGGGTTACGGGATTAAATCCATAAACAATCTCAAACGGGGAATAACCGGTAGTAGAATGGACAGTTCTATTATAAGTAAACTTAGCAATTGGAATGCATGCTTCCCAATCTTTAAGATTCCTTTTGATCAATGCATGTAATAAAGTACCAAGAGTACGATTTGTTACCGGTTGAAAATAGCAACTTTGTCCCCAACTTTCCCCATAGAGTTTTCCAAAAATAACTCAAGAATTTAACGTCGCGATCAGTAACAATGGTTCATGGAACTCCATGTAATCGAATGATTTCTTCAAAGAATAAGTCAGTCACATGTTTTGCATCATCTGATTCCTTATTGAGAGTGCATCTTGGCCATGAAGGTACTTTAGAGACTCATGATCAGTATGAATGACAAATTCCTTAGACAACAAGTAATGCTGCCATGTCTTTGACACACGAATGACTGCATAAAGCTCTTTGTCTTAAGTTGGGTAATTGAGAGCAGCCGCATTCAATTTTTCTGAAAAATAAGCTAAGGGTCAGCCCTCTTCTTTCAAGACTACACCAATACCTGTACTTGAAGCATCACATTCAAGCTCAAAGGTTTTGTTAAAATTAAGTAAAGCTAAAACAGGTGCAGTCGTAAGATCTTTTTTCAATTGATTAAATGCCTGCTCTTGACGTTCACCCCACATGAATTGAACATTTTTCTTAACAAGATCATTAAGAAGGGTAGCCTTTGAAGAAAAATCCTTAATAAACCCACTATAGAATGAAGCAAGTCCATGGAAAGACCTTACCTCATGTACGGTTGTAAATCTCGGCCAAGAGGTTATAACCTTGAATTTTGCTTGATCAACATGTATACCTTTGGAACTAATAACAAATCCAAGAAATACAACACTTTCCACACAAAAGGTAGACTTCTTGATATTAGCAAATAACCAATTTTCACGCAAGACACTTAGAACAAATCTAATATACTTCACATGCTCTTTCAAGTTCTTGCTATAAATGAAGATATCATCAAAATAAACAACAACAAATTTCCTATAAACTGCCTAAGTACATGATTCATGAGCTGCATGAATGTGCTAGGTGTATTATTTAATCCAAAAGGCATGACTAACCATTCATACAAGCCAAACTTAGTTTTAAAAACAATTTTCCGTTCATCTCCATCTTTAATGCGTATTTGATGATATCCACTCTTAAGGTCAATTTTAGTATAAATTTTAGAACTATGCAACTCCTCAAACATGTCATCAAGGCGAGGTATTGGATGTGTATACTTAATTGTAATTTTATTAGCAACTCTACAATCAGTACACATTCTCCACATACCTTCATTTTTTGGAACAAAGATGACTAGAACTACGCATGGACTAAGACTCTCTCGTACGTGACCTTTTTCTAGCAATTTCTCAACTTACCATTGGAGCTCTTTGGTCTCTTTAGAGTTGGCTCGGTAGGCTGGTCGGTTAGGAATTACTGCACCAGGAATGAAGTCAATTTGATGCTCAATTCCCCTTAAAGGTGGAAGTCTTTAGGGAAGATCTTTTGAAAGAACATCTTCAAATTCCCGCAAAATAACTTTAACTTGCGAGGGCAAGTCACTTGGTAGCTCATCATTAGTAACTAATGTCTCTTGAAAAATAATTAACACAAAATCTTTAATTATATTTAAGGCTCTATCAACATCCTTCATGCAAGCATAAAAGCTACCTTTGAAATTTTCAAGTGATAACTGTCTACCTTCGATTTCACTCATGAGAACCGAAGCCTTACCTTTAGAAGTTGAAGGAAATTGTTTACTCACGGTTTGTTCAGGTTTGGGACCTTTTTCAACCTTCTTTTGCTCTCCTATCCACTTCATTTGCTTCACCCTTTGTTGTTGCTGAAACTTACTAATTTTCGAAGGTGGCAGTGGTGCTAGTGTGAGGGCTTTTCCATTCTTGTTAAGGTCGTACTTATTAGTCCTCCCAGAATGACTTATATCATGATCATATTCCCAAGGTTGTCCCAATAATAGGTGAGTAGCCTGCATAGGAACAATATCACAAAGAATTTGGTCAGTAAAATTTTCAATTCGAAAACTTACCAAAGTTTGCTTTATAACACAGAGTGATCCACCTTGGTTCATCCATTGTAACTTGTAGGCTTCGGATGCAATGAACATTTAAGCGTCAATTTATCTACAAGATAAGTAGAAACTAGGTTAGTACAAGATCCTCCATCAATAATTAACATGCAAATTTGATCATTGATAAAACATTTAGAATGGAAAATATTTGTCCTTTGATTCTCGGTGTCCTCCTCGGGTTGAGCACTTAAAGCTCTTATTGTAACCAAACAATTTCTAATCGGTTGATCCTCTTCATGCCCCCAATGGTCACTAACATAACTTGCGGCTATGTCTTCATCTTGATTACTTAACTTCTTTTCACTTTCACTTTTATAGGTGCCTTCATCTAAGATAGTCATGGTCCGTGAGTTTGGACATTGAGAAGCCACATGTCCTTGGCCGAAACACCTAAAACATTAGATGGAGGAATTAGTGTTAGTATTATTTGAACTAGAAGAGGGCTTTGGATTACTTACCTTTGATGAATTTTGTGGTGCAATTTTCTTCCCATTTGCTGGATTGGAAGCTGAACCTCCTCTCCATGAAGCACTTTCGGCGATTATTGTTGTTATTGTGCCACTCATTGCTCGGGTTTGAGCTCCTCAAATTTTGTGAAACCTTTTTAAGTTGCTTTTCAACATTTTCAACAATTTGTAGCAGCTGTTCAAAGTTGTTATAGTGATGCAACTCAACTAGATGAGCATTATTCTTATTAAGTCCATTCATAAACCTTGCCATTGTAGATTCTTCATCTTCTTCTACATTAGCATGTAACATGGCGAGATCCATCTCCTTGTAATAGTCATCTACACTTTTGTTCCCTTGAGTCAAGCTTTGAAGCTTTTGCAACAACTCTCTTTTGTGGTAAGGGGGAACATATTTCTTTCTCATGATCTTTTTTAATGAACTCCAAGATGAAATCGGCTGCTTAGACTTCTCATCTCTTTGGCAACAAGTTCTTCGCCACCAAGTAGATGCATGTCCAGAAAACTCAACCACAGGCAACTTAACTTTCTTTCTTTCAGAAAATTTATGGATGTCAAAAATTTCATCAACTTTTTCCTCCTATTCCAAGTATGCTTCCGGATCATTCTTGCCTTCAAATTCTGGAATTTGCAACTTAATGCTAACAAGATTATCATCCTTCTTGGATTTTATTTTACTCTTTGTAGAATAATGATCCTCATCCGAACTTGAAGTCTCAGATTCTTTCTCCTCGGATGAGCTACTTGTTTCATTCTTTTTGGATTTATTCTTTTTCTTTCTAGGGTTTGTTTGAGTAACTTTTTGAGGCTTCTCGGCCTTGGCTGCTTCCAAACTGGATGTTTCCTTTGCGGGTGCAACTTGAACCATTGTAATTTCCATTTGATCAATTCTCCTATGGACTAATTCTAGAGTTGAAACTAAGCCCTTAAGGTATTCCTTCATGTATTTTTCTTGTTCTTTCGGGTTTGTATCCATCTCTGCTCAAGCAATATTAGTAATAAACAAAAACCTACCTCACTTCCCTCTAATCGATTACCCAATATATGAATCTCTCACCAATACAAGGCTAATATATCTTTTTTTTTTATAGTGATGGGGCTGTTGAGTATGTTCATTCGCACTCAATTGCTTTTCTAAAAGTTCTAACCCAAACAAGCTTCAAGAGTCATAAAGAATAGGCAATTGAATTCAAATTAAGCAAGAAAAGAAAACATAAAAAGTCAAAACAATGATGAACTAATTCTGATTTCGTAGAAGGATGAACAGAAAGAAACAAATAAGACTGAGTTTGCAAAGAAGAGAAATAAGGATTCAATGGTAGCAAGTAATGTGCAAAGTGATGCTCAATGTGCTCGTGATTGAGTATATTTCGTGAACATGAATTTATCCTTCTTAGTATATCAAACTGAGCTCAATTACGCAGCAATTTACAGCTCTTACTCCAATCTTATTTCAAGCAGGATTTGGTTTCTAGGAGAATTCTTCACAACACGGCATAAAATTTTCAGCAACCAATATCACGACTTGGAACACAACTTTGACTGTACAATTAATAAATCGAAATCTCTTTTAACAATCAGCACCCAGATTGAAAGATAGAACACAGAACAGGCAGAATTTGTTAATCAAGATTCGGGCTTTTCTACTGAGATTTCTTTCATACCAAGTTTCCAAACTTTTAGCCATCGGGTTCACAAATTGCAACACGATTTGAGAGTAAAATTCAACAAGCCGAAGTCTTCTTAATCAAGCAATATTCTCAACCGAATTGTTAGAACACAGAACCTTGCAGAATTATGTTTTTCTGTGAGATTTTTGTTGCGATAGTTCGTAAAATTTTTCTAGCAATTGGTTCCTCAATTTTCAACATACTTTCGGCACCAACAATCAATAAACCAAAGTATTTTTTTATCAATTAATATTCACATAGCAAGATAGAGCAAAGAACCAGGGTTTTTAACCTAAAGAATAGGCGGCGAAAAAACTAAAATAGAATTTCCCGACAGCAGATTTTCAAACAATCGGGCATCGACTTTCTTTTTGGTTTTTCAGCACAGAAATAACAGAATTTTAAAGAAGAACTCATGAGGACAGAACAAAACTTACAACACACAAGAGCAGTAAGTTGGAAAACAAAGCAAATAATAGGAAAAGATATGAATAACAAAAAGGAGCAATCCAAAGGCAGCTTTGATACGAATTCTCTACTAAAAGTATAAAACTCATATAAATACCAAAGTGTAGGTCCTAGTATCGTCCTCTAGATTGAACTAGTTCTTTCTTTAGTAAGACACCAACTCCATGTTTGAAGAATGATCTTGTTTTTGTCCATTTGACATCCGAAGGAATTCCTCGAAACTCGATGTGAGGATTCGGTCTTTGGAACCAAACGGCACACTCAGATTGTTGAGGAAAAGAGACTCAACAAAATAGTTTAAACATGAACCTAAGAGGCTATCCTCAAAAACTCAAAGATAGTTATGAAATTAGAAATAAAAGAAAAGTAAAAGCTCTCAAGTTTTGTATTGAATTCAAGTCTCCTTGCTTCATGCGGCCGAATGCCCTTTTTATAGATTTTAAAGCCACGGCCAAAGGAAATACCATCCCATAGAAGGATTAGAACTCCTTGCCTTTTAGGAAACTAACTACTTAAAGGAAACAATTACTAAAAAACTCCTATTCTAAGAAAAAGAAATACTTCCTAAACTAAATCCAAGTGTGGAAAGGATTGGCGAAACTTGTGCTTTGGCTGAGCCGAATGCCTAACAACTTGGATTCATAGAGCAAAACTAGAAGCACTTGATCCATCATTCACAATGCTAATTAGAATGACAAATGGTGAACTAGGATTGGAAGTATTCCTTGTTGCCATGACTTGAGCTTCAATTAGTTCAATTATTAGAGATGTTAAGGCAACTTGCATTCTCTTAGTTCCTGACTTAGTCATAGGCCCTCTAATTCCTTGTAATGGATCAGCTTGTGGACGTTTCTTTGTAGCTAAAAGCTTCCCTTCACGTCTAGCTTGTTCACTGTCGGACTCTTCATGTTGTGATGTTGTCTCGGCTCTTAGGTTTCCATCAGAAAGAAGAGTGAGAAAAATGATAAGATAGAAAGAAGAGTGAGAAAAAATTATGAGTGATAAAGCAGAGTGAGAAAAATGAATATGGGGAGAGTTAAAGAAGAAGATTAGAAAGAAATTTTTTTGTCAATTACGGGCTGCTCAAGAATTTCAATTTATAGCTTTAAGTCCTAAATTTCAATTCACCATTTGGTTATAATTGTAATTCATAGGAGTTTCTAATTCAGTAAACCAAACAAAAGAATTATGGTTGAATAAGGAATAAGGTTGTAATAAATACTCAATTTATTTAAACCAAATATGCTGTGAGTATGTAGAAGTGAGAACACTATCTTGCTTTCAAAAATTTATAGTTGCAATATTGCCCACTTGTAGTTTTTCTCCTCCAATGTACTTGGAAGCTAAAATGGAATTGGGTTGTCCAATTCCCTATCAAATTCTTTTTAGTATTTACAACTTTCTTTGCTAAACGTCTTTTGACTCTATTATAGTTCTTAGCAAACGGGCACAATCAAATAGGTGTGTTTATTCCAAATTCATTAATTCAAATTCAGTTAATTAGCTTTTTGTGGTCTTCCAGTTAGATAGAATTTAAAATATTTAAATAATTTGAATTATAATTTTAAGATTTTTAATTTGATTCAAATAAAAAACTAATTTATAATTGAAAATTCAATTTTTGATTAATCCAAACTGAATCGAATTGACCAAATTAATTATATATATATACATACATAATATTAATATATTATCCCTACATAATTTTTATAAATATATATATATATATATATATATATATATATACCAATGGAAGTTTGAATTCCTTCATTTTGGTCCTGGTCAACGGATTCCGTTTCTACAGTGTATCTAGCTGTTGGGACTTGTGAAGAATTGTCTAGACCATGGAATTGTGTTGAAACCGAAGAGAGTGTGTCCTTCTTGTGCTCATCTAGCCTATTTATAGAGTTTTTTTTTTCACTGTACATTGTAGCGCGTCACTGTAGCATGGTATTGTAGCAAAAAACAAAAAAAAAAAACTCTATAAATAGGCTAGATGAGCACAAGAGGGACACACTCTCTTGCTCCCAAACTCTCAAAACTCTTTCTCTTACTCTCAAATTCTCTCCAAAAAATATCTCTCATTTTCTTTGTAAACCTCTACTTTCTCTTTTAATCTTTCATTCCCCTTACTTTCTTTTGTAAACTTTCATTTCCACTTGTAAACCTTTTTTCTTTTCAAGCATTGTCAAAGGTAGGATATGAATATATTTAATTAATAAATATATTCATTTTAATCATATATAATTTGTGGCAGGCTACGCCTCCCAATCTTTATTGTGTTGTTTATATTCTCTTTTATTTACTTATTGTGTTAATTATTGTTGAATGGCCGGTTTACTAGACCGCCTAAATTAGTGACAGTCCGTCTGCGACCCACTTCTCATTTATTGTTCTCTTATATTATTGTGTGCGTATATATATATATAGACACACACAACATATATTAGTTGAAATTAATCACGTGCGTATATATGCATATATAATCTATATATAAATTAAACTCTAAGCTTTAATACATGCATATATAATACATTCCAATTGTTGCCAAGTTTTATATCATGTTCATAGAAAACTTGTCTATCTTGGATGCAAGAGCAAAAAGCTGGCCTACACATCGTTTGCTGGACATGTTAATGCTACTAAGAGGGCATTCTTTATTACTATGTATTTGCTTACATCACTAATCCTATATTAGTCACATTGGAATACCAACATGCTCTTATTTAAAGTTAATATCAAACACCCCCTCAAGATTTTATTAAATAACAAATCGGACCTTGAAGTTTGAAAAATAACAAATACCCTCCTTGATTCATAGTCAGAATAATTAATTTATCAGAAGAGCAGAAAAGACAAAAAAGTCCTCCACAAATCTGAGATTAAAGAAAAGAGATAATGTCCAAAAAGGTCCCTCACATATTAACGAATGAGCTTTTTAGTCCCCCAATTCCAAAATGAGACAATATCGTCTCTCACATTATATAAACAAACTATTTTCGTCCCTCACATTATATAAACGAACTATTTTCATCCTTCACATTACATAAACGAAACCATTTTAGTCCCCAAATCACGTGTAGTGTAATGTGAGGGACGATTTTGTCTCATTTTGAAATTGAAGAACTAAAAAGCTCATTTCTCAATATGCGAGGGACCTTTTTGGACATTATCTCTAAAGAAAAAAATTAACAAAAGGAGAGATCAACTTTTTGGAGGGAAATAAAGTACAGTAGTTTTGTATTGTACTTCAATCAAAAGCAAAGCCACTCTCATCTAAAAAAGTAGAAAAAATCCAACCAGATCCACAGCAAAATTCTCTAGTTTTTGTGACCAACAAAGCTGATTATTTAGTCTGTATCCTTTGGAGAAGAGTGAAGTACATGTATTAGTAGATAGATGCGTACAAATCGGCAGTGAAGAGTGTGGAAAATGGTAAGAACCGAATATTCACTTGTGATTGCTTGCATGATCATGGTCATCTGCAGTTCAAAATAATTTTCCATTCTTCTATGACCAACAAAGCTGAATATTCAGTGCGTATCATTCAAAGAAGAATGAAGTGCATGTATTAGCATTTTATTTGATTTTTTATTTTCTAATTTACATCTGGGTTTTGATTTGGAAAATATTTAAAATTGTCAAAAAAGTAAATTGTTTGTTGTATGTGAATGATACGAGTGTTGGTTGTAAATAAATGTATCATGTTTGTACTTTTTTTTAAAAAAGTTTTTTGTTGTGATAGGTTAGTGTTCTTAACTTGAAACCATGACTTATATTGTTTTCCAATTGTTTTTTGCAGGATGGTTTATCATATTGAATTGCATTTCGGGGACAAGATTTCTCTATAAAAGACATTGATCCGGATAGGTATTCTTATATTGTCCTATTGTCCAACATTTGTGAGAATGCGTTTGATGATCCAAATAGATGGAAAAACACCATGCCATTCATTAGTTTTGATATGCCTGGTAATACATTTAGAAAGGTTATAAATTCTGAAAATGATGTGATAGAATTGTTTAAAGCACATACCGAAGATGGGTTAATTACTTTGCATGTGAGTGATTCCAATGATAATATCAAAACATGCACTGTTGCACAATGTGGAAAAACAGCAAGGTCACTGATTTGTGTAGAAAGTCAAGCTCATAATGAAAATAATGGGCTTTTAATTAGTTATCTTCGAGGGGAAAATGTGAACAAAAAAAGGGAAAAAGGTCAAGCTAAAGCCAGTTCTACAGATAGAAGAAGCTATAGGCTTTCTATGATAGGAAGTTCTAAACAAATAGCTAAAGATAGTGAGCAGCTAAATATTGAAGAGAAAGACTGTAGCGATGATGAGTTATATGCCATAAGTGATGAGGTTGAAATGCATGGAGTTGTTGATTATGACTTGTATCATACGTATGTGGTTGAGGAAAAAGAACGTCAATTTGAGAGTGGGAATGAATTGTCTGATTATCAATCAAATGACGAAGTCAAGCATGAAAATTCAGACAGTGAATTTGAGGATGATTAATGGGTGCATGCTTGAATGCATATGAATTTGAGATCCCAAAAGGGGAGAAGTTCAAACTAATGGCTGGAATGATATTTGAGAATATTGGAAGTTTCAAAAAAGTGCTTTATGAGTATTCTAGTCTATGGGGATTTACATTAGTTAAGGTTAAAAATGAGAAGCATAGGGTGACAACAGTTTGTGGTGATGCACTTTGTAAATGGAGGGTTCATGCTTCATTAATGCCTGATGGTGTGACCTTTAAGATTAAGACATGGATTGCTAAGAAAATCGAAAGTCTTGTGCGAGCTGATAGACATGTAAAACTTCCAGTGATTAGGGAGGAGTTGGCTAAATATGGAATTAATCCCATTGATATTAAATTGTATAGGGCTAAAAATAAGGCATTAGAGATGATTAATGGATACCATAGGGAATCATATAAACTACTTCCTGCGTATTGTTTAATGATTATACAAACAAACCAGGAAGTATAGCCAAAATTCACCTCCACATGTCTATTGGTGCAACAATCCCTTCTACTAAGAGGTTTTTCCTATGACTAAATGCCTTGAAGAGAGGATACCTCGATGGATGTTTACTTTTTCTTGGGTTTGTTGGGTGCCATTTGAAAGGCCCCTTTGGTGGTGTGTTGTTATATGCTATTGGGATGGATGGAAACAATGGATTGTTTCCAGTTGCATTTAATGTGGTTGAGAGTGAAAATAAGGAGAGTTAGATGTTTTTGTTTGAATGGTTGTGTGAATTGCTTGATGGTTTTCCTAGAGATAGAAGATGGACATTTATGTCCGATAGACAAAATGTAATAAACTTTATTATTGTTTGTTGAACATCTTACATTATTTCATACCAACATGATCGTATAATTTTGTGTGTTGCTTTCGTGTTTCAGGGTTTGATACAGGCTATTGCATGTAAAGTACCTCATGCAATCAATAGAAAATGCTGTAGGCATATTGCTGCAAATTTCAGGGCTAAATTTCCAGCAATGATTCTTAGGAAACTCTTTTGGGTTGCTGCCAGGTCATACACTATTCAAGAGTTCAATAAATCAATGGCTAAGATAAAAGAAATGAACCCACAAGTGTATGCTTGGTTAAATAACATAGGTGCAGAAATGTGGGCACGACACAATTTCCTATATGATGTAAAAAATGATCATATTACCAATAATTCTGCTGAGTCCTTCAATAGATGGGTTGGAGATCTATTGGAGAAACCCATTCTCACTTTGATGGATACACTTAGGTCTAGGTTAATGAATAAGATCCAACAGAGATATGAAAATGGATGTGGATGGCGAAATCAAATGGTGCCTAGGGTGGTTGATAATTTTCGAGATGTGGCTCAAAATAGTAAGAACATGACCTATCTTTACAGTAGCGGAATGACCTACGAAATCAATGATGGAAAAGTTAAATATATCATTATCATAGAAGAGAGGTCATGTGTTTGCAAGGTGTGAAACTTGACTGGAGTATCTTGCGTACATGCTACAGTGGTCTTAATGATAGGAGACAACTTTTAGAAGATTATTGTGATAAAAGCAAGTTTACGGAGACGTACTTAAAAGCATGTGGTCATATGATCAATTCTATTCCAGATATCAATTTCTGGCTTGAGTTTCAAGATGGTGAAGTTCAAGAAGCAATATCTCCCGAACTTAGAAGAAGAGTTGAAAGACCTAGAAAGAATAGAAGAAAGGAGCTAGATGAGGTTTCCTCCAATTGTTGTAAAAGGTCCTCAACATTGAAGTGTGAGAGATGCATGCAATTTGGCCACATCAAAAAGACTTGTGCTGGTGGGCCTATAGCAACGTTAAGGAAGTGTAAATCGCAAGTTATAATAACTTAGATTCCTAAACACATTTACATGTATTACTTTTAGCTTCAGCAATAAGTGATTTACATTTATGTGTTGTATTACAGGTTGGAAGTACTGGACTACAAATTAGTGTAGCTCCAAATCGGAGCTAATGTGAGCACTGTTGTTTGACTATTGAAGACATGGCTGTTCTTTTGCTGCTGAAGAGAAATGGCTTTTTTTTTTTTCAAACCTTAATGCATAGCTTTAATGAATGGTTTTTTGGCCATGCATCACTGAAGCATGGGTGTTTCTATGTTGTGTTAGGGATGTTTTTGTTGAAATGGTTTAGTTGTATAACTACTGTTTTTGAATGGATTTGAAGCTTAATGTCCAGCTTTATTGAATGGCTATTTTTTGGGCCTTGCATCACAGGAGTGTGTCTGCTGAAGTAGTTCTTTTGTGTTTTGGATGTTTTTTTGGCCTGCAGCTCTGGCTAAGTTTGGCATGCATCACTGGATTTTTTTTTTCTGTTTCTTCTATCTTTCCGAATCCATCTTTTTGAAATGGGTTTTTGCTAAAGATGCATGTATTTTAGTTCATTTCATTTGCATCACTGAATCCATTTTTTCTAATGTTCAATTCATTTGCATCACTGAATCCATTTTTCTAAATGGATTTTAAGTTCATTTTTTGCATCATTGAATCCATCTTTCTGAAAAGATTTTTGCTAAAGCTTTTTAACTGCATTTTGCCCATTAAGTTCATTTAACTACATGCATATTTAGTTCATTTGATTTGCATCACTAAATCCATTTTTAGCCCTAATGTTTAGTTCATTTTTTGGCATCACCAAATCCATGTTTCTAAATGGATGTTCAAGTTCTTTTTTTTTTTGCATCACTAAATCTTTTTTTCTAAAATGATTTTTTGCCAAAGATGGATGCATTTTTAGTTCATTTCATTTTTTTAATTGAATCCATTGTTAGCCCTAATGTTAAGTTATTTTGCTGAACTGAATCCATTTTTCTGAATGGATGTTCAAGTTCCTTTTTTGCATAACTGAATCCTTTTTTCTGAAGTGATTTTTTGCTAAATTGAATCCATTTTTAGCTCATTTCATTTGCTAAATTGAATCCATTTATTTGAATGGACGTTCAGTTCATTTGCACAAAGCTGAATCCATTTTTCGGAATGGATGTTCAAGTTCATTTTTTTGCATAACTGAATCCTTTTTTCTGAAATGATTTTTTGCTAAACTGAATCCATTCTTCTGAATGGATGTTCAAGTTCATTTGAAACAAACTAGACCAGCCATCAACTTCTACATTATATTATAACACACCTAAGACAATAATTCAACAGGTAGTAAATACATCCACTCTATCTTCAAACCAAACCAATATCAAATGGTAGGTACAAAAAAGTACATCCACTCTATCTTGAAACCAAAAACAATATCAAATCCAAAAATTCGATCTTTGTTTTCCAGTGGTAGGAAATCAAATGTGTAGGAAGATTCAAGTACATTAAAAAAAGTACATACATAACTATGACCAACCATCCAACAATTAAAAAAGTAGCAACACTATGACCTAGTGTGTACAATTAAACACTATGAAGGATAGGCAGACAGATACACTATAACTTAGTAGCAACATTCTGAATTGCAAGGAGTCATCTACGAACAACTGAATAACTAAACTCAAAAGATAGACAACAAACAATGCCAAATTCAAGTTCATTAATGCCCGCATCAATGCACTACAATTCCATGCTCGCTAGATTCCATTTCTTGCATCTTCTTCAAGGAAACTTCCTCGACTGTTAGGAACTGTATACTCCATTTCTAATCTACTGAAACTATCACCATCATCGCCTTTCACCATTGCCCATTTCAGACACCCATGATTGATACAACCATAATAGAGTCTTCTTGGATTTTTTTAAAGAACTGGACACCAATATTCTTCCTCTCCTTCCGCATTGATGACAAATGATGTTTTCAATATGAAGATTGTTACTTGCATTGCTATTGCTAGAAGAAGCCATATTTGAACTTTGAAATAAAAATTAGGGAGAATATTATTTCTATTCCTTGACCGAATGCAAGTATTTCTAATTACAAATTCAGACATAAACCTCAATCAAAACTTTAAACAACCTACTATTAACACATACAAAATTTCATCCACCAATATGAGCACATTCTGTTGTTGATTCCCTCAGATCTAAAAAACCCTACACAGTATTTGCCATCGTAGAAAAACTAAAATTTACGTCAATTTTTTTAGGTTCGAGTACACCGATGATTTGCTTGTTTAGTATTTCTTTAGTTTTCACTTTCGATTCGAAGAGTTCCTCTTGCTTTCTAGCTTCATAATCAGCTACACTGTGCTTGAAATCACCTACGGTTGCTAATCGGTTGTAGCTTTGGATAAAAAATTAAAAAAAAACAACGTAAAGAAATAGGAAATCCGAATGATGCTTTGGAAATGGTACCAAAATTGCATGGCTATTCACCCGCTTATGACCCAAATCATAAGTTCTAGGTTTGGGGGGTTGGAGATATTGTTGCTCAACCTGTGCATCACTCCACTGCCAAGAATCGAATGACAGAAGAAGAGGGCATATTAGTCTACCCATTTCAATTGTAAGGTTACATTAGTTTACAATTTTTTTTTTACTATTGCAAATAAACTGCATTAATTGACTTATAATCATGGGGGTTAATGTTATTTTTCTTTTTAGTGAAGGGGGTATTTGTTATTTTCTAAACCTCATGGTCCGATTTGTTATTTAATAAAACCTCGAGGGAGGTGTTTGATATTATCTTTCTTATTTATTCCTAATCATTATGTGACACGAGAAACTCATCCCGCATCATGTAAAGCACATACTCTTGTAATAGACACACTTGTAATAATATTATCTTCAAAAAAATTTTTTTTTTTCCAGCTTCAAGACATCTTTTGCAGAACTTCACTATTTTGAGTTTTCCTATTTTTTTGCTCGTAACCTTGTGTGCATAACTTGTACCCATTTTCTCATGCATCTAGTGTACTAAATTGGTTGACTGGTCCGAATGATAAGATTGAATTTTATTGATATATAACTGTAGACTAGATAGAACCTACGACATAAACCATAGAAAAATTAATACATTTCATATATAAAAGTGATTATTTTCTGATTAGATATGTGGTATAGTCTAATGTGGGACTTACACACATTAGTAAAGCCTTGAAGCAAATCGCTTGTTGTGACGTTGATCTACATTCTTATAGCTTTCTTGTTTGAGTAGAAGTTTATGCTCTCTTAAAGAATTAACACATTAATGGGTGAATGTATATAGGAATTATATAATTTGAACAATATTAAAGAATAAATTATTAGATTAGATCCTTTATTTCATCGCAATTGTTTAAAATGAAATCATATCATAGTTATGCTCATTCCTATTAAAGATAATCTCCAGATCATTCAAATATATAAAACAAATGTTAAGCATTTTTTATCTATGTATCTTTCAACAACACAAACTTATGAGCGGAGTTTTGTTATGAACGTAGTCCTTTATGGTCCCTGTTTTCCTAGTTATATGCAACAATCTTGAAAGTACGAATTAAATATACCAACCCAAATTCCATCAAATCCTTTCGAGTCTTCCATGTCTCCTTAATGAAAGTGAAACACACACCCATATACATAATATCAGAATTCGAATATTCATTTTTTTTAATGATTTATTGTTTATTCCACATAGTGGAATAAATGTTTAATTGTTGTTGTTAGTGCCTATTGTTATTGTTGATTTATTATTTATTATGGACATTACTTTTTATAAATATATATAATTAGCTGAATATATAGAAATAGTTGAAGTTGGTATAAAATATTAAAATAATGATATGAAAATGTAGACTATTATTTTTTCAGTAGTAGTGTTCATAATTTACTTTCATAATTACACAATTTAAAATAATAAATTGAGATAATATTGAATCTTTAGAGTTAGTAATGATATTTTGGAGTCAAAATATTTAAATTGATAAAGAGGAAAGAAGTAAAGTTATTTTGAATGTTATGCTTTATTTTGTTTTTAATTTATAGTCCTAAGCAAAATTATTGAATTATAAATATTAAATTTTCAAGAAAAAAATTTGTGTAATTTTTGAATTGTTTAATTGGTATTAAAATTGATTTTATTATATTTTCTGAACTATAATGTTGTTTTAGTTAATTTGATAGTACTTTATATAATTACATTTCTAGTTAAATCATCATGTTTTCCATTTTAGAAAAATAGAACTAAGGGCAAACAACTTGAAAAATATATGTATGTATGTATAATATGCAAGTGTATATGAGTTATAAAATCATATGGTAATACAAATTGAAAAATAATCAACATCAAGTTATTTTAGATTTTACGTTTGATTGCAATAGAGATAAAATTTTAATTGAAATGAAATATTTACGATAAATCAATGTGAAACTCCCACAACTTAGAAAGCAGTAATAAACATTGCTAGTAACAATTAGATAACTAATAATAATTTAACTTAAAAATAAAGGAAATAAATAAAAATCTTTTAAAATAAATTAATATACTAAAAGTGATACAAAATAGTTTCAAAATTTCATAAAATTATAGTTTCACTAAAATGCAACCTATAACTTACAAGAAACCTACTGACAAAATATTATAAGCCACAATATATATACACACACATATATATGAAAAATTTCAAATTATTATTATTATTATTTTAATGGAGACACCATTTTCTACATTCAAACTTTTCTACAAAGATGAATTTTAATTTCATAATACACTAAGAAAAAAATTATTCAATTCTAATATTTAATAATATTGACATGTTGATAAAATTTTCTAGTAAATAACCATAACATATACTACTTCCATCCCAAGAAAAAAAAGCCCAATTTCAAAAATTTTCTTCGTTCTAAAAAAAGTTTCTACTTTTGGTATAAAATTATTATATTACTCTTACTAATAATAATAGTGTATAACCCAAATTAAAATATAAAATTATACATTTAATTATACATTAAGTGTGTTGTAAATTATAACTTTAAAAAAAGTTGTATTAAATAAAAAATAAACTCTTTTTTGGAACAAAGAGAGTATTACTTATAAATCATTTTCAATTATATTCTCAATTATAAGTATATATATATATATATATATGTATGTATATGCAATCATAAATATATAAATAAATTAATACAAATATAAAAAATTAGTGACTACCTAATCGTCCCTAAAGCTCACAAAATTAGTGATGAAGAAATGTCGTCATCAAGGAGCAAACATTAACTTTTAGTGACAAGATCCAAACTTGTCACTAATTTTCATTACAAAATATCGTCTAACTCACAGAAATTCTTTCATGGCATGCCATTTAGCAACAAAATGGTGGTGATTTTTGTTAAACTTGATTATGTTGTGATCAAAGAATAAGTAGCCCACTGGTAGTTCTTATTGGACCAAAGGACAACCATCTAGATTAAGCTTTCTGCAAACTATTTAAACAAAGGCCTTTTTTTACTTCACACAAAAGCACTAAATCCTGGAAGTGCCTTCGCATAATATTCTTTACATGTGAAATTGTAGAACCCCCGCCGGGCCCCCATACATTCGCAATTCCGTCAAAAGATTATAGTTGGGTGGATTTGGTCCATTTTAGTCTTGCCACCTATTAAGTGCCATTTGAATAATTAAATTCCCTATAAATTTGACTTAAAGGTATCTAATACTAGATCCGTTTTTTTTTTTTAAATCACTTTTGATATGGTATAAAAAGTTTTAATTATAAAATATAATACATTTAATATATTATTAAGTGTATATTTTTACATTTCTATCTCACTATTTAATTTGAATTATGCATTGTCATTATTAATAAAAGTAATATAAGAATTGATTATGTTTGGAAATTTCATTGAACGGAGATTAGGTATAGCTTTAGATAGAGAATCTATAATTTAAGGGTAACTATCTAGATTTTTTTTTTTTTTGAGAGATAGATACATATTCTCAAAAAAATAAGTGGCCAACAAGGTACCTTATTTTAAAAACTCTACAACCACTACAAGAAAAATGGGCTTTAGTGACGGAATTTGTAGTGACGAAAAAAAATATCGTCACTAAATATCACCTTTAGTGACCAAAACTTTTATCGTCACTATTTTATTGTCTACTCCAAATTTTTAGTGACGAATCACAAAAAGTCGTCACTAAAGAGTGTGGCGGGAAACTTTCCCGCTAAAATAGTCATAATTAGTGACGAGATTTCAGTGACGACATTTATTATCGTCACTAAAATAATCATTGTGACGAAATTTTATCGTCACTAAGTTTTAATTCTTTTTAGTGACGATATCTTTTTCGTCACTAATGGAAATATGTTTTAGTGACGCAATTGTTTCGTCACTAATTGCTTTTTTTTTTTCCAAACCAAACTAATTGTATTAAAGTAGAAATCCCCAATTAACACATTACATTAGTGTCCATAAAAATACTAGGTTTAAATAGACTTGCGTTAACACAAAGTACCTAACTTGATGAGATTGGTTAAGGCCTAAACCTACTACTGATATATAATTTTTAATTAAATTTTTGATTATATGTATATGTGTGAAATATCAGTAATTAAAAAATAGAAATTTTTTTAGTGCATTATAAATATAATTTTTTGGTGTAAAAGAAAATTTAATTAGTAGGTTATGTGACAATGAAAAAGAAAATAGTTGTAATCTATTAATTCATTTTCTTTTATACATAGGGTTGAAGTGTGTAATATGATTACATATGGAGATAGAAAAAATTTATTTTAGTGTATAATAAAACATAATATTATAAATTTGATGAAAAAATATATGTGTTAAACTAATTAATTTGGGATAGAGTAGATAAAATGTTTTGGGCTAAATTACTTGGGCCACAACTTATAAAGGATTGGGCTTGTTTTGGGCTAAATTGCTTGGGCCACAACTTATAAAGGATTGGGCTTGTTTTGGGCTAAATTGCTTGGGCCACAACTTATATAAGGATTGAGCTTGTTTTGGGCTAAATTACTTGGGCCACAATTGATATAAGGATTGGCCTTAATTTTTGTTTACTTAAGAATTGAGCTATGTAATTTACTTATTGAAATTTGAAGTTAACTTTTGAAAAATATAATTCTTAAGTTTTAATAATTGTATTAAAACACCCAAATATATATACATTTGCCAAGATTAGTTGACGTCTGAATAGAGTATGTGTTTGTAGATACACTATCAACTCGAGAATGTACGCATATATATGAATTTGACTACATTAGATGAATTTGCACATATAAGTTTAATCACTTTAAATATAAAATTTTGTTAGTAGTAATAAGCGCCTCAAGAACCCATTAGTTTACTAGTTTGACGTACAAACTGGGATTTAATAATATTATTAATTATGTTTGTTGTATTCATAGTTTATAACTAATAAGATGTTTTACTAAATTAGCCATTTTTAACAGATGGAGAGAGAGGGAGAAAATGTAAAATATTTTCACTATTTTAATTAAATTTAGCTCAAACCACAGTGCAAAGCCTCAAATCAAGAACAATATTGCTCTGCCATTTGACTAACAAGAAATGGCTCAAAATTGTATTTTAGTGTATAATATTATTAACTATTGAGATATAAAATATTTGCTTTGGTATACAACGAAATTGAATATTATAAATTTTAATAACAACATATGCATTGGGACATATATAGTTTCAAACTAATTATAGCCATTAATGTAATATAACAACACAAGTAGTGATTAATACATGTACATATATAGTGAGACGTATAATGTATAACAAAAGTAGTAGATACTTATACAGTTATACTCCTTTGTTCCAAAAAAGGAGTTCGGTTTTGCTAATGTACAACTTTTTCTTGTTAGTCAACAAAATGCAAGTGCAACTAATTTCCTCATTAAAGGTATTGTATGTCATACACCCTTTTATGTAATCTATTTCTTTAAGAGTATTTTGGATATTTTATTGAATAATCAGTATGCACTTTTGAAATAGTGGATATGTTTTGAGACAAACACTTTTTTTTAGAACAAATGGAGTATCTATATATACATATATCACTACAAAGAAAAATTGGTCTTTAGTGACCAAAAGACAATAACAACAATATTTTTGGTCAACAAAAGTAGCTTTTGGCAACGAAAAATGTAGTCACAAAAAATTGGTCACAAATGTATTCATTCTTGACCACGCAAAAAAGTGATCACCAAGTGGTCACTAAATGACATCCTTTAATGACGAGAAAGAAAAAAATGGTAACTACGTGGTCACTAATTGTTATAGTGTGAAAAAGACAACTAAAAGTTGACCACATTTAATGACCAGTATTTGTGACGACGATTCCATTTATCACAAAAAAGTTACAAAATATGTTTTGTTGACTAAAAAAATCGTCACTAAATTTATGATTTTTAGTGACAATGTTTTGTAGTCACTAAAAGGTTATGATTAGGCTAACAATTAATCTATCATTGGGCTTGTGTTGATTTGGCTTACAAATTAATTGGGCTTACAAATGGACCTATGATTGGACAAACAAATTAGTATGATTGGACCTAACTTTATATTAATTGGGCTTATGTTATAAGAAATAAGGTTTGGGCTAAACAAATATTTTATTGAGTCAAACTTAGCTAATTTGTATTATGACACTTAATTTTCATTAATTGTATGTTGACACCCTAATAGTTATATATTTGCTATATAATTTTACCTAAAGTACATAATCATTTAGCATTAAAATACACTATTAACTAATAGCCTTCTTTGATCAAGAATTATGATTGGGTTACACAATTTATTCACTAGACCGAAGTTAGCTAATTTGTGTTATGACTCGTAATTTTTAATAATTTTACTAAGACACATAATACTTATGAATTTGTCCACATAATTTTACACTAACAAAAAAAAAAAAACCCTTCTTTGATTGCCACCACTAATATAATGATTCGAATTGTTTGGCTAAAGATAATAATTGGGCTATGTAATTTATTCATTGCCACCACATTATTTTACTTCAAGAATTGAGTCTTTTTTTTTAGATACACTATCAAGTAATGGTAATAAAATTTTTTTGACATTTATTACAACTATATTTCTTTATAAGCAAATAAAGAATAAAAAATATATAGTTTCAAACTAGTTATCGTCACTAATATAATATTATAATCACGTAGTGGTTAATACATATATATATATATATATATAGTTAGATGTATAATGTATAAAAAAGTAATAAATACTTATACAATTATACTTTATTTGTCCCAAAAAAAGAGTTCGGTTTTACCAATATACAACTTTTTATTTATAGTCAACCAAATAGAGGTATAACTAATTTTATATCATTAATTTCCTCATTAATGGTATTAGACATTAGTACACCTTTTAATGTATTCTATCTCATTAAGGTATTTTTGGAATTTTTGTTAAAAAATTAGCTTTGACTTTTGAAACTATACTCTTTTTTGAGAAAAAAAATTTGTTTTGAAATTGGATTCTTCTTTTGGTATAGAGTGAGTATATATATAGTTAGAATTAAAATCTATAAAGTTAATACATATATATAATAGTTATGTAATTATAATAAAAGTAATTATTACAGAGCATAAGTAGTTTAGTACATATATACATATACGTTTAATATACATAATTTCTTTAAACTCAACATGGAAATGTAAATATTATTTGGTTACCACAATTATTTTAAAAAATATCTTTTGTAGCCATTTAATAACAAATTAATATTTTAAAATTTAATTTAAAAAAAAATTCAAATCAGAATTTTATTAAATTAATATAGTATTATAGAGTGAAAAATTGATTACTGCTTACAAGTAAATTTTTTTAATAATTTATAATTAAATAAAAAGTTGAATGCTTAAAACACCAAAGCAGGAAAATGAATTTGGGGAAGAGGGAAAAGCCGGAGGCGCTAAAACAAATTTTCAATCGAACACTTGGTCCTCTCTGAAAATCCCTCTTCCCTCTTTCTTAAAACAGAAGCAGCGAGAGAAAGCTTGTCCACAATTTCAAGCATTTGAACCTTGATTTCCAGCTCATCACCGAGGTAAAGCCAGGAAAAGAAAGCTCAAGGTCGACGCTTGGTTCTGGTCTCGCAAGGCCATTGCCGCTATCCGTAAGGGGCTTCTCTTCTTCCTTCTGACATAACATAGCATATTGTTGGTGTCTGAAACTGAAAATCGAAGTGCAAAATTTTGTCGAAACCAATGGAGAAGATTGGGAAGAGATTTCAAGGGAAAGTGGTGGTTGTCTCAGCTTTGATTCAGGGGATTGGTTTCGCTATCGCCGAGTGCTTGGGATTAGAAGGTGCCTTTGTTGTCATTTCTTCTCATGTGACTTAGTCTTGTTTTTTGCGGCTGTGTTTTGTATTTTTTTGGGATTTGATTTGGGAAGTTTTTGGTATCCCTTTTGTTTTCTCCCAGTTCCTTATATGGGTTTTTGTAAGATGTTGGATAGACTTTGTGGGATTTGCTCAAAGGAATAAAAAACTGATTTTTTATTTTTTAGCTAACTTTGTTTGATTATATATGTTACTGGGATTTCTAATTTTGCTTCTTTTACGATGATCCCTGAGTATTTTGCAGGTGAATGTTGATGAAGCTGTGGAAAAACTTAAGGCGAGAGGAATTGAGGTTTATGGACTAGTATGTCATGTGTCAAATGCACGGTAGAGGAAGAATCTAATTGACCAGACCCTTCAGGTGAAGCAACATTATTAATCTTATGCAGTTTTATTTTAATACTCTTGATGATGGAAAAAAGGATATGCCCTGAGAAAAATAAAAATAGCAGTTTAATTTGGAGGTGAGGTCAAAAGAGCATGGTTGTTTGTTACATTATTATGTGCTACATGACTTATTTCTTATGCTTCCATATGTTAATATCATTTTGATACTTCCAACTTGAGAGGTTAATTGGTTTCGTCAATCAGATGGAATTTCCTACTTGCTATAAGCTTTGTTATGTAATCTGCAGCATATATTAAGTGAGAAATCATTTATATGTTTGGCCTCTCCTTATGAGTTTTCCAATGTAATACCCACCTCCAAGCTCCAGCAAAATATAGCATATCCAAAAGTTTTTGAATGCTTAGAATGCACCACATTAGAGAATCTAGAGATGGTAGTCTCTGTTAAGAATGTTGTTGGGCTGAACTTATATCTTGGTGTTATTGTGTGAATGAAGTATCTTAATGAAATTATGAATCAAGAATTTAGTTGTGCTTTTCTTTCTTTTTGTTATTTCTGTGAAGCTAAGTCATCTGTTTAGTCTAAAAAATTTCATTTGAATCCAATTGCAGTTTACTGACTCAAATCTAACTTTTCATTAGTTCTCAATATTATTCACTTGCAAAAATATGGAAAAATAGATGTTGTTGTCTCAAATGCTGCTGCGAATCCCTCGATTGTGACGTGCAGATTGAAACTAAAGAATCGATCCTTGACAAGCTCGGAGATAAATGTTAAAAGCTCTATACTTGTTTTACAAGTTAATTATGTCTTCTGCTCTCGTGATTTGTTACTATTATGATAGCATAGAAAACGCATGTTACTACCGCATGTGCCATGGTTTCTGAAGATCTTGGATGTAGAGTAGAATTATAGTTTTGGCATTTCTCTGTGAGAGGAAGCGGTGCTCACTTATGGAAGGGTTCTTGCCGCCATTGACTAAGGCCGTCTGCGTGGGCAATGCCGAGTCCTTCGATTTTCTTCTAGTTCCCTTGTGTTTGATAATTTATTTGGTGTCTTGATCTGCGGTGAATAGGGTTTCTTGATTTTCCTAATTTGTTAATCTCTTTCGCTTTTCTTTTCATAGTTTTAAGCACACACGGGAACTCATTTGATGGTGGTTAGACTCTGTTTTTAAGCCCATGGATAAAATTTGTTTACCGACTTATCTTTGGACATTCCGTCGACTTTACAATTGCATCTTGGACATTTAATAAGGTATATATGCGAGATTACTTATTGAAAGGTTTCTTTTTCTAATTCGAATTTATCATGACAAGCTGGAATCACCGCTCTTTCTGTTTGATTTTGGAGACTCTTTGAAACTTGTTGGTTGAGATTTTAAAGCTATTTATCTTGTGGCACCTGAATTTGGTGAATAAAGCTGCTACTCTGATAGTACCATGTTAGAAACATGTTGAGTGATTAAATAAGGGGGAAATAAAGTTGGAATGGGATAAAAGTCTAACAAAGTGGGTGGTAATGTATGATAAAATATTGGAGGGTCACGTGAGAGCATGGATTCCCTACTTTTGCCTGGCTTTTATATTGCTTTGTGGGTTTTTCATTTAAAAAAAATAGAAAAGAGAAGAAAAAAATAAAGGAGGTAGCACAAGTAATCCTTTTTAGTGCGGCACAGTGGAGAGGGTATTGTTTAGCTTTGGAGCGTGGGATGTTTTTGTTGGAGAATCCACAACCAAATGGCTCCATGGTTTCATGTCCCACACAGCCCCACCAAAAACTCTTGCATTTATCTTCATAATTACCCCTCTTAATGGCACTAACAGTCCTCTTCCTTCCTCCCCATCTTCTCAAAAATTTCCAAAAGTTTTGTTTTTCCTTTAGAAAAGGAAAGCTAGGAAAATTAGGGTGCATGAATACAACACTAATTGGTAGTGAGAAAAAATGATTGTATGTATTTCTAGAGTAAAAAGTTGCATATTAAAGTTTAAGTATAGTCAAGCTTACATTGAATTATATGTATGTGACTTAATTATCAAGGATGGACATAAACTTTGCTTTAGCTTTATGGAATATATATTTCTTTATTCAATGCTCCTCAAAAGAAAAATGTTGAAAAAGTGGTAATTCTAGGCTCCATTTTACCTCCAAGAGTCGTGCAACATAAGCAAAATAACAGCCACGCACAAAGATATTGATATCTTGCAAAATTTCTCAATCCATAACATCTTAGTCGACTTCTTAATTGGATGAAGTTGATTAATCATATGAAGACACCCGGGCCCTGACTATTATTTACCACAAGTGAAACCTGGGGATGATGTATTTTGGGCTTTGGTATGTGCCCAATTTGCATTTTGATCATGACATAAAGATTGAAAGTTCATGCCCGCATGTGTGCTACGTACCTTTAAAACATCATGCCGTATATGGAGTATGTGCTTGCAAACGTGCAAATGAACATTGGCCACAACCGTGGAATTGTGGATCATATACATAGACATTAATGAGTACAGTATAGGCATCAAAATTTAACTTATCCCTTAATTTGTGAAGAATTAGTCATGATACTTATAATTACTCAAATTAACGTAAATAATCAAATTAAACACTACTAATGGTCATCATTGTCCTTGTTGGAAATAAAACTGACTATGTGGATAAGAGGTAATGAAAATTAGCCATCTTTTTGTGTTTGGATGAAATAAAATTGCATTTACATTGTATGGACTCGAATATAAGGCAAATTGTTGTATAGTAAAAGTTCCTTTCTTTTGGGTTTATTGTTGTTTTTAAAGTGGATTGAAGTTGTGAATTTGTGGGATTTTTATGCAGTTTATTGATATTAATGGGTTATGCTTAAATTGGGTTATTTATGCACTTAATGGTTTTTTTCATATGTACACTTTGTCATAGAGGTGTTTGATCATTTTATGGAAAATTTTCAGCTTTCGTGACCTTAAAAATAGAAGAGAATCACTTGAAACGTCATTTGATCCAAAACTATGAATAATGCAATTGAAGGTTGGCTTTCGAAAATTGTGTAGAAGGATAAGTGGCAACAACTTTAGGGTACCAATTCTTGATTATTTTGATGTGGAAACAAATGACCAGTTGTAATCTTTATATCACTTTTGGCTGAATTACTTGATCAAGTATGAAGTATAATGTGACTAATTTTTGGTTTTCTGGATTGAATTGGCTTTGAACTTGATGTAGATGTCGACTAATTTCTCGTTTTTTTTTTGGTTTTTAATTTGAATTGGCACGAAGCATGTTGCTATGTGTCTTTCTGGTTAATTTTCGATTGTGTCTAGATTGATTTTATGGGTTTTCTGATTTTTTCTTATTTTTACGGTGAAATATTGCGATCGATTTCTTGATTTTGTTACGATTTTTACGGATCAAAGTAGAATGATTGAATGAGGCCCGATTTTTGGGTGTTAAATGCAGGTGAATTGGGTGAACTCACCAAGTAGATGGCAACCGATTTTTACGGCTTTTACGATGGATTGGCTTGAAGCATTTGGTGTTTACGCATGAATCTTCAATTATTTTTGGCTTTTTTACTGGATTGGCTTTAGCATTTGGCTTCTTTTGCTTGTTTCGGATTGTTTTGGTGTTTTTTTGGTCATTTAATTTGGCCCAATTGGCGAAGTGTTGTGGTAGTTTTTAGCCTTTTTCGATATTTTCTTGGTTGAATCGATCGCAATAGAATCGACAAACGCTTTCGCTTTTTACGGATTGAATTGAGTATTGGTGAAGTAGATGTTGTGATTTTTCTTTTGGTTATTTACGGATTGAATTGGCTCAAGCATTTATCTCTGTGTTTTTTAGTGTTCATTTTACGTTGTATGAGTGTTTTGTTTTTCTGCTCATTTTGTGGTTTTTCTAAACTAATTTTGGGGTGTTTTTCTAAGTTTTTCTAGATCAAGTGTTGTGAGTTGTGAGTTATTTTTGGTTATGTTTTCTAATTTTTGAGTTGAAGTAGAATGCGACTAGTTTTCCTAGGAAGTTTCTGGACCAAAGAAGATTGTGGTTTATGAGTATGATTTTCGATTTGTGGTTTTGTATTATGTCACGTGATGGATTGCGTGGTTATTTCCGTTAAATGTGATTGGTGGAAAATGTAGTATGATGATTATCATTCATTACGATGAATTGTACTATGTTATGAGATATATAGTTATGTGGTGTTGTTTTCGTAGCTAGTCATATTTACAATTGGATTGGATTGAATTTATAACATTGAGTGCTTTTTCTTTTCTTGTCACGAGTGGCGCAACCACCACCACATATAGCCAACCATCCATAGATTAAAGGCATCACCAAATGGCCTATCGAGGTCTAAGTCATTCCTTTTGCCTCTTTTTTTTTAGAATGCCAAGGGAATTATGTGTACATTACTATTTTGTGAGGTGTAAGGTGTTTGAATAATGTTTTATTCTAATGGTACAACTGGGATATTTGACTTTAATTTTCTTGTATGTTGGGAAAGGAAAATATTATCTTTTGCAATGCACAAGTTTATCTTTTGTGTCTTTCTTCATATAGGTTGTGAATATTGAATGATTAGTATGATTGCTTTTGTTACATTTTCGACGTCGACGATGTTTTTATTAAAAGGATAAATAATGTCACAATCAATATATTAATATTATTAGTGATCAAATATTGAAATATACAATGTTATAGCTTCGGTTAAAATTGTCACTAATAACACTATTTAGTGACAATTTTTTTTCGTCACTAATTTCATTTGTGAATGAATTTTTAGTGACGAGATTTTTCGGTCACTAATGCAAAAGGACGTCAAAATTTTTCGTCACAAAATTGCATTCGCCAACAAATTTTCTGTGACAAATTTAAAGTCGTCACTAACCATTTAGTGACAATAAAATTTTTGTGACAAATATAAAGTCGTCACTAATCATTTAGTGACGACAAAACATATCGTCACTAGTTCGTCACAGAAAGAGTTGACCAAGGTTCTTTTTAGTGACGACTTTTTTTCCGTCACTAAATCGTCACAATCGCCCAACCGATCAAATAGTTTGATGTGAAAATTTTTTGTCACTAAATTTCGTCACTAAACGTGCTTAATTAGTGACGATTCTTAACTTTTAGTGACTATTTTTTTCCCTTTTTGTGACGACTTTTTTCCGTCACTAATTTTCGTCACATCTTCAAGTCGTCACTAATGCCACTCATTTAGTGACGACTTTTTTGTTTCGGTCACTAAAACCCTTTAGTGACGGAGCATTAGTGACGACCTAGTGACGAACCATTTTTTCGTCACTAACTGGTTTTTGTGACGAAAAAGCGACTTTTAGTGACGAAATTCCAGTTGTCACTAAAGCCCATTTTTCTTGTAGTGAACTTTGAATGGCTATATACATATAAGTGTATTTAAAATTTTATTGAAAGATAAATTCGATACTTCCAGCCATTATTGTTCAAGCAAGTGATGAAAAACTATATTTTTCTATACGCTTGCAAAAGAAAAGAAGGAAATAGATATTTTCAGTAAGACTGTAAAAGAAAAGAAGGAAAGATTTCTTACCTGCATATTGAATCCCAAAAAAAAAAAATAATAATAATAAGTAAAAATCCCATAAACTGATAGAATAGACAAGCATTATTTTATACTTTAGGCTAAAACCTTTCCTTTTGTCAATAGGAAATAATCAATCACTTTCATCAAGGGATCACATAATTGATAATTTTTATAATTTAATTAATCAATAATTAATTATAAATCTGACCACTTTATTAATTAAGTTCTTAGTTACGCAGTCCATCAAATAATTAGAATAAGAATCAATGAATCAATCAATTATGGCAAATATTAAATAAGGACAAGAATTAATTAATTCTTATATTCTCCCACTGAGACTACGAAGTGATAGACAGAATATATTCTTTATAAGTGACCAAGACCTGTATTGGCCATAAAGTTAAATGTCACTTTATAAATTGGGATCATAGCCAAACTAGCGTTTCTCTATAAATTTTTAGTGATGGAATTAGTAAATATGAACAATAGGGATCATAAACCGAGCAAATAAACGTGAAACATTATTTAGTAGTTTTTTTCTTTGTCCTTGTTAGTCTTCTTCTAAAAGCCTCATGTGATGAACGGCAGGTTAGGTTTACTCTTAATAACATCCTTGTGTTTGGCACGATTTCTTGAATATCTATTTGGTTGAACCGTTGAATTATTCGATTGGTTATTGCATCTATTACAGGTTTATATAGTGTACCTTGGAGAGCACAAAGGGGACAGAAATCTTGAAGAAATAAGGGACCATCATCACTCATTTCTCCATTCTGTCAAGGGCTCAAAAGAGGAAGCTAAAATTTGCCTTATTCATAGCTACAAGAACGTAATTAATGGCTTCTCGGCGTTGCTTACACCACAAGAAGCCTCCAAATTATCTGGTTAGAACTAAAACATACGTACATGAATCAATGCCTCAACTCTTACACTCGCTTTGTCGTTTGATTTTTAGCTGAATGTTTACTGATTTTTTCATACGGTATTAGATATTGGATTTGGGTTTGATTTCTTAAACATGAGCTGCCTTATGCTTATTCTATTTTGAGCTTAATTTTCTTCATCCTGAAAAATACAAAATTTCAGAAAAGAGAAAGAAAGAAAAAAAGGACAGAGAAAGGGAAGGGAAGAAAACAGAATAGAGAAAGGATTGTATTCGTCCAGAAACTAGCCCTTCTAGTACGTTTTCTGCCATACGTAACTTCCAAATAGCACGTCATATTCCTGCCAAAAATTACAAAACCTAAAGGTCATGCAATTTATTACTGAGTTTTTGATAGCTTTCGTAGCTAATATTTGGGATCCGACAGTTTTAATTGCCAAAGTTTTTAAATCGATAAATCTAGTTCTTATAGTTTCAATTTATGACGATTTAAGGATAACTAACAGGAAAAGTTAAAAGATTTATTGGTTGAAGCATATAAGTCTCACATTTATATAAAATTTTTGACAATTTTAATATCAATATTTGGATGGTTGACAGTTTTATACCCCAAATTTTTTAAATCGACAAAACTAGTCTTTATACTTTTAATTTGCAACGATTTAAGAACAACTTAAAGAAAAAGTTAAAGATACAATGAATGGAGCATATGAGGCCCACACTTATATAAGTTTTTTTGACAATTTTAGTTCCTAATATATGGAGATTCGACAATTTTAATCCCTAAAATTTTTAACTTGACAAATCTATTTATATAATTTTAATTTGTAAAAATTAAAAGAAAAATTGATCTTATTTGCTTAAAAGAATAAGAAGAGTAAAGTGACATATATTTGTTTTATTTTTCCAATTAGCATCAATAAAAAAATAAAGTAACATTTTTTATTCCATTTTTTCATTTTCTTTTACTAATACTGATTTTAAAAATAAAAACCAAATGCATGTTAATTTACTCTTCACATTCTTTTGAAGTAATAAATCTTCTTTTAAAAAAGGAAAAAAAAAATTCTAAGTTGAAAATTCAAAAATTAGATTTGCCTACCTAAATTATTAAAATTAAAATTGTCAAATTTTTAAACATTAGAGACTAAAAATGCAAAAAAAATTTATATAAATGTGGGACCCATATGCTCTAAATATTAAGTTTTAACTTTTTCCATCACTTGGCCTTGAATGGTTACAAATTGAAAATATGAGGACTAAATGTGTTAACTAAAAACTTTGGAAGTTAAAACTGTTGGACCCCTTAATATTGAGGACTAAAATTATTAAAAACTCTTATTGTACTTGATGCCCCCATTTAGTATCTAAGGCTTTGTTTTTGTTTCAATCTATTTTGAGAAAAGTTTTCTCTAAAAAACAATAAAGCATACAAACAAATTTCTATTTATTTCAAAAGTCAAATTTAAAATTCAAATTTGCTATAAAAAATTTTCCTCACATAATTTTAAAAATATTGTCCTCCAACACACTTTTTATTTTCCCTCCCAAACACTTTTTTCTTATAAAAAAATTCCTCAAAATTTTTACACTTATCGGCAAGTAGTCCATAAAGTGTTTTAAAAAACTCCTCAAAATACTAGTCAAGCAAGTGGGCTTTAACAGAGGCTTAGCCTGTCCAAATTAACTGTAGATAATTTGGGTTTCATTGCCTATGTGGCAGTATAAACTAAGGACATTCTTGTCACCAAACTGTAGCAATCAATTGTCGGGTGCAAATATTTATACAATCTCGAGGCCTCTTTTACATGTAGCATACAGTCATACAGACATAGCTCATTTGTTAAATTTTGTAGTAATGCCATGGAATTGTTTGTGACAGAAATGGATGGAGTGATTTCAGTTTTTCGAAGTCAAACAAGGAGATTGCGTCTCCAAACAACAAGATCATGGGATTTTACTGACTTACTTGAAGCAAATGGTGATCTGACTCATTTGACTGGAGACGCATTGCTGAAGAGAGCTAGCTATGGGAAAGATGTTATCGTTGGAGTCCTTGATAGTGGTAATTTTTTACCATGCACCTGTTGAAAAAAAAAATCCCACAATGATCAACTTTTGCAATAGTGTTGTGGAATAATTTCTAAATGGTTTGGTGAGAATTATCAAATTAAGTTTAATAATTCTGGACCCAAGTTTATTATTTTGATTAGGTGTATGGCCGGAATCTCAAAGCTTTAGTGATGAAGGAATGGAACCTGTTCCAAAATCCTGGAAAGGGGCCTGTCAGCAAGGTGTTGCATTTGACTCATCTCATTGCAACAGGTGAAACCTATTAAGTGCTTTTTCCTTTGTGGATTTTAATAGTTAAATCTTGTACGTACAAACTCATTGTTGATTTTAGTGGCTAATCACGTACCACGAGCCCAAGCATAAAGATTATTAGCTTTTGCATGTGCATACATATGTTTAGATAATAATGCATGTCTCTTGTTATACATATCGAGGCTCACCTATCTCTTCAAGCAAAGGATCCCTAGGGAAATTGAGTAGATATTGACCATGCAAGCGCATAGATCAGTTCTCCTGGAATCTCAAGAGAGGAGAGAAGGTTTTAGTGTTTTCAGTTTGTATAATGCCTTAATACGATAAAATAAAAAATTCCTTGCCTGTATAAGACAATTTGCTCGATATTTGGTGCCATCACTAAATTCATTTGAATGGTTAAGATTCATCACATTTAAATCACAACCTCCCAGAATTATAATTTAAATTTCCATTAAGTATTTGAATGATATATCTCTTTCAATTGCAATAACAATTGTTGAGCTACTTCAGTGATTTATTTAAGTAGAGAAACCTGAAATAACGACATGAGTTTTTGTAATAAGTATTTGTTCTTTTTCTGTACTCCTTTCATTATTGTGAAAAATAAAAAGACAAGAATTGCATGAATATATGACTCGTCTTGATAATTTTATAGGAAAATTATCGGAGCTCGATACTACCTAAAGAAGCTAGCGCAATATGGCCCATTAAATGACACACAGGATTTCCGTTCGCCTAGAGATAAAAATGGTCATGGAACTCACACAGCCTCCACGGTCGGAGGAAGAAGGGTTCCTAATGTTTCTTCTTTGGGTGGATTTGCAAATGGTACTGCATCAGGGGGTGCACCACTTGTTCGCCTTTCCATCTATAAGGTCTGTTGGAACTTTGATATCTTAGAACCACCAGCATGTGCTGATGGTGATATGCTTGCTGCTTTTGATGATGCAATCAAGGATGGTGTTCAAGTAATCAGTGTTTCAATTGTTTACAATACCAGTGCACCATATGTGGAAGATAGTCTTGCAATTGGATCATTGCATGCTACGAAAGCAGACATAGTTGTTTCATGCAGTGCTGGTAACTCAGGGCCCACCCCATCTTCTGTTTCTAACGTGGCTCCATGGCTCATCTCAGTTGGTGCTAGTAGCATTGATCGAGTCTTTCAATCCACTATTTTGTTGGGAAATGGATTGGCAGTTCAGTTAACAAAGAACATCAGACAATCCTCACATAATGAAGGCGTGCTCTATGATTCTGATAGAGTAGCAATATTCTTTTTCATACAGCAGGGTATCACTGAGTAATGTGGCAAAGAAATAAATCCTAATTATGACTTACAGTACTTACAAAATTGCAAACAAAAGAAGTGAAACCTTTATTTATAAAATGATGTTGACAGGGGCAAACGATTACCTCGTTTAGGAGAAAGAAGACACATTCTTTAGTATACGCAGTAGACGTGGAAATACCAGGGAAAACAACAAATCTAACCAAAGGGTTTGTTTTTTTTTATCAATATCACTTTAATTATATTCTTAAGATTTGACTTGTTTGGATCTTATACAAAAATTTCCTTGTTCACGATCAGACTTTGCTATCCCAATACGCTTTCAAGAAAGCTAGTCAAAGGGAAGATGGTCTTTTGTTGGGCAGGGTCTATGATTCAAGCAATAGAAGTCAAAAGAGCTGGTGGGGTAGCTGCAATTTTTGGAAACCTACGACCAGGAAAAGGAGTAATTCAAAACACTTTCGCGCTCCCTACAACAACTGTGCTTTGGGATGATAGATCAACAATAGTAGCTTACATAAGGAACAATGAAAATCCAACAGCAACACTTTTCCCCGGAAAAACTGTTATTGGCACAGGACCAGCACCATTAATTTATGGCTCCTTTCACGGCATTGGGTCCAAATGGAATTGAATCAAATATTCTCAAGGTAAGATTTTTTTATTTCTTTTCAAACTCGTCAAGATTAACAATCTAACATTCGATGATGGGACAAAATAATAATGTGCATGATGACAAATATTAGAGGGGAAACACTTTAGTTTTTAGGTAATTAAGTCATCTAAAATTAAAATTCTAGGCCAAAAATTCAATTAAAATCTTGCTGTTTTGACTTGTTTGATGAATCCAGTATGACCTGCTAACTATCTTGCGTTATCTCTGGGCAAATTCAAAATGAATGATAATTTTTGAGAAAATTCCTTGCTTTTCCCAGCCAGATGTTACTGCTCCAGGACTAAATATATTGGCAGCTTGGTCCGAGGCATCTCCCGTTGATAATCAAGTTGTTAAATATAAATTGAACTCTGGAACTTCAATGTCTTGCCCACATGTTTCCGCTGTAGCTGCACTTCTCAAGGCAATGCATTCTGATTGGAGCAGTGCTGTGATAAGATCAGCTCTTATGACAACAGGTTAGTATAGACAATGGTCAAACTGAAACATATCTAAACTGAAGGGCAAAATGGATTTTGGTCCTCATTTGTGCTGTTTATCATTTTGCAGCGAGAACAAACAACAATGTGGAGATACCAATAACGGATGCCGAGGGAAATAAAGCGACACCTTTCCATTATGGAGCAGGCCACATCCAACCATCAAAAGCAGCAGATCCTGGACTGGTCTATGATGCAAGTTATGAGGACTATCTTCTCTTCCTTTGCAATAATAGAAGTAATATTTTGGACCCATCATTCAAGTGTCCAGTGCATGTTCCTTCGCCAAGTAATCTTAATTACCCCTCACTTGTAATTGCCAATATCAGTGGTACTATGACAGTGGTGAGAACTGTCACAAATGTTGGTACAGCTAATAGTACATATAAAGTGACTGTTGTAACACCTTCAGGATACTCAGTTAGGATCTCTCCAGCAGCTCTACACTTCAGCAAAATTGGAGAAAAACAAACCTTCTACTTTACAATTGAAGCATACGCTAATTTTAGTGGAATGGAGTTCGGATTCGGATGGTATGCATGGAGGGATGGTATTCACTTTGTAAGAAGCCCCATTGTACTTTCCTCATCATAAAACACTCGAGAAGATCAGAGACTCCCCTATAAATAATGCTTATGTTAATGTTCATATCTTTCGGAATCTATATGTTATGAGAGTTCAAACAGAAATAAATGGAGGAATTTGTAGGCTCATATCCTTTGTAAAATTCCTTCTAATATGGTTGTTGGCATAAGTATAATGAAAAGTTTGTCACTCAGTTTCATCATAATTATAATAATTAATATGCATGGTTTAAATTATCTTTTCAATAATTTTATATTTTAAAAAAAATTTATATATCAAAGTATTACTTTAGCTCTTTTTTATAACTTTTAGAAATATAAAAATATCATGATTATTTTGGTCTAGAACTTTAAATGAAACGAAATTACATAAAAGAACTCTTAGGGTGTAAATAGCGTCATTCATCTCTCAACTTGGTAAACTTGCAGTATGTTAACTTGATTTAGTCTTTTATATTAAAAAAGTTTCAATTTAGTTCTTTAACTTATAAATTCGGTTCTAATTGGTCTTTTTAATAGAATGAAGCCAAACAAGATTTAATACATTTAGTCATTGACTTACACAATTTATAAATATTTTATTTAAATTATCTTTCTAATTATGTAAATAATTTCTGATTTTGACAAATTTCTATTTAGATAGTTAAAGAGTAATTTTATCTATTTACAATATATTTTTAACAACTAATAAAAATTGTTGTATGTTGTGAAAATTACAAAGTTGGAAGTGATAAAATACAAAATAAAGCTTTTGGAAATATTTTGCTAAACAGTAAAAGTTTAAAGTGATTGTTAGCGGTTGCTATTTTTGTTTTGGTTCCTTCCACCACCCTAAACCCTAAATATATGTAAGTCATGTGATTGGATGTATTAAGTCGCATTTGGTTTGATTTTATAAGGGACCAAATTAAAACTTTTTAAATATAAGGGATAAAATCAAACTAAGATTCTAAGTTAAGGGAACTAATTATTTTATTTACCCACTCTTCCGAATATAAAAATATCAGAATTACATTAGTCTAATACTTTAGATCATATGAAAAATATTTAAGATATAGTCTATTTTTAAATTAGGAATTTTAAATTACATATTTAGGATGAAGGCTATTTTTAATAAATAAACTACACTTAATTATTGCATATTATTCGCAATTTCAATAATTTTTCATATTATAAATAATATTCCACAATTTTCATCAATTTATTTGTCCAAGTTTTAAGCATTTTAATATTTTCAACATTTTCAAGTTTCTCTTTTGCAATTTTTAATCCAAATTCTAATTTGATATACTCATATTTTTTAATCAACATGATCAATTGGATTGACTATGTAATTTTCTATTCCAAATTTTATTCACAATTTTCACAAAAAAAAAAAACTCCAAAACCTCAATGTAAAATATACGCATTTTTTCAAAAATAAATCAATATTCCAAAGATATTATTACAATAAGATATTGTTATATTCAATATATATTATTACTTATTATTGTTTCATAGAAAACCTATTTCATACTAAAATTGAAAACACCACAAATGCATTAAAAGATAAAAGAAAAAAAGAAACAAAATCAACTACTTGTGAACATCAGACCGCCATCTACTGTTGTTGGAAGTAACTTGCCCGGAATCCTATTGGCCGGTCATTGGCCAATGGCAACATTCTGTCAACTGGTTGTCTCTTTAATTTTTAAAATTATTATTTTAACTTAATGGATAATATTGGATTTAACCCAACCCAAATCTAACACATAACTATATTGATTTAGAATCATAACTTGTAAAATTACAACTCATTAATAAACCAACTTATGAGTAATCTAATTCACCCATTTGTCACTCCTACTCATATGTTAACGAAGTTTACCAAAGAGTTGAGTAAAATAAAATAGAAACTTTCTCATCAAAAGGCCTGTGTTAGACCTTTTACATTCGTAACGGTGGGTCACTTTTTAATTAATATTGATAACTGTGAAGTAAGTAGGGAATCACATCAAGGATAAAAATAAAATTTCATTTGAAAAAAGTAAATTAACTTGGGATAATAAAAATGGAAGATTCCCCAAAAGGGTGTATTATGATTCTAAATTCTTATATAAGGTGTAAAAGTTTATTAATTCTTATGAAGGACACCGAATTACTTTTAATATTTTAACTATTTTGCAATGTCCTTTCTATCGTTATCAAATCTTTCTCAAATTCTTTCACTGCTTAATTATTTTTATATTTGCAAAAACAAAAAAAGAAAAAGAGGAACCTTTGCCATCGAAAAAAGGCAAAAAAAAGAAAAAAAAAAACATCTCGGGATGTATATAACAACATGTCCCTCGAGCAAGACTTTTCCATTCCAGAGGGAGGTCTTGGGTTCAAGTCTCACTCTGCGCAAGTGGTACTGAGCCTCCCCAAAAAACCCTTCAAGTGGTAGGGCCAAGCGGTGTATACTAACCAGTAGGGCCAAGCCAAAGTAGGGTTTCTGGGGTATGGAGCCGCGAAGCGGTGGGGCCAGTCACTATAAAAAGTTTACCCTACCTTAGTTTGCCCCCAGGGGCATAGGCGAGTTGGTAAGCCTGAGGTGATGTGGGGAAAAATCCTCCGGCAACGCAGGTTCAAACCTCGCGTGTGATTTTCCACCAAATATTGTGGAAGTCCCTGGGTTTTGGTCTGTTGGCTCTCTCCTCAGCCTCACAATTCGTGCACATCCTCGATTTACATCCCCGGCTAAGGGGCCTGCAGTGCAGTGGGGAGTTTCGCAAGGAGGACTTTCTCCAAATCAAAGACTTTTCCATTCCATAAACAAATAAATGAAGAATTAAGAAGAAAGATCACTTAACCGGAAGATTTATTGTTATAATGCTATCTTGAAACTTAATAGAGTTTTTGGAAAAGAGAACAAATTTACTTCTCAAAAGTTCATTTGCATAAAATTACATAAGAATTATCTTGCATGGTAAGCCTGATATATTGCTCCTGCGCTTTGAAAAAACCAATTGATAGAAATCAGTTGATTTCAAAAGTTCCTCCCAACTTACATGCATAAATGAAGTGTGAAAGATAATGCATTCTTTTGCTATTTAGAAACTCTCTTTCTCTCTTTTTGTTTCCTTTTATCAAATTGAGATGAGTTATGATACCTCCTTTATTTAGTTAGCCATATTGATTATGATTTTAAGATTTTGGGTTTCTCTCTCCTGGAGAGAAAGTGAAAGTTTCTCTCTCGGAAGGAGAGAGAAGTGAGTTTTTCTGAAAAAGGAAGTACTGTTCTAAGTTGAGCTGCAAACAACGGTAATATCCTACACTAAACACCTTCTAAACCCAGACAATTACTCCTAACCAAGGAAGCTCTGCAACATCTAGAATCACAAAGCAACATCAAGACTGCAAGATCAACGACGGAAAAGAATGGAACGTAGACAAGCAGGCGGGAGAGCAGAACTTGAGGAACGGTCAAACGACTCAATCTATCGAAGGATGAAGAAGAGGTAGATCGGCAATGGAGACATTATCGGAGGCAAAGAAGAAGGACAACGAAGTCCGATTGGCAAGATTTATGGAGAGAAGAAAGTTAATTTCTTGGGGCTAAAAATACAATGAAAGCAATATGGCGATCTCAAATCCGTTCAAGGTGCGGAAATAGGATCTAATTTTTTCCAGCTTTGTATTCACAACCCAGAAGATAGAGAAAAGGTACTAAAAGGGAAGTTGGACTTTTGAACAACAAGACCTAATTACGAGGAGTGGCATGAAGATATTACCATCCACGATGCTATTTTCCAGCAAGTAGAAATATGGGTACAAGTATGGAACATTCCTCCATCGTGTACGAAGCAAAGAACTAGAATCGCAACCGCTTTCTAAAGATCCATGACATCCTCATTCCGAAACTAAGTGAAAAAGGTAGACATTTGAAGCTACTAGTCACCATGGACCTAACAAAACCCCGATGAGAGGCACCAAGGTTCGGCTAGAAGGAAAATCTCACTGGTCGCCTTCCAAGATGAGCGATTAGCGAGGATTCTGTCACTATTGTGGAATGGTAGGCCATTTTGAGAAAAGCTGCAGCATAAGACAAGTTGATTTGAAATGGGACAATGCGGGAAGGACAATATGGGAATTGGATTAAAGCGGAAGGCTTTAGGAAAGGAAAGATTGAACAAAGACAAAAAGAGCGTTTAGAAAAAGACTTGAGGCGATAGTAACACAAAATCGGTTCGGCTAGAGAAGAAAGAGAGAACAGATCAACCACGGTTGTAGGAACGGAAGTTGTGACGCAGAAACAAGAGAAGAGAGAATGGAACCAAACAAAAAATTTTTGAGTACACGAATGAGCCAAATAGTAAAGGCAAACCGATCCATGGAGTATCCGAGGTAGGAGAGGAGAAGGAAACAAAAACTCACAACACACTTCAAGATTTATGGAGCAAACCGATCAAATAGTGGAAATGGAAGAGGACCTTGAATCAAGTACACAACATGGGAGAAAATACACTAGTAAATGTCCTATTGATAGCATCACGGTGGCAATCGAACCACAAGGATGGCTGGTATCCAAAAAGAAAAATCTTTGTCGGATATGGGCGTAAAATCCATAATCAAGGGAGCAACATGAAAACGGGCGTAAAGGAATTCAGATCGGGGAAAAGGATAAGGGAGAATTGAAACTCATAGAAATTCTCGAATAGGGATAAGAGACACAGAGAGGATCAACAAGAAACAGAAGGGAGGTTATTACACTTCAACGACACAAGAAAGGCGATTTCAGAACCGGGAAGTGAAAATTCAGAAAGGTGGGGAGACCGATACAAATGGTCTCCCAAAGAGCAATGAGAGTATGTGTGTGGAATTGTAGAGGTTTGGGTGGACCCTCTACAATTTCCCAGTTGAGGGAGTCAGTGCACTTCCATCACCTAGATCTTTTATTTATTGCAGAAACCAAGCAGAAAATTTTTTTTGTAAATACGGTATGCAAGAGGCTGAAATTTCACAACAGATGGGAGGTTATAGATTCAGAAGGAAAAAGTGGAGGGTTGTTAGTTTGCTGGGCTCCAACAATTAAAGTGTTAAGATGCATATCCAATTCCTTTTCAATTCAGCTGGAGTGTCAACAAGAGGGAGAAACAATGAAGTGGTGGGCAGTCTTTGTATATGCAAGCACTGAAGTTGCAAAAAGAAAAGAGCAATGGAATTTTCTGGAAAATGCAAAAAAGAGTTGGGGAGATTGGTGGTTTATAGGAGGGGATTTTAATGACATAATGGATCCGGAGGAAAAGAAGGGAGGAAGGAGGAGATCAGTGACCAGTTGCTCAGCTTTTAATGCCTTCATTAGAGCAATGGAAATGACTGACATGGGCAGTGTTGGATATAAATACACTTGGGCAAATAATAGGGAAGGAGAGGGGTATGTAGAAGAAAGAATAGATCGCTTCTTTTCATCTCCACAGTGGCGACTACAGTTTCCAAATGCCAAGGTTTACCACAAGGAAAAGCAAACTTCTGATCACATGCTATTAGTGATGGACACTGAACCACATCTCCAGCCAGTTAAAAAAAGGTTCATATTTGACAAAAGGTGGACTCAAAAGGAGGGGATGTTACAAATGATAGAAGGTAGTTGGCATCTTCCACAACAAGGAACGGCAATGCACCAAGTATGCGCACGAATCAACCAATGCCAAAGAGATATAAAGCAATGGAGTCAGCATCAGAACCAGAATTCAGCAAAGCAAATCCAGCAAATTAAATATAGGATGGAACAAATGAGTACAAAAGGAGGTTCAAGGGATTGGATGATGTGGGAGAGGATGAAAAGGGAATTGAATGAAGCATATAAAGAGGAAGAAAAGTATTGGCAGCAAAAGTCAAGAGTTCAATGGCTCAAGGAAGGGGATAAGAATACAAAATTCTTCCATGCAAGCACTATACAAAGAAGACAAGCCAATGGAATATACAGATTAGTGAATGAGCAAGGAGTAGTGCTGGAAAAAGCAGAAGAAATTCAGAGGGAGATTACAGATTATTTTGAGAAGCTATTTACATCCAACCACACTCAGAGAGGGCAAGAAGCATTAGAAGGAATACCAATCACCATAACACAGTCCATGAACCAGAATTTAGTCAAACCGGTGGAGGATGAAGAGATCAAAGCTGCTTTATTCCACATGAACCCAAACAAATCCCCTGGGCCAGATGGTATGACTTCTCTTTTCTTTCAAAAATACTGGAATGTGGTAGGACAGGATATTTGCATAGCAGTTAAGGATTTTTTTAAAAGAGGTAGAATGCTTAGACAACTAAATCACACACTCATTACTCTAGTTCCAAAAGTGCAACACCCGACTTCTATATCCCAATATAGGCCGATTAGCCTTTGCAATGTGGTATATAAACTCATATCAAAAATCCTGGCCGAAAGACTCAAGGAATGTCTACCTAAATGCATAAGCCATAACCAATCTGCTTTTGTTCCTAATCGACAAATATATGATAATGTTGTTGTTGCACATGAATGTTTTCATACACTCCATTCAATGAGGAGAGGTAGGAAAGGCTATATGGCTTTAAAAATTGACATGGCTAAAGCATATGATAGGGTGGAATGGGATTTTTTAAAAAAAGTAATGAGAAGAATGGGTTTTGCAAGCATGTTTATAAAATGGATAATGCAATGTGTGAGTACAGTTTCTATGTCTGTAAACATAAATGGAGAGAAATGTGGTTATTTTACAACCTCAAGAGGGCTGAGACAAGGAGATCCGATATCCTCATACCTTTTCTTAATTGTCTCAGAGGCCCTCTCCAACATGATTAAACAAGCAACTTTAAGGGGGGAATATAATGGCATGAGAGTGAGTAAAAATGGACCAATGATCACGCACTTATTCTTTGCCGATGATTCTTTAATCTTCTGTGAAGCTAACTTGGAACAGGTACACAAAGTAAAAGATCTTCTTGACAGATATAGCCAACACTCGGGACAAAAGATTAATATGGATAAGTCGGCTGTATTTTATAGTAGAAATGTACCAGCAAATGTCAAATCCAGAATTTGTAATGCTCTTGAGGGAGTGAAAGAACAACACAAAGCCAAATATTTGGGACTACCGATGCATATTGGGAGATCAAAGAGAGAAGTCTTCAACTATGTGGTGGAAAGAGTGACACAAAGAATCCATAGTTGGAAAACTCGTTTTCTTAGCCAAGGTGTAAAGAAGTTTTAATAAAATCTGTTCTTAATGCTTTGCCAATTTATATTATGGGTTGTTTTAAGCTTCCTTTGGCGTATGCAAAAAATTAGTAGCATTACAAAGACAATTCGTGGGGTAACAATGTGGAAGAAAAGAAAAAGTTCATGGAGGAATTGGAGACATCTCACGTAACCGAAATGCAATGGAGGGCTCGGTTTCCTTGATATACAACGTTTCAATGACACATTAATGGCAAAGCAGCTATGGAGGGTCATAACTCAACCTCAACTGCTCATGAGTAAAGTTCTCAAGGCAAAATATTTTCCAAAGGGAGGCTTGATGAAGGAGGAACCGAAGGGAAACAATTCGTGGATGTGGAAAGGATGGATGGGGGTACGTTATGTACTAGAACAAGGAATGAGGTACAAGGTAGGAGATGGCAAATCGATATGGATATGGGATTCTCCATGGATTCCGGACAACAAAGGTTTCAAGCCAAAGGAAAACAACCCAAACAAGAGCCAAGTAATGTGGGTGAATGAACTAATGAAGAGGGACGGCCAAGGATGGAACAAGGATTTAATTTCCCGGTTGTTTGAGGAGCAAGAAGCAGCTGCAATAATGAACTTAAAGATTGGTCCAACAGGAAGCCAAGATCAACTCATATGGCAAAGACAGTTCATCGGAAGCTATACGGTCAAATCTGCATATCGGCATCTTCAACAAGGCGACAACTAAGACAGAATTATGGGGCCTCTAGCTCCATTGATAGCTTGAGGAAGGCAATGTGGAACTTTAGCTGGAAACTAAACACAAAAGCCAAACTAAAACACTTCATTTGGCGGTGTTGTCATGACATATTGCCCACAAAGAAAGCATTGCAAAAGAGGAAAATGATGATAGACACGAGATGTCAAATGTGTGAGGCCAAGAAAGCTTAGAACATGTATTTTTAAGCGCTTGAGCAAAAGCAGTTTGGCGACTTGCACGGTACAATGGCATGATGTAGGAGAAGAAATTGAGCTTTGAAAGATGGTGGCAAAAGCTAAGCAGCTGTAACACGAATTATCTAGGCCAGGAAAGAAGCCAACTCACCGTGTACTTGTTGTGGATGCTATGGAAATCAAGGAACTTATGGATTTTTAACGGAGAATGGATGATGGAAAAGATGGTGGTCGACGTTGCAATGGAAGAATGGCTAGAATACAATAAAGTCAACACATAGGTAGGAAATACGTAACTAGGACTGGGAAGGATATCGGTCAGTGGTTACAATAGGAAGAGGGAAGAATACAAACAGAAAATAGAGTGGATTGAGTAACCTCTCTCAACTAGGGAGGTTAGTTTAAACCCACTAGTCAGTACCCTAGATTTTCTGGAATATTCTAGACACTAGTATGAGCTTTGGCCAACTTTGAGTGCCAAAGAGGGTTCAAAGTACAGGGAACCAATGTTGTATCTTCACTTTGTTTTCAACAAAGTCTTATATAAAGTCTATCTTTTGAAAAAAAATATATTGATTATGATTTTATATTTAACAAATAGGGTTTAAATGTTTAGTGGTGGTGATGGTTTGATTTTAGTGGTGTTGATCATTCTCTTTTTCCTATTTTTGCGCAAATATAAAAGTAACTGATATTAAAAAAGTTTGGTAATGATGTAGTGTGATAGAATGGTCAGTGAAAAGATAATTAAAATATTAAATGTAATTTTCTACTTTTTATAAGAATTATGAAACTTTTATGCCCTTTTTAGAAATTTGGAATTCTAACACGCTCTTATGAAGAATTTTTTGAAGAAAAAAATAACAAACATAACACTTTTAGTAGGATGGAGAAAGTATTATAAAATATTAAATGTAAATTAATTAAAATATTTATAGGAAGAAAATTGACTTTATTGCTGATAATCTAATTTTCGAATACTAAATATGAAAAGTTAGGTTTTTTTTTTTTTTTATTGTTGGTCCACTAATTTTTGGCAACTTCCAGACTACTCACGTTGGACAGCAATACAACACCTGCACTAGCTCATTTCACGCCTACAATTATTCAATGAACATGCATGGCCTCGTTTTAATTATTTTTAGTATTATTTTGTATTAATTTGTCCAGCGTAGCTAATGTTGGAGTGTTTATGTATTTCAAAAAAATTTGACATATCACATTGACAATATACAAAATTTTAAAATACTTTATATTAAATTTTCTATAAATGAGAAATGACAACGTTGGGCAAATCTAGCTCAAAATGGTAGATTTGCCTCCCCTTCCCCACTGGGTTAAACACAGTCCAACTTAATTTTTCCTATATTTGGGCCTTACTTTTTTGGACTTGGTCTTTTTACTATTTTTAGAATTAATCCTTTTGTCAAGCTTCAGAAAGGCAAAAGCAATTATGGAACTGGAGCTAGAGTTGAACATAAGAGAAGAATTCAAATGATAGGGAGACTCTTGAGAGAAAAGAGACAGAGGAGATTGATAGCAGAAAGAAGAGAGAATTCATCAAATTACAGCCTGATCCCAATCACTCATTAATTACACATATAAAGCAGTAGCTCAGTCTGTAACTGCTAAACCGTTAGGGCTAAGCTAACTAACTGACTTAACCGCTAACTAACTTGCTAACTTGCTAATTAAGCTAACCAAATCCTGAACTACGTCGTTCCATTTGAAGGTTTGACAAACACCTTGTGAAACTTCAGTCTTGTCCTCAAGACTGAAAGTGTCGAAACTGTTGTTTGACAAAGGCTGGATCTTCTCATGTTGCTTCCTCCTTGCTGAAGTCCTGCGATTGAATCAACCATTGAGTCATCGGATGATTGTCCCTCATGATAATGTGTCTTTGTAAGATGGCTGTCGGGTGGATGGGGCAAATGTCTTCTTCATTTAGCTGTGGAAGCTCAGTTGCTATCACCGGTTTATCTCCAATTTTTTTCTTAAACAGCGATACATGAAACACTGGATGAAGCTTGGTTGCATCTGGTAGCTTAAGTTTGTAAGCTACATTCTCTATTTTCTCCAATACTTCGAAGGGACCAAAATATCTAGAGGAGAGTTTGAGACAGGTACGAACCACAACTGACTATTGTCTATATGGTTGCAACTTCAGGTACACCATATCCCTCACTTGAAATATTCTTTCTGTCCTGTGCTTGTCTGCAAAATGCTTGGTTCTGTTCTGAAACTTCTACAGGTGCTCCTTGAGATTGTGCAATATGGTTGCTCGTTGCTGCACCATGTCGGTAGCCACTGGTATTATAGAGTCATGATAAGGACCTAGTGGTAATGGCGTCGGTTTGATCTCGTAGAGAGCCTCAAAAAGAGTCATGTTAATGCTGGAGTGTCAACTCGTGTTGTACCACCATTCAGCCATAGCTAACCACTGGCTCCAAGTAGATGGCTTTTCAAACGAAAAACATCTCAGGTAGGTTTCTAGGCAATGATTCACTCTCTCGCTTTGGCCATCTGACTGGGGATGATATGCTGTGCTGTAGAAAAGTGTGACCCCTAGCAGCTTGAAGATGGTCTTCCAAAAGTAGCTAGTGAAAAGGCTGTCTCTGTCACTGATAATAGTTGTAGGCAATCCGTGTAGCTTGAAAATCTGGTCCAAAAATATTTGAGCTATTTTCCTTGCATAAAAAAGGTGAGTTAGTGCTATGAAGTGAGAAAATTTTGTGAGGCGATCTACCACCATCATGATTGTGTCCATGCCATTAGATGTAGGTAGTTTTTCTATAAAATCCATAGTTATGTTGCTCCAAGCTTCTTGAGGAACATCTAATGGTTGTAACAGCCCTGGATAAGGAACATGTTCTCCTTTGTCGCGTTGGCACACTTCACACTCTTGCACTACCTTGATAACGTCCTCTTGGAGGTGTGGCCAATAGAACAGAAGCTTCAACCTCTGAATGCAAGCCTTTTGGCCTGAGTGACCTCCTAACAAAGTGTTGTGCACGTTCTGGATTATTTGTTTCCTCAAATCCTTAGAGTTGCCTACATATATCTTTCCTTGTCTTCAGAGAATTCCTCCCTCATATTGAAATTTAGACTTGTCCTCCTGGTTGATGAGTAAAGAACTAATGATTTGTTGGCACTTTGAATCCCCTTCATAGCTTGTTTCTATTTGAGTTATCCAAGCTGGCTTCATGGATGATACGGCCATAATAGTGTCTAAATGTTCTCTTTCTTCCTCTTGTAGATCCCTCCTAGATAATGCATCAGCCCTTACATTGTCTACACCCTTCTTATACTGAATAGAATAATCCATTCCCATAAGCTTGGTTAACCAATTATGTTGAAGAGGTGTAGTGAGTTTCTGCTCTAACAAGTACTTAAGGGCTTGATGGTCTGTTTTGACAATGAAATGATTGCCAACCAAATAATGTCACCACTTGGATATAGCCATCACTAAAGCAAGTAGCTCCTTCTCATAAATTGATAAACCTTGGTTTCGAGAGTTAAAAACCTTACTCATATAAGCAATGGGTTGTTTATCTTGCATCAAAATTGCTCCCATTCCTTTGCCACAAGCATCTGTCTCAATGATAAAAGGCTGTGAGAAATTTGGAAGTCTAAGTACAGGTGCCTTACTTAGATCTTCCTTGAGTGTTTGAAATGCATCTTTTGCCTCGGTTGTCCAAAGAAACCCTTCATTCTTTAGCAGATTAGTCAAAGGTTAAGTAATGACTCCATATGCTTTGATGAACCTGCGGTAGTATCCAGTGAGTCCCAGGAAACCCCTTAAGGATTTGACATTCTTTGGAACAGGCCACTCTAGCACACACTTCACCTTATCCATGTCTATATTCACTCCTTTTTTTTTTTTTTCTAAAATCACATAGCCAAGATACTCCACTTGTTGTTGAGCAAATGAACACTTAGACAACTTAGTAAAGAGACTTTTCAGAATTTATAATACAATTTTCAGACGCCTTTTATGCTCTTCAAGAGTTTTGCTGTAGATTAAAAGGTCATCAAAAAATACTAGCACAAATTTTCTGAGAAAAGGCTAAAAAATGTAGTTCATTAAGGCTTGAAAGGTGGCTGGAGCATTAGTGAGGCCAAAGAGCATTACCACAAATTCATAGTGTCCAAGGTGAGTTTGGAATGTTGTCTTAGGGATATTTTCCAACTTGACTTGTATTTGATGGTAACCTGATTTTAGATCAATTTTTGAGAAAAATTTGGCTCCATAGAGTTCATCAAGCAGTTTATCTATGTTGGGAATATGATATTTGTCTTTGATAGTGAGGTCATTAAGGCACCTGTAATCAACACAAAATCTCCAAGTGTTGTCTTTCTTTTTGACTAATAAAACAGGAGATGCAAAAGGGCTATTGCTGTGTTGAATAGTACCATTTTGCAACATTTCTGCAACTTGTTTTCAATCTCATTTTTATGGGCATGGGGATATCTGTACGGTTTTAGTTTGAAGGGTTGAGCATTTGGTTTCAAGGGTATTTGATGATCTAAAGTTCTATTTGGAGGTAGATTCTTGGGAGTTTCAAAGACTTTAGAGAATTGTAATAGTGATTCTGAAATGTCATCAAAATGCTTTACCTAATTTTCCAAGTTGAGTTCATGGATCATAGATAGTCTGACCCTTCCTTGGCTTTGCTGTTGGTCCTTCATAAAGGATGATATTTCCTTCCCTTTAATTAGCTTCAGCTGCGGATTATTTGCCCTTCCAATCAACATTACTTCCTCCCCTTTTTGAATCATTTGGATGTATAATTGTTGGAAATCAAACGTGATAGGATTGTATTGGTACATCCAATCTACTTCTAGTATGATATCCCATCCTCCAAGTTCCATCACCCTCAAATCATGTTGGAACTTGTAGTCCTGCATGCTCCATTCCACCCTTGGACAAACCCTAAAACTTGTGATTTTTGTGCCATTAGCTAGGGATACATGCAAAGGAGTAGCGGCTTCATGTTTAAGTCCTAATCTCTCAGCTATTTTCCATTGCATGAAGCTGTTAGTGCTACCCGTATCTACTAAAATGTTCATTTCTTCTCATTTTACCTACCCTTACAGTGTTATAGTCTTTCTTTTCAAATTCTCAATCAGAACATGTAGGGAAACATCAACTATATTTTCTATTGGCTTCACTTCCTTCTTCTGGAATTCGTTAGCATCCAGAAATTCTGGAAATTCTGGTTCATCCTCCTCTTCAGTGAGTACAAATATAGTCTATTTCATTTTACACTTATATCCCAAACAAAACTTGTCCCCACATCTAAAACACAGCCCCAAACTACGCTTTCTTTGGACCTCTTGTGGTGATATTTTTCTTGTTTCACCATTGCCTGTGCTCACTGTTTTAGTGGTGTTGTTGGCAGTTGGTCTGGATGCACTACTCTCAACCATCCCTTGTCTGTAGTGACTGGAGTGGAATCAGGATACATCCTAGGCACCATCTTGTACTTTTTCGTATTCACCTCCACTAGCTTTTCCTATAATAAAGCAGTTTCGAATGCCTCAATCAGAGAGCTCGGTTTTATCATCTTCACTGCAAGCTTGATTTCTTCTTTAAGCCCTTCTATGAAGCTTGACATGAAATAACCCTCAGGTAGTCTGGGCTCACGGGCTAGCAATAATGCTTTCAGTTCTTCAAAGGTTGCTTGATACATAGTCACAGAATTTGTTTGCCTCAACCTATTGAACTCTTCTACCTCATCCAAGATCCCTTTTTCTCCAAACATTCGATAGCGTAACTCACTGAAATTTGCCCAAGAAACTCTGCCATTCATGAGCTTAACACTCTGGAACCATACATTCACTTTCCCTATCAAATACATCTTGGCTATCTTCATTCTTTGTTCTTCTTCTACTCGATGGATTAAGAAATTTTTTTCACACTTTCTAACCCATTCTCTCGGGTTGTTACCTTTTAAAAAAGGCAATTTTATCTTTGGATGCACCCAGCCATTCCCAAAATTCGTTTTGTTCCATTTATCTTTCGAGGAGATAATGGCTTTTTCCTCCATTCCAATCTGCATACTTGTATCAGGTGTCGGTAATAGGGGAGTTCTGTCTACTACCACTACCGAATCCTTCGCAATTTTGTCTTTCGTCATATAGTTCATCATCACCTCCATTCTTGCCAAAATGTTTGCAATATTAATGTCGACACGATTGCTGTTCTCGGCCATCTGAACTTGTATTTTTGAAAGTTGCCTTTGGAAATTTTTCCCCAACTCTGTAATTCGTAAATCTTGTTTCTGGAGTTGTTCATCTACCGCCTTTCTCCTTGTGCCGTCCGCCATTGTTCCCCCAATCGAAGAGCTCTGATACCAATTTGTCAAGCTTCAGAAAGACAAAAGCAATTAAGGAACTGGAGCTAGAGTTGAACATAAGAGAAGAATTCAGATGATAGGGAGAGTCTTGAGAGAGAAGAGACAGAGAAGATTGATAGCAGAAAGAATAGAGAATTCATCAAATTACAGCTTGATCCCAATCACTCACTGATAACACATATAAAGCAATAGCTCAGTCTGTAACTGCTTAACCGTTAAGGCTAAGCTAACTAATTGACTTAACCGCTAACTAACTTGCTAACTTGCTAATTAAGCTAACCAAATCCTGAACTAGGTCGTTCCATTTGAAGGTTTGACATTTTTACTATTGGTATTTTTGCCAACCTTTGGACTTGGTCTTTTTACCAAGTCAGCCTTTTAATATGCACCAAATTCAAATTTACGGGCCTTACTTTTTGGACTTGATCTTTTTACCATTTTTGAAATTAACCTTTTTATTGTTGAATTTGGCATTTTTATCAACCTTTGGACTTGATCTTTTTACAGTCACCTTTTGACCCACACCAAAGTATTGACTGTGTTCAGCAGCCACACTTTAGTCTCTTTTGCATGATTTTCTCAACTTCTCCAACATCTACAATTTTTCCTCAAAGTTGGTTGTATTGTAGAACTATTAATTTACTATTCTTTTTGTATTAATTACTATTTATTATTTTCTCTTATCTTTTTCATTATAACATATCATTAGTACTCATATTTTACATTTTTGTGCTTATATTTATATACTATTGTTAATTTAATATATATATATATATATATATATATATATATAGTATCTCATATATTTTAAATTTTATTATGTAAAAAAATAGGAATTAAAATCTCATAATTCTTGTTTCATAACTTTTACAACTGAATTAAACAAAATTATAATCAAAGAACTCTTTCTTTATTGTACATTATTAGTTATTAATAATTCACTACTTTTTTTTTTGACAAGCCAAGAAGGGAAAGTTTATTATTAGAAATTGAGAGCAAATATTTCAAGAAAGAAAACAGTAACTAAAAAGAACATAATAGCAATCCTACTCAGCAGACTACTATAACCAAGTGAACCTGCCAAAAAAAGAAAACAAGAAGTAAGATGTAGCAGAGACCTACACTTATTGTTCTATAATTGCTGACAAATTTTGCAATCTGTACACTCTTGACTTTGCCAACCTATCAGCTACACTATTAATGTCCATTGGAATATGGTGAACCTCCCAGTGCTTAATTTTCTCCTTCAGTAGATCTAAGTTTGTTTGAGACATTTTTAAAGTGTCAGGGGGCATTTTCTGGATTCTTTAGCCAATTGATTGCGTTAATAGAGTCGCTTTCAATTACAAGCACATGAGAGCTCTTCCAAATAGACTCAGAAAACACCCAAAAAGCCTTACGAATAGCCTAGAACTCAGCCTAATTCAAATCCAGAATTCCAACATGTTTAGAGAACACGGCTTTTGTTTTGCCCAAATCATCTCTTAGAATTCCCCCAATCTCGGCCCTTCCTGAATTTCCGATTGTGAACCATCGACATTAAACTTCATTTTACCAGGTTGAGGTCGAGACCAAGTGGTACTTTCCTTCCTGCACCCGTGCTCCTGTCTCATTTCTGTGCTATTCGGCTGTCGAAAGATGTTTGTAATAGATGTTGAAGAAGATGGCCATTTCACCTTAAACGAAGTTGCAAACCTAATAAAAATCAAATCCATGAGTTGCACGAAATCAAAGCTCTTATTGTTAAAAGTAACTTGATTCCTGCACAACCAAATTGACCAAGTTATGACATAAAATAATAGAATCCAAGACTGCCTTCTTTTGAAATCCGGGAAGAACTGCTGCCATCTATTCAGGAAGATGGAAGGATCTCTCGGGCAGACCCAGGTTATTCCCCAAGTTTCCAAGCACCTAGTCCATAGCAACAATCAAAAAACAAATGTTGGGTAGATTCCAGCTCAGAATTACAAAACGGACACATAGCAAGCTTTGCTCTAATAATGCCCCTCCTAAGCAGACAGCTTCTAACGGGAAGCTTTTGGTGGATTAGTTGCCAGACAAAGACTTCCACTTTAGATGGACCATATCCATTCCATACTAGGTTCTAGATAACTCGCCTTTGCTTTTGAGGCAGCAACATAGATTTGTAGAAAGAAGAAGTGGAATACGTACCATTCGGAACCCCTCACCAAATGATCTGATCCTGGGAGTTGCAACTAGGATATTGACCTTGTAGAATATACAACAACCCCTCCCACTATTGGTTTTCCCAATCAAGAACTTTCCTACGAAGATCAATCCTTCATTCCCATTGACCATTCCTCCAGTTTCCGAACTCAACTACATATCCATCCTTATTAACAGACAGAAAAAAGATGCAAGGGAAGCATATTTTTAGAATCATACCTTCTATCCATTCATCATGCTAGAAAACAATATTGTCTCCCTTCCCGAGCAACACCCTCATTCCTAATGAGACAACATCATAAAATTTATCAGAGGAAATGAGTGGGGTAGTAATAGCTTTCTATGAATTAGAGACTAATCTGTTATTGCAAAGAGTGGGGAGGAGTCACTTCTTGTCAAGTCCATATTTTTCCACAATAAAATTCCCTCCGTAATGAATGCACCTCATTGCCAAACCTCCATAGCCTTTTTGATAGTAAGGCCGAGTTTTTTAAATAGAAGTCAATCATACCAAGTCCCCCAACCCACTTTGGAGCATTAAATGTATGCCAGTCCCCATAATGCAATATACATTGATGATCTGAACTGCCACAAAGAAATCTCCGTATCAATTTGTCCATGTCATTTTTCACTCCACAAGGCAGCTTAAAAACCGACAAGAAAAAGATCGACAAACTTGACAAGACAGAATTAATTAGAGTCACTCTGCCACCCATGGAAACATACTTTGTTTGCCAACTAGCGAGCTTTGATCTCATTTTATCTAAAATAGGCCTCCAGATGCTTTGGACCTCTGAGTTAACCCCTAAAGGACGGCCAAGGTATTTAACTGGGAAGATTTCAACCTTACAAGACAGGTACTCAACCCAGCCGTTCAAGAGACCTACATTCACTCCAATATAACATTCAAACTGGTTTTGTTGAAGTTGATCTTCAAGCCAGATAACGCCTCAAAACATCTGAGAATTCTTTTCACATTCAAGAAACTTTCGAGTTCAGGTTTGATGAACACAAGAGTATCATCTGCATATTGTAAGTGTGCTAACTTGAGGCTTCTTTGACCAATGCTTAACCTCTTGAACAGCCCTGAGGACTACCCTTTTTGCATAAGAACATTGAACACTTCAGCCATAATATTAAAAAGCATTGGGGAGAGAGGACAGCCTTGACGAAGACCTTTTTTGATGCCAAACTGCTTAGTAAGAGAATTATTGATCAAAATTGACATTGACACAATTGCCAAGCAGAAACAAATCCAACTCCTCCACTTCCTTCAAAAATTCATCTTTTTCATGACATAATTCAGAAAATCCCAATCAACATTATCAAATGCTTTTTCAAAACCCACCTTCATCAATATGCCACTCCTGTTATTTTTTTCTGAGATAATCAACAGCTTCATTGGCAATTTAGAAACAATCTAACAATTGTCTATTTTTTAAGAACGCAAACTGATTGCTCCCAATTACCTCATTAATCACCCCTTTCAATCAAATTGCTAAAACTTCGGATAGAATTTTATAAATGCTCCCAACAAGACTAATAGGCCTATAGTACTTTAAATGAACAAGATTATCCGTATTTGGAACCAAGGTGATAAAAGAAGAGTTAGCTGCCTTGTCAAAAGTCTCAGTCTCAAAGAAGTCTTCTAGGAAAGTCATCACATCTTATTTGACTGAGCTCCAATGGTGCTTGAAGAAATTCATATTGAAACCGTCTAGCCTAGAAGCCTTATTCCCATCACACTACTTGATAGCTTCCCAAACTTCAGTTTCTGAAAAAGGAACTTTGAGGTTGTCCCTTTGTTCATCTAAGATGCTTTTAAATTGACAATCTAATTCCAAAACACTAACTGCCGACACTTTGTTTTAGAAGTCTGAATAATATTTTGCAACTGCATTTTTCAACTCTTTTGGTTGCGACACTCTTCTTCAATCAAAAACCAAATTACTGATAAGATTCACTCTTTTCCTTGAGAAAGCCAGCAGGTGAAAGTATTTTGTATTTCTATCTCTTTCCTGAAGCCATTTACTTTTGGACTTCTACATCCAAGCTCTCCCCTCTGCTCGATACACATTCCATAGCTAGGCCCGCTTATTCGCAAGTTCAATTCTTTTGTCAGCCGGTAACGCATTTGCTGCATCTAACTTTTCCAACCTATGAATCTCCTCCTCCAATCCCTGGATGTAGTTAGGATCTGCCTCAGTATTCTGAAGTTTCCATTGTTTGATGAGAGGCTTAAGCCTCTTTAGCTTTAGCCATATAATAGCATTATTCCTAGATTGAGCCGTAATATCTTTCCATTCATTACGAACCATAATATTGAAGCCTTCTTTGTCAAGCCAATGGTTAAAGAACTTGAAAGGTCTAGGGCCCCAATTAACCTCCTTTGTGTCCAGAAAAATGGGATGATTGTCAGGCAGAGACCTTGGCAGCACTAGTTGGACCAACAATGGGAAGTTGTTAAGAAATTCACTCGAGAACAAGAACCTATCTAGCCTACTTCTAATAGGAGAATAACGATTATTGCCCCAGGTGAATTGCCTATCCAACAAAGGTAAGTCTACAAGCTACAAATTTTTAATAAAATGATTGAACTCATTCATGGCTGCCAAATTACCTGCTTGACCACTTCTTTCATCCAGCGACCACGTAACATTAAAATCTCCTTCGAAGCACCACGGCATTTGCCAAATTGCCACTCTGTTAGACAGCTCGATCCAAAGGCCTTTTCTTTGGTTATCACAGTTTGGAGCATAGACAGTACAAAAAGCATACTCAAAATTTAATCCCATCAATTTACCTCTTAACAGGATGTATCTATGCTCTAAGACAGCCTTGGCACAGTGAAAAAAATCACAATTCCAGACAGCAATCAAACCTCTAGAATGCCCAGAAAAGGGAACCCACTCAAAATTGTAGTTATGTCCTCCCCAAATATGGCCAACTCCTCGAGTGTCAAACTGTTCCAATTTTGATTCTTGGAAGAAACCCATCTCAAATTTTTTCCTTAACACAAGTTTTCGAACAACCTTTTTTTCTCCCTAGCTCCTAAACCCCTTATATTCCAAGAAAGAATCCTCATTTATCCCAAATATGAAATCATAACAAAGAAAGCAGAAAGAAAGATTGGAGCTAACCTGCTCTTGGCACCCCCTTCTCCTTCTCCAATCTAGCAAAATGGTCCACCGTTGCTTCACGGTGGAGCTTGAAGACAATCCCTAGTTGAGAGCTCACTTCCCATGACAGAGCCTCTCTAAGAATATTGTTGTGATAGGTAATGTCTTCATCCGAAAGATTGAAATCTGCCAAGTCCCTTCTCTGCTAGACGAGTTTCTGGAGCAAATTTCGTCCACCCTTCATTTCTTTGAGCTGACCGGTGGACTTGTATGGGCTGCCTTAGACTCCTTTTCTTTCATTGAGCAGAGTGGACGATTGGCTGCCTTAGACTTGGAAGGGCTTGGACCACAACCCAGATCATCCAGTAGCACAAGCTTTAGGGCCTTTTGGCATTACCCATTTTCTAGCTGCATTAGATTGGCCACTCTAGGCCCTTTTGTCTTTGGCTCGCAACAGATTTGTGGCTTACTTAAGCACACTTGCTGGATTGGGAAACCCACTTAAAGCCCAACTTCTCCAGGCCCTTTAACCGCCCCTTCATTGGAGAACCCATCTTCGAGCCCAATACTACCAGACCCATATAGCACAAATTGATCTTTAGCCCCACTGCCTGTATCATTTCTCTGCATATCTTCCTCTGCAAGCATCAAAATATTTGACAGACACCCTTATAGCCACACCTTCTCACACCCTGCATGCTCCAAAGGGGTAAGATCACTACCCAGCCCTTTTAACATGCATTCATCTGCAAACCTACCCCCTATACACTCTCTTTGTACAACCTCATCTACTAACATCATTGCAGATGACAGACTCTCTTTCGGCGCCGACTCCTCAACCCCCGCTTGCTTCAAGGAGGTAAGATCGTTCCCTTCTTGGGTTGGATTACCCATAAGACCGTTGGACATTATCCAACTAAACTCGTTAGGCTGCATCTGTACCTTTCTACCATTTTCATCTTCTCCATGCTGTTCCAGGGAGGTAAGATCAATCCCTTCTTGGATGTTGCGAGCCATTGAATCATTGACAACGCAAGCACATAATTTCAAGACAAGAGAGAAGACTTTTGTATATGAATTTGATTTTAAAACGTATTTTTACTCTTTTGGATGTTGTAATTATGAAATAAAAAGCGCCTTCAAAAAAACCAAAAATTCTATTAAAAAGAGAAAAAATACTTTTTAAAATGTAATCTAAACATGTTTTAAGTCTTGTCTAACACCTTAATTAATATGGTAAAATTGAAGTAATTTGCCTATGCATGACAATTTGCTGCAAATTTGGCGACATCACTAAATTCATTTGAACGGTTGAGATTCATCACACTTAAATTCACAACCTCCCAGAATTGTAATCTAAATTTCCATTAAATTTTTGAATGATATATCTGTTTCAATTGCAAAAACAATTGTTGAGCTACTCCAGTGATTTATTTAGCTAGAGAAACTTGAATAACGAGATGAGTTTTTATAATAAGTATTTGTTCTTCTTCTGTACTCCTTTCATTATTGTGAAAAATGAAAAGACAGGAACTGCATGCATATATGAAATGTTCTGTACTCCTTTCATTATTGTGAAAAATTATCGGAGCTCGATACTACCTAAAGAACTACGAGGCGCAATATGGCCCATTGAATGACACACAGGTTTTCCGTTCACCTAGAGATAAATATGGGCATAGAACTCACACAGCATCCACGGTTGGAGGAAGAAAGGTTCCTAATGCTTCTTGTTTGGGTGGATTTGCAAATGGTACTGCATCAGGGGGTGCACCACTTGTTCACCTTGCCATCTATAAAGTCTGTTGGAACGTTGATATCTCAGAATCACCATTATGTGCTGATGGCGATATACTCGCTGCTTTTGATGATGCAATCAAGGATGGCGTTCAAGTAATCAGTGTTTCAATTGGTTTCAAAACCAGTGCACCACATGCTGAAGATACTCTTGCAATTGGATCATTTCATGCTACGAAAGCAGACATAGTTGTTTCGTGCAGTGCTGGTAACTCAGGGCTCACCCCATCTTCTGTTTCTAACGTGGCTCCATGGCTCATCTCAGTTGGTGCTAGTAGCATTAATCGAGTCTTTCAATCCATTATTTTGTTGGGAAATGGATTGGTAGTTCAGGTAACAAAGAACATCAGAAAATCTTCACATAATGAAGGCGTGCTCTATGATTCTAAAATGGTAGCAATATTCTATTTCCCACATCAGGGTGTCACTGAATAATATGGCACAGAAATAACTCCTAAATACGACTTACAGTACTTAAAAATATGCAAGCAAAAGAAGTGACACCTTTATGTGTAAAATTATGTCGACAGGGGCGAACGGTTACACCATTTAGAAGAAAGAAGACACATCCTTTAGTATACGCAGTAGATGTGGAAATACCAGGGAAAACAACAAATCTTACTACAGGGTTTGTTTTTGTTTTATCAATATCATTTAATTTTATTCTTATGATTTGACTTGATTTGGATCTTATAAAAGAATTTTCTTTTTCACGAACAGATTTTGCAATCCCAACACGCTTTCAAGGAAGCTTGTCAAAGGGAAAGTGGTGTTTTGTTTGGCAGGGCCTATCATTGAAGCAAAAGAAGTCAAAAGAGCTGGAGGGGTAGCTGCAATTCTTGGAAACGTATACCCAAGAAAAGGAGTTGCTGAAAACCCTTTTGTGCTCCCCGCTACAACTGTGCCTTGGGATGATAGATCAACAATAGTAGCTTACATAAGGAACAATGAAAATCCAACAGCAACGCTTTTCCCCGGAAAAACTGTTATTGGTACTGGACCAGCACCATTTATGGCTCCTTTCACTGCACTGGGTCCAAATGGGATTGAACCAAATATTCTCAAGGTAATAAATTTTTATTTCTTTTCAAATTTGTCATGTTTAATAATCTTTCATGGATGAAGGGACAAAATAATAGTGTGGAGCTTGACATAATTTAGTGAGGAAATACTCTATTTTTTAGGTAATTAATTTATGTAAAATTAAAATTCTAGGGCAAAAATTCAATTAAAATACTATTATTGTGTTTTGTTTGATGAATCGAGTATGAATTGGTAACTATCTTACTTTATCTTTTGACGAAATCAAAATTAATGTTAATTTCTGAGGAAATTATTTGCTTTTTCCAGCCAGATACTACTGCTCCAGGGCTAAATATATTGGCAGCTTGGTCCGAGGCATCTCCCGTTGATAATCAAGTTGTTAAATATAAATTGGACTCTGGAACTTCAATGTCTAGCCCAGATGTTTCTGCTGTCGCTTCACTTCTCAAGGCTATACATCCGGATTGGAGTAGTGCTGCGATAAGATCAGCTCTTATGACAACAGGTTTGTGTAGACAATGGTCAATCTGAAACATGTCTAATTTGGGAAAATTTTCTGCCTATAACGTTTAAGTACAAAATGGATTTCAGTCCACATTTGTGCTATTTATCATTTTGCAGCAAGAACAAACAACAACGAGGATATACCAATAACGGATGCCGAGGGAAATAAAGCGACACCTTTCCATTATGGAGCAGGCCACATCCAACCATCAAAAGCAGCAGATCCTAGACTTGTCTATGATACAAGTTATGAGGACTATCTTCTCTTCCTTTGCAATAATAGAAGTAATATTTTGGACCCATCATTCAAGTGTCCAGTGCATGTTCCTTCGCCAAGTAATCTTAATACCCGTCACTTTCAATTGCCAATATCAGTGGTACTGTGACAGTGGTGAGAACTGTCACAAATGTTGGTACAACTAATAGTACATATACAGTGATTGTTGTACCACCTTCAGGATACTCAGTTAAGATCTCTCCAGCAACTCTACACTTCAGTAAAATTGGAGAAAAACAAGCCTTCTACATTACGTTTGAAGCATATGGTAATTTTAGTGGAACGGAGTTCGGATTCGGATGGTATGCATGGAGTGATGGCGTTCACTTTGTAAGAAGCCCTATTGTACTTTCCTCGTCATAACTCGCTTGAGAAGATTAAAGACTCCCCTATAAATAGTGCTTATGTTAATGTTCTTATCTTTCGGAATCAGTTCAAATAGAAATAAACGGAGGAATTTGTTGGCTCATGTCCTTTGTAAAATTCCTTCTAATAGAGTTGTTGGCACAAGTATAATTAATTAAAAATATACGTATACTTTATTGGCATGTAAAAAGTATGAAATATTAACCTCTAGTTAATGTGCAATTTCTATTTTAAAACTTACATTCTAACACGGTGACTTTTAAAGGTCTACATTTTTCATTTCTGATACTGTAAGATTTTTTTTTTTTTTTGACAAGCCAAGAAGGCACAGCATTTTATTAAAACGTGAGAACAGCCAGTACAGGAAGAAAGGAAAAGAAATCAAAGAAATCAAAAGAAGAAAAGAAAAGCAATCCTACACGAAGGATTACAAAACCTACTGAGCCTCACAATCCAGAAGAATAAAAGCAAAACCATCAACCAGGAGCCATACATAGACTATTCAATAACCGCCAACAGATTATTTGTTCTGTACACAGCAGATTTAGCCAACCTGTCAGCCACATTATTGATATCCCTTGGAACATGATGACCTTCCCATTGCTTAATTTTCTCCTTCAACAAATCCAAATGGTTCGAAACATTTTTAAAGTGCCAGGGGGCATTATCAGGGTTCACTAACCAGTTAATAGCGTTAACAGAATCACTTTCAACCTCCAGAACATGAGTGCTTTTCCACGAAAATTCAGAAAAGACCCAAAAAGCCTCATGGATAGCATAAAACTCAGCTTGGTTTGAATCAAAAATTCCAACATACTTGAAGAACACGGCTTTTGTTTTACCCAGATCATCTCTAAAAATACCCCCAATGGCCACCATACCTGGCTTTCCAATAGCAGAACCATCCACATTAAACTTCATTTTACCCGGCTGAGGATGAGACCACGAGGCATTTGCCTTCTTGCACCTGGGAACTTGCCCCACCCTTGCGTTGTTCGGCTAAAGAAAAGTATCTGAAATAGATGTCGAAGAAGCTGGCCACTTCGCTTTAAACCAAGTTGCAAACCTAATGAAAATCAAGTCCATAAGTTGCAAGAAATCGAAACTCTTATTGTTGAAAGTTACGTGATTCCTACACAACCATATCGACCAAGTAATGGCATAGAACAACAAAATCCAAAGCTGACGTCCTTTGAAATCCGAAAAGGCATGCCAGCTAATCAGGAAGGTGGATGGATCACCAGGGCAAATCCAGGTAATACCCCAAATTCCCAAACATCTAGACCACACCAACCAGCTTCTCCTGCAGTTAAAAAACAAATGCTGGATAGTTTCCAGCTCAGAGTTGCAAAACGGACAAACAGCAAATTCAGCTCTGATAATACCCCTTCTAAGCAAACAACTTCTGACCGGAAGCTTTTGATGAATTAGTTGCCAAACAAAGACTTCCACTTTAGGAGGGGCAAAACCATTCCATACTAAGTTCCAAATTACACTTCCTTGCCTTCGAGGTAACACAGATTTATAGAAAGAGGAGGTGGAATACATACCATTCGGGACCCAACGCCAGATGATCCGATCATTAGTGGAATGGCTAGGGAATTGTCCTTTTAGAGTCTGTAACAATCCATCCCACTATTGAATTTCCCAATCAAGAGTATTTCTACGGAGATCAATCTTCCATACCCATTGACCATTTATCCCAATGTTGTTAAACTCTCAATTTTACTAGTACGTTTTTACGATTTTACGATCCAAAACCAAGTGTCTAATTTAGTTTATAGGTAAAAATGAAAATGGGTAAAATCAGGTAAACTCACGAGTTTGACACTTAGAATCGTAAAATCGCCCAGCGATCCGTTTCTACAAAAACACAAGACAAACAGCGTTTTGACTGAACTTCTGATTATTATGCATGGTTATTATGAAGACAATGAGGATGATTTGAGCTTGGATGTGGATTTAAATCTTTCTGTTGATGATCTTTATTGATTATTGCAGTATTGCATTTGGAATATTGATGTTTTACTTTTTGTAAGTTGTAACTTTTATTATGCATGGTTGTTAATGAATTATGATTATTATTAATTTTTAGGCGTGATTGATAATATTTTTTTGGTGAAATTTGTTGTATTTTTTATAAGTTTGAATAGGTTTGTAATTTATATATTTAACATATATTATATATATTATATATAATATATTTATTATATTATTTTTCATAATTTATAAACTCTTATGATTTTACGATCCGATTTTGTAGACCCTCTATCGATTTTACGTAAAAACTCAAGTTTAACAACCTTGATTTATCCAGTTGCCAAATTCAGCCACAAAACCATCGTTGTTAACAGACAAAGCAAAAATGCGGGGGAAGCACATTTTTAAAATCATACCTTCAATCCACTCATCATGCCAGAAAATAATATTGTCACCCTTTCCAAGCAAAGCCCTCATTCTTGATGAAAAAGCATCATAAAACTTATCAAAAGGGATAAGAGGGAAAGTAATAGCTTTCCAAGTGTTAGAGGCTAATCTGTTATTGCACGAAATGGGAAGGAGACGCCACTTATCAAGGCTATATTTTCCGCAATAAAGTTCCTTCATAACGAATTCATCTCGTTACCAAACCTCCATAGCCATTTAGATAATAAAGCAGAATTTTTCAAATGGAAGTCAATCATACCAAGACCCCCGAGCCACTTAGGAGCATTAACGGTATGCCAGTCCACATAATGCAATTTACGCTGGTGATCCGAACTGCCCTAGAGAAACCTCCATATCATTTTGTCCATGTCATTTTTGACTCCACAAGGGAGTTTAAACACAGACAAGTAGAAGACTGGTAAGCTTGACAAAACATAATTAATTAAAGCAACTCTACCACCCATAGAGAGATACCTGGTTTGCCAGCCGACAAGCTTTGCTCTAATTTTATCCAAGATAGGCCTCCAAGTTCTTTCACCCGCAAAGTTAGCCCCTAGAGGAAGGCCAAGGTACTTAACCAGAAAGGTTTTGACCTTGTAGGATAGGAATTCAGCCCAATCGTTCAACAAACCAGCATCCACCCCTACACCAAACAGACTGCTTTTGTTGAAGTTTATCTTCAATCTAGACAATAGCTCGAAACATCTAAGGATTCTTTTAACATTCAGAATACCCTCAAGATCAGGTTTGATAAACACTAGAGTATCGTCTGCATATTGTAAGTGATCTAGTTTGAAGCTACCTTGACCAATCTTAACCCCTCAAACAGGCCGCAGGATTCTTCCTTATGCATAAGAACGCTAAAAGCTTCAACTAGAATATTAAACAGCATAGGTGAGAGGGGGAAACCTGCCGAGGGCCTTTTTTGATACCAAATTGCTTAGAAGGAGAACCATTGATCAAGATAGACATTGAAACTGAGGCCAAGTAGAAATGGATCCAACTCCTCCACTTCCTTCCAAAAATTCATCTTTAGCATAACAAAATCTAAGAAATCCCAACCCGCATTATCAAATGCTTTTTTGAAGTCCACCTTCATGAAAATACCACTTTTGTTATTCTTTCTTAGAAAATCAACCGCTTCGTTGGCAATTAAGAAAAATCGGACAGTTGCCTATTTTTTAGGAACACAAACTGATTACTCCCGATCACCTCATTATTACTTTTCAAACGAGTTGCTAAACATTTGGCCAAAATTTTGTAAATGCTCCCCACCAAACTTATAGGCCTATAATCCTTTAAATGAACAGAGGTGTTAATTGCCTTGTCAAAAGTTTCAGACTCGAAGAAGCCATCTAAGAGAGACATCACATCGGCTTTGACAGATCCCCAGTGGTGCTTGAAAAAATTCAAATTGAAACCGTCAGGACCAGGAGCCTTGTTCCCATCACTTTGCTTGGTAGCGTCCCAAACTTCACTTTCAGAAAAAGGAACTTCTAAATTGTCCCTTTGGGCATCTGAGATACTTTTGAAATGACACTGTAATTTCGAGACACAAATGGCCGACACCTTGTTGTAGTGATCCGCATAATACTTCACAACGGCATCTTTCAACTCTTTTGGCTGCGACACTCTCCTACCATCAAAGACCAAACTACTGATAAGATTAACCCTTCTCCTAGAGGAAGCTAGCAAATGAAAGTACTTGGTGTTTCTATCTCCTTCCTGAAGCCACTTGCTTCTGGACTTCTGCATCCATGCTCTTTCCTCTACCCGATACTAATTCCATAGTTGAGCCCGCTTGTTTGCAAGCTCAAGTATTTTGTCTGCCGGCAACTGATTAGATGCATCAAACTTTTCCATCCTATCAATCTCCTCTTCCAATCCTTGTATGAAGTTAGGATCTGCCTCACCGTTCTGGAGCTTCCACTGTTTGATAAGGGGCTTTAACCTTCTTAACTTTGACCAAATACCCGCATTAATCCTGGACTGAGCCGAATTATCTTTCCATTCATTGCGGATCAAAAGATTAAGCTTTCATTCTCAAGCTAGTGGTTAAAGAACTTGAAAGGTCTAGGGCCCCAATTAACTACCTCAATAACCAAGAAGATGGGATGGTGATTGAACAATGACCGTGGTAGAAGACGTTGGACCAAAGATGGGAATTGAGCAAGAAATTCACATGAAATCAAGAATCTATCCAATCGGCTTCTAACAAGGGCCAATCGGTTATTGCCCCAGGTGAATTGGCCGCCTAACATAGGCAAATCAACAAGCTACAAATTATCGATGAATTCATTAAAGTCGCTCATGGCAGATAAATTACCTGGGTGGCCACTTCGTTTTTCCGGAGACCGCGTGACATTAAAGTCCGCTCCGAAGCACCACGGCATTTGCCAGTTTACAACTCTGCTAACCAGCTCAGTCCAAAGTGCTCTTCTTTCAATATCATAGTTCGGAGCATAAACATTGCAGAAAGCACACTCAAGTTAGAACCCGTCAGATTTCCTCGAAGCAGAATGTAAACCTGCTCTAGGATAACCTTGGCACAATGAAAAAATTCTGTATTCCAGATTGATATTAAACCTCCAGCACTCCCAGAAGAAGGAACCCACTCAAAGTTGAAATCTTTTCCTCTCCAAATAAGGACAGCACCACGAGTATTAAACTGCTCCAATTTAGATTCTTGGAAGAAACCCAACCTAAATTTATGCCTTAACACAAGCTTACGGACATCCCTCTTTTTCTCCCTCACCCCTAAGCCCCTTACATTCCAGGAAATAATCTTCATCAATCAACGACTATAAACACTTGACAGAGAAAGCAGAAAATAAAAGAACTTAAAGCTTTCCTGCATTTGGAACCCACTTCTCCTTCTCCATTTTAGCAAAATGTTCAATCATTGATTCACGATGCAATTTAAAGACAATACCCAGTTGCGAGCTTACCTCCCATGTAGACACCGCCTCCCTCAAGATATTATTTTGGTGAGTGATATCTTCATCCGACAGAACAGAATCAGCCAAATCCATGAGTTCTCTGGTTTCCTGTGTTCTGGACCAAGACTCGTAGCACTTCCTTTTTTGTAAGCTAAGTGCAGCTCTCGACTTGGATTTTTTGTGAGAAGACACGGCCTTGGGCTGATTTGTGTGGGAAGCCACTAACTTTGATGGGCTTCAAAATAAATGGGAACCTTCAAAATAAATCAAATTGCCAAAGAAAATCCATTAAAAGGATAAAACTTAAACTTAAATGCACTCACATGTCAATGGAGTTTACCATAGAGTTGAGGGAAAAAAAAAAGAGAGGAAGCTTTCTCATCAAAAAGTGAGAATGTTAGACATTTTACATTCTCAGTGGAGGGTCACTTTTTATTTAATATTGATAATTGTAAAATTAAGTAGTGAATCACATTAAGGGTAAAAATAAAATTTCATTTGAAAAAAAGTAAATTAACTATTTTAATATGATTATTAAATTGGGATAATAAAAATAAAAAATTTCCCATAAAGGCGTGTTATGATTCTAAATTCTCATATAAGACATAAAAGTTTATTAATTCTTATAAAAGGCACGAAATTACTTTTAATATTTTAATTATTTTGCAGTGTCCTCCCTATCCCTATTAAGTCTTTATCAAATTCTTTCACTTTTTATATTTGCAAAAGAAAAAACAGAAAAAAGAGGAGCCTCTGCTATAGAAAAAAAAAGAAAAAAAAACTTCTGGAAATGTGACAACAGGTCCATTAGGCAAGACTTTTGCATTCCGTAAACAAATAAATGAAGAACTAAAAAGAAAGATGACTTAACTAGAAGATTCATTTTTATACTAGGATCTTGAAACTTAATAGAGTTTTTGGAAAGAAAACAAAAGAAGAACAAATTTACTTCTCAATAGTTCATCTGCTTAAAATTACATAAGAATTATCTTCTATGACAAGCCTGAGATTTTGCTCTAGCACTTTGGAAAAACAATTCATAAAAATCAGTTGATTCCAAAGTTTCTCCAACTTACATGCATAAACGAAATATGAAGGGTAATGCAATCTTTTACCATCTAGAAAATCTCTTTCTCCCTTTTCTTGTTTCCTTTTATCAATTTGAGATAAGTTATGATCGCTCCTTTATTCACTTAGCCATATTGATTATGATTTTATATTTTACAAATAGGGTTTGAATATTTACGGGTGGTGATGGTTTGATTTTAGTGGTGTTGATCATTCTTTTTTTGCCTATTTTTGTGCAAATATAAAAGTAATCAATAATAAAAAATTTTGGTAATGATGTGGTGTGATAGAGAGGTTAGTAAAAAAATAATTAAAATATGAGTAATGATACTTTTAATAATTTTTTATCATGACGAAACATAGTGATTAATGTAACAAATATAAAAAGACAAAATACAATATAGTAAATGATAATTTTGTCTTTTTATATTTGTCACATCACTCACTATAACGTTTCACTATAAAAAGTTACTATATATCATTACTCTTAAATGTGAATTGTGTACTTTTTATGAGAATTATAAAACTTTTATGTACTTTTTAGAAATTTGAAATTGTTACAGGACCTTATGGAGAATTTTAGGATGAAAAAAATAACAACCATAACACTTTTTATAGGTTGGAGAGTGTTAGAAAATATTAAATGCAAACTAATTAATCATTGGTTTTTGAGTGATTAGAAATTAAATTGCAGAAGTAGTGAACCAAATCGAATCCATAGGGAACCGAAGTATAGTTCCAAGTATTGAACAATAAATTAAAAATAATTAAAACAAGGGGGGAGTTTTGAATTATTAACTATTTTACTAAATTCTAAAAATTAATAAAAATAAACATTCAAGCAGAAAAATAGAAAATAGAGAAAATTACCAAATTTATCAAGCTTCCAATCCAAGGGTTTATCTCATTCAATTGCATCACTGATCATGGGTCACGAAAAATAATCTTGGAAACTCAAATATTTAACTTGAAACTTATTAGGATAGCCGTAATAAATTTATGTTTTCCTAATATAATTGACCGAGGTCAGCACCCAAATCAAAACTTACCATCAATTGACTGGGCACGATAGCGTTCCATATCAAATTACTAATAGTATTAAAATCTATGAAAACAGTTAAACCAAGATTAAAGGACCGAGATAGTTGCAGTAAATTAATCTTGTCCCACTGATTTTACTAGGCTAGGCATGCATATTTCAAGTGATAAACATATATAACCTAGTTGCTACTTGTACCACTAATTCATAACAATTACGGATCACTGAACTCATGGATAGCAATAGAATAAAAGATAAAGAATCAATTTGTCAGATTAACCAACATCAATTATTCATAATAATTAAATCAAGAATCAACAAGTATTTGAATTAAAAGTAAGCATATAAATTTAAGAACAAACCTCACAGTGATTGTAATTGAAATCAATCTTTCCCTTGAATCAGAAAATAAAGTTTAGCCACTCATGGTGGCACATATTAATCCTTGAGTTTTTTCTAAGAAATTGCAAAACTAAAGAAATAATAAAAAAAAGGAACGTGTTTTTGGAGGAAGAGGCGGTTGCCTCCCCTTTTTTTCCTGTATATTTTGGCCCCTTTAGGGTTCTCTTTTTATAACAAAAGCTAACTCCTAAACTATAGTAATGATAACTATTACTAAAAACCTAATTCTACTCTAAAAGGGAAACATAATAAGAATAGGAAAAAAATACTTCTAACTAAAATAAAAGATTTTGTTTCCTAAAAACTTGCTGCCTTATCCATTTTTCGTCTTTAATTTTACAACTCATAATTTCCCTTTCTTGATGAAAATATCGTCCATAAAATTCTTTTTCGTGATAAAAAATTTGTCCAACCCATCAATGCCTTTGGCGTGATCACGTCAGCTAATTGGAAGTCTTCTAGTCACGCTTTTGCTCCAATTTCATTCTTTTTATCCTCTTTTCCTCCAACTCTCCTATTTCCATACCTCAAACAAAAAGTATATCAAAACCAAACAATTTCACCTTATAATCAATTTAATATTGGGAAAATATTAATAAAAAATAGTATAAATTACCAATCGAACCCCGAGATTTGGTAAAACTACCAATACCCCCCGAACCCTAACTCCGTTATGAATAGTAACAGAATAGTAAAAAAATTAATATTTGGACAAAATACCCGTCATAATCTAGTTATTAATTTGTATAAAAAATACTTATAATTGACACTTACCGTAAAAATAAAAGAAAGAATTATACATATTCATTTGTATCAAAGGCAAAATACTCAGAAGGAAAATAGAAGTAGAAAGTTGACTTGTATAAAAAAAATCAAATTAATTGAAGAATAAAAAGAAAACCTATCAATGAAGAAAGAAAGTATGGTATGGAAAATTTTAAAATTCATTTTATAGTCAAATTCACCAAACCAACAAAAATGAAAATACATATATTTCTTTCTTTTTTTTTTATACATACCATACCTTCTTTCTTTGTTGATAGATTTGCTTTTTACTCTTCAATTAATTCGAATTTTTTTTATACAAATCAACCTTCTACTTCTATTTTCTTCCTGCGTACTCTGCATTTGATACAAATGAATATGTATAATTTTTACTTTTATTTTTAGTATAAGTGTCAATTATAAGTATTTTTTATACAAATTAATTACTGGAGTATGAGGGGTATTTTTGTCCAAATATTAAATTTTTTTATTGTTCTATTACTATGAATAACGGAGTCAGGGTTCAGGGGGGCATTGGTAGTTTTACCAAATTTCGGAGTTCGATTGGTAATTTACACAAACCTTAGGGGTGGGAAATGTAATTTACCCTAAGAAATATGTACATTTTAAGTTGGGTAAATTACATCTACTACCCTTGTGGTTCGTGTAAATTACCAATCAAACCCTGAGATTTGGTAAAACTACCAATACTCCCTTAAGGGGGTTAAATGTTATGAATTTAAGGAGGCTAAATGTAATGAATTTAGTTGATTAAAGGGGTTAAATATTATGTATTTATCAAATTTAAGGGGGTATTGGTAATAAATCAAATCTTGGGGTTTGATTGATAGTTTTTACAAACCACAGGGTAGTAGATGTAATTTACCCTTTTAAGTTCCATCAAATCCCCCACACATAGACTATGCTTGTTCTCAAGCATGCATTCAATCAAGATTTTCCTCTCCACCCCTTTCCCTTTTTCAACCCATTCACAAATAATTCAAAGTTATCACACATTAGAAATCAAGATTGGAATAACAATCCGAAGAACCAGTATTCATAGCTTGATTTTCTAAACAAAACATATGCATATCATTAATCGCAACAATTTCATCAAAATCAAATGCAACAAAATTTGATAACCTCTCATAGGTTGCACTCTAATCACTTAAAGTGTTTAGGGGTTCATTCGGCACTCAAATAAAACATAACATGTTATTACCATAGGCTTGCTTATATATCACATCTCCACCACTAATAAATATGAATCCATGCAAAAATCAAAGGGTCTTGAAAAGTGTTGTAACGGGGCTTAGGTAAAGGAAAATTTTAGGTTTCACAAATCAAGATATGTAGGAACTTCCTTGCATGACTCAAAAGCAACAAGTAGCACATTAGAACCACTTCCTTATTCCAAATAACATGAATCTTCTTTTTTTGCAACTTCATCATATAGTTGGACTGTTTTTTGTATATATGGAGAACATTAACTTTGTCTAATACTCAAAGGGGATATCTTTCACTTTTTTTTTCTTTCTTTTCACACTTTTTCATCTCTTTTTCTCCCTCTTTTTTTCTTCTCTCTCTCTCTCTTTTTCTATTAGTGGTTCTTTTCTTTGGAATCAACAGAAATTTTATCATACAATTCATTCCCACATACTCCTGACACAGGGTTTAATGATGGTATAGAAAGACAAAGGTTTAAGGCTAAGGCTCCAAATTCGGCAAACTAAGGATACATGTAACAAGGGTAAGTTTTTTAGAAAGTTTAAATTGGTTAATCCTAAATGTCCTTATCATTTCAAAGCATGAATTTAGAATGTGATCTCGGCATGCATAACAAAGCAAGTTCTAGAATGAACATATCATATTTGTCAATACTCAATAAAGAAATATGTGAGTAAGAAAAAAAAATGCTCTTGGGGTTCAAATACTCATGCAATTGGTTCAATGTATCAAATATTGCACATTCTCAATCAATTCAATCATCAAAATCAATGAGATGTTTTAAAATTTTTCAAAACAAAGACTAATCTTACTTGCCCCTTTCATGCTTTTCAACTCAAATTACTAATGCATGTTATCTAAAAGTTATTCTAAACAAGTATCAAAAGAGTTAGGAATTTCAAAGAAGACATTCAAATTGTTAAGTATGCTTAGAAGGACAAAAATTTTACCAAAATAATCCAAATAACCACAAAACCACAAGAGCATCCACCACCCCCCCCCCCCCCCAACTCCTAAATCATATATTGTCCCTAGTATATGAAAGAAATATGCACGCAAATAAAAAAAGGAAGAAAATAAGGATAATGGAATAAAAACCCTCCCTGAATCATGGCATAAGCAAGAGTACTAGGGTGAGGGTGGTGATGAGTGGCACAATGAGGAATGATTGCTGGGTGAAAAGGGACTACTCAGTGGTGTAGTGTAGTTATGTGCTTACGAGCTGACATCTTAAATCTCATCACGATCAATCAAATAAATACCACTTCAAAAGTACAACAATTAAGAACAGCATAGCACCAAGCAATTAAGAACAGATGGCAAGGATTTAAAATAATTGCAAAAAAATAAAATAAAATAAAAAATTAACGATGAGTACTGTGCAACAACCTGTTCAATCTCAAGTTCTGTTGGGATCAAAATAAATAAATCCCAAAAAGTCACACCAAAATAGATGAAAACCGGCGTACGGGTTTTGAAGAGCTTGGCCGCAAGACAACCAAATAAATTGATTTGGGTAGAAACCAATGGCTGCACAACAGATACAAGCAAACAAAAGGAAAAGCCGTGCTGCTGCCCACGTGCAAGCAAAACAAGCCTTTACAATGAAATTGAATTTCTGGAGATCAACTTATGAAGACAAACAAATTGATGGTTTGACCTTCGAGCCCACACACAAACCAAACAAAGTCTGTTTGAATTGTAAGAAAAACTTCGGTCAACAAATAAATAAGCAAAATTGACCAAACATGAATAACAGGAAGAAGGATAACGGCTGTTCTTGATTTCTTTTTTTGTTTCTTTGTTTCTCTCTCTGTATCTTAAAATCATAAATAATATGTCCTATTTATAGGACTCAACTAAACCCTATACCTATTGGATTTGGTAACTACTAAACCAAAACCCAATATGATTAATAATTCTAAATCTAATAGAATTATTAAATTACAAATTACAAATTACAAACCCAATAGGATACTAGGATACTTAGTTTAATTCTACTACAAGTTCCACATAAATTAATTGAAGAACCAATAAATCTTGTTGTGCACATGATAGCAACATGAAAATAACCAGGAAATTATAGAATAAGATAAAATAGCACCTACCTTGTTGAGACAAAAATAAAATAAAAGAGAGGAATAATAATAAAAAAACAGAAAATAATTTAACCGATGGGGAAAAGAGATTTGGTGAAGAAATAAAGTACGAGCGGTGGCTACAGAGGTGAGAAAATTGAACCGAATAGAAAGAGTGATTGGTGAGGCTGAATGGAAGATGACGCAGTGACTCTTTTGTCGGCTATGCGATGTGGCAGAGTACGGCAGACGTGATTTGGGGTAATGTGGTGAAGCGGATGTGGGGAGAAGACTGCAGAAGGATGATGGTTGCTACGGCTGACGGGAAAGCAGTTCTGTATGGCGTGGTTTGGGTGGAGCACGGACGGCATGAGCGGTTGAGCTCATCCTGCAATATTGAAACTTTAAACAATTTGGTGCTTCGTCTATTGTAAGAGAGACAAGTACAAGAAAAAGGAGTCTGCTAAACCCTTATTCATTAAATGGGTTGATTTTTAATTTTTTTGAAATCCTGAGGAAAAGCAGAAGACGTACTGTAATATGGCATGGGCACACTTAAAGAAGTAATGTCTTCGGGAGAAAATCAAAGAGAATGTGGAGTAAATTCCAAAAGACTATATTACTTGAGGCATGGGCACACCTAAGAAAGTAAGGGGTTCAGGAAAAAATCAATGAAAACATAGAACAAATTCCAGAAGACTATATTACTTTAGGCGTGGCACACCTTATAAGAGAAAGTCTTATGAAAGAACAAACATTTCTAATAGAAAACTATTGCTTTTAAAGCTTGACAACGTCTAAGAAAATAAAGTCTTCTACTGGAAACAACAATTAGTTTCATTAGCTACAAAGAAAAGAAAGAAACAATAAAATCAAAAACGAAAAATAAAAAGAAGAAATCCCTTGGGTTGCCTCCCAGACAGCACAATTGGTTAATGTCGTTATGATCGATGTCTTTATCCCTCATGTTATTAAATTTTTACTAATTGTTTGAACCACACTTGCATTTTCTTTATTGATTTTGCACAAGCTACCAATGCTTTCTCTTTCACTTCTAATTGTGCATTCAATTCAACTTGATTTATATTTTCTTTTCCTTCAAAAATATCTTGCACAATTAAATTAGAAACGTTAATAAAATAAACTAAATGAGACTCATTCGAGTATTTCATGGCACCAAAAATGTTAAATTTAACAATTTTGCCATCAAACTCTACAGAGAGAGTGCCTTCATCCACATCTATTTTTGTTTTAGCTATTTTCATGAAGGGCATCCGTAGTAAAATTGGGGCAGAACTTAAGACTATGTCTTTCTCCATTTTTAGGATGTAAAAATCTGTTGGTAAAATTAATTCATTGACATGCGCCAAACCATCCTCAACAATCCCTACCTGGTAAGCATTAAAACGGTTTGCAAGTTGGATCACTATCCTAGTTTCTTTCAAAGGACCCAAATTTAAAGTTTTGAAAATTGAGTGTGGCATAACATTTATAGAAGCTCCTAAGTCAAGCATAGCACACTCAATTTTCTTATTCCCAATCACACAGGGAATTGTAAACATACCTGGGTATTTGCATTTTTCAAGTAGAGTATTTTGTGTGAGTATAGCCGAAACATTTTTCCTTACCTTAATCTTTTCATTTCATTTAAGCCTCCTTTTGTTGGTGCAAAACTCCTTCAAAAATCTTGCATATTTCGGAATTTGCTTGATGGTATCCAACAAGGGTATGTTCACTTTCACCTTTGTAAAGGTTTCTAAAATTTCTTTCTCATACTTCTCTTGTCTCAACTTCGCCAACCAGATAGGAAAAGGTGGAACAATCTCATTAGAGAATGTTGGCTTAGAATTAGAAAAGGGGTTACCTTTGATTGTGGTTCAAGTTTGGCTTCTACCTCTTCATTGTTCTCATGCTTTTCATCTATTGCATCCTTTGGTTTTTTTGATAAATTTGGACTTGCATTGATCTCTTTCCCACTTCCTAGCACAATTACATTCACATTTTCTTTTGGATTCACCACTAGCTGTAAGGGTAGCCTTTTAGAATTTTGTGCCTCCAAATTGCTAATAAATGTAGCCAGCTGTGTAATTTGGTTCCCCAAAACTCTTGTCTCCTGTTGCATTTGTTGAACAGTAGTAGAAAGGGTTTTAACAATTTGTTCTAAGTGCATACTGGAGTTTGAAGATGGAGTTGGTGGTGGAGGTTGTTATTATAAGGCTGTGGTCGGTATCTTTGGTCTGCTCTTTGGTTTCCATAACTAAAGTTCGGATGATCTCTTTGTCCAGGGTTATAATTTTTAGAATAGGGATCATATCTCCATTGGGCTTGACTAGGGAATCCTCCTAATGCGTTGATTTGTTGATATGGATTTTCTTGCAGTATAGCACATGTCTGTGGAATAACCAAGTATTGAGCATATTCCAGAAACCTTTGCAGTTTGCATGTGTCCTGCAGCCAATTGACAAACCATAGTAGGTAGATAAGCAATTTGATTTTCCAAGTTGGATGTATTTACCTCATTTACTCACTTAAAATTCCCCTCAACTCCGGTTCTGAATTGTTGAGAATTTTCTGCCATGTTAAAGATCAATTGCCTAGCTTTAGCTAGTGTTTTGTTCACTAATGCTCTTTCACTAGCTGCGTCTACCGTACTCCTATCCATTGGTAATAATCCTTCATAGAAGTATTGGATGAGGAGTTGCTTAGGAATTTGATGGTGGGGACAACTAGCACACAACTGCTTGAATCTTTCCCAATACTCGTACAGAGTCTCCCCACTAAGTTGCCATATCCCACAAATCTCCTTCCTAATATTTGCAGCCCGAGATGCTAGGAAGTACTTTTCTAAGAATAATCTCTTTATCTTGTCCCATGAGGTGATTGAACAAGAAGGAATGTAGTATAACCAATCCTTCATCTTATCTTCTAAGGAAAAAAAGAAGGCTCTTAACTTGATCTACTCCTCTGACACTCCTTGCCGTCTCACACTAGAACAAATGACATGGAACTCCTTTAAATGCTTGTGCGGGTCTTCACTTACATGACCACAAAAAATGGGCAATAAATGAATTAAACCAGATTTTAATTCAAAACCAACATCTAAAGTAGGAAATTGAATGCCAAGACGTTGTTGGTTTAAAGTTGGGGCCACAAACTCTTTTAACGTTCTATCTCCCATTTCTTGGAATTCGACTATCTCTAAATCGGTTGATTCTGTTTCAATGTTCACCCATGAAGATGAACCACCTTTTCTTTGCTTAGCCTCTTTCTTAGTTGGCGAGTTGTTTTCTCAATTGCATGACTGTATTCTAATTCGCTTTCCTGAGAAGCACCGGTCATATAAGAAAGAAAATATTAGTAATACTAAATGTTAAAAACTAAGAACTAATTGGTTCCCCTGTCACGGCACCAAAATTTTGACGGTCAAAACCCGCAAAATTAATCACTGGTCCTTAAGTGATTACAAATTAAATTTACAGTAGTAGCGGACCAGGTCAAATCCTAAGGGAACCGAAGTATAGTTCCAAGCCTTGAACAATAAATTAAAAATAAATAAAACAAGGGGAGGAGTTTTGAATTATTAACTATTTTGTTGAATCCTAGAAATTAATAAAAATAAATATTCAAGTAGAAAAAATTAAAATAGAGAAAATTACCAAATTTACCAAGCTCCAATCCAATGGTTGATCACATTCAATTGCATCATTAATCATGAGTCACGAAAAATAATCTTTGCAAACTCAAATATTTAACTTAAAACTTATTAGGATAGCCGTAATAAATTTTTGTTTTCCTAATATAATTGACTGAGCCCAACACCCAAATCAAAACATACCATCAATTGACTGGGTACGATAGCATTCCATATCAAATTAATGATAGCATTAAAATCTATGAAAACAGTTAAACCAAGATTAAAGGACCAACATAGCTGCAGTAAATTAATCTTGTTCCATTGATTCCCTTAGGTTAGGCATGCATATTTCAAGTCATAAACATATATAACCTAGTTGCTACTTGTACCACTCATTCATAACAATTACGGATCACTGAACTCATAGATAGTAATAGAATAAAAGATGAAAAATCAATTTGTCGGATTAACCAACATCAATTATTCATAATAATTAAATCAAGAATCAACATGTACATGAATTAAAAGCAAGAATATAAATTTAAGAAAAAAAACCTCATAGTGATTGCAATTGAAATCAATCTTTCCCTTGAATCAGAAAAAAAAAAGTTTAGGCACTCATGGTAGCACAAATGAATCCTGAAATTTTTTGTAAAAAATTACTAAACTAAATAAAGAAAAGAACGTGTTTTTGGAAGAAGAGGCGGCTGCCTCCCCTTTTTTTTGGGTGTATTTTGGCCCCTGTAGGGTTCTTTTTTTATAACAAAAGCTAACTCCTAAAATATAGTAATGATAACTATTACTAAAAATCCAATTCTACTCTAAAAGGGAAACATAATAAGAATAGGAAAAATACTTCTAACTAAAATAAAAGATTTGGTTCCCTAAAAACTTGCTGCCTTATCCCTTTTCCTTCTTCAATTTGACAACTCATAATTTCCTTTTCTTGATAAAAATCTCGTCCATAAAATTCTTCTTCTTGATCAAAAATTCGTCCAGCCTATCAGTGCCTTTGGCGTGGTCACGTCAGATAATTGGAAGTCTTTTGGTTACGCTTTTGCTCCAATTTCGCCCTTTTTATCCTCTTTTCCTCCAACTCTCCTATTTCCATACCTAAAACAAAAAGTGTATCAAAACCAAATAATTTCACCTTATAATCAATTTAATATTGGGAAATATTAATTGAAATATGTACATTTTAAATTCTATCACGGGCTTTAACAGCAATCGATTTGTGGAAGCTATTCATCAATAATAGTGAAGTCTATTTTAATTTACCATAATCTTAATTTTTAAGGATAGCAACACAATTTTAAAAAAATTCGTATATTTCAAAACACAAAAATGGAAAGAAATCTATTCATAAATTATCACATTCGCTTCATCTCATGCGTTTATTTTTTTAATCAACATATTTCTAGATTTTCGTATAGTCCTACAAGAACCAATAACCCCGAATCCTTTTTCAACAACTTATTGTACTTAAAAACTAGTGATTATAAGGGTACTTGTCACCTGTGGATACTGTGCTGTTTAACCTCGCGTGGGACAGATGGAGCAAGTGGAAGTGGGAGTTTTCTTCTCTCGCCTTGCCACCCATCCCATTTACCCGTTTCAATTTTATTTATACATAATATAATATATAAATCTATATTTAAATTCTAATATATATATTATTTTTATATTAGTAATATATATTTATATGATTATATATATTATGTTATTAATATTAGTTAGAATACTAATTTATTTTTGAATTGTTTCTTAATTATCATTAAATTATATTTATATTAATATTATATTAAAAAATTTTAGTTATCATATTTTAATATTTGTTACTACTTATTATTAATTTACTATTTTTTTTGTATTACTTACTATTTATTATTTGTTCATTCTTACCTTTTCATTATAACATATCATTCGTACTCACATTTTACATTTTTGTGCTTGTATTTATATACTATTGTTAATTTAATATATATAGTATCTTATATATTTTAAATTTTATAAAAAAAAATATGAATTAAAATCTCATAATTCATGTTTCATCACTTTTACAACTGAATTTTAAAAAAAATTATAATTAAAGAACTCTTTCTTTATTGTACATTATTAGTTATTAATAATTCACTACTTATCATTAGTAAGTTGATATATATTATTTTACCACCAAATATTGTTCTTGGATTCGGCTTTCTCCTTCTACAGGTCAACTAGTTTCTTTTGATCAATCAAAACTCGTAGATTGTTATTATTATTATTACACCAAAAACTCAACTTTACAGCGTACACGAATAAAACTTTTGCTATCATTTTCATTAAAAAAAAAAAATCATTATACAGTTAGTGGTCGAAGGATCACTATTTGTCGAATTCTCTAGAATTTTAGACATTAATCAATATATGAACTGGTAAAAGCTAGAACTTCTAATGAATGGAATAAAGATCAAATTGAAATGTACTTAATTAATTTGTTTCTAAAGACTTTGCACAGATCTAGAGTATTTTAACCTTGTTCTTCTGTCACATATGTCATTTATTGACAAAGTCAATAATTTCTCCTAACCCTGTCACTAACGGTAATTTATAGGTCAACTTATAACAAATGATTCGTGCCATGCAATTTGCCATTATAAATCTTGAACTTCTCAACCAAAGCAAATTAAAGTAATAGGTCTTATAAGCTGATGTTTACTAGTAGTTAAAAAACAAATAAAACTTGATCATCCGCCGTCTTGGTCCCAATAACTATAAGGATAAACAGCAATATTCTGTCTCTTAATTAGGAAATTTGATTCGATTTCATTTTTCATGTTTAATAAATTTCAAATTCATCTCTTTTGCTGCATGTTAATTTCGATTCTAATTAGTCATTCTGAAAGAATCAATTCAAACAGGATTTAATGTATTTAATCACATAATTTACACACACCAAGGGCGAAGAGCAGTGGGGAAAGTCAAAATAAAAAGAATAAATTATAAACAACTCTCCACACTTTTATTCTTTTGTAAAATGCTTCATAAAAGTTTAATTTCACACTTTATGACAACTTTTTAATTTTCATACTGCACACTAATTTTTATTAGTTGACAAAAATATATAATGAATGAACAAAATTACCCTTAATCAACTATCTAAATTGCAAAATCCCAAAATTGAAAGTGATTTAAATGATTAGAAATGTAATATAAATAAAGAATTTATAAATTGTGCAATTCATGTTATTGAATGGATTAAATCCCATTTGCCTTGATTCTAGTAGAGGGATCAATTAGGAATGGATTTGCTATTTAAAGACCAAATTGAAACATTTTGAATATGAGAGACAAAATTAATGGGACCAACGCTCTTAAGTTAAGGGATGAATGACACTATTTATCCTAACTATAATTATAATGTGTAATGATACATAATGACTTTTTATAGTGACTTTTCATAACAACAAATGCGGCAAATATAAAAAGTCAAAATTCAATTCTGACCCTCTTTAAAACATGCAACATATTAAGAAATGATTTTATCTTTTAATGCTTACCACATCAGTCACTATTTTTTTTTTACTATGAAAAGTCACTATGAATATCATTAATTAATTATAATTATAATTATAATTATGATAGCTTGTTAAAAAGAAAAAGGAAAACATATGTGTGGTCAAGAAGAAAAAGAAAAACAAATTTCATAGTACATAACTGGTTGAAGTAATATCCATTTTATAGAGACTGCGTCAGAATATTACTAAAACATCACGTTGAATGTGCTTGTATACCTACAAAATTTTTTAGGCTCAACATTAATGCCCAATAAAATTTTGTTACGTAGTATCAAGTTTAGGATAAACATCCAGGATGTCACTTTACATTATTTCTTATTGGGGTAGGACGGTTGCGTTAGATGGTAAGGTAGAATGAATTGTAATTGGGAGGTGTTCGAGACCTCTTAGTTACTGGAAAAAAAAAAAAAAACTGTGAATGATTATATATTGTGGTGAACTTTGAACTTTGAACTTGCCAACGACATGGAATTGTTGTATAAGAATTAATGAAGTTTCATCTAAGTAGAAAACAAACAAATTGAGAATAAATTATATATCACGGTGAACTTTGAACTGGCCAATGACATGGAATTGTTGTATAAGATTAATTAATGAAGTTTCATCTAAATAGAAAACTAGTAAATTGAGAATAAATTATATATCACGGTGAACTTTGAAATGGCCAATGACATGGAATTATTGTATAAGAATTAGTTAAGTTTCATCTAAATAGAAAACTAGTAAATTGAGACCATACCCAAACAAGCGTTTCTCTATAAAAGTTTTGTGTTGGAATTAGCAAAGATGAACGATAGGGATCCTAAACCGAGCAAAATAAACATGAAACATTATTTAGTGGTTTTTTTCTGTGTCCTTGTTAGTCTTCATCCAAAAGCCTCATGTGATGAACGGCAGGTTAAGTTTACTCTTTATAACATCCTTGTATTTGGCTCGATTTCTTGAATATCTACGTTGTTGAATCGTTGAATTATTCTAGTGGTTATTGCATCTATTACAGGTTTATATTGTGTACCTTGGAGAGCACAAAGGGGACAGAAATCTTGAAGAAATAAGGGAACATCATCACTCATTTCTCCATTCTGTCAAGGGCTCAAAAGAGGAAGCTAAAATTTGCCTTATTCATAGCTACAAGAACGTAATTAATGGCTTCTCGGCGTTGCTTACACCACAAGAAGCATCCAAATTATCAGGTTAGAACTAAATCACATGTATATGAATCAATGCCTCAACTCCAACATTTACGCTTTCTCACTTGATTTTAAACTGAATGTTCACATTTTTTAGTACAGTATTAGATACTGGATTATTTCTTAAACATGACCTGCCTCTACTTATGCTTGTTTGGGTTTGAGCTTAATTTTCTAAATGTAATTGTGTCAGGATTTCATCCTGAAAAATCCAAAATTTCAGAAAGAGAAAGAAAGCGAAAAAGGGCAGAATTGGCTCAAAATTGTATTCTTTAAAACTAGCCTTTATAGAATACATTTTCTGCTATATCACCAGAAGCCCGAAACTACAAAACCTAAGAATCGTAACATTAATTTAAGGTTTATTATACTTGATGCCCCCATTTAGTTTCTAAAATTGGGGTTTTGACATAGTCTTCTATATATATTTATAATCCTCAAAATTCATCCCGAATCATGTTTAAGAGAAGACATAATAGATATTATCCCGTATGGACGTAATTTATATTTTAGAGGGGTTAAAAACATTATTTCACATCGAATAATGAAATGCTTAATAGCTAATTAATAAAATCCTTATTCACTCCATTAATTGCCCTTTGGCTTTGAATTGAATACTCAAAATGTTTAACTGTTTATATACTCTGGTTGGGAGCTTGATATTTTTAGATTTTTTTTTCTTTCACAAAAAATTTCTTAATTAGTGATCAATGACTAGCTTAAGTTGTAAGACCAAATGCTTACACTGTTAGGGGTGTTCATTTTGATCCGCAGATTGAATCGATCCGCCGATCTGAACATTCTGCTCTAATCAAATAAAAAACAGATTGGAACGAATCAGTGTATTTGTCGGATCGAATTGATTTGATTCGATCCCTTTTGATCAAAATAAAAAAATATATAACTTTTTTTTTCAAAAATAACTGACATTACTTATAAAATATAAATTAGCATTCATTGATAATTCAAATAATTCTTTAACTAAAATAGTCAATTTGTGACCAAATAAATTAAAATATTTATATGAAAGTTATTTATTATCTTAATATAGAAATAGATAATTTTTTAACATTAAACTATTAATTTCAAACCTCAATTAAATCACCTAATATTATATATATGAAAAGGAAAGCAATATTTAAAAAAAAAAGAGCAAAGAAACTAAAACGGAACAAATCGGATAAAAAACCGATCCGATTCGATTTGAAATATTCGGATTAAATCAGATCACGATTCATTGAAATACAAATCGGATTATTGATTTTGAATACCCTAACACTGCTTTGTTGGATGTTTGATTCTTTCACATTACATTTGTTTGACCTTTTGTTTTCCAACCAAAAAAATGACGAAGAGGGAATGGAAAATATAATATCAGATAATCAAATCACTATTTTATAATGAATGACAAAGACCTTTAACCATTCAGCTATCTAATTCTAGTAATGTAGTAAAAAAATAGAATATGGACTCACTAGAATATTTGTGTTTAGCTCAAATCGATGAGTATAAAGCTATACTAGCCAAGTAAAGTGGACTTTAACAGTCCCTTGACAGATAAATGGCTCAAAAAAAATTTCAGAGAATTTATTGGACCCAAAATTGAGCACGCATGTGGTAGTATAAAAAATCCATTACCGTGTAATAAACAATGACTATAAAGGGGAATGAATCTGAATATTTTCCAAAGCTTTGACATTCTTAACCGTAGCAGCCAATTTTTGGGTGCAAATGTTTATGACAATCTTGAGGCCTCTTTTACATGTAGCATACATACATGGCTGAGTTGTCAAATTTTGTAGTAATGCCAAGGAATTGTTTGTGGCAGAAATGGAAGGAGTGATTTCAGTTTTTCGTAGTCAAACAAGGAGATTGCGTGTACAAACAACAAGATCATGGGATTTTACCGACTTACTTGAAGCAAATGGTGACTTCACTCATTTGACTGGAAAGGCATTGCTGAAGAGAGCTAGCTATGGGAAAGATGTTATCGTTGGAGTCCTTGATAGTGGTAATTTTATAATATACGTATTAAAAAATATCCATAATGATCAACTTTTGTAATAGTTTTGTGGAATGATTTCTAAATGGTTCGGTGAGAGAAGAGAATTATCAAATTAAGTTTAATAATTCTGATCCCAAGTTTATTTTGATTGATTAGGTGTATGGCCGGAATCTCAAAGCTTTAGTGATGAAGGAATGGAACCTGTTCCAAAATCCTGGAAAGGAACTTGTCAGCAAGGTGTTGCATTTAACTCATCTCATTGCAACAGGTGAAACCTGTTAAGTGCTTTTTCCTTTGTGGATTTTAGTAGTTAAATCTTGTACGTACCTATTCCCGTTGTTGATTTTAGTGGCTAAATCACGTACCACGAGCCCGGGCATATTGATTATTTGATTCCATAGTTTTTGCATGTGCATACATATGTTTAGATAATAATGCATGTCTCCTGTTATACATGACGAGGCTCCCCTATCTCCTGAAGCAAAGGATCGATGGGGAAATTGAGTCATTGACCAGCCAAGCACATAATTTCAAGAGAAGAGAGAAGGCTTTTGTATATGAATTAGATTTTAAAACATATTTTTACTCTTTTGGATGTTGTAATTATGAAATAAAAAATGCCTTGAAAAGAAGCAAAAATTATATTGAAAAGCGAAAAAATACTTTTTAAAATGCAATCTAAACATTTTTTAAGTCTTGTCTAACACCTTAATTAATATGGTAAAATTGAAAGTAATTTGCCTATACAAGACAACTTGCTGCAAATTTGGCGCCATCACTAAATTCATTTGAATGGTTGAGATTCATCACACTTAAATTCACAACCTCCCAGAATCGTAATTTTAATTTCCATTAAGTTTTTGAATGATATATCTCTTTCATGTGCAAAAAAAATTGTTGAGATACTCCAGTGATTTATTTAGCTAGAGAAACTTGAATAACGAGATGAGATTTTATAATAAATATTTGTTCTTTTTCTTCACTCCTTTCATTATTGTGAAACATGAAAATACAGGAACTACACGCATATATGACTTGTTTTAATAATTTCATAGGAAAATTATCGGAGCTCGATACTACCTAAAGAACTACGAGGCGCAATATGGCCCACTGAATGACACACAGGATTTCCGTTCACCTAGAGATAAAAATGGGCATGGAACTCACACAGCATCCACGGTTGGAGGAAGAAAGGTTCCTAATGCTTCTTCTTTGGGTGGATTTGCAAATGGTACTGCATCAGGGGGTGCACCACTTGTTCGCCTTGCCATCTATAAAGTCTGTTGGAACGCTGATATCTTAGAACCACCAGCATGTGGTGATGGCGATATACTCGCTGCTTTTGATGATGCAATCAAGGATGGTGTTCAAGTAATCAGTATTTCAATTGTTTCCAATACCAGTGCACCATATGCTGAAGATACTCTTGCAATTGGATCATTGCATGCTACGAAAGCAGACATAGTTGTTTCATGCAGTGCTGGTAACTCAGGGCCCACCCCATCTTCTGTTTCTAACGTGGCTCCATGGCTCATCTCAGTTGGTGCTAGTAGCATTGATCGAGTCTTTCAATCCACTATTTTGTTGGGAAATGGATTGGTAGTTCAGGTAACAAAGAACATCAGACAATCTTCACATAATGAAGGCATACTCTATGATTCTAAAATAGTAGCAATATTCTACTTCCCACATCAGGGTGTCACTGAATAATATGGCACAGAAATAACTCCTAAATACGACTTACAGTACTTAAAAATATGTAAGCAAAAGAAGTGACACCTTTATGTTTAAAATTATGTCAACAGGGGCGAACGGTTACACCATTTAGGAGAAAGAAGACGCATCCTTTAGTATACGCAGTAGATGTGGAAATACCAGGGAAAACAACAAATCTTACTACAGGGTTTGTTTTTGTTTTATCAATATTTAATAATTTAATTTTATTCTTATGATCTTATACAAGAATTTTCTTTTTCACGAACAGATTGTGCAATCCCGACACGCTTTCAAGGAAGCTTGTTAAAGGGAAAGTGGTGTTTTGTTGGGAAGGGTCTATCATTCAAGCAATGGAAGTCAAAAGAGCTGGAGGGGTAGCTGCAATTCTTGGAAACGTATACCCAGGAAAAGGAGTTGTTGAAAACCCTTTTGTGCTCCCCGCTACAACTGTGATTTGGGATGATAGATCAACAATAGTAGCTTACATAAGGAACAATGAAAATCCAACAGCAACGCTTTTCCACGGAAAAACTGTTATTGGTACTGGACCAGCACCATTTATGGCTCCTTTCACTGCACTGGGTCCAAACGGGATTGAACCAAATATTCTCAAGGTAAGAAATTTTTATTTCTTTTCAAAATTTTCATGTTTAATAATCTGTTATGGATGAAGGGACAAAATAATAGTGTACAGCTTGACAAAATTTAGAGAGGAAATACTCTATTTTTTAGGTAATTAATTTATGTAAAATTAAAATTCTATGGCAAAAATTCAGTTAAAATTCTATTATTGTGTTTTGTTTGATGAATCGAGTATGAATTTGTAACTATTGTACTTTATCTTTTGACGAATTCAAAATGAATTTTAATTTCTGAGGAAATTATTTTCTTTTTCCAGCCAGATATTACTGCTCCAGGGCTAAATATATTGGCAGCTTGGTCCGAGGCATCTCCCGTTGATAATCAAGTTGTTAAATATAAATTGGACTCTGGAACTTCAATGTCTTGCCCACATGTTTCTGCTGTAGCTGCACTTCTCAAGGCTATACATCCGGAGTGGAGTAGTGCTGCGATAAGATCAGCTCTTATGACAACAGGTTTGTGTAGACAATGGTCAATCTGAAACATCTAATTTGGGAAAATTTTCTGGCTATAATGTATAAGTACAAAATGGATTTTAGTCCACATTCGTGCTATTTATCATTTTGCAGCAAGAACAAACAACAACGTGGAGATACCAATAACGGATGCCGAGGGAAATAAAGCGACACCTTTCCATTATGGAGCAGGCCACATCCAACCATCAAAAGCAGCAGATCCGGGACTTGTCTATGATACCAGTTATGAAGATTATCTTCTCTTCCTTTGCAGTAGTAGAAGTAGTATTTTCGACCCATCATTCAACTGTCCAGTGCATATTCCTTCGCCAAGCAATCTTAACTACCCGTCAATTGCAATTGCCAATCTCAGTGGTACTGTAACACTGGTGAGAACTGTCAAAAATGTTGGTGCAACTAATAGTACATATACAGTGATTGTTGTACAGCCTTCAGGATACTCAGTTAAAATCTCCCCAGCAACTCTACACTTCAGTAAAATTGGAGAAAAACAAACCTTCTACATTACGGTTGAAGCATATGGTAATTTTAGTGGAACGGAGTTCGGATTCGGATGGTATGCATGGAGTGATGGTATTCACTTTGTAAGAAGCCCTATTGTACTTTCCTCATCATAACTCGCTTGAGAAGATTAGAGACTCCCCTATAAATAATGCTTATGTTAATGTTCCTATCTTTCGGAATCAGTTCAAATAGAAATAAATGGAGGAATTTGTTGGCTCATATCCTTTGTAATAGAGTTGTTAGCACAAGTATAATTATTTAAAAATATATGTATACTTTATTAGCATGTAAATGTATGAAATATTAACCTCTAGTTAATGTGAAATTTTTATTTTAAAACTTACATTCTAACACAGTGACTTTTAATGGTCTATATTTTTCCTTTTCGATACTGTAAGATTAGAAAAGTAGGAGAAAAGACATGTGAACCTTCAAAATAAATCAAACTCCCAAATAACATCCATTCAGAAGATAAAACTTAAATGCACTCACATGTCAATGGAGTTTACCATAGAGTTGAGTAAAAAAAAAAGGAAGCTTTCTCATAAAAGTGTAAGACCTTTCACATTCTCAGTGGTGGGTCACTTTTTATTTAATATTGATAATTGTGAAATTAAGTAGTGAATCACATTAAGGGTAAAAAAAAAATTTCATTTGGAAAAAGTAAATTAACTATTTTAATATGATTATTAAATTGGGATAATAAAAATGAAAAATTTCCCATAAAGGCGTGTTATGATTCTAAATTCTCATATGAGACATAAAAGTTTATTAATTCTTATAAAAGGCGCGAAATTACTTTTAATATTTTAATTATTTTGCAATGTCATCCCTATCCCTATCAAATCTTTATCAAATTCTTTCCCTTTTTATATTTGCAAAAGAGAAAAGAAAAAAGTGGAACCTCTGGTATAGAAAAAAAGGCCAAAAAAAAACTTCTCGGAATGTAACAACAGGTCCCTTAGGCAAGACTTTTGCATTCCGTAAACAAATAAATGAAAAATTAAAAAGAAAGATGACTTAACTAGAAGATTCATTGTCATAATAGGATCTTGAAACTTAATGGAGTTTTCGGGAAACAAAAAAAAAAAAAAAAGAACAATTACTTCTCAAAAGTTCATCTGCTTAAAATTATATGACAATTATCTTCTACGATAAGCCTGAGATATTGCTCCCGTACTTTGGAAAAGCAATTCATAGAAATCAGTTGATTTCAAAAGTTTCTCCAACTTACATGCATAAACGAAATATGAAGGGTAATGCAATCTTTTACCATCTAGAAAATCTCTTTCTCCCTTTTCTTGTTTCCTTTTATCAATTTGAGATGATTTATGATCCCTCCTTTATTCAGTTAGCCATATTGATTATGATTTTATATTTTACAAATAGGGTTTGAATATTGATGGGTGGTGATGGTTTGATTTTGGTGGTGTTGATCATTCTTTCTTTTTTTTTTCCTGTTTTTGTGCAAAATATAAAAGTAATCAATATTAAAAAAATTTCGCAATGACGTAGTATGATAGAGAGGTTAGTAACGAAATAATTAAAATATGAGTAATGATAGTTTTGGTGACTTTTTATCATAACAAAATATGATAACTAATGTAATAAATATGAAAAGACAAAATTTAATGATTACACTTCTTAAAAAATACAATATAGTAAATGATGGTTTTGTCTTTTCAGTTTGTTACATCAGTCAGATAACTTTTCACTATAAAAAGTTACTAAAAATATCATTACTCTTAAAATATTAAATGTGAATTGTGTACTTTTTATAAGAATTATGAAACTTTTATGTACTTTTTAGAAATTTGAAGTTCTTACAAGACCTTATGGAGAATTTTAGGAAGAAAAAATAACAACCATAACATTTTTAATAGGTTGGGAAGAGTGTTAGTAAATATTAAATGCAAACTAATTAAACTATTTATAGGAAGAAAATTGACTTTATTGCCAATAATCTAAGTTTTTTCCATGAATATTGATTCAAAAATAAATAAATAAATATTTTTTTTTATTTTTGTTCCATTTCTAGAAAACACGACTTCCCTTTAAACATAAAAAATGCGATGGTCTTTCTTTCTTCCTTCTTTTTCTTTTCTTCCTTCTTTTCTTCCTCTTTTCTTCATTTCTGCCGGTCTCCATTTCCGCCGCCTCTTTTCTTCATTTCCACCATTTTCTTCTCCAAATTTCTGCTCCATTGCATACATCCAACCCTATTTCCACCACCTCATCCCTCCCCCACCCCAAATCAAGCACTCCAAAGACTTCTCCCCACCCCCTGCCGCCAATTGCCGCTCCCAACTGAAAAAAAAAATACTCTACAACAATTCAAACCTCCTTCTTGCTCCATTTCTTTTTTAAAAGGTGAATAACCATTTATTTTTTGCAATTTTTATGTTAAATTTGTGTTAAATTTTATGTTAAATTTGTATGCTGTTTTATATGTTAAATTTTGTGTTACATTTGTATGTTATTTTATATGTTATATCTTAAATTTTATTTTATATGTTAAATTTGTATGTTAATTTACATGTTAAATTTTATTTTATATGTTAAATTTTATTTTATACGTTAAATTTTATGTTAAATTTTATTTTATATGTTAAATTTTATTGCATATGTTGAATTTTATGTTGAATTTGTATGTTAAATTTGTATGTTATTTTATATGTTTAAATTTATGTTAATTTGTATGTTAAATTTTATTTTATATTGTAAATTTTATGTTAAATTTGTAAGTTAAATTATATTTTGTATGTTTAATTTGTATGTTATTTTATATGTTAAATTTTATTGTATATGTTCAATTTTATGTTTAATTTGTATGTTTAAATTGTATGTTATTTTATATGTTAAATTTTATGTTAAATTTGTATATTAAATTTCATTTTATATTTAAAATTTTAGTGATAACATTTGTATGTTAAATTTTATTACATATTGTATCTTAATTAGTTATCCTATATTGATAAAAATTTTATTTGTAGCGAAAAGGAAAATAAGTTGAGCAAAGAACATTTTTGAGGATCGAAGAAATCAACGAAGGTAAATAATTTATATAATATGATTGTGATTTGCCGTTATTTTTGTTTCAAAAGTTGTTAATAGTTGATAGAATTATCTGAATTGATGTTGGAAATTTCGTTGTGAATAAAGTACGGTGACTTTTTGATTTGGAATGATTGGGATTGATTATTAATTTCATTCATTGAATTGGCGATTATTGGAATAATACGTGTTGAATAGTGGAGTTGATGATGTAAGTTAAAGAATGGTCGTCGGATTTGATAAATATAATGCTTTATGTTGTTGGGAAAATGTTAGGTTATAAATGTATGGGAAAATGTTAGTTGTTTACTATTGTGATGTGGTGATTTTGATTGATTTTGATTGAGTTTGCTATTATTGGAATAATAAACTGTGAATAGGACTACTGATGATGACGAACAATGAATTTATATTAGATTTGTTGAATATAATTGTGAATGTTGTTGGGAAAATGTTTGGACGTACAAACCAGGAAAATTGTTGGTTGTTTACTTTTGTGTGGTCGTGATTTGGCTTTATTTGGATTGATTTGGAATTTTTATTCAATGAGTTTGCTCTTATTTGAATAATAAGTTCCGAATAGTGGTGTTGATGATGACAATGAAAGGATTGTGGTTGGATTTGATGAATATAATGCTTTATGTTGTTGGGAAAATGTTTGGTTATGAATGGCTGTGAAAATGTTAGTTGGTTTGTCTTGTGAGGTTGTGATTTGGATTGTTTTGGATCATTTTGGATTGTTTTGGATTGTTTTGGATTTTAGGGAGATGAGTTTGCTATTATTGGAGCGATAAGTTGTGAATAGGGGTGTTGACAATAATGATCAAAGGATTGTGGTTGGATTTGATCAATATAATGCTTTATGCTGTTGGGAAAATGTTAGGTTACGAATGGATTTCAAAATGTTAGTTGGTTACTCTTGTGAGGTGGTGATTTAGATTGATTTAGATTGATTTTGATTGTTTTGGATTGTCCTTGATTGTTTTGGATTTTATTCAGTGAGTTTGCTATGATTGGGGTGATAAGTTGTGAATAGGGATGTTTATGATAATGATTAAAGGATTGTGGTTGGATCTGATGAATGTAGGGCTTCATGTCTTTGGGAAAATGTTAGGTTATGAATAGATGGGAAAATGTTACTTGATTACTTTTGTGAGGTGGTGATTTGGATTGATTTGGATTGATTTGAATTGTTTTCGATTGTTTTGGATTGATGTTCAATGAGTTTGCTATTATTGGAACGATAAGTTGTGGATAGGGGGGTTGATGCTAATGATTAAAGGCTTATGGTTGGATTTGATGAATATAATGCTTTATGTTGTTGGGAAAATGTTAGGTTACGAATGGATGGAAAAATGTTAGTTGGTTACTTTTGTGAGGTGGTGATTTAGATTGATTTGGATTGTTTTGGATCGTTTTGGATTGATGTGGAATTTTATTCAATGAATTTGCTATTATTGGAATGATAAGTTGTGAATGGTGGTGTTTATTGTGATGAGTAAAGGATTGTGGTTGGATATGTTTTATGTTGGTGGGAACATGTTTCGGTACAAATAGATGGGAAAATGTTAGCTGTTTACTTTTGTTAGTTGACAGACTGATTCCATAAATTTTGCTATGCCCATTACTTCAATAACTTTGAGTCCGATATTAATGTCAATTTTATGTTATTATTGATGTCATATACAATATAGAAATAGAGAAGGATCGAGTGAGAATTGTGTTATACTGGGATGGAGAAATAGTTAGTGGTCCGAACAGCTCCGAATACAGTAATTTGCTAAAACGATTCATTGTTGTTGATCAAAATATTAGCTTGGCAGAACTTTTGAGAAAATTGCATCGGGTGACTGGAATGAATGGAAGTCAAGTTAGGATGAAATTAATGTGCCGTTATCCCATTAGCATTGCTGGAAATTCAATAACATACATACCTGTTCCAGTGGATGATGATGATACGGTGATGGAGATGTTGTGCATTCCAACTACATGTCCGTCTCTTAATGCGGTTGAATTATACATAAGTTACGAATCCATTCCAGATGCCTTTCGTTCTGAGGACAATATGTCAGTGGTTCCCCAAACAAATGTTGGATCATTCACACAACTTCTACAAAGTAAAGAGGGAGAAGGCCTTCTTAATGATCAATGGTTTACTTATGGTGCTTTCATATCGAATTATGTGCCTTTTCTACAGCCTTATTTTGTCCCCGAGGATCCTAGTCATAGCCCATTTGGCGAGGGACCAAGTAGGGCCAATTTTAATGAAAGGCCAAGTCATGCTACCTTTAATGCAGGACCAATTGGGGGCAATTACAATGAAGGCCCAAGTTGTGGCCAATTTAATAAGGGTGCAAGTGGTGGTAATTATAATAAAGGGCCAAGTCGTGTAGCTTTTGCTGAAGAGCTTCCTAAGCCCGAGCCAATTGCCCAAGCAGTAAATAAGGTGACACTAGGGAGCACAAGCCAAGATGTAAGCATTCACAATGATCCCATACATGGATGGATAAATAGTGGTTCAACATCCTTGGAAGATAATGAAGAGGAGATAGGCGAGAGTGGTGGCCAACAGGAAGGAGAGATTTCGAATCCACCAATTAATGTTTCCCACTTGGATACCGTTGTCGATGATATTCCCTTCTATACGGACATTGATGATCCAAAGCTTTCTATGATCGACAAGTTCGATGACTATAGACGACCCGTTTGGGTTGATGATCGAATTTCAGAATTAGAGGTTGGAATGGTTTTCCGTACCAAAGAAATGGTACAACATGCAATTAAATGTTGGTCCATTCGTGCGCACAGGTACTTCAAAGTGTATGAAAGTACTCCTACTAGCTGGTTTGTCCGATGTCTTTATTATGCGGACAAGAATTGTTTATGGAAGGTTCGAGCAAAGTTGAGAAAGAAACATACATTTTGGGAGAACACAAAGATGCATCTGAAACACATATGCTTCCCCGAGATACAACCAGAGAACCACCCGAATTTAGATTCTATGATGGTTGGCCGGATGGTTTGGAACAATATTAAGGAAAATGCTTCATACAAGGTCCTCAACATAGTTGAAGATATGCGCCCTTTTGAAGTGTTTTGACTCGTTATTACTAAGTTTAATTCAAACACTAATGATTGTTAACTTTCTTTATTTCACAATTTATCTGGCAACCGTATCAAACGGAAGAAGGCCTGTACGAGTTGCCTGAATATTGCTTATTTGGCCGTGCTATTTGGAGTGTAGTCGTGCCTCTGCTCAACTTTGATGTAGTTGAACTACATTTACCTGAGCGAGTTATGCGGCAGTTTGGCTATATTCAAACGATTCCTCGTACTGTTGACACAGATATGAGGTTGCATCGAGTGGATCGTCGGGGCAGGATGGGAGTGAATTGGATATTACGGCATGGACTTTATGTTTCCACGTGGAACAGCCGAAGAGATAGAATTGTGACTGGCTTGTCTTCAACTGGCCCTATGCATTTTTTTTCAGAATAGATGGTTTGGTATCGCTAGATTACTTAGATTCTTATCGGTAATCCCAAGCATTGTCCTGACCAGGGTATGCACCCAACCGCATCGATTGTCGAGTATTGGGTATGTTTATGACTTTTAAAGTGTTCATATTTAGTATAGTATAGAAAATGTAACGGCTGGGCATTTATTTATATGCATGGTGAATGTTGGTAGCAAGTGAATGAGTTGGCCCGTAATTTCATCAATTTAGAGGTAGATACGAGAGCTCGATTATCAAACATATATGACGTGTCTTCCCGTGCATTAATGATGGTTGGGGAGAGTCGCCACCTGCAGATGCCACGTGCAAGTTTTTAGGGTGAATTTCAACAATCGCATGGGCGTCCATCTACGTTTGCTCGTCCGTCTACGTCCGGCCAGCCATCTACTTCTGGACGTCCATCTACGTTCGAATGTCCGTCTACTTCCCGCCGTCGCAATGTTGATGATGATGATCGGATATTGGCCGCTAGTATGTTTTTTCATCAGCCCGGTGAGCCATATGAGGAGACACCTGAGATGGACCTATTATCGCAAGGTCATACTAGTACGTCATCTCAAATACCTCAGTAAAATTTGGTCTATAAGCGTCATCTAAGGCGTCTAAAATTTGGTCTATAAGCGTCATCTAAGGCGTCCCCATCCACAATCACGTATGGATAAATCAATTCCTTTTGACCTAAACGCACTGGAGACGGACGACAACCCACAGCCCCAACCCCAACCCCCTAAGCGACAGCCACGTAGGAATATTAGACAGCCTCCTTATGGGACTTGATTAAAAATTTTTTCTGTTTTGTAATGTTGAAACTTATAAATTTTTTCTATAACTTGATTAATTAAGTGAAATCTCCTCACTCATTCCAAATGTTATTATAGAAAAAAATTACATGAGAACATAGAGAGAGGTAATCTAATTTAAATTGCCATAAGAAGTTCATTTTCTAAATATGCCATTTTTAATGGTTTAGGGTGGGATACAACAGTGTTAGGGGGAAGGGGGTTGGGTAGCGCATGGCATGTACGAAAACCTTAAACCCCTACATCCCAAATATGTAAACCCTAAACAAAATTGTAAAAAGCATGTACGAAAATTTTATGTCTTCTTACGAAATCAAAAGATATAATTATATTATTTTTAATTTAACATTCTCTTATGCATTTCCAAAAAATATAAATTAAAATCATTTGTACTAATACGAGTAACATTTGTGAATATTATTTTTTAAAAAAAAATTAAATAAATATTGATAATTTGGGAGTCGTTCCTAAAATAGTGAAGTTCATATCATGGATATTGACTTGAAGTAAAAAAAAACAAAAATTTCTGTATTCCTGGAATAGCTCCACGAAAATCAATATTTATTTAATTTTTATTAAGAAAACACTATTATGCAAAGTAACTCTACTGCTATCCATATACTTTTACCTATTTTCATTGGTTTTGATTTTCCTTGCAAAGATTCTTCACATCATTTCATATAGTAAGCCGTACAAGCATGGGAAAGAGTCGAAACACTGAAGCCTATGAGGCTATGAGCCCCACTCTGAATTCTGAGAGCCAGCCATCACAAGCTTTCCACACCCTCCTCTCTCTTCTACATCCGATTTGTGTGCACGGTTTGGGCGAAAGTTTCGGCGGTTTTTTTAAAACTCCATTTTTCACTTATGGAAAAAACTCCATTGTACCCTGTGGAATTCTCAATGGAAAAAACTCCATGGATAACTTGACGGAATCTTTGGCCATGCTGTCTTTTGTGTTTATTTTATCATTATTTCCTGCTGCAGATGTAAAGGAAGGAGCAAAACTACCAAAAACTTGTTATGAACCAAAGAGAGATTGTGAAGACGAGATTGAAGCAGACGCTGTGGTGAAATGGAAAACAGAGCCTGATGATCCACCAGTGGAAAACCTAAACACCAGTGGAGAGGGAGGGGAGGCGGGTTAGGGTTTAGGGTTGAGGGTTGAGGGTTGAGGGTTGAGTTTTTAGGGTTTAGGTTTAGGAGGTTTATGGCTAAGTTTTCTTTTTCATAAATTATCTGAAGTGGGATTTCGACTTCAAAGTGGTTATCTGGATTAACAATTTTAAAGTTGATATCCCTAACATCGATTTTAAAGTCAATATCTCATATATCGATTTCTTTAAAAATAAAAGAATCTTTCAAGAATTAGTATTTATTTAATTCATATTTTTTTATACAATTTTTTGGAAAAAAACTCGTAATAATACACAACAAATTATTGCAAAATTATTGTTCAAAGTTACATTATTTTCAAAAAAAAAATTACTAATATATGGTACAATAACTAATTAACTAGTAGTTTTAAACAAAAACTTTTAAACAATAATACTAAATTGAAGTGGATATGCAAAATATCGATTATGAAAAATTTTGCTCTGGATATTACATTATTTTCAATTTTTTTCAAATAAAATATGGTTAAAAAACTAATTAACTAGTTTTAATCAAAATACATTTTAAAAAAAATTAATACACTGAAATCGGTATTCCAAAAACCGACTTTGAAGTCGGTTTTTGGAATATCGATTTCAAAGTCGGTTTTCGAAATACCGACTTTAAAGTCGGTTTTTTGAATACCGATTTCAGTATTCCTGAAATCCCTCCACAAATATCAATATTTATTTAATTTTTTATTAGAAAAACAATATTCTGAAAATTAACTCTACAAATTAAACATAAAATTGAACATATACAATAAAATTTAACATACAAATTTAACATAAAATTTAACATATAAAATAAAATTTAACATACATGTAAATTAACATAGAAATTTAACATATAAAATAAAATTTAGCATATAACATATAAAATAACATACAAATGTAACACAAATTTTAACATATAAAACAACATACAAATTTAACATCAAATTTAACACAAATTTAACATAAAAATTGTAAACAATAAATGGTTGGTAATTCACCTTTTAAAAACGAAATTCAGCAAGAAGGAGGTTTGAATTGTTGTAGAGTATTTTTTTTCTTTTTTTTTTCAGTTGGGGGCGGCAGTGGGTGGTGGGGGGGGGAGAGGGGTGGGTTGTTGGGCAGCAACGCGGGTTGTGGGGGGGGGGAGGGGTGCCGGAGTGCTTGATTTGGGGTGTGGGAGGGAGGAGGTGGTGGAAATAGGGTTGGATTTATGAAATGGAGAAAAAATTTGGAGAAGAAAATGGTGGAAATGAAGAAAAGAGGCAACGAAAATGGAGACCGGCAGAAATGAAGAAAAGAGGAAGAAAAGAAGGAAAAAAAGAGGAAATAAGGAAGAAGAAAAGAAGGAAGAAAGGAAGACCGGCGCGTTTTTTATGTTTAAAGTTGAAAACACGACTTTGAACTCAGTTTCTGAAAAATCGATTTCAAAGTCGTGTTTTCAAAACACGACTTCCTTGGAAATGGAACAAAAATAAAAAATAATAATATTTTTTTTTTCTTTGAATCAACATTCATGGAAAAAGCTCCAATAATCTATCATTTTCGAATACTAAATAAGAAAAGGTAGTTTTTTATTGTTTTGTCCACTAATTTTTACCAACTTCCGAAAAATAGGCTATGTTTGGATTGTGTTATACTTGAGAATTTTGTATTGGAATGTATGAAAATTTTGTAAGAAAAAGTGATATGAAAAAATAGATTGGAAGGAAATGTTTTTTGAAATAATGTGAGAAGAATTTTGGAGGGAATTTAAATTTTAAATTTTGAAATAAAAAGTTGTTTGAATATTTTATTTTTGTAGTTGAAAAAAATTAACTTTTTGTAAATAAAAATGCAAACCAAACATAGCCTAAGAAGTTTCCTATAAACTACTCAAGCTGGATGGCAGGACAGCATTTACACGCATGACCTCGTTTTAATTTTTTTTAGTATTATTTCATATTAATTTGTCCGGCGCAACTAATATTTCTTAATCTATTGATGCTGCCCTTTATCTGTTATCATCAAACTTATTATGAAAGACATTGAAAATTCTCCTCTTATTTTTGTTTTGCACATTGAAAATGTTCATCGGACACTTTGAGATGTGAGGAAATTAAAGTACATGCATTCACAGCTCGAAGGTTAATTAAGTTGCAACAAACAATATGAAAGACATGATCATAGCACACACATCTAATATTACCTGCCATCTTCACAGGGGTTGCTAGCGATTAGGCTATTTGGCGCATGCACAAGCCGAGCAATTGATGCTTTGTGTAACGGTGAGTGACGTTTTCCCAATTTTTGTTATAGCTATGGTAGCCACAGAAGCAGCAATGGACTGGGTTATTATTTCATTAATTTACCATAATTAAAAATCGACTCATATTAACTAAATGAATTTGTTGAATAATTACTAACATGTACAGCCATCGATGGGGTAGTTTATTATTTATATATTACATAATTTTGTTAATAAACATACTCATTGTGACAATACAGTTCACTCCTCAAAATTGCCCAAGTTAATTTACATTTGATTTACAGCTGAAAGGTCTACATTCTGTGACATTGTACCAACCGAAGGTTGACTTATAACAGAAAAAAATTAAATAAAGGAAATGCAGCATCAATTTCACACTACTAAAGCTTAACAGACTAGAGGGGGTGGAGGAAGAATTCATAGTACTAAAATAGTTTTAAGTTGAAATTCCATCTGCAAGAATTTGTCAAATATGAATTGCCATTTCAATTAAGAAACCCTTTAGGTCAAACAAGCACATTATGGTTCAGTAATCTACTCCGAAGACTTTCGCCATCTGAGCAAAAGTTAGTCTCTCAACTTGTAATTAAAATAAAATGAACCAATCACTTACAGTAATAGCATAATTAAGTATTCGCTAATCTTTTAGAGCATCATGAAATACTTCAAAATTGCTAATTATTTTATGAAATGTTGAACTTGACTAGAAGATGGTAAACTCTAAAATAAAATGGAAAATCCTTATTTCAAGAACAAGTGAAAGTTGTGAACTGCAATAGAAAGTAAAATTTAGTTGCGAAATGTTTGACTATGATACCTGGATAGACTTTGACATCAGAAATTTGAAGATGTCAACCGAATTAGAAAAGTTTAGTGATTTTTGTTTCCTAGTAACAAAGAATTATACATTACCTGTAAAGTAAATGTATTATTAATACGTGGGCATGAAAAGGTTAGAGTAAGAACTGCATCCAATACAACAGTGGAACTTTCAGTCGGAAGGCTTTTCTCTCAAATTTTTTTATTGTAGCCAAGGGCAATTTTAGTGCGATTTTGTACTTACTGTAGTTACAGTATAGATTTTTTTTCCTTTTTTAGGTACATGTTTTAACTGCAATTTTGGTGCAGACTCTTCAAGCATACAGTAGTAATTCGGATATCAGGCTATTTAACTCTTGCAGCAATAGTTTGATTTCCGTGTTATTCAACGGATGCAGTTTTGTAGGTTCACAACAGATGGTGTGGAATGAGAGTTAGGTGCTTCAAGTTCAGTTTTTTTCATCCAATGGCTTTTGCGGTGACCAAGTTGAGCCAGCTCCTTAATTTGTAGCCGTATTAGTTTCAGTATTAGTGTTCGGGTTCGTTTTTATCCCTATGTTTTAGGAATTTGTCTCTACTAGGTAAGTTGTTTGGTTTGTTTTGTCTTCCTTTGGGGGGGTGTTTTCTTTCGTCCTCCTTTAGAGGTGTTATTACACTACAAGAAAATTGGTCTTTAGTGACCAAAAAGCGGTGACAATAACATTTTTGGTCACCAAAAGTAGTCTTTAGCAACGAGAAAAATGTAGTCACAAAAAATTTGTCACAAATGTATTCATTATTGACCACGCGAAAAAGTGGTCACCAAGTGGTCACTAAATGATATTCTTTAATGACGAGAAAGAAAAAGTGGTCACTAATTGTTATAGTGTAAAAAAACATCCAAAAGTTGATCACATTTAATGACCAGTATTGGTGACGACAATTTCATTTGTCACGAAAAAATTACAAAATGTGCTTTAGTGACCAAAAAAATCGTCACTAAATTTATGACTTTTAGTGACAATGTTTTATAGTCACTAAAAAGTTATGATTGGGCTAACGGTGACGACAATTTCATTTGTTACGAAAAAGTTACAAAATGTGCTTTAGTAACCAAAAAAATCGTCACTAAATTTATGACTTTTAGTGACAATGTTTTATAGTCACTAAAAAGTTATGATTGGGCTAACAATGGACCTATCATTGGACTTGCGTTGGTTTGGCTTACAAATTAATTGGGCTTACAAATGGACCTATGATTGGGCTAACAAATTAGTATAATTGGGCCTAACTTTATATTAATTGGGCATATATTATAAGAAATAAGGTTTGGGCTAAACAATTTTTTTATTAGGTCGAACTTAACTAATTTGTATTATGACACTTAATTTTCATTAATTGTATGTTGACACCCTAATATTTATACATTTGCTATATAATTTTACTTAAAGCACATAATCATTTAGCATTAAAATACACTATTGATTAATAGCCTTCTTTGACCAAGAATTATGATTGGGTTAAACAATTTATTCACTAGACCGAAGTTAGCTAATTTGTATTATGACTCTTAATTTTTAATAATTGTACTAAGGCACATAATACTTATGAATTTGTCCACATAATTTTACACTAACCAAAAAAAAAAAAAAGCCTTCTTTGATTGCCACCACTTATATAATGATTAGAATTGTTTGGCTAAAGATAATAATTGGGTTATGTAATTTATTTATTAAGCCAAACTTAAATTTTTTTAATTTATGGCTCTTAATTTCTGATAATTGCACAAATACACCCTAATATATCTAAATTTGCTTACATTATTTAAAGCTCATGATTTGTCATCCTAAGATGTGGGAAATCTGAATATATGTGAAATATCATTAATTCGAATACATAAATTTAAATTTTTGGTGTATTATAAAATCGAATTTTCTAGTTTAAAAAAATTTTTAGTTACGAAAATATTCGGAACAAAAAAAAATACTTATAATCTTTTTATTCATATCTCTATATATAAAGTTTTAGTGTATAATATTATTAAATATAGATATATAAAATATTTGTTTTGGTGTGTGATGAAATTAGACATTATAAATTTTAATAACAAGATATGTATTGGGCCATATAAGTAGGGATTTGATGAAATAAAATATTTTGGCCCATATTGATTGCCCATAAATTATATAATGGTTGGACTTATTGGGTTAAAAATAATGATTGGATTATGTAATTTATCCATTGGGCCAAACTTAACTTTTTAAATTTATGCCTTTTAATTTTTTTAATTACACTAAGACACCCTAATATATATTAATTTGAATATATTATTTTACTTGAAGCATAGAGTCTTTTTAGATACACAGTCAATTAATTATGATTGAATTTCTTTTGCTAAGAATAATGATTGGACTAAGCATATCCTTCCTTATACCCAACTTAGGTTACTTATATTAGGCTTTTAATTTCTAATAATTGTATTAGGAGTTATAATCTTTTAATTCATATCTTTATATATAAATTTTTAGTGCATAATATTATTAAATATAGATATATAAAATATTTGTTTTGGTGTGTGATGAAATTAGAAATTATAAATTTTAATAACAAGATATGTATTGGGCCATATAAGTAGGGATTTGATGAAATAAATATTTTGGTCCACATTGATTACTCACAACTTATATAATGGTTGGACTTATTAGGTTGAAAATAATGATTGGATTATGTAATTTATCAATTGGGCCAAACTTAACTTTTTAAATTTATAACTCTTAATTTTTAATAATTGTACTAAGACACCCTAATATATATGAATTTGAATATTAGGGTATCTTAGTACAATGAATTTTTAATAATTGCACTAAGACACCCTAATGTATGAATTTGAATATATTATTTTACTTGAAGCATAGAGTCTTTTTAGATACACAGTCAATTAATTATGATTGAATTTCTTTTGCTAAGAATAATGATTGGACTAAGCATATCCTTCCTTATACCCAACTTAGGTTACTTATATTAGGCTTTTAATTTCTAATAATTGTATTAGGAGTTATAATCTTTTAATTCATATCTTTATATATAAATTTTTAGTGCATAATATTATTAATTATAGATATATAAAATATTTGTTTTGGTGTGTGATGAAATTAGAAATTATAAATTTTAATAACAAGATATGTATTGGGCCATATAAGTAGGGATTTGATGAAATAAATATTTTGGTCCACATTGATTACTCACAACTTATATAATGGTTGGACTTATTAGGTTGAAAATAATGATTGGATTATGTAATTTATCAATTGGGCCAAACTTAACTTTTTAAATTTATAACTCTTAATTTTTAATAATTGTACTAAGACACCCTAATATATATGAATTTGAATATTAGGGTGTCTTAGTACAATGAATTTTTAATAATTGCACTAAGACACCCTAATGTATGAATTTGAATATATTATTTTACTTGAAGCATAGAGTCTTTTTAGATACACAGTCAATTAATTATGATTGGATTTCTTTGATTAATAATAATGATTGGACTAAGCATATCGTTCCTTATACCCAACTTAGGTTACTTATATTAGGCTTTTAATTTCTAATAATTGTACTAGGAGTTATAATCTTTTAATTCATATCTTTATATATAAATTTTTAGTGCATAATATTATTAAATATAGATATATAAAATATTTGTTTTGGTGTGTGATGAAATTAGAAATTATAAATTTTAATAACAAGATATGTATTGGGCCATATAAGTAGGGATTTGATGACATAAATATTTTGGCCCACATTGATTACTCACAACTTATATAATGGTTGGACTTATTAGGTTGAAAATAATGATTGGATTATGTAATTTATCAATTGGGCCAAACTTAACTTTTTAAATTTATAACTCTTAATTTTTAATAATTGTACTAAGACACCCTAATATATGAATTTGCCTACATTATTTTACTTCAAGAATTGAGTCTTTTTTAGATACACTCAATAATTATGATTGAATTTCTTTGGCTAAGAATAATGATTGGACTAAACATATTCTTTCTTATGCCAAACTTAGCTTACTTATATTATTACTCTTAATTTCTAATAATTGTACTAGGACACCCTAACATTTTATTTGTCCATATAATCGTACTTTAATCACACAATCTTTTTAGTATTAGAATACAGTATTGATTTGTATTACTAGTGCTTCTAGATTTGTTGAGCTCAACATACTCTTGTACAATGTTAAAGGTGAATCCAAACTAAAAGATATAAAGAGTCATTGACAAAATATTGATTTATTGATGAAGATTGTATTAGTTCTAAAGTCAAATGACATGCCTACCATTTATATAAAATTGAGACTCTAATGTTGTTGGCTCATAAGCGAAAGTTTGTCCCTATTCAATAAGGAATGTCATAGTTTTAGTTAGGTGAAATTTATTATATTTTATTATTTAAAATTTTTGATAAACTTTTAAATTGAATAACTACTATAATTAAAAATTTTCATAAATTATTTATATAAAACTTAAATGTCCAATATATATAATTTTTTATTTCATTATTAAAATTTGGACTTTATTTTTTCCTTTGATTTACTTGAAAAAAATTATAATTTTGTCATTAAATAATTAATTAGAATTATAGTTTTCAAATTTTAAATAATTTCATTTTCAAAATAAAAATTTCTTTTCACTACCACTATAAATTAATGAATTTCTATGGTAGAAGAGTAGATATACAAAATTAAGTTTGAAGGTTTTTACCATTGATAATTGACAAGGTCTTAAAAAAGGTAAAAAAAAATATAAAATATTGAGTGAAAAAAAAGGCGCATTAAAGTATGGGCAAAGAAGTGGGAAACTAAAAAAAAAAAAAAAAAAGCCCTTTATGTTTACTGTTGTATTATGCATCTTCAACACTTGTAACGGCATGTTTGGTTCGCTGTAATGAATAAGGCTGTAATTGAATTTCAATTCGGTGGGAATTAGGCTGTAATGAATTAGGCTGGAATTGAAATGAATGAGTTTGGTTCAAAGGAATTGAATAAGGTTGGAATCATTATTCTTGTGTTTGGTTGGGATGAATAGAACTAATGAATTGTGTTAAATGACTAAAATACCCTTATCTTAAATATTTTATTACTAAGTAAGAAAATGATGAGAGAGAGAAAGAAGAGTGAGAAAATGATGAGAGAGAGAAAGTAGAGTGAGAAAATGATGAGAGAGAAAGAAGAGTGAGAAAATGATGAGAGAGAAAGTAGAGTGAGAAAATGATGAGAGAGAAAGTAGAGTGAGAAAAATGATGAGAGAGAAAGTAGAGTGAGAAAAATGATGATAGATAAAGAAGAGTGAGAAAATGATGAGAGAGAAAGTAGAGTGAGAAAAATGATGAGAGAGAAAGTAGAGTGAAAAAAATGATGAGAGAGAAAGTAGAGTGAGAAAAATGATGAGAGAGAAAGTAGAGTGAGAAAAATGATGAGAGAGAAAGTAGAGTGAGAAAAATGATGAGAGAGAAAGAAGAGTGAGAAAATGATGAGAGAGAAAGTAGAGTGAGAAAAATGATGAGAGAGAAAGTAGAGTGAGAAGAAATGATGAGAGAGAAAGAAGAGTGAGAAAATGATGAGAGAGAAAGAAGAGTGAGAAAATGATGAGAGAGAAAGTAGAGTGAGAAAATGATGAGAGAGAAAGTAGAGTGAGAAGAAATGATGAGAGAGAAAGAAGAGTGAGAAAATGATGAGAGAGAAAGAAGAGTGAGAAAATGATGAGAGAGAAAGTAGTGTGAGAAAAAATGATGAGAGAGAAAGTAGAGTGAGAAAATGATGAGAGAGAAAGAAGAGTGAGAAAATGATGAGAGAGAAAGTAGTGTGAGAAAAAATGATGAGAGAGAAAGTAGAGTGAGAAAAAGTAGAGTGAGAAAAATGATGAGAGAGAGTAGAGTGAAAAAATGATGAGAGAGAAAAATGATGAGAGAGAAAGTAGAGTGAGAATTGTAATTCTTAAATAAAATTAGAAGGGCAAAATTGGAAAAAAAAAATTTGGCAAATTCCTTGGTGCAAGGAATTGCAATTCAGCACTAAATGGGCTGAATTGCAATTCACCCTTCTAAAGGAATTGAAATTCCTTTGGAGTTTCAATTCCTTTGAACCAAACAAAGGAATTCTGGTTGACTAAATTGACTAAGGAATAAGGCTGTAAGTAATTGCCAATTCCCTCCAACCAAACATGCCGTTAGAAAAATTCCAACTCAAAACTCCAATCTTCAACCCTTCCCCGCCTAGGAAAATTTATTTCCTCGGCGCCTCGGCACCTCTCCTTTCATTAGTTTTCCTCGTTCGAACTGTTTGGTCCTCCTTCCCTTCTCCCCGCCCATCTTCTCACAGCCGCTACCTCCCCTTCTCAGCAGACTGATGTTACCTGCCTCTTCCTCCCTTCTCCTCGACCGCCTTCTCCCCGACCGCCTTCTCCCCATCTATCCCTCCCTTCCTCGGTCGCCCCTCCACCTCTTCATCGGTTGCCATAGTTCCTCGGTTTCCCCTCCCCTCTTCGCCAGTCCCTCAGCCACCCAACCAACAAAGAAGGTTGGTTTTTTTTTTTCAAATTTCAGTCTTTGTAATTATTTGTTGGTTTTTGGGCATTTTTTGTTACAGTTGATGTGGTGACATTTTTTTCATTCCAAATTTGCCGATTTGTGCTTATATTTTTGGTTTCAATTGTGTGAATAATGTTTTGATTGTGGGAAACTTGAGTGTGTATTTTGGTTTCAATCTAGATCGAATCTGGGTTTTTGTTTTGGATTATCATGTTTTTGTGGAGAATTTGTAATCGGTTTGGTTTGTTTAATGAAGTTTGATTGAGTAGGGAGAGAAAAGATATGACCTTTGTTTGATTCACGGTGGTTTCTTGGGAAAACCTTTAATTAATCAGTTAGCTATTTTTATTATTTGCTTTACTGTTCTATGATTTTTTATTAACTTGAAAGTTATTTTTGTCAAAAAATATGTATGTCGAATAGTACCGTGCTGGTTGGTTGTATTCATGGATAAGGCTATTGTTTTTCGCCCCTCTAGTTTTTGCATTGGATTTGTTTCGGTTTTTTTTTTTTGTCTGCAACACCCTCATTTTCCTCTCTAAATAAGGTTCCATGTGATGTGTTTAACCATGGAGTTTAATTGTCAGTGGGAATTTTCATTAGACTATCATGTTGTAATATAAGATTATGGGATAGTCTGTGAATTGTTGTAAAAATTTAAAGGAGAATAATTTTTTTTTTTTTAGGGAAAAATTTGTTTACTGTTATTGTTCTTATGAGCAAGTGTTACCCCTTGAGAGCGTATTGTGCACATCTATGCCTACATATTGTCACAATCACATTCACTTGTAACATCCTGTATGAGTCTTTTCTTTTGTTCACAATCTTAGTATGTTGTAATTAATTCTTTGGTGAAAAGTTGATTGATTTGTTTCTTACATTGCTTTGTTGATTGCAGTGATGCTAGACTTTTAATATAGTTTTTGGTTTCCATGAGAATTGAGTCTCCATTATACCTGTCGACTTATCATGACATTTTCTGTCTTTTATTTCCTTATAATATTTCCATATATTTGAACCCAATTTTGTGGGTTTATGGCCGGTTCTCAAAGTTGCATTTTTCATAATTTGTCTTTTGGTGTAATCATTAACAGCCTGTCAAGATGGTAAGCTTGTATCTCCATTATTTTGGTCAAATTTTTGTAGCTTCTATATCCTCTATAAGTTGTTTAATTATGGTTGTTTTATGCCAAACTTACAAGTGAAGTTTATAGCCGACGAGCTCCGGAAGATTATGGACTACAAGCATAATATCCGTAACATGTCTGTTATTGCACATGTTGATCATGGTAAGGATATATTCTGCCCCCCCCCCCCCCCTCCTCTTCTTTTTTATTCCTGGAGGGGTTGGCATTTTTTTACTTACATTGCTAGATGAATGGGGGAATTAATGGTTATTTTATAAGTAAATATTATCATCTACTATGTATATCTTCTGGGCTTAAAATGTCTGATCAAATCTGCAAGTCTTCCATTCTATGGACTACTAAAAGAAGCTTCTAAAATTTAGAAAATGGGTTTTGTCCGTGGTTGTTTTTATGCTTACGAATCAAAAATGGAAGACAGGCTAGGTTTGGACAACATTATTGCATTTGGATGTAAAGTCTATGATGTCTGCTAGGAACCTTCTAAAGAAATTCTTGAATTAGTGTGTGGAATTGCTGTCGAACTGTCACTATAACTTATTTGCTAAAATTATTGCATCTTTTGCTGTTTTTTGGGTTTTTTTCTGAATTTTTCTGGGTTGAAGTATAATGCTACTAATTTTTGGGTTTTTAAGTCTGATGTTTTATGCACTTTTCTGGACTGAAGTACAATGCCACTAGTTTTTTGGTTTTTGCTTGATTGAATTGGACTGAATTGAATTGTTTCTGGATTGTTTTGTTGGACTGTTTCTGGTTGTTTTGGACTGAAATGAATTGGCGTAGATGAAGACTGATTTTTTGTTTTTTTCTAGTTTTGTTTCTAGTTTTTTCTGAACTGTTTCAGGACTGTTTTTTTCTAGACTGAATTGAATTGTTTCTGGACTTTTTTGATGGACAAAAATGAATTGGCATAGATGAAGACTAAATTTTTGGTTTTTTTCTAGTTTTTTTCTTCTTTTTTTTTCTGAACTGTTGTTTGCAACGTATGTTTTGTTTTCTTTTTCAATAATTAATTGAAGTTCTATATCTTTCTATCTTCTTTAATAGGAAGTCTGGAATGGTGATTAAGAAAAAGGAAATGAAAGAACACCACTTATGGCAGAAAAAAGATTCTTTTAGGTCTGGACAGAAAGCACTAAATCTTGTTCGCAACGTATGTTTTGTTTTCTTTATTTGTAGTCAATGTGTTATTGTCACATGTATGTCTTGTTTTCTCCTAAATAGTCCATTCTCTAGTTTTGACAACTAAAGGATGAATGCTTTTGATGGTGTTTTAATTAGATAATTTCCTCACATATATAGTGGCTTTATTGGATTTAATCACTTGGCTTTCTCATCACAATGTGTTGTTTAAGGAAAATCTTTCACTTTGCAGATTTCTAGACTTCCAAATGAAAAAGAGGCTGTATATGGCGCTTTAGATAAATGGATAGCTTGGGAGACTGAATTTCCATTGATTGCTGCAGCTAAAGCTCTAAGAATTTTGAGGAAAATGAGACAGTGGTTGTATATGGTGCCTTAGATAAATGGATAGCTTGGAAACTTTAGATGTGTACTTTTGTAGGATAAGAAATGTTGTTTTTGTTTTGGTGCATTAACTTTGGATGCTTGTGCTTTTCTTTTTGTACATCATTAGCTTGATATTGTCTTAACTTTTTTGTTGTGTAAATGATATAACGGTCATATTTTGTAGAGATATGTTAGTTTAATCTATTGTTCAATACTTTATGTACAATTAACTCCAAATAATAAATTTAATGGCAAATTGGTGAGAAAATAATGTGGTCACTAATGGTTGTTTATATGAAAATACGTGACAACAATATTTCGTCACTAATTATTGTTATTTGTTCACAATTTATTGACGACTTTAAGTAGTCACAAATGGTGTTGACCTTCTTATATTTCTTGACCACCATATGTGGTGACCGAAAGTGGTCACCACTCACTATTTTTTTGTGACCATCTTGTATTATCAGTAACCAAAAAAATTATGTTTTGGTGACCATTTTATGTGGTCACTAAGAGCGTGACCACTTTTTTTGGTCACTAGCTGTACCAATTAGTGACCACCATGTCACCAACATGTATTACTATCAGAGCTTTGCAAACCACCATGTGACCACAGGATTTTGGTCACTAAATCTCATTTGTGACAACTATTATATATTTAGTGACTACTTTTGACTTGTCACTAAAGGCCAATTTTTTTGTAGTGTTATTATTATTAGTTATATTGTCCCAAATAGCAACACTAGAGGAGGAGAAAGAGGGGGGGGGGGGGGGGGGTGAATAGGGTTGCACTAAAAATTAACAAATAAAATTTCAACCCGTAAAAATAAGTATATCAAAATGAAAATGATAATCAAGTATAGAAAAATTCACAAAAACATATTCAATATATTTTAAATAATAAGTAAGTGCAAATATATGAAATAAATATAAAGAGAAGGGAAAAGAAACAAACACAAGCTATTTATAGTGATTCAGCTCCAATCTTGCCTACTTCCACTCTTCAAGATCCTCCTTGAAATTTTTCACTATTCTTTGAAAGAGCTTGTTACACACTAACTTCCAAAGGTGCTAGAAAACCTTATCAAGTAATTCAATCCCCGAATCACTTCACATCAAATGAATTTATCCCCGAAACATTTACACCAAGTGATTTTTTGCCCAAATCACTCAACAAAACTCTCTCAAAGAATATCTCTAATCTAGGTTCTAACACTTAGACCAAGATCAACAAGAGTTCCCCCAACTCTCACAAACAAATAAAAGGGTAATAAATTTCCCTTTCTTACAACAATAAATATGAATTTGAAGCTCAATCAACTAAGATCAAAACTCTCACAAGTTGAATATGAAAAATGAAGCACAATTGTGGAAGAAATCACTCAAAAACTTATTTCTCTTTGTAAGCACTTTTTTCTTTCCTTATCTCTTTTTCTTCTCTTGCTCTTCTGCATTGGTCTGAGTCTAAGGCTGTATTTATAGGCATAAATTCCAAAATGGCCGTTGCTAACCGAAAAGACTCTTTTGCCCTTCAAAGAATTTGAATTTTCTTACTTTCAATGCTTCCTTTCAAATTCGAATTTTCAGAATATATTTATGACCGTTGTTTCTCCCATATAACATTCATATCTGCAAATTCCTCAGAGTAATGATTTTTTAGCTCTCTAAATTGGATATCACATGGAGAAATTTCAGCTTTATTCAACAGTTAGATCTTCAAATATACTCATTAAACCAAGGCCAGCTCTAGACAACCTTTTCTGACAATCTGCATTTATATTTTCACATTAAAGATATTGTTTCACCATTATTATTTTCGAATTTGGAAAACTTTAAAATACAAAAGTTGTATTTTTTTAATGTCTTATTTTCACACACAAAATTTTGTAATTTTTAAATTTTTAGATTTTGAGTTATGTCTCAAAAACCGAAGCTAGCTCCAGACTCCAGAATTAAAGTATCTTCTGTAATAACTAATCTTTCAACTCATTTTTGAACATCTAAACTTCGGATCTAGAAAAGTTTTAGTTCATTAAAGTTGTAAATATGGATGTGTAGTTTACTATATTAAAATTTCAAAATAATTGAACCGTTAGATCTTTATATATCATCAAAATACTAACATATATCTGATTTCTCTGTTCATTCAAATTAACCTTCTAGTTCAAGTTTTCATCTTTCACTAATTTCCATTATTCTAAACTTTAAAATTCGTTTCTTGCTTCGTCCAAATTAGGTAAAAATGCCTTAAAAGTAATATTAATCTTTTCCAAGCATATTATCTTCAATCTATCAAATTAAAATATTTCATTGAACACCTATTTGAAAATTAATTATGAAAATTCAATTCAATGTTTGTTATCTTCAAAATCAATTATAAAATTGAGTTATAAACCTTGTGTCAACAAGTTAGTATAGTTTGTTCTCTCCCGATTTAGTCGGGCAAACTCCTCATTCGCAGATGTGCTTGTCTTCATGTGTTTGGATTTAGCCAATACCATGAAGTGCATTTAGCCTTTTTGGCTATGTAATTTTGCCAATTTGGTTATAAAATATAACTATCGTTTTGCAAAAAAAAAAAAAAAAGAACTGCATCCAATGTTCTATGGGTTCAAAATTTATTGTAATTTGCAGAATATGATTATCTCAATTCAATTTAGGTAGGATCTGTAGAAATATGCATGCCAGGTATTATCCTATCTTCAAACTTGACCTAGTTGTGTCTATCCATAGGTTTGGAAGGAAAACTAGATTTCCAATGATCTTTAATGTATGCTGATTGAAAGTTATAGATTTAGTTCTCATGTCTTTTTTATTTAGCCATCTTTAATATTCTTTTGTTGACAAGGGAACCTGCAGTTGCTACCCAAGAGTGCACACTGGGTAAACTCTGTTCTTGTAGAATAGCCCGCAAACCCTTACAGGAGAAGTAAATCGGGCTAGGTAAGCCCTGTGCAACGGGCTCGACTAAGAAGGTGTCAACATGGGAATATGAACTCGTGACCTTACGGTCATCTTTAATATTCTTTATTGACAAGTTTGTCAACGCCTTAAAAATTAATTACTAACATTTTATTGGTCTACATTTACATTTACAGTAATAGTGAGACCAAGTTAAATCCTAAAGAAAAATAAAAAATAATTATTAGCTCAAAAACAATAAAAACTAAAATAGGGCCATTTTATTTATTGAACCAATGAACTAAAATTTAACAATTCCTTAGAATACGCAAGCAAATCCCAAATATAGAAGAAAATCAATATTACCAAACTTTTGATCTAAATTTTTGATTTCATTCAGTTGTATCACTAATTATTAGTTAAAAGTATTCATCTCACAATTCAAGTATTTAGCTAAGATTTATTACGATAGTCATAACAAACTTTTTAATTTTCCTAAAATAATCAATTGAATTCAATGTTCAAATAAATACTTTTCACCGTTTAATTGGATATGATAGTATTTTATATCAATTAAATGATAGTAATAAGTTCTGTGAAAATAGTTAAACGGAAAAAAAAATGAATAGTTGAGATTGTTACAATTATTCAATTTTGTTCCATTGATTCCCTTAAGTTAAAAATACATACTTTGATTTATAAACATAAATAACCTATTTACTACTTGTACTAATCATTCATGAGAATTATGGATCATTAATTTCATGGATAGCAATAGAAAGAAAAACATCAAATTAATTTATCAGATTACACAACATCAATCATTGATATGGAAAATAAGATCAACAAAAAATAAATACTTGAATTAGAAGAAATAAATTCCATTTTAACACAAACCTCACCGTTACTACAATCAAAATAAAATTCCCCTTGAATAAGAAATTAAGAACCTAGTAATCACTACTCTTATTCTTTTCTTCAAGCTGTATTTTTCTTTCTCCCAAAAGCATGAATGATAATCTTCTCTTCTTCTTTTCATGTTAAAGAGAGGTTTTCTACAAATAGGAATAACACCTCAAAGTTATACTGAACAAAATAAAACTATTAATCCCAAAAAAAAATTTCCAAAATAAATGTTACCTACTTAGAAGAGAGAAACTTTACATATTACAAGAGAAGAATTCTCATCCTAAAACAGGAAAAAAAAAAAGTTCAAGCAAAATAAAAATCAAATCCTTTTTCTAAATGTATATTAAAGAAAGAAAATTCTGTTTCTTCACTATTCACGATCCATCCAACTCTTTCTTCTAATTAAAATTTCTTTTTCCCATTAACCGGTTAGATGTATTCATGTCTTATCTTCTAAAGTGTTCGGCTCATCATCTCAACATCCTCGAAAATGTAGGATTTTCACAAATAATGCTTAAAATAGTCACTCCACTCTCAATTCGCTCCAAATCTCCAAATTTCACCTCCTAAAATAAAACACAATTAAATCAATCAATTTAAATACAATAATAATTGAAAACACAAGTGAATATTCACAATAAATATAATATTTTTACATTCTATCACTTATCAAATGGAAAATGAGGTCGTAATGATGGAGTTTGAGCTCACCATCTGATTCTTATGAAATCATATTTGTCATCTAATAATTTCTTATTCATAAAAATCAAATGGAAAATATATATATTTTTTTGTTTACTACTTTTGTCTTTTATCCTTTTAGGAATTTTTTATTATATTTTATTCTCTTTCTATTTTCAGCTAAAGGAGGTTTTATATCTTTTATTCCAAAGGTTTCACAAAAAGATCCTAATTCTCTCTTTTCTAAACCATATTTAGCTTGAATTTTCAACTCTGAACACAATGCGAATCGTTCTTTCTTAATAAAGGCAAACAACTAACCAAAAGTGATTAAATCAAATTGAATTTGTTTAGTACCCCTTTCTTTTTGTAAATTATTCATAATTTTTTAAGAAAATAAATTTGGTAATCCAGTAATAAATTTTTCTTTGTAAAATGGAGCATTACAATATGGCCTTCTTAATACTTGAGTTAAAAATAAATCTTTGTACCACTAAAATCAAACAGAGTTGAACATTTTAAATTTGTTAAAGGATTGTAATTCTTCTTTTGGATTTCCTACGAAATACATAGCAATAGTGATTGTTAGGAAATCACATGCATCCGATTGAATAATAATATTTCCTTGTTCAACTTCTATTTCTATAGTATGATCTAAAATCAAAATCTTATCTTGAAGAGTTGATGCATTATCCCACCAGTATTTTAATTGTTCTGTAAAGCCAGAAACAAGTAAACTAGAGGAATATTTTTCATGAACATTTCTAATTTTATAGGCTATTCTAGCTATTATCATTTCTTGTAATGTATTTAATATGTTGTATTATGATTTTCTATCTATATTCCATTCATAAATTGAATCTCCATTATAATTGTTTGAATTAAATTGAGCCCTTTCTTCATATTGAATATCTGGAGGGTTGGCCACGGATAATAATTCTTAGTATCAGCCAATTTCGAATTATTATTATATTTCTTCTTTCTTCTAATTCTATTAATTTCTAAATCTTGATTATCTTGAAATTCTTGTACTATTAATTGAATTTTTTTCTTATTCATAATAAAAATATTTGTTGATTTTTAATTTCTATAGGTTTAGTTTCTTATTCAAGGTGATTTCTTAATATGACTTTTAAAATAAGAATATTCATATGCTAGAATAGAAGAAAGACTAAAAGATTCATGTATTTAAAATCAAATAGTGAAATTAGAAGAATTATTTTAATTCTTTTTTCAAATTTACCTAATGCTTTTTAGGATGGGAAAAAGCATGAGGTAGAATTATCATATGAAGAAGGTTTTTCAAAAAAGAATTCCTATAATGGCTAAACCAATTCAAATGAATAAATTGTTAGAAATTTGTAAAAAAAGAGATTCAAACATTATTAGAAAATTATTAATTAAACCTTCTAAGTCTCCCTAGAGTTGTCATGCTTTCTATGTCATGAACCAGGCCGAGAAAGAATGAGGAGCCCCCCAAGTTAGTCATAAATTACAAAGCACTCAATAAATTATGAAAATAGATTAGATATCCTATACCAACTAAAAGATATTTACTCAATAGATTGTATAATGCAAATATATTTTCAAATTTTGATATGAAATAAGGTTATTGGCAAATTCAAATAGCTAAAAAGGATGGATATAAAATGGCATTTATGGTTCTATCTGGTCATTATGAGTGGAATGTAATGCCTTTTGGATTAAAGAATGCTCCTTTAGAATTTCAAAACATGATGAATGTCATATTTAATCCATATTCAACATTTATGATTGTATACATAGATGATATTTTAGTATTTTTTGAAACATTAGAACAAAATTTTAAATATTTGTGTGGATTGCATTAAGGGAAAGCAAACCAAACATAGCAAGAAAGGACCCACAAGAAGTACTTAACTCCTTGAAATTATATACATTGATATATGTGGACCTTTTGATACTCCATCCGTTGGTGAGGAAAAGTACTTTATCACCTTTATAGATGATTTTTCACGTTATGGATATATCTAATTTTTTTTCATCTAAAAACGATAGATATATTGCATTGCCAATGGCAAAATGTATAGAGCCAAAAAGGCTAAATGATCTTCGTGGTATTTAATCGGAACTTGACCGACACCACGAAGGAGAAGTGACCACAAAAAGGGTCTAAAAAACAAAAGGCCACAAGGACCTACTAGAGCGGCCACAAGGGTCTACAAAAGCGACCACTAGCATAACTAGGGTCTACTAAACTACAACAAACTACGAACTAAGGCGCTGTCTCGACTAGCCTATTGCAAAATGCATACGATGAAAAAAATTGAACGCAAAGTCCCTACCTCTCTTCCCATACCATTCATGGTGATTCGTACAGATGTTAAATAGCTTGGCAAACTACTAAGCTTGTACTACTACTCATCCACTTTAGAACTTTCTCACTTACTCTCATTTTGTACCATCTAATTTATCTACTTCATAATGACCTTATCAAATATCTTGATATAATTAACTTTACCAAAAAATAAAACTCAAAGTTTTTTTTTTAACTTGTTCTCACCGTATCTATCTTCAAGAAATAAATGGAAAAAAAAAGATAGAAAAAATGTGAATAAAAAAAAAGAGTCAAGAAGAAGTAACGAACAAAAAAATTAAGCCCAAAAGGCTAAGTGAAGAGAAAAGTGAGTAAAGAAAAAGAAAATAGTAACAACGGGGAAAATATAAATGAACATAACAAAAGGAAAAAAAAAAGTAAATAACAAGGGGGGGGAAGGGGGGAAGGAGAAAAGAAAATATACAGATCAATGCAAAAAAATGAGCAAATGAAAAGAAAATAGAGTAAAGAGAAAAAAAATAAATTTTAAAAAAAATGAGTATTAAAAAATGAAGAAAGAGCAAAGAGAGAAAGAAAATTAATTTTAAAAAATACATTAAGAGAAACAAACAATTTTATAGGTTAGAGATTATGTTAAGTCTATTAAACTAAAAGATAATTTTATTTACGTCCCTTAAGATTTTGTCATATTACAAACTCAACCCCGTTTTTGCAGAAATTACAACCACCCCTTTGACTGACAATCCGGCAAAATCAACTACCGCAAGTAGTCAAAAAAAAAAGATTTAAGACAATGTGAGCTAACGAAATTGAAAAAGAAAGAATAAAACAAATATTATTTAAACAACAACCCAAATATTATTTAAACCCTAAACCCTAAATCCAAATATAAATATTATTTATTTTATTCTTTCTTTTTCAATTTTTATAGCTCAAATTGTCTTAAATTTTTTGTCTTTTTATTACTTCCAATAGTTGACTTTGTAGGACTGTCAGTCAAGGGGTGATTGTAATTTTTACAAACTATGGGGTTTAATTTGTAATATGACAAAACTTCAAGCGAGATAGATCAAATTATTCCTAAACTTAAAATTTTTTACTTTCCAATTTCTGAAAAGTAGTCAAGTTTTGATCAGGTATAACTTTTATTTAGTATTAAAATATGACATATTTAGTGTACTATTAAATATATAATTTTCTTTCTTTATTTTTAATTTTTAATTTTAATTGCCACATTATTATTATTAAGAAAAATAACATAATAATTTCATTGAATTTTATATAAAAGTAATTTTTTTTATTTTGGAGGGGAGGATGAACAACATAATTTTTTTTAAAAATTGAATCAATTTGATTAAATACCAACTTTTTCCCCTTTTAATAATAATATATTACCATTCAAAACAAAATAACTTAATCATTTAAAGAAGTTTTTTTTTTTTTTGTAAAAGAAAGTAAGTCTAATAATAAAAATTAAATATAAAAATCTAAATTCAATTTTATATGAGGTCATAAACTGAATTATAAATAATAGTTTCTAGAATAAAATAATTATTTAGTCTCACAATCGAAGAAATGACCATTTTATTACAAAACTAATAATAACAACTGAAAATCTACAAAAACTATAATTAAATTATCACAAAATAGTTCTATAGCTAATTAGAATAAATGATAAAATAACCAAAAAAAAAAAACTCAATACAAATCATATAAAAAATCATAAAATTAAAAGTTATCTTCTTTTAAACTAAGTAAATTTTATATAAATAATAGTTCAAAATATTCACAATGGATTGATTATCTAACTTATATATTTTAATTAAATATTAGAAGAATAGGATTCATTAAATAATTATCTGTTTTACAGCCTATGGGTTTGAATAGAGGTTACCACAATTTCGAAACCATCAATTCCGAATTTTTCTAAATATGAAACTGGAACCTAACCATGAAAAGGTTTATTCCAATTCGGTTTTAGAACTATGAATTCATGAGTCAATTCTAGTTTCAGTTTAGTTCAGTTTCCTATTCTAATTTCAATTTAGTTGCGGTTCCGCTACGGTTATGCAAAAAATATAACTTAAATTTAGAAATTACAAAGAAAATATTACTTAGATTTAAAAAGTGTGTATATACATGTATAAAACTTACATTTAAAATTAAAAAAAAAAACTAAGAAAGAAGTGCTCCTTACGTCCCCAAAAAAGAATCTACTTTGGTTAATATATAACTTTTTATTAGTTATTGGTACAACTCATTTAATGTACCACTAAATGTATAATTTTATATTTTTATCCTTATTTTATAATTTTGAGTATATATAATTATTATTACTAAAGATATTTTAGAAATTTGGCTTAAAAGTGAACTTTTTTTTTGGAAAAAGAAAAAGTTTCCAAAGTTGACACCATTTTTAGGACGGAAGGAGTATGTTTTATTTATATTTTGAAGGTTGTATACTTTGTTGAAAAAAAATGTATAAATTAGACTTAAAAGTTGTAAACAATATAACTTTGACTTATAAAAAAATATACATGCAACTTACACTTAGAATTAAAAATTAAAGTAACAAAAGAGCATATTTTATTCATATTTTGAAATCGCCAACTTTTTTTAAAAATACAATTTAGATTTAAAAGTTGTAAAATAAATATAATTTAGATTTAGAGAAAAACTTGCACTTAAAATTAAAAAGTAAAAAATATATGTTTTTTAAAATTTATATTTTATTTATATGTATTTAATTGTTTAAAAAATCACCATTCCGAAATGAAACCAGACTATTGACTCCAATTTCATTCTTCAAAATGTAGAACTAAAATCGGACCACTCCATAATGGTACATGGGGTCGGCGGGCGTTCATGGTTCCACTTCAATTCTTATGAACTTACGTAACCCATTCTTATTTCACTCTACTAATCAAGATAAAGTGTAAATTCACTCTATCTATTTCTTCACTCCTAATGCTACCTAAGCCCGCTCATAAATTTTTTAGCCCTAACGGCTCATAAATGCTTTGTCCGGATTCCAAGCTCAAACGTCATCGTTTCCATATGAAATCAAACGATGTCGTCCGCATAAATAATCAAGCCCCAATTTTGCAAATTGGGAATTAGTCTAACCGGTGTCGTTTTTGTCTTATGTTTATCACAATTGAAACGCGGTCGTTTAGTAGCTAGGTAGTTGCAAACTGTTAAAACGGTAGGAAAAAGTGTCCGCAAATTTCTTGTTGGTTGTAAGTAATTATCGAAACGAGATTGGTTTAAAGGAGTCAACGTCAAGTGATCAATACGACATCGTTTTACTTATGAGTTGCTGTCAGTTTTAAGTTAGCAGGTATGTTGCCGGTTGCCGGTTATAAGCTAGCTGGTATGTTGCTGTTTTAAGGGTTTACTTACTTGCAAATTAGTTCTCTGCCTTTCCGTTTTAGTTCTCCTTTCTATATTTGTAATGAAGTAAATGTCACCCAACTGTCCTCAAAGAATGCCGCTGCGTCATTGCTGATGGTGAGGTGAAATCTCATGCTTTACATTGTCTTCCTTAATTATTTTGCCCTAATTTTTTGCTTGGTTTGCTGTGTTACGCTTTCTCTAATTCTACCATTTTAGTATCATTTTATTTAGGCTCCTATTTGGTTAAAATCTTTTTGCAGGTTTCACAGTCAATTTATCGTTAAGATAGTATTGACCCCGATGAGCCTGCGGTTTTTGAAGGATTCGTTATTTCGCTTCGGGAAAAATTTCAATGCATATATCATATATAAATTAGTAATTGTACCTAGCCGTTAAAATAGTAATCACAGTTGACTTGTGCCAAATTAACTTCGTTTTTAATTCTACCTTTTAGCACCTTTTTGGTTAAATTTCCTTTTTGTTAGGAAAATCTTCTTGCAGATTTCACAATCGATTTGTTGTTGAGATAGAATTCGTTATTTTGTTTGGGGGAAATTTTCAATGCATATATCACACATAAATTAGTAATTGTACCGTGCCCTTGACTTTTTTTTTTTTCAGAAACGATATTATATTAAAAAGGGGCCCAATGAGCAATATACAGAGCCGCAAGGGCTTATAAAGTTTCGTGGTCGCATCGAAAGACAACAGAACCCACGAAGACAAATACCCACAGAGGGGAAAGTAGACCCGACAAAGTGGGAAAATCCCACAAGGGGAAAAGGGACCCGACAAAGCGGGAAGGCTGACGAGCAGCCGAAAATACAAAAGCCCGGTTATATCGGGACACTAGTACTATACAAAAGGGATGCTACTCATCCCAAGTGACCCACCACTAAAGGCCGTTAGTGATAGAAACTGAAAATTAATCCCTAACTATCACCTAATGCCATGACGTGGAAGCCAACCCGCACACGGACAGTCCAGCGACGCCCGAATGTTGAACCAGCAGCACCTGAAAAAGAAAAAAAAACACTATTTATAAACAGTAAAATACTGTTCATGAACGTTAATTTTTTGAAAATTTTGCTGTGCGATGAACAGTAAAATACTGTTCATCGCACAGTAAAATTTTCGTACCGAAATCGCACCGCAGGAACAGTAATTTTGAGAGAAAACAACGGCCTCTGGCCCAATTTTTACCGTGCCCTTGACTAGTCATCACAGTTGTGTCCTATTAGCTTCGTTTGGTTTAGGTTCTTCTTCTTCTGCTTTTTGTATAACACCCCCCACCCCCAAAAAAATGGTTTTTTTTTTCTTTTCCTTGCTTTTTGCGTGAGGTTTTTCCCCTGTGAAATTATTTGCTGGATTTATTGAGAAAAATGTATGCTCCAATCAAATACAATCAAGCAAAGTCCAATTAAAATACTTGGTTATGGTTTCCAATCTGTCAATAAAAAGAATTGTGGGTTGAAGTTTTCACAGGCCAACTTGCTTGAGAAATGGATGTTGGTGGAGCCTGCTTTTAGATTGGTGGTAGGGTAATGATTTCATTTGCTTTTAGGAGGTTGATCGGTATACTTGGTAGACGGCTCACAGTGTAGGATATTTGCATACATCCTTTTTTTTTTAGACATAGGATGTATCTTCACATTTACTGATCTTATGTGATCTATTTGTATCCCCACTCACAGAGATTCGAATCCACGACCTCCCCAGCGCAAGGCTTTTAGGCACTCCAGTAGTTACATCCTCTCTACCCAATGTTTTTATAGTCATTGATGGACGTGTCTATTGAATATTAGGACAAAGGATGAGGATTGATCTCCAATTAAATTTCCCTATGCCGGACAATTGGGCTTCCCTTGCACAAAACATTCCTTTAAACTTTTTTATTTGTTATGAATAGCAGCTCTCACTCCGTTTTATTAGCATTTTATTGATAAAAAGTTTTGTTCAAAGTTCAATGGATTATAGCAAATTTTATTGAAGGGGATTTTTTTGGAAAAAAAATAAAGTGGTTCCTGCCAACTATTTATAATTCTCCTTCTTATTCTGTCTTTTTTCCCACCATATTGATCAAGAGCATGAAGGAGAGCAAATTGATCGAGCTTTATGGAAGAATGTTCTAAATATTTTTGTTGAAATTTCAATTGGGCAAATGGATTTTTATGAAAATGATTCTAAAGCAGCAATGCTGAAGGATACTGCAGCTTATTACTCTCAGAAAGCTTCTAACTGGATTTTAGAAGACTCATGCCCAGATTATATGTTGAAGGCGGTTTTTCATTTCTTCTCAGTTCTTGCTTACATTGTCAATCCTAAACTTCAGAATTTTGAAATCTAATTGTGAGTTTATTATTTTGTTACTCATTTATATCTCAGCCGGAGGAGTGTTTAAAGCAAGAAAAGGAGAGGTCTCTCATTATCTCTATTCCAGGCATTGAAATAGCCTCCATGTAATGGTGCTAAATGTTGATGATTCAAAAATATAAGCTAGATGATTGCTTTTTTAGCTGTCATGACTTTCAGTGACTTATTGTAAAAGCCATTATAACATTTAACATTGTTGCAATTTTCAGGAGATGTCTTTCCATAAAAAGGTTTTGTAAACATTACTCTGAATCTTATATATTTGTTTTCTTCACAATATCACCTTTGTATTGCTAAGAAGGCTTTGTATTGAGGTGACCACTGCATCTAAGATAGCTTTCATATAAGAGGAGATATGTGTTGGATGTAGAATTTGTGTTAAGGTATGTCTAATAACAATTTTCGCCATAGGTATTTGATAGATTAGAGCGAACATCAAGTTGGTCTAGCTAACTAGCCTTTGCTATTATGGTGGGTTGTATCTTTATCTAGGTCTTTTGGCAAATTTATAATTTAAATAGCCTCAAATCGAGTGCTATCAGAAATTCAAAGGAAGAAAATTAGTTTCTCATATATTGGGTGCTTTGCATATTGAACTACTTTAGATGAGTAAATCTTTTACTCTAGGTTTTTTCCCCATTCACTAAAGAGCTGCTTAGTTCAAATGGGAGAATGGAAAAGGTAATAGAAATGATAGTAGTAGGGAATGATAGTGGGGTTAATCATTATAATTCTGCTGATTGGTTTGTACTAGAAAATGGGAATGATTACTAATAATGGTTGTTGGTTTGTGTTGGGGAATAGAAATGATTATAAATTAATTGTAATAATTAGTAATAATTAATTAATTATTATTAGTTAATTATTCATTATAATATTAAATTAATTAATTATTAATAAAAATATTATTAATTAAATTAATCTTAAGTAATTAATTTATATTAGTAAATGAGGTTAATTAATATTAATTATAATATTAAATTACAATATTAAGTAAATGAATGATTAATTAAATTAATCTTAATTAGTTAATTTATTATTACTTAATAATAATAATAAGTTAATAATAAATTAATTTATATTAATTATAATAATTAATATTAATTACTTAATTAGTATTAATTATAATAACTAATATGAATTAATTAATTAATTAATTAGTATTAGTTAACTAATTAGTTAGTAATAATTAGTAATTAATTAATATTATCAATTAATTATTTATAAATTAATTATACATTAATTATAATAATTACTATTAATAAAATAAGATTTAAAATATTATTAATTAATTAATAGTATTAAGTAAATGAATGATTAATTAAATTAATCTTGATTAATTAATTTATTATTACTTAATAATAATAAGTTAATAATAAATTAATTTATATTAATTATAATAATTCATATTAATTATTTAGTATTAATTATTTATTTAATTAATTAACAAAATTGTTAGCATTCCCTAGTTTCATACTTCCCAATATTGGGAGATATGAGGATTACCCCATATGGGATAATCAAAAGTGAGCCCAAGTAGGCTCTTTCATTCCATTCTCGCCAACCAACCAATAACAATGCAATCAAACCTATTTCCATTCTATTCTTCTCACCAACCAAGTAGCCCCTAAGTCTTTAATGATTTCTTGCAAGGATGGGGTGTGTATATTCTGGCGAGTGAATTTATGAGATGGGAATCTTGATGGGATTTCTTACACTTTGATTTGGATTGTTTACTTCTCATTTTAGCAGTTTATGTTGGAAAAAGAAATCCAGATTGTTTGTTGATCTTGTAGGGTTCAGCCAATGTCAAAAAATCTGCATTTATAAATGCTTTATTAAGTAAGATATTCTTACTTGTGTTGATTTTATACTTATTGGTGGTTTCTTTTGTGAACAATGTCTGCATAAATAGGACTGGTATCCTTAATGTTTCTCATTCGTTCGTCACTTGTTTATTCATCTTCCTAGTGTCTACCCTTTCTTTTGTTTATGCTAGTTTTTGGTTGTTACAGTTGAACCTTGTTCTTGGTTTTTTGGCAAGGGAATAATAGGGTAATCAACGTTTAGCTTGCTATCTATGCAACCCTTCATTGCTAAACAACAACTATGAAGTTTTATACTAATGCTTGTACTTGTAACTGTTTCAGGATTAGATTATGTGGTTTATTCCATTGAGTTCAATATTTTTGGCCTTTTGCCAATACCGCCTGATATTTGTCACCAAGCTATACGAACATGGTTTAACCATACATATCTGATTCTTCCTATAGAGGTGTTATTTTGAAATTCATTCCTCCCTCCCAAACTCCAAAACAAGCACATTGAATTGGACGTCCTACAGTGAAAAGTAAATTTTTTTTTCATGAAGGGCATGGCATAATAAGCAAAGCAAGTAGGACCTGTTGATTGACAGCTTGGCTGATTGATTGATTTGATATGTTTTTACAGTTAAAGCTGAGGAAAGGCCCCCTAGTCTGCCACAGCCTAAAGCTAAGCCTCCTCTTTATTTGATTCCGAACCGTTGGATGACCTAGTTGAGTAAAATTTGACCGTTGATTCATCAGCAAGTAGGCAAGAAAATGGTCTATTCCAGGCGACAAGAGTACGCGCATATACTCCTGTCATTTTGAAGGATGTCGCTTTTATTTTTTTTCTGGGATCGGACAAATTTTAATTCATTCATAATGGCTCATGAAACATGCGCCGTGACAAAAGTCGAGGGAATAGATTATATTCCTGATATAAAGTCATGATGTTGGTATCTTTTCCATATATTAATCAAGTTTAAAGTTGAAAACAAAAGCAATTCCACCAATATCGAGGAAAACAACATTTATGCCAAAGCGATTGAAAACAACTTTATAAATTGAGATCATACCTAAACAAGCGTTTGTCTACAAACTTTCAGGGTTGGAATTAGCAAAAATGAACGATAGGAATCATAAACCGAGCAAAATAAGCCTGAAACATTATTTAGTGGTTTTTTTCTGTGTCCTTGTTAGTCTTCATCCAAAAGCCTCATGTGATGAACGGCAGGTTAAGCTTACTCTTCATAACATCCTTGTTTTTGGCTCGATTTCTTGAATATCTACGTTGTTTAATCGTTGAATTATTCTAGTGGTTATTGCATCTATTACAGGTTTATATTGTGTACCTTGGAGAGCACAAAGGGAACAGAAATCTTGAAGAAATAAGGGAAGATCATCACTCATTTCTCTATTCTGTCAAGGGCTCAAAAGAGGAAGCTAAAATTTGCCTTATTAATAGCTACAAGAACGTAATTAATGGCTTCTCGGCGTTGCTTACACCACTAGAAGCCTCCAAATTATCAGGTTAGAACTAAATCACATGTATATGAATCAATTTCTCAACTCTTACATTTACGCTCTCTCATTTGATTTTGAACTGAATGTTCACATTTTTAAGTACGGTATTAGATATTGAATTTAGGACCGATTTCTTAAAGATGACCTGCCTCTACTTATGCTTGTTCGGGTTTGAGCTTAATTTTCTAATTGCAATTGTGTCAGGATTTCATCCTGAAAAATTCAAAATTTCAGAAAAGAGAAAGAAAGTGAAAAAGGACAGAGAATTGGAAGGGAAGAAAACAGAAGAAGGGCCAATAAAGGTTCAAAATTGTATTCTTTGAAAACTAGCCCTTATGGTACATTTTCTGCTACATCACCACAAACCCGAAACTACAAAACCTAAGAATCGTGACATTTAGGGTTGTAAACGAACCGAACATAAACGAACGGGTCTTGTTCGTTTACTGTTCGTTTATTTTTTACACTGTTCATGTTCGTTTATGTTCATTTATGTTCGTGAAATATGTGTTAATGTTCGTTTATGTTCGTTTATTAGTGTTCACGAACACTTATCGAACACGTTAACGAACGAGTAAACGAACACTTAACGAACATGTTCACGAACATTTAAACGAACACATTCGCGAACAAATAAACAAACACATTTGCAAAACGAACACTTAACGAACACGTTCGCGAACAAATAAACAAACACATTTGCAAATTGAAAAAACAAATAGCATTATTGAGAATTGAACTTTGGTCCCTAATGTGGAGAGCATGGCTACTTACCACTACAGCACAACAAATTTGTTTATGAATGATCAACAAACATTATTATTATATATATTATTATTATTATTTTAATATAAACGAGTTTTAAACGAACATTAACCAAACTTGTTCATGAACACTAAACGAGCTTGTTCACGAATATAAATAAACGAACGTATACTTGTTCGTGTTTGTGTTCGTTTAGCTTAACAAACGAACATAAACGAACGTAATCGATCTTGTTCACGAATTGTTCACCGAACGTACTAGTTCGTTTACACCCCTAGTGACATTTAAGGTTTATTACATTTGATGCCCGCATTTAGTTTCTAAAATTGGGGTTTTGACACAGTCTTCTATATATATTTATAATCCTCAAAATTCATCCCGAATCATGTTTGAGAGAAGACATAAGAAATATTATCCCGTATGGACCTAATTTATATTAGAGGGGTTAAAAATATTATTTCACATCGAATAATGAAATACTTGATAGCAAATTAATAAAATCCTTATTCACTCCATTAATTGCCCATTGGCTTTGAATTGAATACTCAAAATTTTTAACTGTTTACATACTCTGGTTGGGTGCTTGATATTTTTAGATTATGTTTTTTTTCTTTCTCAAGAATTTCTTAATTAGTGATCAATGGCCAGCTTAAGTTGCAAGACCAGTTGCTTACACTGCTTTGTTGGATGTTTGATTCTTTCACATTATATTTGTCTGACCTTTAGTTTCCAACCAAAAAAATGACGAAGAGGGAATGGAAAATAGAATATCAGATAATCAAATCACTATTTTATAATGAATGACAAAGACCTATAACTATTCAGCTATCTAATTCTAGTAATGTAGTAGAAAAATGGACTCACTAGAACATTTGTGTTTAGCTCAAATAGATGAGTGTAAAGCTATACTAGCCAAGTAAAGTGGACTTTAACAGTCCCTTAACAGATAAATGGTTCAAAAAAAAATTCAGAGAATTTATTGGACTAAAATTTGAGCGCGCATGTGGTGGTATATCCATTACTGTGTAAGAAACAATGACCATAAAAGGGAATGAATCGGAATATTTTCCAAAGCTTTGACATTCTTGTCACCGAATCGTAGCAGCCAATTGTCGGGTGCAAATGTTTATGACAATCTTGAGGCCTCTTTTACATGTAGCATACATACATGGCTTAGTTGTTAAATTTCGTAGTAATGCCAAGGATTGTTTTTGGCAGAAATGGATGGAGTGATTTCAGTTTTTCGTAGTCAGACAAGGAGATTGCGTCTACAAACAACAAGATCATGGGATTTTACGGACTTAGTTGAAGCAAATGGTGACTTCACTCATTTGACTGGAAAGGTATTGCTGAAGAAAGCTAGCTATGGGAAAGATGTTATCGTTGGAGTCCTTGATAGTGGTAATTTTATCATATACCTATTTTAAAAAAATCCATAATGATCAACTTTTGCAATAGTTTTGTGGAATGATTTCTAAATGGTTCGGTGAGAGAAGAGAATTATCAAATTAAGTTTAATAATTTTGATCCCAAGTTTATTTTGATTGATTAGGTGTATGGCCGGAATCTCAAAGCTTTAGTGATGAAGGAATGGATCCTGTTCCAAAATCCTGGAAAGGGACTTGTCAGCAAGGTGTTGCATTTAACTCATCTCATTGCAACAGGTGAAACCTATTAAGTGCTTTTTCCTTTGTGGATTTTAGTAGTTAAATCTTGTACGTACTTATTCCCATTGTTGATTTTAGTGGCTAATCACGTACCACGAGGCCGTTCATATTGATTATTTGATTCCATAGTTTTTGCATGTGCATACATATGTTTAGATAATAATGCATGTCTCCTGTTATACATGACGAGGCTCCCCTATCTCCTGAAGCAAAGGATCGCTAGGGAAATTGAGTCATTGACCACGCAAGCACATAATTTCAAGAGAAGAGAGAAGGCTTTTGTATATGAATTAGATTTTAAAACATATTTTTACTCTTTTGGATGTTGTAAGTGTGAAATAAAAAATGCCTTGAAAAGAAGCAAAAATTATATTGAAAAGCGAAAAAATACTTTTTATAATGTAATCTAAACATGTTTTAAGTCTTGTCTAACACCTTAATTAATATGGTAAAATTGAAAGTAATTTGCCTATACAAGACAACTTGCTGCAAATTTGGCGCCATCACTAAATTCATTTGAATGGTTGAGATTCATCACACTTAAATTCACAACCTCCCAGAATCGTAATTTAAATTTCCATTAAGTTTTGAATGATATATCTCTTTCATGTGCAAAAAAAATTGTTGAGATACTCCAGTGATTTATTTAGCTAGAGAAACTTGAATAACGAGATGAGTTTTCATAATAAATATTTGTTCTTTTTCTGTACTCCTTTCATTATTGTGAAAAATGAAAAGACAGGAACTACACGCATATATGACTTGTTTTAATAATTTCATAGGAAAATTATCGGAGCTCGATACTACCTAAAGAACTACGAGGCGCAAAATGGCCCATTGAATGACACACAGGATTTCCGTTCGCCTAGAGATAAACATGGTCGTGGAACTCACACAGCCTCCACGGTCGGAGGAAGAAGGGTTCCTAATGCTTCTTCTTTGGGTGGATTTGCAAATGGTACTGCATCAGGGGGTGCACCCCTTGTTCGCCTTGCCATCTATAAAGTCTGTTGGAACATTGATAACTCAGAAACATCATGTGATGACGGCGATATACTCGCTGCTTTTGATGATGCAATCATGGATGGTGTTCAAGTAATCAGTGTTTCAATTGGTTCCAATACCAGTGCACCATATGCTAAGGATACTGTTGCAATTGGATCATTGCATGCTACCAAAGCAGACATAGTTGTTTCATGCAGTGCTGGTAACTCAGGGCCCACGCCATCTTCTGTTTCTAATGTGGCTCCATGGCTCATCTCAGTTGGTGCTAGTAGCATTGATCGAGTCTTTCAATCCACTATTTTGTTGGGAAATGGATTGGTAGTTCAGGTAACAAAGAACATCAGACAATCTTCACATAATGAAGGCATACTCTATGATTCTAAAATAGTAGCAATATTCTACTTCCCACATCAGGGTGTAACTGAATAATATGGCACAGAAATAACTCCTAAATACGACTTACAGTACTTAAAAATATGTAAGCAAAAGAAGTGACACCTTTATGTTTAAAATTATGTCGACAGGGGCGAACGGTAACACCATTTAGGAGAAAGAAGACGCATCCTTTAGTATACGCAGTAGATGTGGAAATACCAGGGAAAACAACAAATCTTACTACAGGGTTTGTTTATGTTTTATCAATATTTAATAATTTAATTTTATTCTTATGATTTGACTTGATTTGGATCTTATACAAGAATTTTCTTTTTCACGAACAGATTGTGCAATCCCGACACGCTTTCAAGGAAGCTTGTTAAAGGGAAAGTGGTATTTTGTTGGGAAGGGTCTATCATTCAAGCAATGGAAGTCAAAAGAGCTGGAGGGGTAGCTGCAATTCTTGGAAACGTATACCCAGGAAGATTTGTTGCTGAAAACCCTTTTGTGCTCCCCGCTACAACTGTGCTTTGGGATGATAGATCAACAATAGTAGCTTATATAAGGAACAATGAAAATCCAACAGCGACGCTTTTCCCCGGAAAAACTGTTATTGGTACTGGACCAGCACCATTTATGGCTCCTTTTACTGCACTGGGTCCAAATGGGATTGAACCAAATATTCTAAAGGTAAGAAAGTTTATTTCTTTTCAAATTTGTCAAGTTTAATAATCTTTCATGGATGAAGGGACAAAATATGTTGTACAGCTTGACAAAATTTAGAGAGGAAATACTCTATTTTTTAGGTAATTAATTTATGTAAAATTAAAATTCTAGGGCAAAAATTCAATTAAAATTCTATTATTTTGTTTTGTTTGATGAATCGAGTATGAATTGGTAACTATCTTACTTTATCTTTTGACGGATTCAAAATGAATGTTAATTTCTGAGGAAATTATTTGCTTTTTCCAGCCAGATATTACTGCTCCAGGGCTAAATATATTGGCAGCGTGGTCCGAGGCATCTCCCGTTGATAATCAAGTCGTTAAATATAAATTGGACTCTGGAACTTCAATGTCTTGCCCACATGTTTCTGCTGTAGCTGCACTTCTCAAGGCTATACATCCGGATTGGAGTAGTGCTGCTACAAGATCAGCTCTTATGACAACAGGTTTGTGTAGACAATGGTCAATCTGAAACATGTCTAATTTGGGAAAATTTTCTGGCTATAATGTTTAAATACAAAAAGGATTTTAGTCCACATTTGTGCTATTTATCATTTTGCAGCAAGAACAAACAACAACGTGGAGATACCAATAACGGATGCCGAGGGAAAGAAAGCGACACCTTTCCATTATGGAGCAGGCCACATCCAACCATCAAAAGCAGCAGATCCTGGACTTGTCTATGATACAAGTTATGAGGACTATCTTCTCTTCCTTTGCAATAATAGAAGTAATATTTTCGACCCGTCATTCAAGTGTCCAGTGCATGTTCCTTCGCCAAGTAATCTTAATTACCCGTCACTTGCAATTGCCAATATCAGTGGTAGACAGTGGTGAGAACTGTCACAAATGTTGGTACAACTAATTGTACATATACAGCGACTGTTGTACCACCTTCAGGATACTCGGTTAGGATCTCTCCAGCAGCTCTACACTTCAGTAAAATTGGAGAAAAACAAACCTTCTACATTACAATTGAAGCATATGGTAATTTTAGTGGAACGGAGTTCGGATTCGGATATTATGCATGGAGTGATGGTGTTCACTCTGTAAGAAGCCCTTGTGTACTTTCCTCATCATAACTCGCTTGAGAAGATTAGAGACTCCCCTGTAAATAATGCTTATGTTAATGTTCCTATCTTTGGGAATCAGTTCTAATAGAAATAAATGGAGGAATTTGTTGGCTCATTTCCTTTGTAAAATTCCTTCTAATAGAGTTGTTGGCACAAGTAAAATTACTTAAAACTATATATATACTTTATTGGCATGTAAAAGTACGAAATATTAACCTCAAGTTAATGTGAAATTTTTACTTGAAAAATTGCATTCCACTATAAGAAAAACCTCCTTTTGGTGACGGAAACCATCGTGACGAACAAAAATTCCGTTACCAAATAACCCCATTAGTGACAAGAACTCGAGTCGTCACTAATTTTTCATTAACTCACCATCTTTAGTGACAAGTCACTAAAAGTCATCACAATTTCGTCACTAAAGAGTTTGACGAGAAGGTTTCTCCCCAATATGGCACAATTAGTGACGAAAAATTGGTTACGAGCAGAGTGCCTCTTTTCTCGTTCAGGAGATTTCTAGTCTCCTTCGAGTGCTCAGTTTCAACCTAGGTCTCCTCCAAGTGCCATTATAGAATTTCTCTGTTTTCTCTTGGCGGGTGTCTCTCTTTTGTTTCTTTTCCCTCCAGTGACAGTACAGAAATTCTTGGTGTTTATGAATTTCTGGAGCACCTCCTACATCTTCTAGTCTTTGTACGCTAGACATTTTAACCGTGCATCTAGTCCTATTTACAGCAACACACATTATTTGACAGTGGTTTACGGCTTCTCCTTCTTCGCTGGCAGCAAGGGGGAGCTTCCTAGTTTCACAGACAGCAAGGGTTTCCATCCAATACTGCCCTTCATTAGTGCAGCTCAAGGTCGTGCGACATACCCGCTTAAGTTTAGTATGGCGGAAGAGTTAGTGGCTCAGTTTAGGTAATGCCAACTGTCTACAAATGAACAATTAGGAGTTGAAATTCAAGAACAAGATGTAAAATGTAGTAAGGAGCTGTGTGGAAGAAGCTTAGCAGGTAAAATTCATGGAGAAAAAATAGTTAATTTTACGGGCTTGAAACTCACCTTGTCGAGAATTTGGCTGACCTTGTGTTCATTTTCGGTCATAGAGCATGGGCCCAACCTTTTCCAATTTATTTTCAATAGCCAAGCCGACAAGGAGAATGTGTTAAAAGGTAAACTCTGGTCTTTTGACCAACAATACCTGGTTTTAAAAGAAGGGTAAAAAACATTGACGGCACTGCCACTCAACTATTGAAATCGTATACTTATGGTCACTCAACTCACAAAATTGCGCGAAAAGTCATCCAACTAGTAAAAGTGACTTCCCGTGGCCATTCTGTTAGTTTCTCCCATTAAAGGCCAAACGGCTGCCTTTCCTTAGGGGCAAAACGGTCAGTGTGAGAAACATATATATATGTGACCTTGCTTCACTGGTCACTGTCATCTTCCGTCTCAGGTTTTCCTTCACTTCCAGTTAGTCTCTTTCGCCGTTGGGATCGACCACATCTTCCATGTCTTCCACCTCTGAGTTAGAAAAGGATGGACGGAGGATCAAAAACCGGTTTTATCAAAGCGAAATGGCCAAATGCCACTGTGGGAGCACAGCCTCGATTTGTACCTCTTGGACTGAGAAGAATCCTGGGCGCCTGTTTATTGCTTGCTCAATGCCGAATGTGAGATTTAAATTGTTGAATTGATGATAATGTGAATGGCTAACAGATTCCCGTCCACCCATTGATTATTAGGGACAAGGATGTGGATTTTGAGAATGGTTTGATCCTCCTATGTGTGGTAGGTCTGTGGCTATAATTCCTAGTTTGCTAAGAAGAGTGGATGGACTTGAAAGTGAGTTAGAGAGGATGAAACTAGTAGCTAGGGAACATGAGTCCAGAGCAGCAAGATTGGAAGAGAAATTGAAGAAGATAGAAGCACAACAACTGAAAAAAAAAAAGAAAATGATTGCTACGTGTTGGCTGGTGATATGGATGATTCTAGCTATTATTGTAGCGAGCTGTGTGATTAAGAGCAACAACATTACGAGCATTCCATCTGAACATTTGTTGTAAATTGATGAAATTTAGCAAGCTCGTAGTGGTGGAATTTGTGTATATTTATGTAGCAAATTTGTAGTACTTGAAGTAGTGGTGTTGTCTGTGACGAAAAATTTGTTAGGGTATGTGTCAATTGAGCTGTAGTTGTTAATGGTGAAGGTTATGGATTGAAGTTGTACTTCGCAAATTCACTGCTACACTTTGTTTCTAAGGAAATTCACTGCTACACTTTGCGCAAATGCACGTGAACTGTTGTAAGGAATTGGTAGGATATAGTAGTAAAACAATATGGTAAGAAACAGCCTTTCATGTAGCTTAAAATGAGCAAAAAACATGTGCAGAATACAAGCCATTTGTGCTGTGGAATATACCAATACTCCAGCTGTTCAAAATGTTCTCACCAATACAAAAGTAATGGAATGCACGCTAACACAAAATATCCTCACTATCAAATGAAACCAAAGCATTCCTGGACCACTAGGTTTTGCCTACCAATATTTAATACAAAAGTGATGGTCCCCAAAATTAAAAGCTATATCAAAACAAAGTCTTTTTAACCAACGCATTCCACAATCACTGAGTAGTTCCTTCTCTCAGCCGTCGTCCCTTACCAAATGAACTTGCTCCTCCTTTTTTCCATCTTCCCACGGTATAAGGGATTGGCTTCCCAAGCCAGGCGCAGTTGGCGTTAATCCTGGCTTTGTCTGCATCTGTCAATTGTACTCCAGGCAAGCTGCGAGGCGATCTCCTCAGGGTTGCAGCTGGTGATGGAATCTGGCCTGTGGCTGATCTCTTACGGGGAGATCTCCTCAAGGGTTGTGTTGGCAGTGGTGGATGGCCTTTTGCTAATGATGCTTGGGCTTCGTTTTCTTGGAAATTCACATGTGGCTGTTCAGATGGGCCTTCACCTGCTACAGCTCTTTTCTTTCTCACTGGCCTTTGCTGCATAACTAGTGGATCTGCTTGTGGAGTGTGGGTAGTATTTGTCACTACCACAGATTTGCAAGTTGATGCGTTGTGGCCAGTCAATCCACACTTTCTGCAATGGATTGTCACCACCTTCCTCAGCTCAGTACCATGATTTTTGCCCACGGCTACATCTCTTCTTCTAGCTTTTTTGGGCCTTTCTGGCTGAACACAAACAACAGGGGGAGCTAGGGGAACTGTCATGTTACTCTTTGGCCATACATCTTTTCCACTGATTGGATATAACACATTTTCATACACTCAATTGAATAAGGCCCTGCTATAAACACTATCTACACATCCGTGTACTTCCACACCATGTTGCTTTAAAGCTGCAACCCCATGGCAGCAGGGTATACCAGATATAGCCCACAGACCACATGTGCACTCTCTTCGCCTTATGTCAATAGCAAATTGTGCACCTTTAGGACCCCTAACCTCATACCCATCAACCCCATTATATGTTGTTCGCCACGCGAATGACTCTTTAACCCTATCTTTCACTATTTTCCTAATCAATGGTCTAGTTGGGCGGTCATATTTAGCCATAGCATCCCTTCTCTTTTGAATCCTCTCCATTAGCATCTCTCTTATACTTTCCATAAGTGATAAAATTGGTCTATCCCTAGCATCTAGTATGTACGCATTAAAAGACTCACATAGATTATTGGTAAGCATATCACATTTGGTAATGGGAGAAAAGAAAGCCTTACACCAATGCTTTGGATGAGGAGCATTCTTGACCCACGCAAAAGCATTAATGTCGTATTCCTCCAGTGCCTTCATTGCCTTGTTATAGTGTTCCATATTCGAACTCTGAGCAATGGTCCACAGCATGTTTTTCAGTACCTTCCCAGGATGATTTTTCTTGAAGTTGCGGTACATGTGTTGCACACAATATCTATGCTCTGAATTGGGTAGAATGTCAGCTAGCGCCCTGTCTAAACCCTACATGGAAAAAGTAAAAAGTAAGCAAGGGGCAAAGTGTGAAGCTATGTCTAAAGAAAGCAAATAATGGACAACAACCATACACCTTTTGTTGATCGGAGATGAATGTGTAGGAGAACTGATTCTCAATCCCAATATCTTCGGCCAAGAGTATTAGGAACCACTTCCATTGCTCGGTAGCCTCCTTCTCAACCACAGCCCATGCAATTGGCCACCATCCATTATTTGGATCAACTCCCATTGCAGTCAAGAGCTGACCTGGGTAGGCGCCTTTGATGTGACAACCATCGAGCCCAATAACTAGTCTGCAGTGCTTGAAGCCTTCTTTTAATGGCCCTAGGTAGCAATATAGCCTCATGAAGACACACTTATCATTCGAATTCCTAAATGAAGTATGCTCAACCACCATGGTGGAATTAGGGTGTGTCCTCTTGATTTCATCACAATACTCCCTCAGTTTAGCATATTGCTCAGCAGCTGACCCTACAATTGCTTCCCTTGTTATTTTCCTCATCCTGTATGCAACTATCTTCGAGATAGAGGCCTCATGATCTTCATCGATAGTTTGCCTAATCTCATGTACAGGAATGTCCATGTTCGCTCTAACTCTCTCTTCATATCTTACAACTAGCCATTTTGCTATCAAAAATCTGTTCTTCTGTATATGGTCACAATTTTGATATACATCGACAAATGTCCTCATAATCAGATGACTGGACTTTTTATCACTGTCCATTGATACGTAGCACAGCCAGGGGCAACCACTTGCACACTTTGCTCTAACTCTATGTCGTTCGTTCGTTGTGAAGCTTATGGCCTTCCTCTGCCATATAGAATAATTCTGTATGGCTTGTTTGAACTCGGTTGAGTTGGCAAATTTTTGTCCCAACTCGAATCTTGGCTGCATCATGTCCTTATTGGCGTTGAAATCTACGTACCGAACCGCATCCATTCCACTTTCATCATCACTTGAGCCTTGGTTACTTCGAAGTTCACTGTCAATTTCATTATCCATGATGGCACCAAACTCATTCCCTAATACATCATTCTGTTCATTTGCATTAGCCCCGATGGCCTCAGATCCGATAATCGTGGTGTGAAAGCCTTGGGTTGATGTCTGCCCACTCATATTGCCACCTCTCTTTCAGTTGTTGGCCCATTCACCACTTTCTTGCCCGACATTGCAATCTGCCTGGATTACCTGGGAAGGCCCAAAACAGCGAGTATCGATTTCTTGTTCTTCTTGTGTGTCAAAATTCTCTAGACTCGCTTCATTTTGCCGTTCAAGCATCTCATCATCGTTGCAATACTCACCATCCTGAGAGAAGTGGTCATCGTCTTCGTAGCCTATGTCAGAATCAGTACCCTCAGCTTTAATGATTTTTTCTTTCCCTCTCCGTTGGTCTGCAATATTCGGGTACGTTATATGTTTCAGGTAGTATATATCACATTGCCTCTTCTCATGTGCATACTGGCACAGTTTTAGAATATCTGAATCTTCCCGCAAGTACCTTCGGCCCTTTGACATTGAACCCCCTGGTTCTAAATAGAAAAACTCCTCTTCATAAGTGTGCCCAAGCTCATAAGCCATTGCTTTCAACTCCTCAATAGACATTCTGCTAGCTTCACACATGTCCACATAATCAACTTCACCCCCGACATAAGACTTCGTAAATACACCACCTAATTGTCCACCGTGATGTAGTCTAATGCTGAAATATTCACTGTCGGATACTGCAGGTCGAATTGTGGCAAGAACATTAAGCAATACAAAGGTTGCTTATTTACAAGCCAAGAACATTAAGCAATACTCAATGGAGCTTATTTACAAAGTTTCATCATTAAGCAATATAAAACATCATAACATATTACCAAATACATCACGTGAACACATAACTCTAAATTGAGTCAAGAACAACATTATTTTCATCATTCAAAGCGAGAAATAGAACCACAGTCACATGAACCCCATAAACAACCGCAAAATTTCAATCTAAGGCTCAAGCACCACATTCAACCCTACAATCAGATTCTTAAAACCCCAAGTGGATTAGTGAAGACACACGTACTGTAAAGATTTCTTGGATCAATAACGGCGTCCCGTGGTCTGATTTGCCTTGCCATGCCATGCGTACTTTCGTCTACTTCGGCAATCAAATTCTTTGAGAGTGAGGGATTAGAGGGATGAGAGTGAGGGATCAGACGTTCTATACAGGTGAGTGGAGTGGAGTGGCACACTGATCGTTTTGCCCCTAAAAACCCACGTGTCAGACCAGCCGTTTGGCTTTTAAGGGGATAAACTAACAGAATGGCCACGGGAAGCCACTTTTACGAGTTAAATGACTTTTCGCGTAATTTTGTGAGTTGAGTGGCCATAAGTATACGATTTCAAAAGTTGAGTGGCCTCCAATGTCATTTACCCTTAAAAGAATGGTCCATGGGAATGAATATATATTCAGAGGCTTTCAACCACATTGATATATGGGTTCAGATTTGGAATATCCCCACCCACTGGATGTCTAAAGAAACAGGTTTGAAAATTGGAAAACTGTTTCCGAAAACTTGGGATGTGGACATTCCTAGTACGGGCAGCAAACAGGGTAGATGTTTAAAGCTGTATGTTACAATAGATTTGGATCAGCCGTTGTTACGTGGTACACAAGTTAAACTTCAAGAACAACAATGTTGGGTTATTTTCCGATATGAACAATTACTCAATTTTTGTTCTTATTGTGGTCACATTGGCCATCTAGAAAATACCTATGGGATCCGAAAAGAGGATTGTAAGAATCACAAGCTGAAAGAGAGCCAATTTGGTGAATGGCTGAAGACGGATTTAGTCAAGAGAGGGTACAAACCGAATACCCAAGTAGCTTCAGGACCGGGAAGTCAAGTTGCCAAACAAACTGTGACCTACAAAACAGTAGTTGCCAACCCTCTTTCGGGTGACAGCATTCCTTCTCTAACCCCTGGGTTTGATCAAAGCATAGGGTCCATGAGCAAGGCTATAAGCCTTTCTCCGCAAAAGGCCTTGGATTATGAAGTAGTGGCACCAAAGGACTTAGTTCATCCACCCATGGAAGAAATCAGCATGAGACCAGCCACATTGGAGGTTATTTTAGCAAACAAATTGAACCCCGAGGCACACAATCAGGAACGAGATAAAATGGACTTGGATGGGGTCATGCAGAAAAAGGTGAGTGATCTTGAGGAGGAGCAAGCAAAGAAGATGGTTACTCAATATATTGAAGATGAATTTTCTGCCCTAGAGCAGAACCTTGTTAACGTTCCAATGAAGTTGGTGGCTGCCTCAAATCCTTCGCAAGATGCTCCCCGCATATTGGAGTTCAATGTAGAAGAAATGGTGGTCAAAGTTCTGGGGATTCGTACGCGAAAATGGCATCGCAAAGTTGTTTCCAGAGTTCCACAAACAACAGGGGTTCAAACCTTGGTACAGCCACATTATAATGCGGGGGAAAAATGAAAAGGGATCATTCAGGAAAACAATGAAGTATTCGAGGGTGAGAGGGAACAGGAAGGCAGCCATAAAAGAAGGAATCAAGGCATCATCATTCGCGATTTACAGGTGGAGAAAGCCAGCCCCAAATGGCCCCAAGCTAATCAATGAAAATATGTGCCTGGAATTGTAGAGGTCTAGGAGGGCCCTGTACTATTTCTCAGCTTAAGGAAACCATTCGGTTCCACCGCCCGGATATGGTATTTATTAGTGAAACTAAACAAAAGGCGCCATTTACCAAAACTTTTTGCAGGAATTTTCGTCTTCAAAACCGATGGAAATATGTTGACCCATTGGGAACAAGGGGTGGCCTTTTGCTTTTTTGGAGTGATGATATGGTAATAAATCATGTGATATCAACAGATTTTTGTTTTGAAGTACAAGTAAATAAGCAAGGAGATCAAGAGCTTTTTTGGGTTATTTTTGTATATGCCAGTACGGATCCTAAAGTCCGCAGCCAGCAATGGGATTATCTTCAACAGGCCAAAAGCAAATGGGGGAACAAGTGGTTTATGGGTGGGGATTTCAATGATCTAGTTGATAACACAGAGAAGAGAGGTGGTCAAACCCGTTTGGAGGCCAGTTTCTAGATTTTCAGGGACTTTATCAAAGTCATGGGTATAGTAGATCTAGGTTTTAATGGGAGACCTTTCACTTGGGTCAATAATAGGGAGCAGGAGGGTTTTGTTGAAGAAAGACTTGATCGTTTCTTCGGTTCAGCTGATTGGATACTCCAGCACCCTATGGCGGCAGTCAAACATTTGGAGAAACAGTCGTTCGACCATTCTCTACTTTTGCTAGTCACTTGTTTCACCAAGCCCCGATAGAAACATAGGTTTATTTTTGACACAAGATGGATAAAGCAAGAGGGAACTACTGCAGTAATAGAGCAAGCTTGGAAAAGAACACAACAGGGCAATCCAATGTTCCAACTTACTTGCAAAATCAAACAGAGTAGAGTTGATTTGCTGAAGTCGGCCACTGCTGCATATACTAATGCAACACAAAGGATAAAGGAGATCAAAATGCAAATGGAATGGCTAAACCAAGCAGGGGGTAACAGAGACTGGAATCTTTGGAAAACGTCGAGAGAGGATTTACACAAAGCTTACAATGAGGAGGAAAAATATTGGCACCAAAAAACACGCTTTCAATGGCTAAAAGAGGGAGATAAGAACACAAAGTATTTTCATGCTTCTACAGTGCAAAGAAGAAGAGCGAATGCAATTAATAGGCTGGTGAAGGACAATGGACGTATTTGCACCAATTCTGAGGAAATCAAACAGGAAGTTTCTGACTTTTACTCTTCACTCTTTACTACTTTCTCTCCAACGACTGACCCATCTTTTTTGCTAGGTATCCCAACCACGATTACAAGAGTAATGAACCAACGACTAACCAGGCCAGTTGAGGATGCTGAGATCCAGAACGCCTTATTTGGTATGCACCCTAATAAGACACCCGGACCGGATGGTATGACTCCACTCTTCTTTCAAAGCCATTGGCATGTAATTCAAAAGGATATCATCTTTGCTGTTAAAAGTTTTTTTATCCATTCAAGAATGTTGAAGAGTGTGAACCATACACTTATTACCCTTATCCCGAAAATAAAGAACCCAACCCACATAGCTCAATATAGGCCTATTAACTTATGCAATGTTGTCTATAAAATAATATCTTAGATTCTGGCCGAAAGACTAAAACCCTGTCTCAATGTCTGTATTCACGAAAGCCAAGCCGCCTTTGTCCCTGGTAGACAAATCACGGACAATGTTGTTATTGCACATGAATGCATACACCACATTAAGAGCCTTAACAAATCAAGAAAAGGTTGTATGGCCTTGAAATTAGATATGGCCAAGGCTTTTGATCGATTCGAGTGGGGTTTTTTTATCTCAGGCTTTGCTTAAGATGGGCTTTGTTACAAAATTCATAGACTAGGTTATAACATGTATAAGTACCTCTTCCTTTTCTTTTAACATTAATGGTGAAGTTAGTGGCTATGTGCATCCTATAAGAGGTATTAGACAAGGAGATCCCCTATCCCTTTATTTATTTATAATCATTTCGGAAGTTTTCTCATTTTTGATCAGAAAAGTTGTAAATGAGGGTACCTACAGGGGAATGCGAATATGCCATAAAGGACCACTCCTCACTCATCTTTTTTTTGCAGATGATTCACTCTTTTTTGGTGAAGCGACAGTGGAGCAAGCTCAGCACATCCGCAGGATCATTGCAGATTATTGTGAAGCACCAGGACAGAAAGTTAATCTAGATAAATTTCGGTCCTTTTCAGCAGGCACATAGCGGATCAGGATAAAACAGCCATTATTCAGGTGTTAAATGGGATCAAGGAGCAAAGGAGTGCCCGATACTTAGGTTTGCCCCTGCATATCGGCAAATCCAAGAAAGAAGTCTTTGCATATGTCATTGATGTGGTCAGAAAAAGAATAGGTAATTGGAGAACTCAATTTTTGAGTCAGGCAGGTAAAGAAATTCTCATCAAATCAGTTCTAAATTCCTTGCCTATCTATGTAATGTCATGTTTTAAACTTCCAATTGGGATTTGCAAAATCTTGAGTAGTGAGACAGCACATTTTTGGTGGGGTTTTAATGCAAACAATGGTCACAAAATTCATTGGAGAGCCTGGTCCAAATTAACTCTTCCGAAAGATTTGGGAGGGCTTGGTGTCCTGGATATACAAGTTTTCAATGATTCCTTATTAGCTAAGCAATTATGGAGATTAATCCAATTTCCTAATTTGCTTCTGAGCCGTGTAATGAAAGCTAGATATTATCCCCAAAGGTTCAACAAAATGCATCTTGGCTTTGGAAATGTTGGACGGGAGCAAAATATATTTTAGAAATGGGGATGCGATATCAAGTGAGAGATGGGAAAACCATTAAAATTTGGTAGTCTCCATGGTTGGCGCATAGACTCAATTTCAAGCCACTCCCCCAAAGAACCAACTCAAGAGTCACTTGTTTGGTGCCGCCAACTTATGGTTGAAGAGAGGGCACAATGGGATCAAACTCTACTTGATCAGCTTTTTCATCCTGAGGATGCAGAGGAAATTTCCAAAATTCTTTTAAGAACGGAGGCTGGTCCGGATAAGCTCATTTGGCATCATGATAGGAAAGGGACGTTTACAGTTCATTCTGCATACAGCTTTGCTATGGCGCAGCACAGAGCCCACTCATGTATCAATACAGCTACTAGTAGTACTAGTTTGACAACTTCTAAGCGTATGTGGAGTAGAATCTGGAATCTGCAGGTCAAAGGTAAGCTGAAACATTTTTTATGGCGCTGCTGTCAAGGCATTTTGCCAACCAAGCTAGAGTTGTGCAAAAAGAGAATACAGCTAGAACCCATTTGTGGTATTTGCGGAATGCAGGAGGAAACCATTGAGCATGTCCTTTTTACTTGTAAGAGGGCGGCGATGGTGTGGAGACTCTCTCCGGTTTATTGGGATGGTTTGCGTGCTAAACAATCCTGTTTCCGACATTGGTGGGAAGCATTAAGTTCCATGGGCAAGAACTCCATCAGTAATGACAGGATCAACCTTTCTGTATACATCCTTTGGATGTTATGGAAAACAAGAAATCTTTGGCTCTTTGAGGGGATTGCTAAATCAGCCAAGGAAGTGGTAGATTCGGCCTTTTTGGAATGGTCAGAATACCAAGATATTTTCGAAGGATTCCCACTTTTTTCCTAAGATAGAATCTAGTTCTCTTTATCTTTTTACTGGAACTGCTGCTTTTGGAATTTCTAAATTCTGAATTGTGTTTTATAGCTTTCTGAAGTATTTCCCCGGCTTTCCTTTTTTCACAAGTCATTTTTAGAAGTCGCTTTTTAATCTTCTTGTAAGTTCCTTTTGGCTTTAGTTTCATTTTTTACAAGATTTCAGCTTAACTAGTCTTCCCTCATATTAGGTGACAGTGTGGCTCAGAGGAGTCTCAACATTCGAAGAGGAGACAGAACGTCTAAACCACTGCGGCGAACTTCCACACCGCCACTGAGGTCCAAATTGGACTGCTTATGTTCTCTGGACAGAGAGTTTTGACCTCCGCGGCGGTCATCCACATCGCCGCTGTGGTCCGACTTCAACTACTCATGTTCGCTAGACAGAAACTTTAGACCACCGCGGCGGTCATCCACACCGCAGCTGCGGTCTGCCTTTGAAGGCAAACTCCAAAGTTTGAAGTTCCAATTCTAGTAACAAGAAGAAACTCATCCTTCTGCGGGTTCCTAACCTCTTGTCTATTTTCTGGTCATTTTCGCCTGTATACTGCAATCTCTAGTTGGAACTTTTTTGTTCCTTTTTTCCCAGATTGGTATCCACAAGTAGTCTTTATAGTCTTCTGTTTTTTTGCATATACTTTGGTTTATTTCACTAAGTGGTCCACTTTGTGAGGGCAGAACCGAAATGTTGTTGGGTTGTCAATTAACTCCCTCTTTCGGGTCAGGAACAAAGTCTAGGATCATATCTAAATGGGTCCATCGAGTAATATACCACTACTTATGGTCCTTCCTCTTTTTCCTTTGGCAGATGAGGAATGAGCTATTTTTAGTGCCACAATAAAAGGAGCATTCATCCATCGAATCGGTTCAGAAGGCACAAAACTATAAGGGATCCCTCTAGTAGAGGATCAAAGTCAGCTACACTGGTTTTCATGGTAAGTACGTTCTTGGCACCTTTTAAGTGTTTTGTTTTCTGTTTACTGGAGGGCGAATTCGAATCTATTGTGCGATGATGTTTCATGACTGTTTGATTGGCATATGAGGTTTCTTGTGTCTGCTATTTGGAAGTTTTTTCGCTGAAGTGAATTGACACATGTTGACTATTCTATTTGGCACTTGTTGACTGAACTGATAGTTTGAATCCTAAAGTTTGTATTGAGGGCCAATAACCTATTTGTTAAAATGCCTCAAAGGAATTTACTGTGCTCTACTGCTAGGATACGGCCTTCACGGCTTAGCACGGTGGAATATGGTGGTTTGTGGTTGGCTATCTCGGTTTTTGCTTGATTGGCTTGACATTATTGCACTATGATGGCTGCCAATATCACATTGACCCATGAGTGGTAGACTGTGGCCACTATATTTCTAGCCGGGCAAAGCAATCTACTTCACTTTTGACTGCATCTTTTTTGCATCTCTCACAGAAGAGGCCAAGTTGGGGAAAGAAAAAAAAAATAAGGAGGACAACAAAAACAAAAACTGGAAAAAAACAAAAAAAAAAAGTAAAAAAACAAAAAAAAAACATAAGCAAAAACAAAAACAACAAAAAGCAGGGAAAAAAGGAAAGGCAGATGGGAGGAAAAAAGAGGAGGATGGAAGAAATATACAAGAGGCAGGGAAATGCACTTAGCTATGAGGCAATAGCAATGTACACTCACTGCAATTATGCTTGCCTTGCACTATCCAGTCTTAATGTTTCTGTTTTTGTACCTTTCTCCAAATTTTGAGTTGCAAGCTCTATGCATTGTACTGCTGGTTTTGCTCTATGTTTCAGTGGAAGTCAAATTGAGTACTCCCATAGTTGAACTCCCTTTCCCCCATAGCCCAATATTTTTTGCCAAGTTAGGAGTTTGTACAGAAATTCATGCACTCCTTAAGTAGTCTTGTTTCTTGGTCACTAGTACTTATGCTTCCTCTTAGGTAGTTTTGTGTTTGCAACCTTAGAAATAGGAAAAAGAGGAACAACAGGACATAAAGATGTTCACAAAGAAAAAAAGGAAAAAATACAAAAAAAAAAAAAACAACTACAACAACCAAAAAAAAAAGGAAAAAAGGAAAAAAGGAAAAAAAAAAGGCAGAATGGAAAAAAAGGAAAAAAAGGGGATAAAAAAAAAAGGCAAAAATACAAACACAAGAAAAAAGGAAAGAACAAATGGTAAACAGTATAAATATTGTGTCACATGGAAGCTTGGTGCTTTAGCTCTTACTCAAGGAATTTTCTTTTGCTTTTTCTCCACTCCCAATATCCTTTTCTCTTCCTTTTCTCTTATCAATTCTTAATCTTACAATCTGATATTCCTTTTCTGGCTTCTTGCTCTGCCAGCTGGTATCTCTCTCCCTAGACGAAATATCATACCTCGGTTGGTTGGGGTCATTTAATGTTTCCTTCTGTTTGAAAGTAGGAGCAATTCCATCTTTTCTCTTTGTTTTCTTTTCTGTTTTTTGGATTTCTCTCCATAGACGAAATATCTTTCCTCGGTTGGTTGGGGTTCGTTAAAGGTTTCCTTTCTGTTTGAAAGCAGGAGAAGTCTTCATTGTTTCTCTTTGTTTCTTTTCTGTTTTTTTTTTTTTTGGTTTTCCTCTTGGCTGTTCAGTAATCTGCGTACTGAAATCATTAACTTCTAGTTGGAAAGTTTTCTATCCATGGATATTTTGCCTTCTCCCTAATCTTTTTTTTCTCTCTAAATGCTGGTTTCATTTTTGCAAATGACTTTTCCTCCACTCAACACTCTGGCTTCATTCTTGTTGGGATGTCTTCTCTCCTGTGATTGCAATATTTTTTTCTTTGCTTAGTTGTGACAACTTATTTCATCTATTATTAATCCGACTTGAAAGAAGCACTGGTCCCTCGTTACTCTTTTCTGTTGGGACCCCTTTTTGACTGGACTTCTAGTGTTTTGGGCAGCTGTTTACATCCATGCAGGGCTGTTATTGATTAGACTGAGCTTTTGGAGAGTCTGATTTCCATCTCAAGACGGGACATAGGCCAATGTTTCCTGTTGAAGATTGGCAGCATGAAGATTTGGTATTTCTATTTTGGTCTTCTAAACTGCTTATATGTTTTTTAGAAACTTCTATGTAATTAGTATAAACAATGTATCCCAAGATTGCAATTGATGTCCCAAGATATAGTGGCCAAGCTTAGTCATTTAGTTGAAGTTAGCTATTTCCACTATATCTCATAACATCAATCTTTTGGCAATCTTTTTTGTTATTATAGGGTTCTCCCCTGATATAGGCTACGATTCATGTTCACTAGTCTAAGACTAGCTTTTAGTGTTGTAACAAATGCGATAGTAGTCATCAAACCACTATTCCATTCTCCTCCTTGGCAATTACTTAAGACCAAGGAGATCATGTAGCTTTCTTTGGCTAACTATTTGTATAGTCCCATTGTCCAAATTCAATGGAATTACTATCGTTTCAGAGAAAAAAAAAATAGTTATGGTCGTCACCATTTTGGATACCTTTTGGTGACGAAATTCCAATCGTCACCAAAATATTTATATATATATATCTTATACTACTTATATATAATTCTCAATAAAATTCCTAATTATATAGATATATGTGAAATATCATTAATTCAAATATAGAAATTTGAATTTTTGGTGCATTATAAAATTGAATTTTCTAGTTTAAAAGAATTTTTAATTAAGAAAATAGTCAGAATAAAAATAAAAGTACTTATAATATTTTTATTCATATATCTATATGTATAAAGTTTTAGTGTATAATATTATTAAATACGGAAAAATAAAATATTTTTTTTAGTGTGTAATGAAACTGAATATTGTAAATTTTAACAAGATATATATTGGGCCATATAATTAGGGATAGATTAAATAAAATATTTTAGTCTACATTGATTGGCCACAACTTATATAATAATTGGACTTGTTGGGCTAAGGATAATGATTGGATTATGTAATTTATCCATTGGGTCAAATTTAACTTTTTAAATTTATTACTCTAAATTTTTAATAATTGCACTAAGACACCCTAATATATATGAATTTGCCTACATTATTTTACTTTAGCATAGAGTTTTTTTTTTAAGATACACTATCAATTAATTATGATTGGATTTCTGTAGCTAAGAATAATGATTAGACTAAACATATTGTTCCTTATACCAAACTTAGCTTATTTATATTATCATTCTTAATTTCTAATAATTGTACTTTGACACCCTAAAAGTTATAATCGTTTAATTGATATATCTATATATAAGTTTTAGCGTATAATATTATTAAATATTGATGTATAAAATATATGTTTTGGTGTGTAATGAAATTAAATACTATAAATTTTAAAAACTAAGATATGTATTGGGGCATATAATTAGGGGTAGATTAAATAAAATATTTTGGTGACCATAATTGATTAGCTACAACTTATATAATTATTGGACTTGTTGGGCTAAGACTCATGTTTGGGTTATGTAATTTATCCATTGGGCCAAACTTAACATTTCAAATTTGAAGCTCTTAATTTTTAATAATTACACTAAGGCACCCTAAAATATATGAATTTGTCTACATTATTTTTTAAGGTACACTATCAATTAATTATGATTAGATTTCCATAGCTAAGAATAATGATTAGACTATAAATTGTGTTGTAGTTAATAGTTTTGTATTTAGATACTGAAACTCAATTTGACTTCTTCAATCAATGATCATTCACGAACAAACCTCGTTTTCGCTCCTTTAATATTCAAATTGAAATAAATGTCCCAACTGGGTTTGTTTAACAAATGAATTGAGTTTATAAATGTAAACAAGATCAGTACAGGAGTTATTTTTGTGAGCAATTTTTTTTTTACACATTTTGTGTGCCATTATATTACACACTCTAATAAATTAATATAAATTTTGTAATTTATATTAATATAAATAATATTAAAATTCAATTTTATCCTAGTTAATTTTAATATTAAGTTGAGATAATTAACCCTCAAAATGGTCCTCACATATTGGTCAATGATCTTTTTAGTTCCTCACTTTTAAAATGGGAACAAATGGTCCCTCGCATTTCATGAATGTACCCTTTTGGTCCTCTATATCACTATTTCATCACTATTCTGTTACTATTTTGACACTATTCCGTCACTATTCTGACAGAAAAACAAACAGAATAGTGACGGATGACCAAAAGGGTACATTCATGAAATGTGAGGGACCATTTGTTCCAATTTTAAAAGTGAGGAACTAAAAACATCATTGGTTAATATATGAGGGACCATTTTGAGAGTTATCTCTATTAAGTTTCCTATTTTTTGCAAGAACTCAATATTCCAATAAAATTTTATAGTATTTTTAAATTTTTTTCTACATTAAAAATTTAAAATAAATATAACCCAATAATAAAAGGATGAACCCTTAATATTAGAATTTGTTATTATGAAAATAAATATCAATTATATAAATATTAACATAAATTATAAGATTTATGCTAATTTACTAGAATGTGTGACAAGAATGGCATACAAAATGTGTAATAAGAGATCCTTTGGGGCTGTATGTATTCTGATAGTTACAAAACTACCTTTAACATTAATGCAAAACAAACACCACTTTGTACTTAATCATCATCTAAACATTTTTCTTTAATTAATAGCTAAAGAATTACGTTCCACAAAATCACAATCAATAGCTACTTCCACCATAGACCTTATTTAACTAGAATTTATCAAATGTCTTCTAAAGTTCTTTCTAAAACCACATGGATTTTAGACTTTTGCCAGCCACAATATTATTTATTTATTTTTAATGCCAACGACTTCTTGGTCATGCATTAAACTTCAAAACAGACGCTGGTCTTTTTCTGATATTTAAATATTGAAATTCTTGGAGGAACATTTAATGTTTGATTTAACAAATAAGAACCAAAAAAAAAAACCCTTTCGGATAGATTTTGTCGCCTTCAGGTCAACAACAATTAGTATAGTTTTTTAAAAAGAGAGAACCAAAAAAAAAAAAAAAACTTATACTTGTAGATAAAAAGACGACTTTGCTTCCAATTAATTAATATATGCAATCAAAAATCTAAATCTGCTCGCAAAAGGGAAATTTTCAAAAGCCATATTTATAAATTACAAAATAATAATAATGATAAAATTTAAAAAGTGAAAGAAATTAATTTTTTCCTTTAGTTAAGCAAGAATTTAAAAAGGTTAGAAAATTGTTAATTGAAACAAAAAATAGATGGGGAAGACATAAAAAGTTTTGGAAAGAAATTATTGAAAGGGACATGAATTATCTAAATGCAAATAAAAATATGTGTTTTAATAAAAAAAACTATAGCAAAATATAATCTTTATACCCAACTCCTCCTAATAAGATAAAGGTTTAATGGGTGTTGCTAGTAAGCAAGAATTAAACTCCCAATGACTAACCAAAATTCTGAATCACTGAATTATCTTTGATTTGCAGAAAAGAACAACCTCATGCAATACAAGATTAAAACAAAGATATTTAAACTTTAGCAGTAAATTTCAAATCCTGCAGTGTGGATTTCAAATTGAGATATGATCAAAAGCAATTATTTAGGGCATTCTATAATTGCACTTATGTTCACCTTGCACACTAATTTAATTAACAAATGCATATCCTTTTAACGTTGAACTACAATATATCTTTTTACCTTTTGTGTTTTTAATTAGTACAAATGTTTACGGAATTGTTTAAAAACTTGAGTTCTCATTGTCTTACTTATCCTGGGTTGAATGTCAACAATTTTCTGTTTATGGGTTGAATGTCAACAATTTTCTTACAATATACAAATTGAACATGCAAATTACTTGTACATTAAATTGTTGTATGATATGGTAATATCATATCCCAACCAATTATATCTTATTACAAAAAGATAGTCTTACTAGAACTCTACAATAAGGCTTTGTTTGGATTGAGTTCTAGTTACAAAAAAGTTATTTTTTTCTCACAAAACAAATAAAACATTCAAGTACTTTTTAATTTCAAAATTTAAAGTTCAAATTTCCTCTCTCAAAATCTCCTCATATAATTTTTTAAAAACAATGCCTTCTAATACACTTTTTATTATCCTTCCAAAATACTTTTTCTTATAAAAAATACTTACCAAAATTTTTATACATTTCAATATAAAGTTTTTTCAAATAAATCACAATCCAAACATAGCCTAAGTATTCCATTGGGATTAAAACCCTAGACAACATTAACATAAAAGCACTCAATGAGGTAAACATTATTGAATACGACATACAAAATATCAAAACTAATGTTGATTTAAGTATCTAAGAGTTAGGACCCATATTACATGTGCGGGATTCAAAACCAATATTGATTTAAGTTTCAGAGAATTAGAACTCATATTGCATGTGTGAGACCCCGACTTATATATGTTACACTTACATCAAAATGCCGTATTACACGCGAAGGATCTAGGAGTGTTCAAAATTAATGATCCGATCTGACTTAAAATATTCGAATCGGTTTTTTGATCCGATTTGATCCTTTTTTTTCCCTATTGCTTTCATTTTCATATATAATGTTAGGTAATTTAACTTAAGTTTAAAATTAATAGTTTTATATTAAAAAATTATCTATTTTTATATAAAGATAATGAATAAATTTCATCAAAATATTTTAATTTGTGTATTTTTCATATAAATTAATTTGTGTATTTTCATATAGATATTTTAATTTATTTTTTCACAAATTGACTAATTTTAATTAAAGAATTATTTGAATTATCAAAGAATAATAATTTATATTTTATAACTAATGTTAGCTATTTTTAAAAGAAAAAATTATAATTTTTTTTTTCATTTAGATCAAAACAAATCGGATCGGATCGATCTTTTTATCCGATCCAAAAAATACATTGATCCAATCATATCTGTTTTTTATTCAATTCGATTTGAAATTTCAGATCGGATCAGCAGATCGATTCGATCCGCGGATCAAAATAAACACTCATAGTAGGACCCCGTATTATATGTATTACATTCACGTCGGAAGGCGAATCTTGACCTGCTGAACAAGCTTATCATTGTATATTCCTTCCCATTGTGCAAGGTTTTAACAATATATTGGAAATTGTAAAACATAGAAACCATTTAATACTGTGGTGTCAATACAAAAATTTATGCTCTCTTCAACCCATAAAAATGTAATTTTTTTCTCTCTCTCATAATTAAGGATTGTACTAAAACACTTTACTATGAATCATTCGAAGAAGTACATAACATCTATTTCAAATCAAAACGAAAAAATTATAGACTTATCTATAACAACTTTGTTTATGGATTATGATCACATGTTTTGTTTAAAAGTTTATTTTTCTGAAAAAAACGACAGCAGATGAGGACAGGGGTAGTAGTGAAAATTCTCTCAGTATTCCTGAACTCAGAAACTGCTCATGATTGAATGAGTCGAAGCAATTTTGTGGACCACTATAATAAGCATGATTAATGATTCGTACCATTCAAGTTAGATGCCATAGGAAGGATAAGTTCTAAGGATGGCTTAATTTGACACGCATTTTAGTTGGGGGCATCAAAACAAAAACTAATTTGTCGTTTGATCTATATCATGCGTTCAACAAAGTCCACAAATGTGATACACTAAATTACAAAATGTTCTTGTCTTTTATTTTGTGTTTTTTAACTTCGTGTCCACTCTTGATTTCTCCAAATTTAGTTTCCGTAAATTTTGGTGTTAAATTCTTATTCTTTTATTGCGTTGAGAAGAGAGGAGTGAGACTCGATCCCTTATTTTATTTTAAAAGGAAAACTTTTATTACTTTTTCTATTTTGAAAAAAAAGTTTATAGTTCAAAATTTTTATTGTTTAAAAAAACTTTCACTTGAGAATAAAATTGAATGAAAATTTTAAATTAATAATAATTAATTATAATTCATCATTAAAAAGTAAAATATATTAAATTTATTGTATTTTATAACTAAAAACAATTATGAGAAAGGTGAAAAGAGTTTTAAAGAGAAGAGACATACATATACAAGACTTTTTTTTTGTCCAAAATAATGAGCTGTATTAACTTTATAGAAGTTAATGAGTACATAGAAGGTCCCCAAAGAGGACTATTCTTAGCACCGAAATCGGCTAAGACTAACTAACATTACGTCACAAACTAAACCTACTTATCCCACAAAAAACACAACAAACCCGTATTGGGAAATGCAGTATTACCACCACTAACCAGAAAAAATTTTGGCTTCATCTCTTCTGGAAATTAAACAAACTTGGTTCTGAAACAGTAGAACCCAGCACAAACCTGAATGAAACCCAAGACATATATACCAACAAAATTACCTATGTACAACAGCAAGACATATATAGCAACACCCACTACAACATCACCTCAGTTGAATTAGATTGTCGAAACTCCAGGCATTCCTATTGCGCCAACCCAAGTACAAGCTGCTCCGGCATCCATTCTCTCTGAAACACCCATAAGTTTTGCCTTTTCCATACATGCCAAAGAATGTACACTGTAAATTGAGCCTTCTCCGCCCAGAAAGGTGCTTGCTAATTAACACAAATGTCTTGCCACCACTTCGAAAATTGTCCCCCAAAAAGAGGTAAATGAGGCCACCCCAAAGAAGCAAGACTCCATATTTGTTGCATACACTTGCAAGACAAGAAGCCATGTTCCACTGTTTCAATCTCCTCTCGACACATAGGACAGAAGGAGTCCACCAGAATTCGACGCTGATGTAATTGTGCATTGATCGGCAAAATATCACTACAACAACGCCACATGAAGATTTTCAACTTTGGGCTCACATTCAGCTTCCAGGTGGACCTCCACATTTTGTGTCTGTAACCACTAGATAAACTACTCTTAGCCTGCTGCCCAAAAAGGAGTTTGGTATTTTGTAGTTGCATATAAGCCGATTTGACAGTATACTTTTCATCCCTACTAAATTACCAAGTCAATTTATCCTGGCTACCTTCAAGATCCAAAGGTAACTGCAATATTATTTCCATATCTTGCCGCAAAAAAATGGAGAAAACCAAGCTAGAGTTCCATTCTCGCCCATCTTCCGTGAGAAGCTCACTAACCCAAGGAATAGGAGGTTGAGCTTGCCGACAACCATGCACTAGAAAATCTTGCCTCCTCGGAATCCACGGGGACTCCCACACCCCAATAGACTTACCATCTCCCACTCTATATCTTGCCCCCACCTGAAGCACATGCTTCGCTGCCATCCAACCTTTCCACAACCAAGAAGTATTAGGTTTACATTGTGCCTGCCAAACCTCATCATTGGGAAAGTACTTTGCCTTCATAACTCTACTCATCAACAATTCCGGTTTAGTAAGCACTCCCCAAATCTGCTTATCCAACAACGTATCATTGAATTGTTGTATATCTTGGAACCCCATCCCCCCTTCACTTTTCAACTTACTTATTTCTGGCCAGGCTTTCCAACGAATTTTCCTCCGGCCATCAGCATGCATTCCCCACCAAAAGTTAGCCAACAACCGACAAATCTCTTTACACAATCCCACCGGGAGCTTAAAATAATCCATGTCTGAATCTGTGGTTCAGACTTTAGAGAATGATGATTCTGGAGCGCAGCTTTGTCCGGTTGTAGCTAAAGCTAAAGTTCAGCACTTTTCTATTACGCCAGAATTTGAAGTTCAACACCCCAATCTTTTGAATGTTAATTGTGCTGGAGTTATTCTCTTACATGCAGGTTTTCAGTGTGAGGAGCAGGTTGTGATTGTAGCTAGACGGGTTGCTCTAGTTAGGGCTGGTCAACGGTTCGGTTTTCGGTTTATTCGGTTTATTCGGTTCGGTTTATTCGGTTTGACATTTTGGAACCCCCTAACCGAAAATCGAACCGAAAACCGAATAAACCGAACCGAATTTCTTATTTGGTTTTTTGATTCGGTTCGGTTTAAACCGAATAAGAATTCGATTCGGTTTATTCGGTTTTCAGTTAACCAAATAAACCGAATTTTTTTTTCCTTTTTTTCCCAAAACTTCACAAAAAAATAGAAAAACCAAATAAAACGAAATTACTCAATCTGATATAACATAAAAGACTCCCATTTATAAAAGATCTTTACCCTTTGCAATTGTGAAATTCACTGCACCCGGTCACAACACATAATTTCACCCTAAATGCCTCACTGCCAAGACAGAACAAACTAATGGACTTTGGAAAGAAAATTTGAAACAAAACACGGTAATTATCCAGAACATTACAGCACAAATAAGAAGAGTTATGCAAAAAACATTTCCTCTTTTCTGTTTTAATCAGCCTGTACCACAAGTGAATGACAAAATTAACTAGTCCACAAACAAAAGACAAGGGAATTAACTTGAGAGATAAACATACTGATTAAAGATCCTCCACTAACCTTCGATTTAAATTTTTTTGCGAAGGAGAAAAAAATTCCTCAAGTAATTTTGTTACACGGGTTGTGATCGATCTGAGTGCATAGATTGATACTCATGGTAAAAATTGATATCCACTAGATCTACAGGAGGAGATCGATGTAGCTTCTACTTGGTGCGATAACGATGCGGACTTACTCGACTTGTTTGCATCGAGAGGCAGAGGCCGAGATTTGAGGTGGAGAGACCGAAAGGAGAGAGCTGCGGACTGCCGGGGGGGGGAGGAGAATGGGAGACGGAGTGCAGAGCGGCGCTACGGCGGACTCGGGCGGAGGAGATTGGAGTCCTGAGGCGGAGAGAACTTCGGAGAAGGAGGAAAATTGCAAAACCAAAAATGATGAAAAGTGAAAAGCCCTAGCCGCTTGCAAAATCATGAGTAAATCCTAAATTCCTAATTGCCTAATTGGTCCAATTGAATTGGATATGGATAATTCATAATTGGATTTGTATTATTTTATTTTACAAATTATATTATACCCATCACCATCGAAATGAACAAAATTATATAACAACCATGTCAACCATAATTTATTTTATTTTAACCAACAACAAATATAAATCATTTCAATTACATCCTTAATGTATATTTTTTTTCTTTCAATTAAAACTCGCTACTTTATTACTTATTTAGTTTAATTGTTTAAATTTGTAATTATAATATAAAAATCATTTGCATATTGTAATTATTAATTTATTAGTGTTATTACTCAAAACTATTAGCCTATTAGGCATTAGCTAAGTAAGTTAAGTAACTAAGTTACTAAGTTAGTACTTATTAGTTATTACTCAAAAGTCAAAATTAAGATAGTAATCATAGACTCATAGTATTATCTAAGTTAATGCCTAATTAGTAATTTATTTCTTATTTACTTATCACTTATCAGTGTTAACTAAGTTAGTATTAACTTATGTATATTAAGTATTATTCAACACTAAGTTAGTATTCAATAAGGACTAACTAATTTAGTGCTTAGTTCGTTAGTAAACTTAGTACTCATTATTCATTAATCATTATTAGTTATTAACATATTACTATAGCTAAGTTAGTATTAAGTATTAACTATGTAACATGTTAGTACTTATTAGTATTATAAGTTTAACTAAGTTAGTATTTAGTTGTAATAATAATTACTTGATCAATAATAACTAATTATAAGTATTAATTATTATGGTATTTGACTCGATTTAAATACATATAATTAATTTGCAAATTATAAATAATTTTGAATTTTGAATAAATAACCGTTAGTAAATATTATATAGTTATAACTGATTACTCAAAAACTCAACACTCAGTCATTTAATAGTTAATACTTAGTAATCACTTAGTTAACAACAATAAGTTATTAATTATTAACTATTATATTGAATAATTGCTGATATTATGAATATATGATATTGATTCTAATTAAATATATAAAAACATAATAATCGCATGCTATATAGACTATATAGTTACATGCTAGTACGTTATACAGCTTACAGCCTACAGCCTACAGGCCTTACCGCCTTATACCTTCTATATGCTTAGCATTTTAACAACTTTGTTAACTTATGCATTATTTTATTTTTCTTTATTTGTAATTTGATATTTCATATTTGTTTAACTTTTAAATAAATTGATAAATTAAAATTACAGTATAAACTATACTAGTATATAGTTTACTAAGTTTAGTATATAGTATATAGTATATAGCTTAGTATATAGTAAAATTATTTAGTATATAGTTTAGTATATAATATATAGTAAAATCGTTTAGTTTGTATAGTATATAATATATAGTATATAATAGTATATATAGTATATAATATATAGTTTAGTATATAGTAAAATTATTTAGTATATAGTTTAGTATATAATAATAGATAGTAAAATTGTTTAGTATATAGTATATAGTTATATACTATATTAATATTACTATATATTCATTATATTGTCCATATCATTATTGTCCATATCATTATTCATTAATGATAACAATAAATATAGTTCTATACATGATAAATTTTATAAAATAACAATAAATTTTATAATAACAATATAATATATTAATGAAAACAATATTAATGATAGTATATTAATGATAACAATATAGAAATACATGATAAATTTTGTAATAACAATAAATTAATTATACAAAAATATATATACATAACTACAAAGTCTACAATAGTTTTATAAACTATAAACCATAACTATTCTATAAAATAACATATATTTATATTTATACTTATATATATAATATATTTATAAATTTTAAAATTTGGTTTTATTTGGTTTTATTCGGTTTATTTGGTTTATTTGGTTTATTCGGTTTATTTGGTTTCATTATTCGGTTCGGTTTCCTTATTCGGTTTGGTTCCCTTATTCGGTTTGATTTGTTCGGTTCGGTTTTTAGTACCCCGAACCGAAAATCAAATAACTTATTCGGTTCGGTTAAAACCGAACCGAATAAACCGAATTCATTTTCGGTTTGGTTTTTTTGGTTTTTCGACTCGATTTTTTCGGTCGGTTTATTCGGTTTAACCAAACCATGACCACCCCTAGCTCTAGTTGGTTCTAATGTTCAGGGGGCTCAAAATATGATGTGTTCTGCACCTGAAAACCAGGCTCTAGCTTGTCTTATGGCTGATTGTGAGAAAGGCCAGCTTGTTGCGGAGAGTAAGGAGGTAAGTTTTGCTAATGGCCATGAAGTTTGGGAGGGGCCGAAAGTTAGCAAATAAAGAAGGGTTGAGAGAAGGACATGTTCTGCGCCTGAAGGGATTATGGAGGTGTCTTCTGGGGGTGTTAGTTTGCTGAGGTCGAGGACTCAGTTGTTGGAGGAGGAGCTGGGAATAAAAGTGGAGCTGCCAGCAAAAAGACATCATTCTGTGGCTGATCATTCAATTGAGGTAAAGGGGACTAGCCTTTTAGAGTCCCATGCTACGTTATAAAGATTGGGGTGTGAAATTGTAAAGGATTATGTGCCATCTCTACAATTTCCCAATTGCGAGAGTCTCTCACGTCTCAGCATCCAGATATAGTCTTCTTATCGGAGACTAAGAAGAAGAAAGATTATGTAGATAAAGTGTGTAGGAGTTTGGGGATGGCGGATCGTTGGCAATATGCGGAACCTAAGGGTTTTTGTGGCGGTATGTTGGTATGTTGGGCTGATTCCATTTCTGTCTTAAGTTTGGTCTTTCATTCTTTTTGTGCTCAAGTGCAATATCAAGTCAAGGGGAAGTTAGAGGTGTGGTAGGCTATTTTTGTGTATGCTAGTACGGAGAGTTTGGTAAGGGCGCAGCAATGGCAGTTCCTAGTGAATGAAAGACATCAATTGGGTCAACGGTGGGTTCTAGGAGGGGATTTTAATGATATTGCACTGCCGCATGAGAAATGTGCAGGGAGGCTAAGGTCAATGTCTAGTTGTAGCACATTTAATAGCTTCATTAGAGATTGACGTGGATTTTCCATAAATCTAGCTGCCCAACTGAGATTGACGTGGATTTTCCATAAATCTACTAACTAAGCCAACACTAAAATTGATATCAAGTCTTGTAGTTGTCAAGTATCTCAAACTCCTTACCAAACTTTTAAAATGAGTAAGGTCCACAAAAGTGCCAGTCCCATCTTTGGACAAACGCAACTATTTTTCAACTAGAATCAAGATTGGTTTTGCACCATCCATCTTGAACTTCTTCAAAATATCTCTAGCATATTTTTTTTTGATAAATAAAAATCCCTTGATCAGTCTGTAAAACCTCAATTCCAAGGAAATAAAACATAAGACCTATGTCTGTCATCTGAAACTATCGAATCATAGCCTCCCTAAATTTTGCAATTATCTTGGGACTATTCCGAATAAATAACAGATCATTTACATATAAGCATACGATGACAACTGCACCATGAATAGATGATTTCACATATGAAGCATGATCAAAAGGACAGCGTTGAAAATCACTGTCAATGAAGAAAGAATCAATACGAGTGTACCACGCTCTTGGAGCTTGCTTCAAACCGTAGAAGGCTCTTTTCAAATGGTACACCTTATTTTCTTGACATTTCTTTACAAATCCTGCAGGTTGTTTAACATACACTTCTTTCTCAAGGATGCCATTCAAAAACGTAGACTTTACATCCATCTGATGTATTTTCCAACCATTTTGGACAGTTAAGGAAATAATTAAACGAACAGTATCAAACTAAGCAACAGGCGCAAATAGCTCAAAATAATCGATGCTAGGTTTTGCTTGTATGTTTTGGCAACCAACCAACCACACCTTGAATTTGTCTACTTCTCCATCAGGCTTATACTTCGTCTTGTAAACCCACTTGACACCAATGGGTGTCTTGTCACTTAGAAGATTTGTGAGCTCTCATGTATCATTCTTTTCAATGCCATGAATTTCTTCAACCATTACTTTCTTCCAGTGATCCTCGTGAACAGCATCTTCAAAAGTAACAATGTCACAATCTACAAAAATAGCAAAGTTAACATTATCTTCATTAGATAAATTTTGAGAATGACCATCAACAACATAATCCTGCAAATGAGCTGGTAGACGCCTTTGTCTTTGTGAGCGACCAGACTTCACAGGAGTGGGTTTAATAGGAACTTGCTGTTGTTCGAGTACAAAGAGCCAATTGGCTTCATCATCATCATCACTATCATCAAAGTATGAAGACTATGGAGGATTGACATCATATGAGATTTGTTGTGTTCATGGATACTGTCCCATATTAGAAAATTAAGAAGAATTAGAGCACCTTATAAGTGAGAAGTACCCAAGACTCACTAACTTATGTGGTGTTTGGTTAGTGGGTTTGGATTGGAATAGATTGGAATGTTAGTGTTTGTTATATGGGTTTGGATTGGTTTCTACAGGAACAAAAACCATTATGATGGGTTTTGATGAAACCCAGGGGAGATGGTGGGTTTTGTTGGGAAAAGATTCTACAGTATACAAAACGACATCGTTTTGAGCTTGTTTCTAAAAAAAAATATTTTTTTGTAGTTGACAGGCGCTTACGCATGTGTCAACTGCAAAAGTGATGCGCCTCGCCCCCAATGGGCGCGCGCCACATGTCTTGGCTGTTGCAAACCTACCATTGGTTTGCAACGGCCATTTCACCTTTTTTTTTCTTTTTTTAAAAACAAATTTCACTAACTTGTAGAAAATATTTTTTTTTTACAAATTGACATGCGCTTTGACTATTTTTTGTACAAGATATTATTTTTTTAAATATAATATAATGTAAAATAATAATATCTTTATTATAATATTAATATAAAATTTTAATATAAAATCTATTAATAAATTTATTAATATTAATATTAATATTTTATTTTAATATAAAATCTATTCCATTCCATTACAAAATAATACCAAACAATTTAATTACTATCATTCCATCTATTCCAAATCTTTCCTTTTATCAAATCCATTATATTCCTAAACCCACCGTGTATACAAAGCATCACCTTAAACTTTTAGGCTCAAGTGAGCTCCTATTGCTTATTGGGCCACTTTAGTTGGGCTCCCCATGTGTAAAACCTCATCTACATGTGGTATTAGAGTTAGTAATATTAAATTGTTAGTTTCTTGATCCTGATGATTTTTTAGCAAGGAAGGCTAAAAAGTTATTTGTTGGCCATGAATGATTGGAACATAATGTGTTGTTCCTTGTTGGCCACGAATGATTAGAACATAATGTGTTGTTCCAAAACTCACAGGAAAACAAAATTATAAATTTTGGAGAATCCAAATGAAAAAACACTTTCGAGCATACAATTTGTTACAATTCATTGAAGATGAGGTATCAAATAATGCCGATTTTGAAACCAAAATAAATGCATATTTGACCTTATCTCAAATTATCAGGCAATTGATATGTCAATTTTTCATAAATTTTATCCTGCTAAAACTACCAAACAAGCATGGGATAATTTGGAAAGAGATTATATTGGCATATTTTGAGTTAGAAAAAATAATGTGTTATTATTGAAGAGAAAATTTGAGTTGAGTGCTATGGAGAATTTTGAAACGATTGAGAACTATTTTTCCCTTTTGTTTGATATTAAGAATGAGATGGAATTTCATGGGAGTATTCTTGATGATAACTTTTTGTGGAAAAAGTTCTTTATTCGTTATCTATGAAGTTTGATTATGTTGTTGCACTTATTCGAAACTAAATATTTATCAACTTTGATCATTGAAGAATTATAAAGTTCATTAATTTTTCATGAACGAAGAATCGATGGGAAGCTTGTATTAGAGAACAAGCCAGTTGAACAAATATCAAAACCTCAAAATACTACAATAATTGAGGAAGGAGATGGTCCCAATGTGGAGTCTAATGCTCAATGTCAAAATTTTGAAGAGATGAATTGTGAAATTTACCAAGTTGATTTTGTAAAGGAAGAAGAAGAAATAATTGGTTCGGCAAACCTACAAGAAGAAATTTTTAATGTTTTGGTTGATGAAGAAATCGTTAATTTAGAAGAAAAATAAAAAACCATTGACATGCTTAAAGAAGATGAGAGAAAACTTAAATCTCTTTATCTAAAAGAGAAATTAGATATCTTGAATACTTTGAATTGCATAATGATTGTAAAGATTATTGTTTTGAAAAATGGGTCAATATGAATGAGTTTTTTGATCAAGAAGAAGAGCAAAATAGAAGTTTTTCAAAGTATAAATTTTCATTGACAAGATTGAAGGTGATAATGAAGATGAAGATCAACAAGTTGATGTTGTATATGGTCTATACGGTAAAAGAGATTTCAAAAGAAATTCATGCTTAAGATGGAGTTAGAGCTACTTTCATGACAAGCTTGATTTAAGGGAGGTATTATTAGTGTATTAAACTAAATTTATTTGGCAAATTATATTTTAATTAGAATTTGATAATTATTATTTTAGTCCATTTCTAATTAGATTAGAATTTAATAATGATTTGTTGAATTGGATTTGGATTGTTTTAGGAAAGTAGATTTTGTGTGGATTTGATTATCAACCTCATGCTTATGAGAGGGCTTTCTCATTTTGTGATTGGAAAAAAAAAGAAAGGAAATTTGTAAGTTGGAAAATGAATGATTTCTAATTATGTGATGTTCGCATTTGTAAAATGCGCCCATAGGATTGGGCGCATTTCACACATGCGCACTTAACAGGCCGGAACTGTGCGTCCTAGCCTGGGCGCATTTCATAAATGCGCCCAACAAATATGGGTGCATTAGTGAAATGCGCCACATGTCCAGTTTGCAAATAACATAATTATTTTGAATAATAACATAATTTTAATTATTTTAAGTGAAATTATTATTTTAATATCATATTAAAATAATTATTATTATACCAAATTATTATTTTAATTAGTTGATAATATTATAGTAATTAATATTATTATTATTAACTATAATAATTTTGAATGACATAATTTGTATTATTATAATTATTATAAGAAAAGCTAATAATGATAATTATTAAAGTATTAATAAGAGTTAATATTACGATAATAATACTAGTTAGATATGAATAATAAAATAATTAGTACCTGTAACAATATGAAGAATTAATATCATATTAATGACACTACTAATTCGTAAAATTTCAATGTTAATACAATTGGAGTTTGAAATTTTGACGACACTCTTTGTTTAATTAAATATAAAGGATAAATATATATAAGTATAAATTATTGTAGTATTAAAAAAATTACAGATATAATAGAATACATATAAAGTTATTTTCAATGTACCTTTTATTGATTTATATGTGCAATATTTATTTATTGCATGGCACGTACATATATATATAATATTAATAATGACAATAAAAATATTAACAATAGGAACACAATTGTTGTATTACTATGTATTGCATGAGGCCATTAAGTGTTCGGAGTTTAGGATTTATGGTTTAGCTTTTAGGGTTTTGGGTTTTAGGTTTATGGTTTAGGGTGTGAGATCTAGGGTTTAGGAGTTTAGAAGTTAATATTTAGAGTTTTGGGTTTTGGATTTATGCAACGAACAATTGAAAACATTAATTAACTAGAATTGATGTTGTGAATTACCTTTTCACATTTGGGCCTATATAAGCTGAAGGTAGAGCAGATATTGGAATAGTGCGGTAGAAGGTACCTTTTTAAGCACAGAGTGATGTTGAATGATTTTTGCCGTTTCATCATAGAGAGATGGTATTTCAAGCTTTATCATATACATATTTTTGCTTTGTAACATTCTGTTTATCGTACGTTTGCTAACTCCATGACAACTTGTTCAAATTAGGGATTTACTGTATTTTCGTAACAAAAAAACTAGAAGTTAATTAGGTGGCTACTATATATGTTTTGAACCTTTAGTATTTTCAATCAGATTTCATCCCACCACATGCGTAAATTTTGTTGGCTAATTATTGTAAATAATAATTGTTAATAATTCCAAAACAAATGTATATAACCATTTTTGAAATGTTTATAAAATAAAATTAGTAAAGGATTTTCATGAGTTCTTGTCCATATGGAGTGCTCATCTGTTTACATATTTATTCAATGATTTACATAATTATATGAAAGATAAAGGAAATTGGTTTGTTGATAAATATACATTGTACAAAAAAATCATTAAATTTCCCCATGGGTTGATAAGTTAACCAAAGCATAGATTTAGTGGGATCACATTGAATTATTATTGAAAAGAAATATTCTATGTTTGTAAAATAAAAATTATTTTGATAATATGAAAACTGAATTATGAAAGTGACGAGAGCGCATTTTAAAAACAGTATTGATTATCTCCATCACAATTCATTTATAGTTATTTAGCATAATGGATGGGTAATATAGGTTATGATTACATTACATAGATTAAATGAATGGGCAATATATGGTACAGCTTATTCTACGCAAACTGATGCATGTCGGAATTTCCAAATTGTATTAAACAAGTTTTATTATTTATTTATGTCCTCTTAGTTTTTCATGGGTACCACACATAGTTGGTCTAATAGTTCTCGTAGATCTCCGTAAATGTACAATCTATTTTTGAGTCACATTCGGGTCTACGCCTGCATTACAAATTTCTATGTGTTCATCTACGTCGTCATCATCATCACTGTCCTCATGAACATTATCCTCAGTGATTGGATATGCGGATATACTTATTTCTGGAGAGCGGAAGACACTAGAGGATGGCTGATCTATCGTGTTGAAAATCCCCGATGAGGAAAATACATTTTGTGTTTCCGAAGTAGATGTAATGGGCGGAAATGAACCCAAATGTGTAGAACCACCTAAAGTGTCAGGTTCATTTCTCTGATAGCGAGACCCTCTACCTCCTTGACTATGGCCTCGAACATTCCTAGGCTGCCTAGCAATGACGTGGGGCGCTATACCTTACTGCAGAGGTTGATCAGCGATCTATAGTGGACTGATCTCCAATTTGTGAAACTCTCGAACAAGCCGTATTGTATCAGAACGTAATCTCTTATCTCTGCAAATCAAGCTACAACCGGTTCTTCAAACTGTACCATATTATCCAAAGAAATATGGTAGATTCGGGATATAGCATCTATTTGGGAGGAAAACAGTTGTTAGACATAGACATTGTAAGAAAGTAACATATTAAGCATTGCACTTTTTTTTAATAAAAAACAAACCTCTTACCAAATATTCGGATGTAGAACTAGTGCCACAGAAGCCCTCCTGTGCTGTATCAACTCGGGAGAGGTCAGAAATGTAAATAACCGTCTGAGGCCTATACCATAATAGGTATTCATGGGAAGGAATTGATGTGTCATCCACAACATGTGTTTCTTGAACGAGCTCGTGCCGGTTGTCTCACATATCTACATATACTCGATGTCTAACTGGCCAATCAGTATCTATTCTTCGTCGGCTACACATCCCATGAATTTCGTCCAATAGTATCAGCATAGGGATGGGTTGGAACATCCCGAATTATCGTAGTGTGCGGTACAACAGATGGAGTTCAACAATGCTCCAACAAATAAGATATACGACTAACCGCCAAACGCCAATCCTGACTGTACAATATGGTGATAATGACTGTAATACCTCCTCCGAGTACGGGAGCCATATGAACTACAACAATAAAATTCCCATTATCATTCATATCTAAATGAGTACTCGAAAAAACTATGTATATTATACTTCGTCAAGGCACAGACTGGTCAACTGGTCTTGATACACGCGTAAAATGTGCATAGGTGCTCTGGACACATCAAAGTGTCCGCTCCATCTGCAATGATAAGTGACTGTGTAGGTATGAAGATATTATAAATTTTGAAAAAAAATTAATATTATGAACCTCGTGCCATAAAGAAACCGAAAATCAATGGCCGGATTATAGGGTTCAGGTTTGATTATAGGTATCCTCTCCCAAACCCATAACTATTAAATATAAAAACATCAAGTTAGAAATGCATTTAAACTCCTAAATATTAGAATAAAATTATACGAATGTCTGGTTACCTACAACAGAACTAGTGGCCCCGCGATTTCAGTGTCTGTAGGTGTGGTTGATTCACACAAATTGCGGTACAAGCAAGCTAGTACCACACTACCTCAACTATATGACTGTGTAACCCTAAAATCCTCTAGCATGGATATGTATACTAAGGGTACACAATAACCAGATTTATCCGAAAACAAGAGCCCCCCAATAGTATCATCAAATATATACAAGCTCGTTGGATACAAAGATCCTCACTCGCATTATTAGCCAAATCTACATCTAACGTAGATTCTAAGGAACCTACATTTAATCTACCCCTTAACAGCTGAATGAGATGGTTTAAATCCTAATAATTTCTCACACAAATTTAGCCATTATTCTACACTTCAGCGAATCCCAGTACCAATAACTGGTAACCCATCCACCTAAAGTCCCCACAATATCTCAGTGTGACTATTGCCTCCCTAACTGGTAGATAGAAAGTATGTGTTTCTGGTCACCATTTCTCTACCAGCGCGGTGATAAGAGCGTGATCAATTCTCAAATATCCGCACTACACAATCCCTACAAACCCAAATAATGCTATATACTGCGTAACCCAATGTGGAATTGGAATGTGTCTCCATAAGCCACCATCACATCTCCGCGCCTGAAGTTACGAATTCTTTATATAACCATGAAATAGGGCGGAAGCCCTATGCTGATCGTATCTGACCAAAAACTCGAGAATATATAGGCCTAGATGCATGTCTGCCAGACAAAATATTTTGCAAATGAACACATTGGCATTAACTTTTAAAGTCCTTAATGAAAGTTAAAATTCACGCTATAGGTACACAATAAATATATACTTATGGCCATAGTATCCCATTTAAAATCAAAATCCCAATGCAAAGTCATAAATCCTAATACATTCTATTACATTTTCACAAATTCGAACTGAAATTCAAATTTCAACAACACAAATATCTACAAAGTACAACAATCATAATAGAAACGAATTAATACAACATCAACCATAATTTTCAAGAGAAACAAACATGTTTGACAATTTTTCACTAAATACACATTAGACAATTGGCTAGGCGTGTAAACATTTTCGACGATTATGGCTAGTTTGATAACAATTTCTACATCGACGAGGTTCATCACGATCTCGAACGTCCATTTCGTTCGGAATGTGACTGGCACGAACACGACCAGCACGTTGCTTGGAAAACATATTCTTGTCTTGGTATAATTTCCATCTAGGCTCTGGCCAATAATCTGAGTGTGTCATAAGAGTGAACCTACCAGAATATTGTAGCAGATTGGTTCTCACAGTATACACTTCATTCACCAATGTGTATGGATTGTCTCTCCGTTTCCTGCACACCGACAATGAATGAGAACAGGGGTACCTATACATCTACCACTTTCCACACGTGCAGTGTCGCCTATAGTATCTAACTGTTTGAATATTTCCACCTTTACCGTCTACATGTCGGGGCAGTGGTAACTTTATACACATCATTTTTATAGTCAAATTCAATCACATTGTGCCCTTAAGCCGTTAAATTAGCCCTTCTAAAAATTTTCCAAATGTTACTTGGCAACTCGTAACGACAATGATGCGCATCAACCATCCGTTTTCTGAACAACTCCACCATTCTGTGAAATATAATATCCACGATCGCCTTTATTGGCAAAAATCGCACTCTTGAAGGACATTATTATAACTTTCAGAAATATTGGTGGCTAGAATGCCCCAACGGTGGTTGCCATCATATGCTAAACAACATTGCGTCCAATCTACAGCAAACAGATACTCCTAACCTCAAGGCTTAAAGCATGAATCTGACTACGATACAATTTAAACTTTCGCTTTTGCCAGGCACCACCGATAAACCAACAAAGCATTTTCAACTGTAGGTTCTTGAATTTGGCCATGAAATTACTCCTAACGTGCCTCAGGCAAAACCGGTGAAATGCTATCGGTTCTTTCCATTCATCAATGTGGCTCATCACATGCAATATACCCTTGTGCGGTTGTGCCTATCGGATGTGACATAGTAAGTGTCGATCATAAGCAACATGCAACCTTAACTGTTGTATAAACCAACTCCAACTATTCACTGTCTCTTCGTCCACAATGGCAAACGTCAAAGGGAGAATACTATAATTGACGTCTTGGGTAACCGCCATAAGCATTTTTCCCCTATAACCACCCCAAGGGTGAGTGCCATCAACACTTATTATTGGCCTACATTTGTGAAATGCTTTGATGGCCGAACCAAACACCCAGAAGACGTATTTGAAAGTCCATACAGCACGACTAGAATTGGGATGGTATTGCCACTAGACAATGGTTATTGGGTTAGATTGTTGTAGGGTTGTCACATAACGTGGCAACTCTGCAAATGAACTTTGCCAAGATTCATATACAGATTCAATTGCCTTTCGGCAACCATGCCAAGCTTTCTTGTATGACGCATCCACTCCGTAAACTTTCTTAATGTTGGCTTGTATACTTTTGACAGCATAGCTATGATCTTCCTCGACGGCATGGCAGATGTGAGTGTTTATGAGGGCAGAAGTCAAATTTATGTGATAACTTCCTTGGTTTGCCCCGAGACAATTGTGCTCGAGTACCCACTTTATGATTTCCCACATTCCATGAGTACCCTTATGCAATGCATGGACAATCCACAAACAAGGTGGCCCGAACATTGCCGGATCTTCTAAAGCACCACTCAGAAACTAAACCTTCCACTTGGCCACCCAAATACGGAGTTTACTTTCTATTACCTTAAATTCCTGAGCGTGTTTCATAGACCATAAAGTAACTGTCTTTTTCAATTGTTTTTTATCTACAAATTGCATTCCCAAATATATCTCCTGATTCTCTTCACTCCACACTTGAATATGACCAATTTCACCTCGTCTTGTGGGATCACTATTGTCACAAGACCTGATGTCAGTGAAGAACGCTAATCCCCTCAGAGTATAAGCCCGCTGGGATTCCGAAAGGCGTTCAATGTTAGTCAAATGAAGATTGGCACCATCATCATCGTGATGGGCATTGGGGTCAGGATCACTATGTGGCTCTGTGTCTATGTCGTCTTCTAGACTCTTTTCCCTTTCAGGAGAAATTGGCTTGGCTGATGGATGTGTCACAATGAACCCATCGACAAAAACATTATTTGTCGTATGACATCTTTCCTCAATCCCTTGGTCTTAGAAAGTGAGTAATAACTGACACATTGGACTCTCAAGAGCAGATGTACTAGGGGACGTAGGAGAAAAAGTTGAATGCAAATCTGGATATGATGACGAAGGCCCTGGCATTTGGATAGGAATAATTGACAAACCAATCGATGTAAATGCCCCTAACAACGATGGATCAGAAGTTGCCACTAAAGGACTGGACACATATGGTGACATGCCAATATTAGAGAGAGAAACTGATTGAGAAAGTGGCCGCGGGACATATTCAGGAATAGATTGTAGGAGAGCCTGGAATGAACCATGACTTGTGCCGATGGAACCACTATGAATTTTGTGGTACCAGAGTGATATAAATTCCGGCCAGAAAAGCGTCAAACTCTTGTGCAATCTTGTACATAACTTCCATTCTAAAGTCGATTACGATGGTCAGGCCATTATAATTTAAATAAGGACGAAAATTGCATGGCCCACGGAATAACAGTTTCAACATATACACATTTCTATCAACGGCGACACACTGGTATATTAAATCTCTAACTCAGAAAATGAGATTTTTGCTGTTATCCTCAGGGTGTAATTAGCATGTGGAGAAGAATATGACAAGCCAAAGGGAGACTGTACAATGTTGCCACCCCAATATAATCCTAATATAAATAGACGAAAAATAGACATATCTTATCAATATCTATTGCGACCATATAAGGAGATGTTAATAGCAATATATGAGGTTGGAATGACGTCTCATGAAATAATTGAAGATATGTACACTATAGAATCACAAACCTATATTAAAATCATAAGTCACAAATGCTAGACTGATAGGTACACAGAATATACTTCTATTCATTAACACAATTCAAACTCATTCAATACAAACATCTTCATTGAAGTTAACCAATGAAGCAAAACATGACAATTCAAGTTCAAATGATATTTTATAAAACCTATTAAATCCACAAATAAGGTAAATTAATATAATTTAATTGTAAATACATATTATTATTCATGTATAATAAATAACTTCATCAACATTTATTTAATTAACAATTAATTATTTAAATGTTGTAATGTAATGTTATAATTACTAATTCATTAAACAAATGCAATATAAATAATTGTTTTGATTATATTTACAATAAGTAGTTTCGATTGTGATTAAATCATTAATGCTTTCATTTAATAAATATTTACTTCAATATTATAGTGAATACTTAATTGATACATATTAGTTCATTCGTACTAATTTGTCTAATTAATATAATTATGTTGTAATTACATATTATTATTCATGTATAATGAATAACTTCATTAACATTAATTTATTTAACAATTAATTATTTAAATATTGTAATGTAATGTTATAATTAATAATTCATTAAAAAATGATATGGGAATAATTTTTTTGATTATATTTAAAATAATTAGTTACGAATGTGATTAAATCATTTTGCTACATTTAATAAATATGTGCTTCAATATTGTAGTTATAACTTAATTGATACATGCTAGTAAATTCGTACTAATTTGTCTAATTAATATAATTTAATAGTATATACATATTATTATTCATGTATAATAAATAACTTCATTAACATTAATTTAATTCACAATTAACTATTTAAATCTTGACACGTAATATTATAATTAATAATTCATTAAAAAAATGCAATAAATTTATTTATTTTTATTGTATTTACAATAATTAGTTATGATTGTGATTAAATCATTTTCCAACATTTAATAATTATAATTTGAACCTTATAATTATAATTATTGTGAAAAAGTGGACAAGAAAAACTATATTGTATTGCGAGAAAGGCGAAAGCTGATTTTATATTTCTCAACTATTTCAATCGATAAATAATAAAAACAAATTTAATTCCACGAATATTCCCATAATATAGTGTACATTGTACATTATACATTTCTAAGTGAATTAAACATAACAAAATTAAATTAATACAATATTTTATTTTCAAATACAACAAAACTTATGCTAAATGGACAGAAAAAAGAAATGTAAATTTGCTAATACATTTCATGTATGTCTCTACCACCAATGTCAATTTCAGTCACATTTGGCAAATGTGAACAAACACAAAAACAAAACTCTCACACAAGGACAAAATATATACTCAACATTCCAAAGTTCCCATAATATTTCCGCAACCAATTCATTACTGTGTAAATTCCAAATAATACACAACCAATACATCTCACAAAATTCCAAATACATACCCACAGTCGAATAATATAAATAAATTTATTTCCACAACCAATCCATAACTGTACTCAGCATTCCAAATAATTTAAATTTTAATCTGAAAAACTTTTAATTGGTAATCCGTAATAATTTAAATAATATTCAACATTCCAAATAATTTTAATCCGTAAAATTAAAATTCCAAATATATACTAAGCATTCTGAAATTTAATTATCAAATAATACAAATCATTTTATTTCCACAAGCAATAAAATTACCTAATTGCTTCATGTCGGTATAAATAATTTAAAAATTCATTAAAATTTACCTAATTGCTAACACCGACGATGGAAAATGACGGTCAGCGGCGGCGTTAGTCGGCGGCACACTTGTCAGCAACGGCTTCACTCGGCCGTGCTTACCAATCGACAATCGGAAAAGAAGGCTGATGACTAGAGAAGAATGAGGGCGGCCGAAAATAATTTCCCCAATGCAATGTCGGCCTTGCTTCTGTGAATGACGGCGTGGCTGGACAAAATGGAGGCTGAAATTCTTGGAAGTGCAAAGAGGGCAATCGGACAAAATGGAGGCTGAAATTCAGAGGGAGGGAGACCTATGGACAAAGGGGCTGAAAAACAATCCAAGGAAGAAGAGACTGGCGGATGAAAATTCAGTCCCTCGCCACACGAAATTTCACAACCTCATGGGAGAGGAGATTGGTGACAGCGCTGCTATGGAGTCGGAAATGGGTTAGGAGGTCTGTGAATTTGCAGAGGGAGGCTGATGGCTCATAGCTGAAGGATTTGTAGACGGCGGAAGCTGGATCGCGCAGTATTTATTTTTTCACTTGGATGCATTTGTAAAATGCACCCCAATAACCCTAAATTTTCCCCGCCTGTGACTCAGTGGTTCAAATGGTTCAAAGGGTTTAAATTTTTACAAGCGCATTTGATAAATGCACCCATCTGGAATGGCGCATTTCGGTTTAAATTTTTACAAGCGCATTTGATAAATGCACCCATCTGGAATGGCGCATTTCGGAAATGCGCCCAAGCCTGTGCACAGTGCCCGCCTTAAGAAATGCGCATTTGACAAATACGCCTAAAGGAATGGGCACATTTGCCAAATGCAAATATCACATAATTGAAACACTAACCAATCCTAACCTACAAATTACCTTTTTTTTAACACTAACCAATCCTAACCTACAAATTACCTTTTTTTTTTTTTTTCCCATAATACTGGTAGAAAAAACTCTGCTTATGAGGGTTCGGAAAAATAAAAAGAGAAACTCAAAAAAAAAAAAAAAACAGAACTCCATCTGCAAGTCTAATAAAACCAGCCGGCTGTTTTCCATCCGCCGCCGTTGCGCTTTTGTTGCCCTCGGTTCGATCAGACACTCCATCTCCCTCCCTCTTTTTTGGTTTCCGATTCACAGCCGCCAACCGCCAACTCCGATTCACAGCCGCCCTTTTGCAGCCTTTTAGGTTTCAATTTCGGTTGCGCAATTGTTTTGGTATTTTGGTTTGGTTGGTCATTATTCGTGTGAAGTTTTTTGTAAGCCCCAGACCTGGATTGTCGTTGCCGCCGCTGCCGAGTCTGTGCCGTAGCCGAAGCAAGGAGCATTTCCCGAAGGGCCAACCGAAATTTGTATGCCCAAGTTGTGGATCTTTTTGTACGCCCCCATTTGTGGAAATTTTTAGCGGCCGTTTGATTGGCCTTTTGTGTGCAGTTGCAAGACCATTTTCCGGACCATCAGCGACTCCCAGCCGCTGCCGCCGCCTGAGCCAGTTTTTGGCTGAAATTTTTGTGGAAATTTGTACGCCCCATTTGTGGAATTTTTTGACTGAAATTTTGTGTCCTTTTGGTTGCCCATTTGTGAAATTTTTTGTGCCTCTCCCTCTGAAATTTTTTCTTCCTCCCTGCAATTGACATCCTTGCCGCCGCCGACACCTGATTGGCGACGCCTGGGTACAAATATGCAGTGTTTAGTGAAGTTTGGAGATGGGATATTTATCTCTATATTAATTTTGAAGCACAACTGATGGGCGTGCCTTGTTTTGTTTACTATCAGGGAACTGTGGGCAAGGCATGTTTAATAATGAAATTTAAGAAAGATTGTGAAAAGGTTCCGACGTTGGTGGAGTTCTTGAGCAGTGACGAATGGTCTGCCAATAAGGCCGCGGCTGATGCATTAGGGCGGTTAGCATTGTTAGAGGTCGATTTGTCATCGGAATTTAAGTCATCCTGTTTAGCTTCGTAATAACTTTGTCAGAAATCTAAGCAGAGTGAGTGCTAAGCAGAGGAGTGCTGTAGGGTGTTGGGTGCATATTTCTGTTTTGATGTTTGCTGATTCTGGTTTTTTGGTTTCAATTGTGAATTTTTTTTTTTTCCGAAACGATAGTAGATGGCAAATGTATGCTCGCGAGTAGATTTTTTGGTTTTTGGTTTTGGTGTTTGGCTTGAGATCCGAATCAACCAATCTGCAGGCAAGAAGAAGGGTTGAGGATTTGGACAACTTAGAAACAACCCAAATATCAAAATACAAAAGCCCGGTAAGCCCGGTTATAATTGTGTAAATTATTAGAGTCTAAAATGGGATAGATGTAGTTCACATTGAAGCAGCCCATTCAGTGGATTACATGTTTTGATGTTTGCTGATACTGATTTTTGGGTTTTGGTTTGGAATTCGACCAAAATTCGGTTAATCGATTTGAAACCGAATTTTGAATCTGGTCGGTTTTAATTCCAATTTTACCGAATTTGGTTTGACTTTCGAATTTGCCTTTAAAAATTGTCAACCCCAACATCCTGACCCAAACAACCCGAAAACCAAAGAAACCGACCGAATTGCACCCAGATGGTTGTTTGCATGCCCTTTTTAATTTTTCTCTATCATTGTCGGTGCAGGTATCCTCTGAGCAAGCGGATGGCCCTACCTCTGAGCAAGCTCACTATCATCGTCGGTGCAGGTACCAATTTATTAACTTTTTATCCTTCTACGAGCTTATTTGTTGTGTACTCGTGGTACATCAGGAGTTTGATTGATGTTTCAAATAGCCAATGTGCTCTTGTTTCCTTCATACAAATTATCGTATGATGGTAATTGGGGTGCGTGATAAGCCCTACATGATTAGGAACTTGGTAACAGTTAGGAGAAGCGACACTATTTTGGTGAATTTGGTTTGAGAGGGAAGTAATGGAAAGATTTATAATCAAATGGTTATAATTGTAAGTAATATACAATTCTGTATGGATCGCTGAATGTAAATTTAGATGAGATATTGGAGTTAATGTTGGTAACTCTTCAATATAGTCATACAAAATTGGATTTTTTGTGTTTTCTACTTAATAGAATGAAAGAAGCATTGTAGAAGAACAAAAGCATTATTGGCTTTGATTGCATGATAACATAGTGTTATTATTTTTGCAGGCCTTGTTGGGTCCGTTTTAGCTAAGGAAGGGCGAATCCCAAGTTTCTCCGATGCAGTCTCTGGTGCCTTCAAGGTATTGTCAGTGTTGCGAACCTAGTGCAGTTTTATTTTATTTTTTTGCACACAATAGTTTCTGTAAGATTTTGTTATCTTGATGCCAGCCTCTTTTAAATAACAACAGTTGTCTTCGGATTGCAGGTTGTTCTCCGGCAACTTAGTCATGGTGAATCTGCCACTTCAAAACCAAATGCACGGAAAGATTCTCTGATGCAGCAGGTCTGTGAAAATCTTTATGCCTTATTATTTTTTAATAAATTTTTATAAATGACACCTTTTTGGGGTTTTATCTTTTTCTGGATTTATCATCAATGTATGATGTTATACATTGTAAAAATAGTCAGTTATTTAACTCAAATTGTATATCAATATCAATTCTACTGCTTTTAACTATTGCTCCTGTTACACCTGATTCATTCAGTCCATTCATACGATGGAAACTATCTACAAGCATATGCTAAGATATTTTGTCCTTGCAGGTTAATAGCCTTCGAGAGGAGCTGCAACTCTTGGTTTCTAATAGGCCAATTACAATTGTGACAACGAGTGGCTCAGGTTGGTTGTTCTCATACATTATTGATTGTATCCAAAGTGGATGCACTCTTATGGCTTGTTTCCTGTTCCTGTGCATATGATTTTTTTCACCTGATAGGGTTTTGGTGGTAGAGGGTGGGAGACAAGGAGTTATATGTGCTCATCTATGACTAATTTGGTGGGAAGAAACCTTTATGGCCTGTTACTCCATTGTTTGTACCTATCCTTGTGAGATTGAATTTGTTTCTAGCTCTCAAAACTGACAATATATAGGTTCATTATTTATTGATCTTTCTTAGTGGTGTTTTGTTACTTCACAGTTCTTTTACTTTATTCAGCGTCTTCTCATCCCCCCATCTTTTACCTTCTAGATCTTGTGCTTCCCAATACATAAACTTTTAACTTTGTTTGACTTGAAATATTTGTGTGATTGCAGTTGTATACATGATAACATCTGCTGAATAGCACTTTAGGAGATTAGTGTCTGAATTTTATTTTCTTGAAGTGAACAGCTAGCTAATCTTAATGCTTATATTGTAGTGCTTTAGGAGATCAGTTCCGAATGTCATTGTCTTGAAGTGAAGAGCTACCCAATCTTATTACTTGTGTTTCTCATTTAATGTTCTTTTGAAGCTCTAAGAGTATGCTTTGACAGTTTCCATTTTTGTTGATTTCATGTGCAGCTTCTAGCAAATATAGCATAATTTTAGTTGTTATAGGCGTTGGATATGGCTATATTTGGTGGAAGGTAACATCTGTCTTTTCCTACGATAATTTGAATTATCTGGAGAATAGAAATCTTTGTTTTTCCTTTGATTTTCTTCCCTTCCTGCTAATTGTCATCCACCTGAACACCTAACATGAAAACAAGAAAAAGAAAAGAAAAAATTACTGTGACCTGTTTGAAATTTATTGAATGTTTAATGCTCCTGATTTTGGATTTTTTTTACATCATAACAATTGTTTAATCATCTTTCTGATTTATTTTACTTTTTCGTTACCTCTGTTTGCGTGTCCATGTACACTTGCTCTCTTGGATTGATAGATGACTGATGCAGACCCCGAAAAATGCTGCATGATTGCAGGGTTGGAAGCTCTCTGATATGATGTTTGCAACCAGACGCAGTTTGTCTGATGCATGTGATAGAGTGTCGAAACAACTTGAGAATGTTTACTCTGCAATTGCGGTAAGTTTTTTTATTAGATTTTCATTTTGCTTCTGTAAGGGTCGCTACTGATATGATGGTTGAGTTACCCAACAGAATCTTCACGTCATTGGGAGCTGTTAAGCTCTTTTTTGTTTGGGTGGTTTTCTGCCTCGCGGGGAGGGGGGGCTGCAAGTGTTGTATACTATAGTTTCTTGTTGATTAGCATTTTAGAGGAAAATTTGAGATACTGTACTATACCTTTATTCACCTTTATTCATTAAGAATTGATGATTTGAAATTTAAGTTTGAATTTGCTAGTTTAATTGCATTCTTTGCTTCAAATTTTGGTTAATATTAAAACTTTTTATGATCCTAACTGAGTTTGTAATTTTAGAATTGAATAGGTCAATCTGTTACATAGTTGAGCATCCTGTTGTGGTCTTCCTATGCTTTAGTTGTTAGTTTGGCAGAAACTGAATCATTAAATCTTAACTCACCTCTATAATCCTAACTGTACATTATTTGTTTTTTTTTTTTTGAAGGATTTGATTCCTCTGCATGAAATTTGTGATAGATTGTGACTTGTGTCTGCTACTGGATTTGTTCTAGCCCAGTATTTTCTGGTTCTTTTAATTTCATACCCTCTTTCGGAAAATGTATTCTTGTTAGGAAGGTTCTTAGTCTTGGATCCATTTTTAATTTATATTTCATTGGACTTATAAAATGTAGATGCTAAAGACTGGACAACCACGATTCTAATATATATTGGATGCATGGTGGGAGGGTAGGATCACTATTTCTTTGTGTAGATCTCCAGTAGTAAATATAGTGATGTGATCTTCCTCATGTGCTTTGTATGATAGTTTTGCACTGCCATTTTTTTATGCGTACGTAAGTTATAAATTGTTGTTAAACGTAAGCTTAGCCCACATGGTGGGGTGGAGGCTTTGTTGTTGTTGATGATGTAAGTTATAAATTGTGGTGGTCAAATTTTTTTGTATAAAGTGTATGGCCTTGTTTCATTGCTTTTTGTTGTGTACTGGAATTGTTTGAAAGCAATGAGTCAATAAATACAGTAGCTGTGAGTCATAGAGTTACAAAGAACATGATATATCAAGGGTTTACAATGCATAAACTTCATGAAATTTTCTGTTTTCTCTAGGCCACAAAGCGTCATTTATCTTCAAGAATTGATGGAGTGGATGGTAAAATAGATGAATGTGTGGGTAATACAGCAGCCACAAAAGAGGAGGTGGGGTGACATGAAAACACTATGTTGGTTCCAAGAATAAAATAATTGCCTAAAAGCTTTTTTCAGTTGATTCATGGAGCATCTTAATGACTTCTACAGGTATCTAAATTTCGAGGGGACCTGAGATTGATGGGTGCTGATGTTCAGTCAGTTCACCATGTTGTCCGAACTCTGGTGATTTATCCACATTATCTCTTTGTATATATGGTGTTTCTTTCTTCTGGGTCTGAAGACTAATTAAAGCTTTTCATGTGTTACAGGAAACAAAAATCAATAAGTTAGATGCGAAACAGGTTTTCTCTTTTTGTGGCTCACTGCAGCTATATTTTTGACTGCTGGTTGCTTTTAGGTTAATATTGATGCTCATGGTGAATTGTTATTTATGCAGGGCGAAACACTCTTTGGGGTTGGCAAATTGGTTGCCTACGTTAGAAATCTTGAAACTAGCAGGACCTTTGATCCTATTGAGGCAGGAGAAATATCTCTTCTTATGATAAGTACCCTTTAATTCTTTGTTGTCGTATCCTGAATGTATTCTGTGGATTTTGTAGGGAGTGTCAGGAAGTTCATCAGTGCCAGCTCTTGAACTGCCCCAAGGAACTCCAGCTAGGGTATGTTTAGCATTTATCTAGATGATTTGGGCATTGGGTATTTTAGATGGATTCATAAGCCTCTTTAGATGTAGTATCACTATTTCTAATAAATGTGGGGTGGGTGCTGGAAAATGGTAGGAATTTGTTTGAGTGATGTGGGAGATCAAAGGTGCAACATAGGAACCACCACCTATTGGGTAACAGTGCCTCAACTTAGCTACTGTGATTGGAGCCTTGCTGCACTATGTTTAGTGAATACTCATTTCAAGTAGAATTTGACTAGGCATTATTGTACCTAAGTTTATCTTGCTGGATTGAGTTTATGTGCAGCATATTTCTGTTTAACAATTTTTTTCCTTTTTTCTTTTTGTTTTGGGTTGGTCATTGATGGGAGAACTGATTTTGAGGGTTGTTTCATTGTGTTCATATGGTATTTTGCTTCAAAGCTTGCTTTGCAGTGTTGAAATGGTGTCTTATTAAACAGAAACAGAATAAAAGAATGTGTTGCTATATGTTTAGGGCTCTTGTTTCTTGGTTGAACCAAATATCATGGGTGGAAATATTCTTTCTCCTACTATTGACCACTTGTTGTTCTCTGTTGACTTCTCTGCTTAATTGCAGGCCATGTCATTGCCTCCTAATTCTTTGGCAGAACCTTTGTCTCCCTCTACTTCAAATGGATACATTAAGGTATTTGCAAACTGTCAGTTGTTCTTTGTTACTAATAAGAAAAGAGGGTATTATGGAAGCTGAAGACTCATTTTTACCAAGTTTGGTGATTTTACAAAATACTTCCGTTGAAGTTTGCTGTTGTTATATGTGTACATTTTGACAAGGAAAGTAGTTAATCATTCTAACCCTTTTTGGACTTCTTTTTTCCTGCAATTCAAATGCCGAATGGCTCATGCATCCTTTCTGCTCTGCTATGATATTTATATTCAACATCCCTTTTCATAGAGTGGATCACTGAAATATTGATTTTCTAGTTCTCTACTAATTTAAACTTGTTTCTTTTTCAGCGTCCTTTGCAAGGATCAAACGAAGACTCGGGCCTGAAGGTAATGTAACGCTTTTCCTTTTTTAGTTTGTTTTTATGTGTTCTTCATGTGCTCGTGTAGAACCAGTTTTGAACCCTGAACTACTCTATTTCATCAGATCCATCGAGAGTCAAATGGCGTTGAAGTTGTTGACCTGTCAAGGCAAAGTAGATCTCAGTTTTCCAATGACTCAGAAGTTGGAAGAAATGAATCTTCTTCTGGTTCTGGTTTCTTTGGCATAAGGTCTTCGGGTGGCGCTGTTAATATGGTGAGAAGGAGCTGCAGCGCGAAGCTCACTTTCAATATTTAGTTCAGGGCGGCTGCGATGTTATATTTAAATAAGACCATTTTTTTGGGTAGCAGAGTCCCGCCTCATACAGTGAGTGCAAACTATGCTCAGGTTCACCGAATTTTGTAGAGTTGCTGTTATATTTTATAGGAGTAATTTAGGATACGTGTAAATTCTGGATAAAATTATAGTCTTCTCTTCTATAATGAGTCCCGGGTAGGGAAATCTAGTCCGATCTCCATGGTGCCTGCTGTTTTGTGTCCATGGCATGGCGCTGGTTGATTTGTCGTTTCACAGCTAACATTGGGTTGGTCTGAGCAATCAGCAACCCCTTATTTTTTTGGACAGTGGGCTCTCTTTATTTTAGCTTTTTAAAACTTTATTGTAAGTGACGAATTGCTATTCTTACGCACCAATCTCCAGAAATTACATAAAAGCTGAACTTAGAACTATGTTTATTTCATCATTTTGTAAACCATCCAAATGATTGACATTTGAAGGAAGGGAGCTCCTCACCTGTTAATTGGCAAGGGTACATATTCTTGCTGTCTTGAGATTGCTTTGTTTATTCCATTGTCCCTTCATCATTGTTTCACTTCATTCAATAGCCCTTCTATTTTTTTTTTTTTTCTAAAATAGCAGTCATAACATTCCATTAAATGAATAAATTGAAACTGTACAATTGATAGCCAGAGAAGGCTAACTGATCTCCTTGGACTAAAGCTAATAGCCAAGGAGGAACAATGTGATGACGGTTGAAAAAAAAAACCGCTCTCCCATCGAATACAAGAGAAACTAGTCGAGGACTAGCTATGGTGAAACATGCTACACTAATGAAAGAAAAGAGAAACCACTACTGTCAAAAAAGTTGCAGAAAAGATTGATGTTTTTAGATATAGTGGAAATAGCAAATTTTAACTAAATGACTAATCCCTCACTATATCTTCGACATCAATTGCAACTTTACAGTTTCAAAAAGAGTGCTAAGATCCTTCCTTAACCAAAAACAAAAGGAAGGTGAACTAAACCTAAATGAACTAAACATGATCCAGCCATCTCTCCTTAGAGAAAACAGAAGCCAGATCCAAAAGAAGAAATACAGCAGGGAGATTCCAGCAAACTGTCCCGACATTGCATATTCCTGGAGCTATATTCGAAATAAAGGCAGAGCAGCAACGCAAAGCAAACATATCTGGCGTGAACCCTTGGATAACTTGTTCCAAAAACTCACTACACAAGTTCTTCCCCTTGGATCAACCCAACTGAAATCTTTCCTTGGAGATGGTATGTTCCTTGAAGGTGGAATAGGTCCTCAACCCCTAGATAACCTGTACCTAGAAACCTTGGAATCAAATGAATGGATGGAATCCGAATTTCCTAGGGAACAAATCTAGGAAATCAAGAACAACAAACACACAAATTCCGAATTTGTGTAATTTGCAAGTAATTACAGAAACTAGAGAGCAATTCTCTCAAGCTTGTAATGTCAAGAACCAAATTTTCATTTCATCAAATCTGCCCTCAAGAATGGCCGACGGCTACTATATGGATACAAGGTAGGGTTTACAAAATTAGGGTTGCTCAAGCTAGGGTTTCTCTTTAGGGCCAAATGGGCTACATAACTCTTTGGGTCACATAACTCAAATTGCCATATAATTAGAACTAAGCCCAATGATCCTAATGGGTTCTAAGGAAAATAGTTGTCAAGCCAAACCCATTATGGCCACAAATTGGAATTTGGCTCCAAAATTCTAATTAACAAGATCTAATTACACTTAGTAAATTAATAAATACGGTTCTATCAATCGTGTTCTAGCCCTTGTCATCATGCTTCGAGTTCAAAGTCTCTTCAATGCTTGTTGGATTCATATCAGTCCCCCCTTCTTCGAGAGGATTCGTCCTCGAATCCAGATCTTCATAATCTGCAATGTCAAAAGAAGACAAATCAGCAACATTGAACGTAGTACTGACATTGTACTTACCTGGAAGGTCGATCTTGTAAGCATTGTCATTGATTTTTGCGACAACTTGAAAAGGTCCATCTCCACGTGGATGCAATTTTGTCAATCTCTGTACTGGAAACCTTTCCTTGCGCATATGAACCCACACCAAATCTCCTGGTTCAAAGGTGACTTTCTTTTGACCCTTGTTTGCATTTCGAGCATAGGATTCATTCATCTTCTCAATATTCAGCCAAACCTGCTCATGTAACTTCTGGACAAGGTCAGCCTTGCGCTTGTTTGGTATGTTTGTGCCCGGTATGAAATCAATTGGATGTTTAATTCCTCTTTTGGGCTGCAATCCGGCTGGTAGCTCGTCAGGAAATACATCTCGGAATCCCTGCAATATATTAGAAATCTCAACCGGTAGGTTGGATGGCAAATCAGCACTAAGTAGAACATTAGATTCACAACACTTAGGAAGAAACAAAACACGATTAGTATGCAGACAATTATCAACATGTCGGACATTTGCATAAAAATTCGGTTGTTTCTTATTTACTTGAGTCACTCTCTTCCTCTCAATGTGTTCTACTTTATTTAACTCATATTGCTTAGGCTTAGAATCTTCAAATTTTCCTTCTTTTCTCACGGGTAGTGCAGAATTCAATTTCATCATTTGCCCAAATTCGCCCTTTAAATGTAATTGAGATTCATAAACTTGAGTAGGCGACAAAGGCAGTAAAGTAGTTTTTCTATCATTAACAAATAAAGTGTACCTATTACTTCGTCCACTGTGGGAAGCATCCCTGTCAAATTGCCAAGGTCTACCAAGCAATAGGTGACCAGCTTGCATAGGAGCCACATCACACAAAACTTCATCTTTGTATTTGTTGACTGAAAAGTTTACCAAGACTTGTTTTGTGACTTTCACTTCTCCACTATCATTGAACCATTGCAACGTGTATGGATGTGGATGCCGAAGTGTGGGCAATTTTAGTTTATCTACAAGCAAAGTTGAAGCAATGTTAGTACAACTACCATTGTCAATAACAAGTATACATACCTTCTCATTGATGGTGCATTTAGCGTGGAAGATATTCTGGCGTTGAACATTGTTCTCCTCTTTAATCTGAACATTTAAAGATCGCAATGTCACCAAAGATGGTCCTTCATCAGGGCCAAAAACATCTTCATCAGATTCCCCATTTTCTACAAGTGGTGGCATATCTTCATAGTCACTTTCATGTTCACTCTCACTTTCGATTGTGCCATCACCTCTGACAACCATAATTCGAGCATTAGGACACTCTCGTGCATAATGTCCCTTGCCTTGGCACTTGAAGCATGTAACCTCCCTGGCTGGTTTTCTCACTTCACTTGATTTCTGAGTGTTTGGAACCACGGTTGGAGTAGTGTTTGAGGTACTAGAAGTTGCGGCCTTTTTGAAGTCGGTACTTAAATCTTTCTTAGGCCATGTAGACTTCAAAGTGTCTGAACTTGAAGTCTGTGGGGTTGAAAAGGTTCGGACACCCCTCTCCTTAAGCTGCCTCTCAGCTTTCATTGCCTTGTGATACATCTCATTGAGATCTTCATACTCTTGCATCTCTACAATGTGGGCAATATCCTTCCTTAGTCCTCCTAGGAATCGAGCCATAGTAGCTTCACTGTCTTCTTGAATGTTGACTCGAAGCATCGTAGTCTCCAACTCTTGGTAATAATCCTCCACAGTCCTATTTCCTTGGGTGATCTTTTGTAATTTGTTGAACATCTCCTGTAGTATTGGTGTGGAGCAGATCGCTTTTTCATGAGCTTCTTTAATTCATCCTGGCAAGTACGAGCCCTTCTTCATCACGCCTCCTTTCGGCTGAATTTTAGTCCACACGATTCTGCGTATCCATAAATTCAACCACACTAAGCTTGACCTTCTTTTCCTCCGAATAGTTGTGCACTGTAAAAATACTTTCAATTTTATCAGACCATTCAAAGAAAGCTTCAGGTTCTTTGCTTACACAAGATTGAGGAATTTTCATTTTAATACATCCTAAATTGGAATCAATTCTAGGAGTACGGTATTGACTTCCCTGAAATGCCTCGAAGGCTTCATCATCATTATCATGGCCATATGTGGTCTTTGTAGATCGAGAGGATTCGGCTCTCTCAGCTTTGAGCTCCTTGATATCCTGTTGCAAACCTGAAACTAAAGTGTAAAATTTTGCTAACATCTCCTCATAGGATTCTTTAGAACCCGGTGGTGGTGGTGGTGGTGGTTGCCTCTCCATTATAGCTGCAAAGGTTAGCAAAGGAAATAAAACAGTTTATAAGTCCTCACTTCCCTTCCCAATTCCCCAAATTCACTCACCAAGTGTTTGAGTACTCTCGGGCTTGTATAAGTGAAGGGACGGATTCACACCACTCAATTTGCTCTTCCGTTTCTATTCTTACTCAAACAATGTTACACAAAGGAATTTACAACAAGTTAATGCAGCTGGACAATGAGATTAGAATGAATTCTAAGGAACCAATGAAAACAGTACCAAAGTCAATGAAAACAGTACCAAAAATACAAGAATTCAATTTTTTTGGTAAGGAATTTGGACAAAATGAATGCAAAAACAGAATCTACACGAAAAATCAGTGAGACACACAAAATTTCAGAATTTTTGGACCACAACTCAATATTTCACAAAGGAATTTACAACAAGGTAATGTAAGTGGACAATGAGATTAGAATGAATCTAAGGAATACAATGAAAACAGTACCAAAAACACAAGAATTCGAATTTTTTTGGCAAGGAATTCGGACAAACTGATTGCAAAATCAGAATCTACACGAAAAATCAGTGAAACACACAAAATTTCAGAATTTTTGGATCACAATAATTTCAGAATTTTCGGATCACAATTCAAGACACTTGAAGAAAAGAAATTTAGACAAAGCAGCTTGCATATTGGTGGTCGGTTTCAGCCCTTCCAAATTCTGGAATTGGTCAAGAATGTTTCTGGGTTCAAAATGTGGTGGGAAGGATGTATATGGATAAGTAGAAGGTATATGGATAAGTAGAAGGCTAATCACAAACTGCAAACAATCCAAAGTACAATCGGAAAAGGCAAATCTGTTTTTCCGAAATCAGAAATTTTACTAGTTTGGCATGGTAACTTCAAAAGGTCATAACTTTCTACTCCGATATCGGATTTTGCTCCGTAAGTACTCAAATCGAAGCTCTCGGAGAGATCTACAAGCAGACGGCCAGAGGCCGTCCGTTGGGACTTTGGGGGTCAAAAAATGACGCTAAGACCACCTACTGTCCGCCTCAAGTTTTCTACTCAAGTCCCAAAAAAATTCCAGCAATTTTCTTCTTCTCTCTTTTCTCTTTTTTTTTTTTTTTTTTTTTTTTTGTTATCTCCTTTTTTTTTTTTTCTTCAACTTCAGCAAGGCATAAACAGCAATAATATATGGAAATAACAGAGGTAAGGCCGCAAAGGTATGGATTTATCAAGAGAGCAAAGATATGGATTTATCAAAACAAAAGCCGAAACCAACACATGAATAAGAACAGAATTTCAGCAAGGCATAAACAACAATTGGATAAGCAAAGGTACGGATTTGTCTAAGATGGAAGCAAGCCGAAACCAACACATCAATACAAGAACAGAATTTGCTTCATCAATACAAGAACATACCAATGATGATGATATTCAAAACAACAAGAAGATTGAGGAGATAAAGAACATACCAATGATGATGATTTTTTTTTTGTTCGGTAAAAGAAAAGATATGAACAGCTTGGGAACCAAGACTGCTCGATACTAAAATCAAGCGTGAACCCTTGGATAACTTGTTCCAAAACTCACTACACAAGTTCTTCCTTGGATCAACCCAATCAAATCTTTCCTTGGAGATGGTATGTTCCTTGAAGGTGGAATAGGTCCTCAACCCCTAGATAACCTGTACCTAGAAACCTTGGAATCAAATGAATGGATGGAATCCGAATTTCCTAGGGAACAAATCTAGGAAATCAAGAACAACAAACACACAAATTCCGAATTTGTGTAATTTGCAAGTAATTACAGAAACTAGAGAGCAATTCTCTCAAGCTTGTAATGTCAAGAACCAAATTTTCATTTCATCAAATCTGCCCTCAAGAATGGCCGACGGCTACTATATGGATACAAGGTAGGGTTTACAAAATTAGGGTTGCTCAAGCTAGGGTTTCTCTTTAGGGCCAAATGGGCTACATAACTCTTTGGGTCACATAACTCAAATTGCCATATAATTAGAACTAAGCCCAATGATCCTAATGGGTTCTAAGGAAAATAGTTGTCAAGCCAAACCCATTATGGCCACAAATTGGAATTTGGCTCCAAAATTCTAATTAACAAGATCTAATTACACTTAGTAAATTAATAAATACGGTTCTATCAATCGTGTTCTAGCCCTTGTCATCATGCTTCGAGTTCAAAGTCTCTTCAATGCTTGTTGGATTCATATCAATATCCCCATTCAGAGAAGAGTAGAGACAGAAAGACAGAAAGTAGATGCAACATCCAAGTGTGGTCCAATCCAGAATTTCCATTATAGCAAAATAAAAAACCAGTCAAAAGCTAGCTAAATCCAACCCAAACACGCCAGATTTCAGTTGATGATCTAGAAAATGCTCATCCAATCCAGAAAATCCAGTCCAGCAAAGTGAAAGCCATACGGAGACTAGCTAAGTCCACATCCAGTCTAAAAGAGCAAAAATGCCAAAATTCAGTTGAAGATTTTGTAGAATAAAAAACCCACGCAGCCATGTGCAGTGCACTTTTAAAGAAAGAAAAATGCAAGAGTGAGTAGAAACAGAATTTGACATATAGAAGGTATCTTAGCAAGAGTACTAAAAACAGATCAAAGGTATTTACATATGTTTTTTTTTTTTTTAAACTTTTTCGGTTTTTTTCTTTTCTTTTTTCTTGTTCTCTTCTTCTTCTTCTTCTTCTTCTTTTTTTTTTTTTTTTTTGTTGTTGTCTTTCCTCTCTGTTTTTTTTTTGTTTTTTTTGTATTTTTTTTCCCTTTATGATTTTCCTCCTGGAATATATGATGGATAAAGAAAAGAGACACTATATAACATAAAAGGAGATTTAGAACAATAAGAGAAACTAAATGAACCATTCCTCCTAAATGTACTTGGGACTCAGGATCCAACTGCAAAAGAAGAAAGATAATAAGAAATCTCCGAGGCCAAATAAGTTTGCTTTGGAATGAGTAAGAATAACGACAAAGTTCGTGCCACCAAACCATAGATGTAATCCAGTACTATAGTGGAGCATAGTATTGATAAACCAAAACAGAACTTTACCTTCCCAAAACCGAAACCTTCCCAAAAAACAGAAACTTAATTCAGTATTATAGGTATAAACAATCCAGCCATGAGATGTCCCAGCAAAATACCAACAAAGTCAATATTCCAAACTTAAAGAGAACAGTCCTGAAACCATAGAAATACTGGGACTTGATGGGTGGGGGGAGATCTAAAAGAAACATAGGAATGTACAGAAGAAGAGTGGGCTTGGAAGAAACAAACTTCTCAGAAAATGCTCTTTCGTTGTGTTCTTTGTGTCTGTTTTTTTGTTTTTTTTTCTCCTATTTTTTTGTTTTTTTTTTCCTCTTTTTTTTGTTTTTTTTTTCCTGGAATATATGGTGGATAACAGCCACTAGACAAGATGAAGGAGAGTAAAAGAAAAAGAAAACTGAAAGAAAACCCATTCCTCCTAAGTGCACTTAGAACTCGGGATCCAAATGCAAAGAAGAAGACACTAGGAAATCTACTACTCCATACAAATGTGCTTTGATAAAAAGAGAAGTAACAGCAAAATTCCAGTCCATCAAACCATATGTATAATCCAGTACTATAGTGGCGCATAGAGACGATGAACCAGAAACTGAAACTTAATCTTCCCAAAAGAAAACATTTGTCTAGGCTAAAAAACAGGGCAGCCCTGAAATGTCACAAATAAAAACCAACAGCCAATCCAAGATTCCCAAAACCAAAGAAAATACCGTCTAGAAACCATAGAAATACTGAAAGTTGCTGTGTGGGGGGAGATCTAAGAAAACCATAGGAGTATACAGAAAAACGAACTTATGAGTAACAATACATTTGAAAATTCTCAGTCTTTGTGTTCATTTCTATTTTTCCCCCTCGTTTGTCCCTTCGTTTTCCTTTATTCTTCTTTATTCTTATTTTTTTCCTCTTTTTTTTTTTTGTTTTTTTTTTTCCCTTTCCTCACGTGTTTCCTCCTAACTTTTATTGACTTTTGCTGGTTCGGGCAATAGATATACAAAATTCAGAAAGACTAACCATTTCAAACTTGCCGCTATCCTTTTGTAGTTGTTCTTAACTTCCATCTTCCACCCGTAGGATGCCAGAGATGCATTATATCATGGTCCATTACCCTTTCATTTGGCTCATTCATCTGATAAAAGGACAAACAAGAGCCAAAGAAAAACCAAACCTAATGAGATAGGATACAACTTAGAAATTTAAAATAAAATATAGAAAAGCTGTATGTACAAGCTTTAGCAAAGTAAAAAAACAATCCTGTAGCCTTAATTCAAAAACTGAGTAACAAAAAGCATTAGGAAGCAACCAAAAGGATAAGAAAACTATATTATTTTCAGATGCATTTTGTTCAAAACATCGGGTCAGCTGCTTCTAAGATCTCCCTATATTCTTGCCATTCCAAGACAGCCTGATCAACCACATCCTTGGCTAATTTAATGATTCCCTCAAATAACCAGAGATTACGCGTCTTCCATAACATCCAAAGGATGCATACTGAGAGATTCAATCTATCAATTTCGATGGAATTCTTTCCCAACTTGCTCACAGTTTCCCACCAGTCCCGAAAACAAATACCTTCATTCCGCAAACTATCCCAAGTAACTGGAGAGATTCGCCATACCATCTTGGCCCTTTCACATGTAAAAAGGACATGCTCAATGGTTTCCTCATATTGGCCACAAATGGTACATATAGGATCAGGCAGAATTTTCCTTTTAAAACACTCCTTTTTTTTGTGGCCAGAATTCCTTGACAGCATCGCCACATGAAATGCTTCAATTTACCTTTAACCTGAAGCTTCCAGATTTTGAGCCACATGCGCTTGGCTACCTGCAATCCAGTACTACTGGTAGGAGTATTGATACTTAATTGAGCTTTTTGATTTTCCATGGCGACTTGATATGCAGAATGAACCGTGCATCGCCCTTTACTATCATGCTGTCAAATGAACTTATCTTTACCTGCATCCTTGCGGAGTGGGATTCTAAGGATTTCCTCTGCGTCCTTAGGCTGAAAAATATTCCTAATCAAAGTGTGATCCCATCGGGTACCTTCATCCTTCATTAGTTGATGAACCCAAGTGATTGATACTTCCTCATGCTCCTTTGGGAGAGGCCTAAAATTTGCTCTATGTGCCAACCCCCAAATTTTTATTGATTTTCCGTCGCCCACTTGGTATCTCATTCCCAAATCCAAGACATATTTTGCACCCATCCACCCTCTCCACAGCCAAGATGCATTCTGTTGAACTTTGGCTGCCAAGACATTTCCTTTTGGAAAATATCTTGCTTGCATCACTCGGCTCATAAGGAGATTTGGGGATTGAATTAACCTCCACAATTGCTTGGCTAGCAAAAAGTCATTAAACAACTGCATATCCTGAAAGCCTAATCCACCCATACCTTTTGGAAGAGTTAATTTAGACCATGTATGCCAGTGAATTTTTTGACCATTGGTTGCATTTGGGCCCCACCAGAAATTTGCTATATCCTTGCTCAAAGCTTTGCATTTTCCAATCGGTAATTTGAAACATGACATGACATAAATAGGTAAAGAATTAAGAACTGCTTTAATAAGGATTTCTTTACCTGCTTGGCTTAAAAATTGAGTGTTCCAATTACCAACACATTTTCTGGCAGCTTAAATGACATAGGAGAAGATTTCTTTCTTTGATCTTACAATAACCAAGGGCAGTCCCAAGTATCTGGCACTCCTCTGCTCCTTTATACCATCTAAGACTTGAACTATTGCCTCTTTAACGCTTCCATCTGTATGCCTACTGAAAAGAACAGAGGATTTAGTCAAGTTAACGAGCTGTCCCGATATTGCACAATACTCTTCTATAATCCTTTTGACATGCTGTGCTTGTTCCACCGTTGCTTCACAAAAAAGAAGGGAGTCATCTGCAAAAAAAAAGATGAGTAAGATTTGGACCTTTACGACATAATCTCATTCCTTTGTATGACCCCTCTCGCACAGCCTCTCTAATCAAACTTGAAAATACTTCCGAAATTATTAAAAACAAATAAGGAGATATCGGGTCTCCTTGCCTAATACTCCTTGAGGGCACCACATAGTCATTGACCTCTCCATTGATATGAAAAGAGAAGGATGATGTACTAATGCATTTTACAATCCACTCTATAAATTGTCCAGCAAACCCCATTTTAGTTAAAACTTGAGACAAGAAACCCCACTCTACCCTATCAAAAGCTTTCATCATATCTAATTTTAAGGCCATGAAACCCCTTCTTGATCTCTTAAGACTATTAATATAATGTATGCATTCATACGCAATGACAACATTATCTGTAATTTGCCGTCCAGGGACAAAAGCAGCTTGACTTTCATATATGCAAAAGTGGAGGCAAATTTTCATTCTATCAGCCAGAATCTTAGAGATTAATTTGTAGACCACATTGCATAAACTTATTGGTCTATAATGTGCAATTTGGGTTGGGTTCTTTATTTTGGGGATAAGAGTAATAAGTGTATGGTTAACACTTTTAAGCATTTTAGAATGGACAAAAAAACTCTTAACAGCAAAAGTAACATCCTTTTGAACTATGTGCCAATAATGCTGAAAAAAGAGGGGACTCATACCACTAGGCATTTCGAATCTCAACATCCTCAACTGGTCTGGTTAGCCTCTGATTCATGGCATGAGTAATCGTACTCGGGATACCTCTCAAGCTTAGCAGGTCAGTTCTGGGAAGTGAAGTAGTAAAGAGGTTGGAATAGAAATCCGAAACTTCCTCCCTGATTTCCTCTGGACTTTCACATATCCTTCCATTATCCTTCACTAGTCTGCCAATTGCATTCAGTCTTCTTCGGTGGATTGTAAACGCATCAAAGAATCTTGTGTTTTTATCACCCTCCTTAAGCCATTGGATGCGGGATTTTTTATGCCAATATTGTTCCTCATCTCTATATGCTTTGTGCAGCTCCCCTCTCAACTCCTTCCAAGTTTGCCAATCCCTCGCGCCCCCATGTTGACTCATCAACTCCATTTGTCCTTTGAGTTCTTGTATCCTTCTTGCAGTAATTGTATGCTCCATTCTAGCCCATTTCAGCAGGTCAACTTGACACTATTTGATTCGACCAACCACATGATACATTGGGGTTCCTGCTTGTGACTTATTCCATGCTTGCTCTATGATTGCTGCCGCTCCCTCTTGACGAATCCAGCGTTTGTCAAAATAGAACCTTCGCTTTTGTCTGGGAGTACCCCTTTGCATATCCAATAAGAGCAGAGAATGATCGGACGATTGCTTTTCCAAGTGTCGGACTTCTACATTAGGATGTTTGAGCATCCATGCAGCTGATCCAAAGAAGCAATCAAGTCTTTGTTCAACAAAACCATCCTGAGCTTTGTTATTTGCCCATGTGAATTTTCGACCAATAAAACCTAAATCCGCCATACTCATTTCTTGTATAAAGCTTCGAAACCCATGAAAGCAAACCTCGGGCCGGGGCTGACCCCCTCTTTTCTCAGAATTATCCAGGAGATCATTGAAGTCCCCACCCATGAACCAATTATCTCCCCATTTGCTTTTGGCTTGTAGGAGATAATCCCATTGTTGGCATCGAATTGAGGGGTCGGTACTTGCATATACAAAAATTGCCCAAAAATTTTCTTGATCCTCTTCTTTTTGGGCCTGGACTTCAAAACAAATGGTCGTGGATAGGACTTGGCTTACTATAATAGTATCATTCCACAAAAGTAAAAGGCTGCCACTTCTACCACTTGGGTCTACATGTTTCCATCTATCGTGTTGGCGAAGTGTTCTACACACTGTTTGAATAAAAGGTGCCTTTTTATTGTCTCACATACAAAAACTATATCCGGGAGGTGGACTCAAAGAGTTTCCTTAAGCTGAGAAATAGTAGAGGGCCCTCCTAGACCTCTACAATTTCAGACACAAGCTTTCATTGATTGTCTTAGGGCCATTTAGAGCTGACTTCCGCCACCTATAGATCTCTGATGATAATACCTTAATTTCTTCACTTCTGCCCTCCTGCTTTTCCCCGTTCAAAGTCTGTTGAATCCTTTTCATCTCATGAAATCTCTTTTCTTTTCTCCCCTGCCCTGCTGTATGGCTGTACCGAGCTTGAAGTACCTGAGTTGTGCCCACCTTTTTGAACACTTGCTCGATGCCATTTCCTAGTTCGGACCCTGGTACACTGCTCATTGTTCCAGAAACGGCTTGTTCTTGGACTTGGGACACATCATGATCGGGGCTGGAGATATACGTATGGAACATTGGCACAGTAACAAGATTCTGCTCAATATCACAAAAGCCACTTTCAAGAGATCCTAGCCCTTCTTCAAGTTCCATTTGATTATTTCTTGCTTCCCGCTTCCCATCATGCTCATTTCCAAGAGCCAACACCCTTCCCTGTTTTAAAGTTCCCTCTGGAGCGTACAGCCCCTTTGTATCCTCTTGTTGGTCCAAAAGATCATGAGTGCTTGGATGTTCCTGATATTCTTGCAGACTCCCTTCCAAATCCATAGCACAACTGTTTAGGGTTTTAGGTCCCTCAGTCATTGTGTTTTGCCCGTGTAGTTTTATTCGGACCTTTTTCCTCATTTTCCTGGGCCAGCGGTTAGTGAAAGATTCTGCCAGAATTTTGTACCCCTAGTTGATATTGTGAACTAGACCTTTTGTGTCCATTGCCATTCCGATTAACTCCTTTGGGTACCGCGGCTTTAAGCCATTCTCCATACTAACCTTCAGTTAATGTGTTTGCTTTACAGTCCTCATTTCGATGCCAGCAAGATGATTCCACATGCCCAATTTTCCCACAATAATATCAGAAATTCATAAGCTTCTCATACTTAAAAAGCACCCAACAACTCTGATCTTGAAGCTTTAGTTTCGTACCTCTTAGAAGTGGATGAGCCAAATTAACGATGGCATAGAGCTTGAGGTAGTGACCATCTTTGCTTCCTGTTTATAGGATCTGAACGTCCCAGACTTTGTGAAATAGTTGTCCCAGTTTCATTCCGGTCTCACGCGACAACCAATGACTGGGGATATCCCAAACCTATATCCACAAGTCAACGGTATTGAAATCTTCTGTGTTTATGTTTAAAGTAGGGTGCCATTCTTTTAGAATCAAATATTGTTGCTCAAAAGTCCATTGCTTACTGTTTAACGCCCGTTTCTTATTTTCTTGGCTAGAAAATACAAACTGAAAAAGGTTTGAGCCTCTCTCTATTGCAGAAAAAGTATCTTTGGTTGGCCAAATCTTGCCCAAGGTAGTCTTCAAAGCCAAAAAGTTAGCCTTTTTTTCCCCAAATATTTTGCCAACTAAGCTTCTTTCACACCTTTCTTTACTCAGCACAACATCTTGCTCTTGGATTTCAATCCCTGATGCCTCAACTGAGGAGAGTTTACATTGCTGAAGCTTGGCAATTATTTCTTCTGCCATTATAGGTCCTTTGAGGTTTTTTGATAAACAGCATGCGGACGGCCCTTCACAAGGGTTATGTGTGGAAATGCCGGGCGAAAAAGCACCCAACAATTGACTAGAGACTGTCAACAGTTAGAAAGGAAACCAGTTGAATCAAAAAAAAGAAGTCCAGTAGGTAGAGAAAGTGGGAAACAAATGGTGTAATGTTGTGAAGAAATAGCGTGTGGTGGAGGATAACGTAGAGCTTATGTCGCCCGTTCAGGACGAAAAAAGAAAAGGAGCAAACTGCCTTCCAACCGAGTGGACGAAACTGTTATTGTGGGGAGAAGAGAGAAGAACTCGGCTCCGCGGAGAGAGAAGGGGACTCCACGGAGGGAGAATGACTTCACAGTGGGAGAAAGGGACTCCACGGTGGGAGAGTTAGTCGCAATAGCCCTTCTAATTAGAATGCAAAATTTGAGCAATAAGATTTAAAAATTAAAAATCCTGGGATTTCAGAGGACAAATGCTCGACAACGCGGCCCCCTACTCCCCGAAAAAAAGTTAATCCTTAAATGGGTACAACACTTAATTCACCTTTTACGTGTATAATTTTTCTTACCTTTTTTTTTTAAAAAATTATGGGACTCATCGACAGCTAATACGTGACATTGAATCTTATTTTACAGTTTAGTATAAACTATAAACCTTGTGTACTTGCAAAAACTAATTTTTAAATTGTCATCTAAGATCGTTTGTCCATTTATCCATTTGGGTAGTTTATTACATACAATGAAACGGAGCAATTACACAATAGGTGAATCCCGGGGCAGTTCATGGTTATAGTGGCCCGATATGTTGGCCAAATTTTGTTTCTAAATAAGTAGGATTTGCCCCTCTTATATAATAGAATTATTGGGCCCCTTGATTAAGTGAGATCATAAAATGTATGACCGTACTCAAATGAGTCGATATGTGATATCGAGTTTATTTGCTTAAATGTGTCTACTTGGGAATCAAGAAATGCAAATATTTAACTATACGAGTGTGACACGCTCCATGGCTTGTGTTCAATCAAGATATCTAGGGCAATAAATGTAATGTCGAATTACTAACATTCTTATAACTTGGGTAGTATTGATGTGTTGCTAGACACTGCTCAATGCTTATGGCATAAAATAGATTTTATGTTATTGTCAACGTTATAAGAACCTATTAGGTCGTACACTTACATCATATCCAAAAGAAGTGTAAAATTAATGTGATGAATTTTTGGTTAATTTATGAATCTTATTACGAATAGGATTCTATAAGGTTTCCGGTTTAAAACGATATTTGGTTTTGGATTCTAAATGTTTTTGGTTTTGTGTTAATAAATTCGAAACAGTTTTGGATTTATTAATTCATGAGAGAGACGACAAGTAAATTTAATTATTATTAGAGACGACAGTACATGATATTTTCATTTCATACTACTCCTTAGAGACGACAAGTAAATTTATGGCAAGGGTTTGTTATTATTATTATTTATATTGATATTTTTTAGGAGATACTTATTCTAATGTTATGATTTTGAATTGTACCAATAAAATTCTGTTGCTTGACTTAATATATTTAGATATAATATATTAAAATTACTATGTATCATCACTTATTGAGTTAATTCCATGAATATTGAGTTTTAAAAAAAATTAAATTAATATTGGTTTATTTTTTTTTTATTCATTTTCTTTTATTCATTTTCTACTGAAGTCGGGTTTCGAAAACCCGACTTCAACTTAATACTCCCGCACGCTTTTTCTTCTTTTCTTCCCTCTTTTCTTCCTCCCTCCCTCCCTCTTTTCTTCCTTCTTCCTTTCTTTTCTCTCCATTTCCGCCGCAGACCTTCTTTCCTCCTCCTTCCTCCTTCATTTTTGTTCCTTGAATTTCCTAGATCTACCCCCACCCCAAATCCACCCACCTTGCAACCTCCCCCTTGGCAGTTGTTTGACAACCCCCCCCTCTCCAAAAATTGCAGCCGCCCTCCCCCTCATTCCCTTGGAGTCTTCAAACGGAAAAAAAAAAAAATACAACACTCAAGTTTTTGGCCTATTTTTTGTTAGGAGGTGAATTACCATTTATTTTTTACAATTTCTATGTTAAATTTGATATTAAATTAGTATATGTTAAATTTTTATGTTGTTTTATATGTTAAATTTTGATGTTAAATTTGTATGTGGGTTTATATGTTAAATTTTGTGTTACATTTGTATGTTATTTTATATGTTATATGTTAAAATTTATTTTATATGTTAAATTTGTATGGTAAATTTAATGTTTAATTTAATGTTAAATTTGGATGTTAAATTTGTATGTTAAATTTAATGTTTAATTTTATGTTAAATTTGGATGTTAAAATTGTATGTTAAAATTGTATATTAAATTTACGGTTTAATTTTATGTTAAATTTGTATATTAAATTGGATGTTAAATATGGATGTTAAATTTGGATGTTAAATTTGTATGTTAAATTTGTTTGTTAAATTTAATGTTTAATTTTATGTTAAATTTGGATGTTAAATTTGTATGTTGAATTTGTATATTAAATTTAATGTTTAATTTTATGTTAAATTTGGATGTGAAATTTAATGTTTAATTTTATGTTAAATTTGAATGTTAAAATTGTATGTTAAATTTGTATATTAAATTTAATGTTTAATTTTATGTTAAATTTGGGAGTTAATTTGTATGTTAAATTTAATGTTTAATTTTATGTTAAATTTGGATGTTAAAATTGTATGTTAAATTTAATGTTAAATTTAACATTAAATTTGGATGTTAAATTTGGATGTTAAATTTGTATGTTAAATTTAATGTTTAATTTGATGTTAAATTTGGATGTTAAATTTGTATGTTGAATTTGTATGTTAAATTTAATGTTTAATTTTATGTTAAATTTGGATGTTAAATTTGTATGTTAAATTTGTATGTTAAATTTAATGTTTAATTTTATGTTTAATTCGTATGTTTAATTTGTATGTTTACTTTTATATTAAACTTGTACGTTCAATTTTATGACTTCAAATCTGTTCATTAGTTATCCTATATTGATAAAAACTTTATTTGTAGTGAAAAGGAAAATAAGTTGAGCGAAGAACGTTTTCGAGGATCGAAGCAACCGACGAAGGTAAACAATTTATATATTATGAATGTGGTTTGGCGTTAATTTTGTTTCAAAAGTTGTTAATTATTGCTAGAACTATTTGAATTGATGTTGGAAATTTCGTTGTGAATAAAGTATGGTGATTTATTATTTGGAATGATTGTGATTGATTATTAATTTCATTCATTGAATTGCCGATTATTGGAATAGTAAGTCATGAATAGTGAATTTGATGCTGTCAGTTAAAGAATGGTGGTCGGATTAGATGAATATAATGCTTTATGTTGTTTGGTGAATATTAGGTTATGAATGTATGGGCAAATATTAGTTGTTCACTTGTGTGAGGTGGTGCCTTGGACTGATTTTTATTGATTTTGCTATTATTGGCATAATACGTTCTGAATAGTTCGGCTGATGATGCCGAAGAAGAATTTATATTAGATTTGTTGAATATAATTGTGAATGTTGTTTGGACGTACAAACCAGCAAAATGGTTGGTTGTTTACTTTTGTCTGGTCGTGATTTGGTTTTATTTGGATTGATTTGGAATTTTATTCAATGAATTTGCTCTTATTAGAATAATAAGTTCCAAATAGTAGTGTTGATGATAACAATGAAAGGATTGTGGTTGGATTTGACGAATATAACGTTTTATGTTGTTGGGAAAATGTTTGGCCATGAATGGATGTGAAAATGTTAGTTGGTTACTCTTGAATCATTTTGGATTGTTTTAGACCGTTTTGATGATGGCTGGGTTTTAGCCAATGAGTTTGATGTTATTGGAAGGATAAGTTATGAATAGGGGTGTTCATGGTAATGAATAAAGGATTGTGGTTGGACTTGACGCATATAATGCATTATGTTGTTGGGAAAATGTTTGGTTATGGATGGATGTCAAAATGTTAGTTTGTTACTCTTGTTGGGTTGTGAGTTAGATCGTTTTGGATTGATTTGAAATTTTATTTGATTCAATAAGTTTGCTCTTATTGGAATAATAAGTTCCAAATAGTGGCCGACTTGATGACAATTAAAGGATTGTGCTTGGATTTGATGAATATTATGGTTCATGTTGTTGGGCAAATGTTTGGTTATGATTGGCTGTGAAATGTTAGTTGGTTATTTTTGTGAGGTGATGATTTGGATTGTTTTGAATTGTTTTGCCTTGATTTGGATTCATGTGCCATTTTAGCCAATGATTTTGCTATTGTTGGAATGCTAAGTTGTGAATAGGGGTGTTGTTGATATAGATTAAAGGATTGTTGTTGGATTTGCTGAACATAAGGCTTTGTGCTATTGGGAGACTGTTTGGTTTTGATTGGATGTCAAAATTTTAGTTGGTTGATATTTTTGTTGTCGGAGAAATTCCATAAATTTACTTAAATAACTTTGAGCCATATATTAATGTAAGTTTTATGTTATTATTGATGGCACACACCATATAGACATGGGCAAGGATCGAGTGAGGCTTGTGTTATACTGGGATGGAGAGATAGTTAGTGGCGACGGCTCGAATCTGATAATTTGTCAAAACGGTTTATTGCTGTTGATCAAAATATTAGCATGTCCGAACTTTTAAGAAAATTGCATCGGGCTACTGGATGGGATGGAAGCCAAGTTAGGCTGAAATTAATGTGCCATTATCCTCTTAGCAGCGCTGGTAATTCAATAACATACATACCAGTGCCAGTTGATGATGATGATACGGTAAGGGGGATGTTGTGCATTCCGACCACATGTCCGAGTCTTAATGCGGTTGAATTGTACATAAGTTACGAATGCGGCCCAGATCGCATTTGTTCTGAGGACAATATGTCCGTGGTTCCGCAACCAAATGTTGGGTCATTCACACAACTTCTACAAAGTAGAGAGGGCGAAGGGCTTCTTAATGATCAGTGGTTTACTTATGGTGCTTTCATATCGAATGATGCGCCTTTTCCACAACCTTATGTTGCCCACGGGGACCCTAGTCGTGGCCCTTTTGGCGAGGGTCCAAGTAGGGTCAATTTGGAAGAAGGTCCAAGTCATGCTATGTTTAATGTTGGACCATTTGGGGGCAATTACAATGAAGGCCCAAGTTGTGGCCAATTTAATGAGGGGCCAAGTCAGGAAAATTATAATGAGGGGCCAAGTCAGGGTAATTATAATGAGGGGCCAAGTCAGGGTAATTATAATGAGGGGCCACGTCGTGCAGCTTTCGTCGGAGACTTGCCTAAGGCCGAGCCAATTGCCCAAGCAGCCGATACGTTCACACTAGGGACCACATGCGAAGATTTAAGCATTCCCTATGATCCCCTACATGTATGGATAGATGAAGAAGAGGATTCATTGGAAGATAGTGAAGAGGAGGAGGGCGAGAGTGATGGCGATCAGGAGGGAGAGACGGCACATCCACCGATTGATACCGTTGCCGATGATATTCCCTTCTACACGGACATCGGTGATCCAAAGATTTCTATGATCGACCAGTCCGACAACTATGGCCGACCCGTTTGGGTTGATGATCGAACCTCAGAACTAGAGGTTAGAATGGTTTTCCATACCAAAGAAGGGGTGCAACATGCAGTTAAATGTTGGTCCATTCGTGCGCACAGGTACTTCAAGGTGTATGAAAGTACTCCTGCTAGCTGGTTTGTCCGATGCCTTTATTATGCGGACAAGAATTGTTTATGGAAAGTTCGAGCCACGTTGAAAAAGAAACATACATTTTGGGAGATCACAAAGATGAATTTGAAACATACATGCATCCCCGAGATACAGCCAGAGGACCACCCAAATTTAGATTATGGGATGGTTGGCCGAATGGCTCGGAACAATATTAAGGAAAATGCTTCATACAAGGTCCTCGACATAGTTGAAGATGTGCGTTCATTCGGAGTTAACATTTCATACAAGAAGGCATGGTTGGGGAGAAGGAAAGCCATTGAACTGGTATATGGTAATTGGGAGACGTCGTATTCCCTATTACCGAAGTTCTTACTTGCCCTTCAGGCTTCTAATCCTGGCACCGTTGTTGAATGGCGGCACACGGATGATAGTATTGGGGATTACAACATATTTGGTTCGGTGTTTTGGGCTTTTAGGCCTTGTATTGATGGTTTTCAACACTGTCGTCCCGTAATTAGTATCGACGGCACTTTTCAATACGGGAAATACAAGGAAAAGATCCTTATTGCGATGGAGTCTTGATCTGCGGCCATATTCTTCCTCTGGCTTTTGCTATTGTTGACGAGGAAAGTTTAGCAAATTGGTCATGGTTTTTGTATCATTTATCTCGTCACGTGATTCGTGGCCGCGAGGGTATTTGTTTGATTTCAGATCGAGCCCGGGGAATTTTGCGAGCCGTTGAGAACAACCCTGCATTACAACCCCCAATGGTTCACCACAGGTTTTGCCTTCGGCACGTCAAAGCAAACTTTAGTCAGCGATTCAAGAATAATGTCTTGACGGAATTGATGCATCGCGCCGCTACTGCACACCAACAGCGTAAATTTGCTCAGATAATGGAATCCATGCGGGCATTAGATGAAGACGCCCATAAATGGTTGATGGATATTCCACTGGAGAAATGGGCACTGTGCTATGATGGTGGTTTCCGGTATGGCATAATGACAACGAATAGTTCCGAATCGTTCAATGGAGTTTTGAAAGGTGCCAGGAAATTGCCAATCACAGCTTGCGTGCGTGCGACTTTTTACCGATTGGTTAAATACTTTGACTTGCATCGCACCGAAGGCCACAAACATGTTGCTGATCAGAATCCGTGGCCAACAAACGTGCAAGATAAGTTCCTCCGGAGTGAGCACAAGTCCAAATATCACCAGGTGACGGCCTTTGTGAGGGAAGAAGGCTTATACCAAGTAACGGCGGGGGTTCATGGTGACAAAGAAGGGAACGTGCATACGGTACACCTTAACAACCGATCATGCACGTGTGGGAAATTTGCAATTTACAAGATTCCGTGCTCCCATGCACAATAGGTTTGCGCTCAAATGCGACGGCCCGCTTTGGCACTCGTGGATGGGGTATATAAAGTGGAGAAAATGGTGCAAACCTATTCAAACTATTTCTATCCCATGCCCCACGAGGACTATTGGCCACCAGCACTTTTTCATCTGGTCGCCAATACGGCTAGACTTAATGACCGTCCGGGCCGTCCAAGATCCACCCGTATAAGAAATGAAATGGATCGATCCAAAAATCAGAGATGCAAAGCATGTGGAGTACATGGGCATAATAGGAAGGCATGCCCTAACATGGAGAGGCTTAGAAATAGGGCAGCTATGAACCCATGAGCCGGTGATATGTAAAAAAACCATTTTGTGATATTAGAATTAGAATTATTATTATTTTATTGATTCCGTGTTTAATTTTATCATTTGGATGAATTTGTGTTTTATGTTGTCTCGGTCAGTTTGTAAAAAATAAAAAATGGCCTCACAAACTTGTTTTCGCATGTGAATTACGCAATCTCCAATATGTGTCTACTGACTGGTATTAATTCTCTGGGGTGTTTGAATTGACGTGGCAAGACGTTGTGAGTTAAGCGTCAATGGATTTGGCAAATAATGTTGTAAAATTGTGAATCTTATATTCAGGTTATGGAGTCTGCGGGCACATCATCTCAGTTCGCCGATGTATCTCCTGGCCCACAACGGCGGGATGTTCTAACGCTTCAAGCTAGTCATCGATCGGAGCTCGTTTGGGACGATCCAGAAATGGAGCCGTTGAAAGTGTACAGGGCAGATGTGGACGTGTGGAAAGTTGGGCAACTCGATATTAGGGTGGTTGACTTCTTCTACGAAGTGGGCTTTTTTGGTGTATACATGGCAGGATGTATATAAGTTGACTGGGCTTTGATCACCGCATTGGTGGAGAGATGGCGGCAGGAGACGCACACATTCCACCTTCCAGTTGGTGAAGCCACTGTGACGTTACAAGATGTCGCGGCCCTATGGGGTTTACGGGTCGACGGAGAACCGGTGATTGGGCAAGATCCGATTCATACGCTTGAGGAGTGGCAAACTCTGTGTTACGAGCTGTTGGGTTACATGCCAGCCCCAAACCATTTCGATGGAGATCGGTTGAAATTAAAGAGCATCGCACAACATATCCGGGCACGTTCTCTACTAGATGAGACTCCATATGAGCAGATGGTGCAACATGCTAGATGTCGGATCATGCAAATGATAGGGTCGATCATGGGGGATAAGTCAGGTACGAAGGTCAAATTGATGTACCTACCCCTACTGAGAGATACAACGACAACAGTAGGGTATAGTTGGGGTAGCGCTGTGCTAGCATCATTGTATAGGGCGTTATGTCGGGCGGCAATGGGAGATACCGCCGGCATATGTGGACCCATGGGATTATTGCAGGTGTGGGCCTGGGAGCGATTACCGCGAATAAGACCCCAACACCGAAATGTTAGAGACCCTCATCGATATGGCTACGACGGCATGCCTTTCGGACCAAGAGCGTGCGTGTACGTGTTTACCGGTCACATTTTGATTTATTAATATTGATTTATTTTTAATTGTGTCTGATCCACTATATGCTCGTATATTTATTTATTGCAGATGGAACACGGGTCTGAGTTTTGCAAATGCAGGATGCCACGTGTTGCGTATGTATCGGGATCGGCTGGACTATATGGCCGAGGATGACGTAAGTAGATTAATAAATACTGATTGGAATAATTATTGGCTCGTTACACATAAGTTTAGTTCCAAAAATGATGATTGTTAACCTTCTCTCTTGAACAGTTTATCTGGCAACCGTATCAAGATGGCGACGGCCTGTATCAGTTGCCAGAATACTGCTTATTTGGCAGTGCTATTTGGTGTGCAGCCGTGCCTCTTCTCAACTTTGATGTAGTTGAGCTACATTTACCAGGGCGGGTTATGCGGCAATTTGGCTGTATTCAGACTATCCCTCCGACAGTAGACACGGATGTGAGGTTGCATCGAGTAGATCGTCGGGGCAGGAGCGGAACGAACTGGATGTCACGGCATGCAGCTTACGTTCACCAATGGAACAGCCGAAGGGACCGGATTGTGACAGGCAGGCCTGCAGCTGGTCCGATGCACTATTTCTCAGAGTACATGATATGGTATCGACAGATTACTCGGGTGCTTATCGGTAATCCCGTGCATCGATCGGACCAGGGTTTGCGCCCAACCGGATCGATTGTCTCGTATTGGGTCTGTATATAACTTTTAAAGTGTTCATATTCTTCCTTGTAATAAAAATGTTATGGCTAAGCACTTTTTTATTTGCAGGGTTCATGTTGGGAGCAAGTGAATGATTTGGCACGGGATTTCACCAATGTCGAGGTAGATACCAGATCTCAAATGGGAAATGTATATGGCGTGTCAAACCGTGCTATGACAATGGTTGGGAAGGATCGCCGGCTGCAGATGCCACGTGCTAGTTTTCAAGGTGAATTTCAACAATCGCAGATGCAGATGCCACGTGCAAGTTTTCAAGGTGAATTTCAACCATCGCATTCGCGTCCATATACGGCTGCTCGTGCGTCGACATCAGGCCGGCCTTCTACTTCGGGACGTCCATCTACTTCCCGCCGTCGCAATGTTGACGAGGATGATCAGATTTTGGCAGCTAGTATGTTTCTTCAACAGCCCGGTGAGCCATATGAAGAGACACCTGAGACGGACATTTTATCACAAGGCCGCGCTAGTACGTCATCTGAAATGTCTCGTTACAATTTGGTCTATGAGCGACGTCGAAGGCGTTCTCGTCCACAATCACGTATGGATGAAGCAATTCCTTTTGACCTAAACGCACTGGAGACGGACGACAACCCACAGCCCCCACCCCAACCCCAACCCCAACCCCCTAGGCGACAGCCACGTAGGAATATTAGACAGCCTCCCTGTGGGACTTGATTAATTTTGTTTCCTTTTTTGTCACTTGTTGAAACCTAAAGATTTTTCCCATTATTTTATTAATTAAGTGAAATCTTCTAACTCATTCCAAATGTTATTATGAAAAAAATACATGTTACGTATTGAGAGGTAATCTAACCTAAATTGCCATAAGAAGTTAATTTTGCTTTTCCATGCAAACATTCTTCACATCATTTCATATAGTAAGCCGTACAAGCATGGGCGCTAGTATGAAAGCGCTAGTATGAAACACTAAAGCCTATGAGGCTATGAGCCTCACTTTAAATTCTTAGAGCCAGCCATCACAAGCTTTCCACAACTTGGGCGAAAGCTTCGGCAGTTTCTTAAAAACTCCATTCTTCACTTTTGGAAAAACCTCCAGTGTACCCTAGGGAATTATCAATGGAAAAAACTTCATGGATAACTTGACAGAATCCTCAGCCATGCTGTCTTTTGTGAGAGATTGTGAAGATGAGATTGAAGCAGACTATAAGGGAAAACAGAGCCTGATGATCTACCAGTGGAAGACTTAAATACCAATGGAGGGGGAGGGGCGACAGGTTTAGGGTTTTGGGTTAGGGTTTTTAGGTTTAAGGATTAGGTTTTAGGGTTTAGGGTTGAAGGTCGAGGGTTGAGGGTTGAGAGTGCAGTTTTTAGGGTTTAGAGTTTTTAGGGTTTTGAGTTTGGAGGGTTTAGGGCTAACTTTTTGTTTTTTCATAATTTGTTTGCAGTCGATATCTAGCAATTTTTAAAATTGTTATCCTTAATATTGATTTTGAAGTCGATATCTCAATAATGGATTTCTTTAAAAATAAAATAATTTTTCAATAAAATGTTAAATTTAATTAATATTTTTGGGAAAAAACTCGTAATAGTACACAATAAATTATTGCAAAATTATTATTCAAAGTTACATTATTTAAAAAAAATTATTAATATATGGTAAAACAACTAATTAACTAGTAGTTTTAATAAAAAACTTTTAAACAATAAATCTAAATTGAAGTGGATATGCTGAATATCGATTATGAAGATTTTAGCTCTAGAATAATTTTTTTGAATTTGTTAAAATAAAATATGGTTCAAAAACTAATTAATTAGTTTTAATCAAAATAAATTTTAATTAAAAATACTTGCACTGAAGTCGTAAGAAGACATAAAATTTTCGTACATGTTTTATACAATTTTGTTGTAATAATATTTGGGATGTAGGGATTTAGGGTTTTCGTACATGCCATGCGCTGCCCAACCCCCTTCCTCCTAACACTGTTGCATCCCACCTTAGACCATTAAAAATGGCATATTTAGGAAATCAACTTCTTATGGCAATTTAGATTAGATTAGGGTTTATGGTTTAAAGTTTAGGGTTAAGGGTTCAAAGTTGAGGGTTGAGGGTTAAGTTTTTAGGGTTTAGGGTTTAGGAGGTTTAGGGCTAAGTTTTCTTTTTCATAAATTATCTGAAGTCGATATCTGGGATTTTGACTTCAAAGTGGTTATCTGGAATAGCGATTTTAAAGTTCATATCCCTAATATCGATTTGTCGATATTTCAGATATCGATTTCTTTAAAAATAAAAGAAATTTTCAAGAATTAGTATTTATTTAATTTATATTTTTTTATACAATTTTTTGGAAAAAACTCGTAATAATACACAACAAATTAATGCAAAATTATTGTTCAAAATTACATTATTTTCAAAAAAAAATTACTAATATATGGTACAAAAACTAATTAACTGAGTTTTAATCAAAAACTTTTAAAAAATAATACTAAATTGAAGTGGATATGCAGAATATCGACTATGCAGAATTTAACTCTGGATATTACATTATTTTTGAATTTTTTCAAATAAAATATGATTAAAAAAATAATTAATTAGTTTTAAATCAAAATTAATTTAAAAAAAAATACTTTAAAGTCGGTTTTCCAAACACCGACTTTAAAGTCGGTTTTTGGAAAACCGACTTCCACAGAAAATGAAAAAAAAAATCAATATTTATTTAATTTTTTTTAATCAATAATGAGGGAAATAACTCTCACTTATTGGATGATGTATTGTTTTTTGGGAAATTCTAATTTGTAGAATGAGAAAACGAAAGAAGAAGAGGGAAAGGAAATGGAAAATCGAGAATTTTTTTCTTTGAAATAACAAACCTTTTTATTTATTAATTGGAGAGCAAAAGTTATTGACATGAAATAAATATAATTCATAATGTTCTTTTTGATTATTAAGAATGTTGAACAAAAAGGAGGGCTGTCTGAATATATAATCATAATTATCAACAAAAATTTACAAATATTGTCCTTTAGTTGGTGAATTTAATATGGAACAAAAATGAACTGAGTTGTGGATTAAGAACACCAAGAGAAACTAATCATTATGGTAAATAAAGGTTTGCTTCATCACCAAGGAAAGAAAAGGTGAAAATTAAAATATAAAGATTAATTGATTAGTTGATTCTTGAAAAACTCAGGGAAAAAAAGCAAAATTCAATTTAAATGACAAATGGAAAAATCTTACCAATTGAAGTATTAACCAAAAAATTAACAGAAAATAAGATTCAAACACAATATAATGATGATTAATACTTTATACAACTTATGCATTTTGATGGCTTGTTGGCTTCACCAAAACCCAATGAGAAAAGATGAGAAATATACTTAGAATTAGGATGATATCATAGGAATTTATCTAACGCTAACTAAACTTTTTATCCCACATTAGTAATTTTCCCAATTTATTTAGGGAGAAAAGTTTTCACTAAGGCAGGGGAAGAGAATTTGTTCTTTTTTTCTCTTTTTTTTTCTTTGCAAATAATTTTTTTTCTTATATAAAAATAACTTAAAAATGACTATTAGCTAATATAATAAAAAAAAATTTAGTCTTCTCAAAAAATTATGTCCACACCCCATTAATATATTGGTTACATAATAATGAAATATTAAATCATTGTCAATTAAAAGGAAAGGGATTCAAATTTTATGACCTCATGTTTGTATAAAAAACTGTATATATAAAAATATTATGTTTATTAAAAAAATCAGGTTGGCAGTTAAGAGGGATTGGGATTATACTTTACATTCATTTTCAAAAGGGAATGAAATTTATGTGCCATTAAACAAGTAAGCATTAGTATACATATGATTGAAATTCAGAGTTAATTATCTCAGATCCTCAAGGATGCTTATTTGCTCACTTTGTAGCGGCGTCTCTTATATGCACATAGTTTGTAATATTACTCCAACATATTTAAAAATACAAATGCATGTATCTTTTCTTTCGAAAAATGAAAAGAGTAAACAACCTCAATTATCTTTTAACTTAATTAATTTTTCTCAAGATTTTAATTTGATCTATGATATGAAAAGAGTTTTAATTCAATTTATAAATTTCGTAATTTGACTTTATAAATAGGATGGTTTCAAAATCTCTTGGTTTTGAACTTTTATATCCAAGTTTGGTTTCAACTTATTTATTAGTAACTATTGTGAACTTTCAGTATATCCTCATGATGACAAATTCATAACAATTTATGTATTTGTTAATCATAATTTAAAAGGGCTATCTTATCTTACAAAATGAGCTCCCTGTGTGCATCCTTTTAGTGGCAAATTCCTAACAATTTATACATTTGTTAATCCTAATTGGAAAGTGCTAACTTATCCTACAAGTGTTATTAATTTGACTCAAAAACATGCTGCAAAAACATCGGCATGACACCCCCCCCCCCCCCCCCCCCCCTCAATGGAGGCATCCATTTGCTGACATTTTTCATTTATTACTTCAGAACTATTTTTGTGTTTAAGTTATCTTTATTAATAAAGGCTGCCTTCACATTCATATGTTTTTTTTATTCCCAAGTGGATGAATAAAAGTAGTGATTCAATCATTTCTATTGTCAATTAAGCAAAGAATGTGGTTTGGTTTATTTAGAACGGCTCTATCAATTCAGATATTATTCAATCAAGTGTTCGCACTTTGCTATAGTAGCTCTTGATTAATTTAAACAATCGAGATCAAACTTTTTTGGCTCCTTTAGCAATTATATAAATTTAATAGAAAAAAATCATGTTAGTTTTACATTTGAAATTCAATATGCAAAAGCTAAAACAAAAAACAAAAAAATTTGAATAAAATTAATTCAATAGAGACAAGAAATACACTATAAACAAACAAAATCTAACACTAAAATAATTGATTGACTAGTGAATGAATCTAGTTTTTAAAAGAATGTTTACAAATCTTCATTTGCAATCATCAATGTTGGCATATTAAACTAAATTTAACGAATTAGAAATTTTCTATTTAGAATAAGAATAAATTATTTGTAATATTAGTTTGATTTGTATTGATGTTCCTATTCCAAGTTAGGATAGATTGTTATATTCCAAAAAGTAATGACACAGTTAGTGATTTTTCACAGTGATTGATGTGGTAACTGGTAAATATGAAAAGACAAAATTCAATCATCACACTCCTTAAAAAATACAAAATGATAAGAGATGATTTTAATTTTTCATACTTGCTACATCAATCATTATGGCTTTTGACTATGAGAAGTCATTAAAAATATCATTACTCTGTTCCAAATTAGTATTAGAATTGATTGTTTTTAGTTACCTATTTTGTTAGTTTTATTGGTTACAAAAATTGAGAGTTAGGTTAAATGTAATTCAAGTGAGAGATAGAATTATATAGTTTATACAAAATCTAGAGAAAGAAATTTTTTTTTTTTTTTTTGTAATTGATAAAATTTGTATTGTTTGTTACTCTTCTCCTCCCACTCATACTTTTGAGAAAGAGAGAGAGAGAATTAATAGAGTTTAAACAAGAAATAGAGGGAGAGAGAATTGATAGAGTTTAAACAAGATCTAGAGAAGTATGTTTTATAATTGATAAAATTTGTATTGTTTTTTCTTATTCTTCTCCCCCACTCATATTTTTGAGTGTTAAATAAATTCAATTCATGTGTTGTCTTATAGCTACCAATTTCGCATGAAGATACCCCGGACATTTAGGCTTGGGTGTTAATGGTGTAGGGCAGAGATATAGACAAAAGGGGTCATGTGATGAAATTTGTTTACATTGATAGAGATAAGATGATTTTGTCAGAAAAATTATGAAATTGAGAAAATTTGATCCGATTGTTAGTCAATAATACCAAAAATTTGAAAACAAAATTTGTAACAAAAAAATATTGATAGAAGAGATTGTTGTTGCCCAAAAAACCCAAAAAATACAAAACACTAATAAAGGAAAATTAGATGCATCTTAAATTTCTTTAGACATGTATATTAAAATATGAACATATTAATTTGTATAGTAGAGAAATGGTTCATGGTGAAGTTTTTTACATTTTCAGAACTCATCTAAAAAGTTAGCTAGAGCACTTGTATGCATTATAGAAAATTTATTGAATAATATCTGAGTCCATGCAATGTGAAATTTATTACCATTAATTGTGTGCAATTCACGTGATTAAATTTTAATGAAAGAAGAAGAATTTTTTTTTTTTTTATATTTTTATGTTATGGGTAAGTCAATGTTGGCAAGGATTTACTTGAAACTTATTCATCATTCTCACCTGCCTCATACGTTTTGTAATGATAGTTTTGATACTATAATGGATATGAATTATCAGTTTAGTTATTCACCCAAGTTTAATGAAAACATGTAAATGGATGATGGGAAAAAGTACAAGAATTTCGAGTTATTTGCAATTTTGACTTGCATACTTTATTTGATGCAATTTTGGGTGATGCTTTTGTTGTGGAAAAAGAAGTACTCAACTTGGTAGAAGATGAGAAATTTAATTTGGTGGGAGAGCGAGAGAGAAAATTTGGAAAAAAAAAAGAAAATTAATGTTGAAGATTGTAATATCGTGAAAGAAGAAGAAAAAGTTTTTTGAAGAAGAAATAAATATCTTAATCTCTTCACCATGTAATGTGAAGATTGATTATGCTGGAATAAGTTCATTAGTGAAGATGAAAATTAATTATAAATTAGTGTTGCACATTTCATTTATGGCTACAGAATTTGTTTGGAGATTCTTGTTAGTGATGGATTTGGACTTTTTAGGGCTTAATTTAAAGGAGACATTATTATTAGCATATTAAACTAAATTTAACATATTTGAATTTTTTTATTTAAGATAGGAATCATTTATTTGTAATATTACAAAATAAATTGTATTAACTTTCTTATTTCGATTCCAAATAGTTTATTATATTTTAAATTAGGGTTAGAATTGGTAATTTCTTTTATTGCCTATTTTGTTAGTTGTATTGTTTGTGAATCGAGAGTGTTAGATTATTCGTAATTTACGAAAAGTGAGAGATAAAACTGATAGAGACTAAACAAAATTCAAAGAAAGACTAACAAAATTTAGAGAAAGACAATTTTATTTATTTATTTATTTTTTGTAATTGAAAAAATTTACATTGTTGTTTTGTTCCTCTTTTTTTACTTATATTTTTGAATGTTAAACAATTTCATCTTCTATAAATTGTGTTGTAGTTAATAGTTTTGTGTTTAGATAGTGAAACTCAATTTGACTTCTTCAATCAATGATCATTCAAGAACAAACCTCGTTTTTGCTCCTTTAATATTCAAATTAAAATAAATGTCCCAACTGGGCTTGTTTAACAAATGATTTGAGTTTATAAATGTAAACAAGATCAGTACAGGAGTTATTTTTGCGAGTTATTTTTTTTTTAGATATTTTACGTGTCATTATATTACACACTCTAATAAATTAATATAGATTTTGTAATTTATATTAATAAAAATAATATTAAAATTCACTTTTACCTTAGTTAATTTTAATATTAAGTTGAGATAACCTCTAAAATGGTCTTTTCACATACATATACAAGACTCAGTCTCGCTAAATTAAATGAGTAAATCGTTTCCGTGGTCCCATAAAAATAGGTCTTTAACTTATTCAGTCCCACAAATTTTTAAACAACTTTTTTAGTCCCTTTAAATATGAATATGATTAATATGGTCTTTCGGCTGTTATCTTGGACGGAATCCGTCTGCCAACTTGGCATTCGCGGTGCACGTGACTATATTGAACGGCAAAACAGTCATACTGAAGATCATTCTTTAAAAAAGCTTTGAAAGAACCAAATCCTTTATTAGAAATAAAACCCTAATTTTTTTTCCATCCATTCTGCCTTTTCATCTTCCTCTTTAATCCCTGAAGTCCCAATCAAAGGCACGGCTGACGGTTTTTAACAAAGAGGCCAGTGGAAATCTACAAGGAAAGCAACCCACGATGCTGAACGACATGGATCAGCATATATGTTGCTACTGTGGGAAGCTTGCTATAGTGCGAACGTCTTGGACAGTAGCAAATTCGGGGAAAAGATTCTATGGGTGTGAAGAATATCGGGTAATGTCTACTACCAGTGTTTACTTTGAGGTAAATGGAAAAACTTATTGATAATGTGATTAAATATGGTATAGGAAAAGCATGGATGTGGATTTTTTAGATGGGTCAATGAGAGGTGTGATCGTTGCGAAAAATCGACTGAAATTATTGGTGGATTACTGAGAACCATTAGGGAATTGGAGGCAGAAAAAGCAAAGAAAGGTACGCAACATAAATGGATGAAAATTGGAGTGATGCTGGGTTTGGTTCTGGCATTCTGTTACTATTTTAGTGGCATGAATGCTAAGTTAAACAGTTGAAGTTTTTGGAATGGCTTGTTCTAGTTTTTGCATGGGGTTTTATTTTGTTTCCGAGAGGTAGTGTGCAACCCCTTTGCCACTGGATGATGTACATTGCTTGTGTTAGGAGTTAAGACCGAAGTCATTCTATTTTGTTAGTTGTATGTGTGACGGTTAGTACATATGTTTGTGTTTATGCATGTGTATTTCTGACAAAAGTTCGGTGCATGCAAAATTCAGTCCCACAAACTGGCTCCAATTTGCATTGTTCCTGGTTAGGCAAAAATTGTTCCAGGAAAAATTGCTCCAATTACTATAGCACAAAATTGCTGCAGCAATACAATGAAATCGATCCAATGAATATACACAAAATTGCTCCAATGAATTGCTCAAAAGTGTTCAGTAAAAAATGTTCTAGCAAAAATTGCACCAAAATTTCCCCAGCAAAAATTGCTTCAATGAATATAGCACAAAATTGCTCCAGCTCCAGCAATACAATGAAATGACTCCAATGAATGTACACTAGAAAAAATCGCTAAAAAATGCAGAAAATGCTCTGAAACTGGCACCAATTTGCATTTGTTCCTGCTCAAGCAAAAGATGTTCCAGCAACACAATGAATATAGCACAAAATTGCTCAAAAAATTGCTCAAAATTCCAGAAAATGTTCTGAAACTGGTTTAGTGTCAATAGCTGCCAAATCGGCTTAATAACACTAACAATTATCCTTATATACACAAACACTGATATAAACCTACAAAAAACGTTGCAACCTAAATTATAGGTTTCTTAAGACCATAGTGTCATCTGCGAATAGCAAAACATCAGCTGCATAGTCATAACACTTAAGTTTGCAGCAGCAGTCATTCAAAACCAAAAAATCAAAAGTAATCCTACATCAGTATATCACCATATCAGCAGTCATTCAATACCAAAAAGTGTTTCAGAAAAGTATAGTAAGCCTCCAACATTGACAACATCACAGTCATAACACTTTTAATAATCATTTGCCTCATTCCCAGATTTGTTTGAAGCAACACGTCTACTTTTGGAAGCCTGCAATTGAAAACCTTGAGTGAACATCACAATAAGCTAAAAAATTAGTAGAAAAATTTGACTGCACCAATTTGAAGTGCAAACCAGTTGAACACTCACAGGAGCATGTATATGTGCAAATTCGCTACTTCGAAACAATTCTGCCACCGTGCTAGTACATTTTGATCTATTGTGACCGTATTGCCTACACAAAGCACACCTGTACCGTTTTGCAATTCTCCCCTAAGAACATCGAATATAAACCATTAGTGTTAAACCAAATGTCCCAATCTTGCAGATGATATTAGGATGTGTCATACAAAGAATGTTAATCACTTAACTGGCACTGTATTGCTGGTAGAAGCTACAGTTTCTTGACTAGCAAGCGGAGGTTGCTGAGATGCATTAGAACCAATGGGCTCCAACGTATCGTGCATTACTAGGTTGGCCATTTGACTGGAAGAGCTGATATGTTCCAAATTATCAGTAAAGACCTGCCTATGTGTTGGAGCACCGTTATTCTCGTTCAACTCTCTATCGGCGTTGTGCGTGGGGGAGTTTACAATATTTTCTGCCCGCTGCTCAAAACTTGCACCAGCCTTTTTAGGGCACTTCCGACTGTTGTGACCAACAGTTTGGCAAATTTTGCATCTATACGTGAGGTTCCCTGGTCTGGACATTTTTTTAACTTCCGGCGGGTTATTTCTCCTTTGAGGAGACTCATCTGGATCTTTCCTTCTCGCCTTCTTTGGTCTGCCAGGCAGTTTCATATATTTCGGAGGTAGAATTGTAGGCCTGTTAACTCTCTTCCACATATCTCTGCCATTAATTGGGAAAATCATATGTTCATATGCTTTTAGATAGGACTGCCTTGAATAGAACTCATGCACAAAGTGTTCTACATTCTCTCCGATCCTACTAATGGCACTCACCGCATGTGGACACGGAATGCCAGTTAATTTCCACCTCCTGCAGCTGCATGTTCGGGACTGCAAATCTACTGTGAATTGATCTCCATACATACACCGAACTTCGAATATCAATTCCCCAGCTCTAGTAGCTATGCACTCTCGTGACCTGTCTTTCATCTTTTCTATCTTTTTCTGGATTTTTGGTCCCAAATTTCCATACATCCTTAAACCAGCCGCTCTCTTTTTCTCTAGCCTCACCATCAAGTAAAATCGAATCCCCTCCAACACACCGAGAATTGGCTTCTCTCTCGCATCCAGAAGCACCCTATTCAAACATTCACAAATGTTGTTGACTAGCACATCACACTTGGGTTTTGGGCTGAAGTATAATTTGCACCAATTTTTGGGAGATGTGTGTTGTTGCAGCCATATGAAGGCATCTCCGTCCAAATCCTTCAGATTTTCCATTTTCTGTGTAAATTTAGTCATACATGTTGCCCTAACTGCGGCCCATAGCGCAGCTTTCAACACAAGTCCAGGATGTCTTTTCTTGAAATTGTTGTACATGTGCCATACACATAGCCGATGGTCAGCATCAGGTAGCAAATCTCCCATCGCATTACTTAACCCCTGTTATTAGACATAAAACAATTATTCAAGTGCCATACACATAAATTGCTCTCGTGGTTATATGTGTTCATAGTAGCGTTAATTATACATACCTTTTGTTTGTCCGTAATGAATGTCCAATCACTGGGTGTGGAGATTTTGAGGTCGAACTTCAACTCCCGGAGAAACCACTTCCATGTTATCTTGTTCTCAATCTCCACTATGGCATACGCTATGGGGAATATCTGATCATTGGGGTCCAATCCAACTGCTGTTAACAAAATACCTCTGTAGGGACCCCTCAAGTGGCATCCATCTAGCCCAACTAAAGGGCGGCATGCATTAAGAAACCCCTGTTTCATGCGGCAAAACACATGTATAGCCGCTACAAACATCATCTCTATCTTCATTCTCTGTTGTCTGCAAGAATATATTAGATCCCGGGTTGACCTATTCAGCTCATGACAATAGTCATGTAATCTACTGTACTGCTCTTTATAGTCTTCTTGGATCATCTGTGTGGCTCTCTTCTTAGTCATGTATGCCTTGCTTCTTGAGATGTTGATGTTCAAGTCCACATTGACCTTCTGCACTAGTTCAGCAATTCTTATATGTGGCATAATGCGTATATCCTCTTTGTATTTTTGGCTTAAGAATTTCGAGTCCGCACATCCATGTGTGAAAGTTGTTCCACATTTGTGCTTCGTATTAAGACTCTTGATCTGCCATCCTTTGTTGTTTGGCAGGCACGCTGTTGAAACTATCCATCCACAGTTCGTTCCTTTGCATATCGCTTTACACCGCCTCTTATCATTCTTATTGAATTGAATTGGCCTATCATGTTTGACTCCATGGTTTCTGCATGCAGACCTAAACTCATCCTTGTCAGTAAAAATCATCCGTAACTTGAAGCGAGGGTCTCCCATATCGGTATGCGCATTGAACCTGATAGATGATTCGCGTTTATCATTGCTCTCATCATCCTCCCCTGAACTTGTCTGGCTAAGTAACTTCTCGGAGTTGCATGAAGCGTCTGAGTCATCGTTTGCTCACTCATGTTCCTCTCGACATTCTCTTCATGCATCTTATCCCTAAACATTCAGCAAACTCTGTCCCAATCTTGCTGTCTATCCACAAACAACGCATTAAGATCACAATCATCTTCAGGGTCATAGTCACTGTCATGGAAACCATCATCGTCACTGCCATTATGTGCATCCGCATTGCGGCTATTGGCCTCCTCCTGGTTGCTGCCATGTACATTGGCTTCACTATGTTGGCTTCCCTCATTTTGTTCCCTGGAATTACCTTCTGCTTGCTCATCATCATTGAGCGATCTTGCAGTTGTATAATCCTGTTCTTCATTTATTTGACCACTTGCAGTTGTACGTTCCCCACCCCCGACTCTCCTCTCATTATCAGTTGAAAGCGTATCACTCCTTACTTGGGCAGTCTCTTGATGAGGACTTTCATTTTCTTCTGGCCCCAATGTTGATGTAGTTTCGTCCCCAGCAAAAAGCTTTCTCTTCCTTGGTTTAGTAGTAGACTGCGTTCTCTTCCGTGGGGTCCTTTTAATTCTTGGTGACCTTCCTATCTCAACTTCCTGTGCAACAGGAGCGGGATTGGATTTAATGGGAGTTTGTGTCCTCTTCTGTGCGGTCACTTTAATTCTAGGTGATCTTCTCACTCTCGAAGTTGGTGAGCCAATATTTTGTGTACTCGCATTGGGTTCACCCCTTGGCTCTTGAACTTGGCTAAGATTCACCGAGCGATTATACGTCCCAACTATGAATAGGTCAACGAGCCTATGTTTGAGACCTATTTGTGCCATCTCAACCGCTGTAAGGTCACACAAAATATAGACAAATCCCTTTTTCATTGTCTGCCCGGGTTGCAAGAAGTAGAATATTTTGTCGCTTCGAAGATATCCTAGTTTGTCTGCCAATTGGTCCAACACACAAAGCGACCACCTGTCAGCCTCACAATAGTCGACCATAGTAACTAATCCATCGACATACTGTTTGTGAGGCGAAGTAATCAATTCTCCCCCGTAATGAATTCTCACCGAAAACAAGTCCGTTTCAGGTCCTGCAAAGGGACATACAGCACATTCACTAACAAAACCAATACCATTCAATACAATGCAGGTCATATATAGTAAAAAATCAGGACATTCATAAGGGGGAAGTACGGCGGCGATAAAACCATTAGTTCGTGGCTAGTCCTATATCTAGTTAGAACCATATGTAAGCAGAGATTGTAAATCTGGTACCTGGGGTAGTCCTATATTTTTGGAAAAAAATGCAGAATGGTTAGCTAATCTAGTGATGTCCGTTCACTAACTGCTCTTCAATGTAGATGACAAATACAGTTATGGCTTTATTATTAAGATGGTCGGCCTTGGCACCAAACGAGCAGCAAACGTGTTGCCTATTCTAAGTTCCCCAACTCCCAAGTAAGGTTAAGAGTGTTTCTCTTTTTTTTTTGGGTCTTTTCAGACTGACTTTTTGTGCCATTAGTTTTGCTGTCACAATGTAGGCACTACAGTTTGGGAAAATGAGACATTATTTTGTGTTTTTACAAATTTTTTAGACAATTTTTCTGTTTCAACCATTGCTCGGACAAAAGGGATGAAGAATTTTTGTGCAAAAGAATGATTTGCTTAAAGGAATTCCCAGCCAGCAAACTTCAAAGTTTAGACATTTTATAGACTCCCAAAATCACGAGCATTCTTAGTCATTGGATACTAAGTTGTACATAAGATGCATTAGTGACAAACACCCACAAAAACACACAACGTCATCTGTGAAACTGGAGGAAACAACTAGGAATGGCGGAGATTTGACCAACTTTTTTCCTATCCACATACATTAGTGCACTACAGCTAATGGAGCTCTTTTAAAACCAGCATGGTAGGCCATAAGTGCAGTTTACTATTTTTATTTTGGTCCACTATTATGTAAAGATGGTGCACATGTTGAGTGTGACCCAATGTGTTTCATAGGACCACAAACCAAGCACACTAAAGTCCAAATTGAACACGTTGAAATATATTTTTTTGTTAACCTGAACTACACAGCATTAATTTATGGCATACCCACACATGTTTCCAAACCAAGACAGCGATAGGTCCCAACATTTGCTTTACCAGGCACAACAGCAGACAGTTCGCCAACCAAAACACAAAGCACAACCAACATATCCAACACACATTCGCCGGCATTTAAAAACTACATTTCTCACAATCATTACACAAGAGCATACCGTATTTGGGGATTTCCCACTGTGGTCCCGCAGCCATTTGGCGAGATGAAGGAGATAGCGACCTTTTCAAATGGACGCAACACTTGAAATCGATGAAGCAGCAGGGCCTATGCTTCAAGCAGCTGTCGATTTGATGGCCTCTGACTCAATTGGGGCTTGAAGGATTAAAGAAGAATTGGAATTTTGGGTATTAGGGCTTCGATTAGGTTTCAGATAGATTATAATTTGGGGATTAGGGCTCCGGCTTCGTCTTCGGTTGGATTATCAGACTTTGGGTCGTTTTTTTTAGAATGATCTTCGGTATGACTGTTTTGCCTTTCAATACAGTCACGTGCACCGCGAATGCCAAGTTGGCAGACGGATTCTGTCCAAGATAACAATTGAAAGACCATATTAATCATATTCATATTTAAAGGGACTAAAAAAGTTGTTTAAAAATTTGTGGGATTGAATAAGTTAAAAATCTATTTTTATGGAACCACGAAACGATTTACTCTTAATTTACCACGAGATTCATGTGCCATATTTACGGCCGACAGCAATTCGGACAAATTGAATTAGTTGTTGTCCGATTGTACAAGCAGTAAACACAGAACCAATGGACTCTAAAAAAGCAGTATGCATAGAATATGGATAAGGTATCACATTATTGTACTTGAGTGTCCAATGATAAGCAACATCTGGAAAGCTTAATAGCAGTTGGAATATGCCCCCGGGGCCTGGATCAAATGGTAAGGCGAGGGGGGTTTCAATTCCCATATCCTGGGTTTGATTCCCGCTGAAGCGCTATCTTACCAGGATTTTCGACTACCTTCCCGGTCATGTTTGGGGTGGCCATTAATGGGTGGTCCTCACAATAAATGTGGGGATATCTCTTGTTAAAAAAAAAAAATTGAAATACGTAAGTGGGTTATTAGATGATCCATTCAACCAATTCTTGGATTCTGTTTTTTGTTTTTTAAATGATTATTAGATCATCCATTGATTCCATTCAACCAATTCTTTGATTCTTTTTTTTTTTTGTTTCTTTAAAAAAATTTCAAGCAAATTATAAATTTATTTAGTGATCACGAAGTTCCTCCAATTTTTAATTTCTCCTTGATTCCATACATTTTGCTGACATTTTTCATTTATTACTTGATAACTATTTTTGTGTTGAAGTTATCTTTATTAATAAAGGCTGCCTTCACATTCATAGTGTTTTTTATTCCCAAGTGGATGAATAAAAGTAGTGATTCAATCATTTCTATTATCAATTAAGCAAAGAATGTGGTTTGTTTAATTTAGAACGACTTTGAATATGACCAGTAGAAGATGCTTGTATTGGCAAACAAGTAAGCAACATCTTCCCAACCCATTGAAAAATGGATTAAGAATATCTAGAATAAATTGACTCCAAAGCATTTTATAAATTAATAAAATTACCCCAACACTATCTAAATTACAAAATATTAAAATTTAAAATGATTTAAATAATGTAAATAAAATTTAAATAAAATAGTTATAAATTGTGTAAGTCAGTGATTGAATGAATACACTAAGTTCCATTTGACTTGATTCCATTAAAAGGATCAATTAGAACCAAATTTACAAGTTAAAAGATCAAGTTGAATTTTTTTAATATAAAAAATGAATTAAATTAATGTTCCCAATTAAAAGAGAAATGGATCTATTAACCCATTTGGACAAAAATTTCTTAGTCACCCTCCAAAATCAATGTAATAAGTATAAAAAAAATTTCTTTCCTCTTCTTTGACCCTCATAATTGTCTTTGATACAAACTCCAACCGATTGATTTAATTGATCGATGGCTCCAACAGATTCCTGTTCTCCTAGAAATTATTGGGCTGTGTGAGCTCCATTTTGTGACTCACTTATCTTGTGCTGCACTAACTTTTCTTATTCACACATAGAATTAAGTTTTCGAGTACATAATATTTATTACTTAAAACTATAAAAATATGTGAATGAGAAGTGAATCTGTGTCTCACTCAAAAAAACTTTTTTTTTAAGAGTACATGTATAATTTCTTGATTATTGAACTAATAATAATTTGATTTAATCATTTTGGACTTCTGAAAATATGATCTATTAGTAATTTTGAGTTTAACCTAATTTTGCTTTGTATTGTATTCGAAGTGAAGATAAAAAATCAAATCAAATGGTTAGTACGTCCAGATTTTTCAAAAAACTTTGGATATGAATATAACACTGTTTAATTTGTGACTGTTCAAAGTTTCAAGAGATAACCCCCAAAATGGTCTTTTACATATTGACCAATGACCTTTTTAGTCACTCACTTTGAAAACAGGAACAAATGATCCCTCACATTTCATAAATGTACCATTTTGGTCATCCGTCATTATTTCATCACTATTCTGTCAATATTCCGATACTATTGCATCAATATTGCAACAGAAAAATAAACGGAATAGTGACGGATGACCAAAAAGGTATATTTATAAAATGTGAATCACCATTTGTTCCCGTTTTAAAAGTGAGGGACTAAAAATTATTGGTTAATATGTGAAGGACTATTTTGGAGGTTATCTGAAGTTTCAAACAATATTGTCACTGGTGCCCTGTACATGGGGGAAGAGTGGATAAGTGGATGCCCATCGTACAACATTTTCATATGTTCTTCTAATTAATAACGAGTGTTTGACCGTTTAAATGAATGGGAGATTATTATTTTAATAGTAAAGTTATTTATTTTATTTTTAAATAAAAATAAAAAAATAAATTTAATAATAGATACTAAAAAATATTTGTATGTGTATAATAGAATTATTATTATTGTATGCAACAAAACATTTAAATTAAATAATAAGTACTTATTTAAAAATGAAAAAAATTCTTAACACCAATAAAAAAAAATTTAACACCAAAATAAATCCTTTTCTAGAATACCTTATACTTTTAAAAAATAAAATATCATTTTATCATTCGCAACCAAAAAAAAAAAAAATATACAACTGAATATCGCTGCAAATAAATACATATATATTTATAATGAAATGTAATTATGAAATTAAAATAAAAACTTTCATACACAAGAAAGCAGCAAATTCCCTACAAAGCAATTTTTTCATGAAGTATACCTAATTTTTAAATTTGTAATCCACTAATAATAAAGAACATAAAAAATAAAAAATAAATAATAAATAATAAAAAAATAGAATTATGAAATTCTTTCTTCTAAACACTACACTTTTCTAGCATACACAAACCCTCCTTCAACCTTAAGTTCATCATCAAAAAAAAAATTCAATAAAATTATTGTTGTTATTTTTTTACTATAATAGCAAAACTCATTAGCAAAATAACTTACACATACCACTAAAAAATTCTTGATATTGTGAATTTTTTTTTCCCAAAACTTGACTATGAAACTCAAAACATGAGAGAAAAGATAAAGGTTAGGCTACAATAATAAGAATCGTGTATTTTATATTAATAAAAGGGTGAAAAATTGAATTCCAGATAATCATAACTATTATAATAGATATTATAGATAATGATAAGAATAAAACAAAATTTTATAAATTAATCAGTTTAACTGGAAGATAACTCCAGTAATTTTAAATTATCTGTTAAAGAAAACTTAAGGTGAGATGATAAATTACGTCAATATGTTTAAATTAAGATAAGTTAATTAATTACTTAAATTAACTACTTGATTAATGATAATTGTGATAATAACAGGTTGATGAATGATTCAAATTTTAACTTTTCAACTATATCCGTAAAGAATGAAAATTTGGATATAAAATATACTTTTTAGTCATGCCAATTGAGAAATCTAAAAAGAAAGAAACAATCATAAGATTCATAACCATTAAAAAACTTTTGATAGAAAACTAATTCTTACTTCTCCTAATGTTAAACCAATAAAGAAAATATTGGTCAGAATTTTATGCGTATTAGGAGTTGTCAAAAATCTTAAAGATGATTATATTTTTATAACATTTCATAATTTTTAAAATTTTAAATTTTAACAAAATATTGATCCTAAACTTTTTGTCTGCCTTTGACCACATAGTTTTATTAACTTTTTTTTTTCACTTAAGAATAAAATTATAAGGGATAAATTAATTTTTTAAAAAAAGATAAAATTGTGAAAAAAAATCAAGGCAATATCAAAGGAGGTGGCCTTGGCTACGGTAAATATAAATAAAGTGATAAGAATTAGAACTTTCACTTGAACTCAAATAAAATGATAAGGATTATAAGTTAAATTTGAACTTAATTTGAAAGTAAATAAAATGTGTTTAGATTTACTCACAACAGTTAATCAATGTTAATCAAACATGTATGTGAATCAAAATTTTATAACATAAGGTAAATAAAGATGGATAATAGAAATTCTTTACGTGGCTCGATTACAATAACCAAATTAGCATATGTGTCAAAAGGAGGTCGAATGGACACTGTTAGTTATATATATATATATATATATATATATATATATAGTCTTCTTCAGATCAAGAGGATTTACCAAAGTCCCCAACGTACTCTACTTTCACTGATACTAGAGAGGAGAGGGATCCCTAAAGGAATAGAAAAGAAAAGGGAGAAGTGAGTCGCAGACGGACTGCCACTATAAGAAAGGGGTAGGTGGCTTAGCCAACCATAAACAGGATATAAACAATAAAAATAAATAAACAAAAATTAAAATGACAGAATATAAATAAACAGAAATTAAAGTAGGCGGTTTAACTGTCCATCCATAAATATAAACTAAATAAAGTAACTAAAACTGTAAATAAACAATAATAAGAAAGAACTAGCCAAACATATGGACTAGTTAAACTCTTGCTTGGATGAAGCTTGAAGTATATTAAAACTTGTAAGTATAGAGGTTTATACCTTGGTGACCAAGGTTGAGATTGGGCGAGAAAAGAAAGAAAAAGAAGGAAAGAAAGAAAGGATACAAGAAAGAAAAGAAAGAAAAGTAGATTTATTCTATGTTTGGGAGAGGATTTGGATACAAAATTTGTGGGTTGTAAAAATCTGTCTAAAATTGAGACAAAAGGGAAGTTTGTAAAAAAAATTCCCGATTTCTATAGTAGTCTTACTATAGTGAACAGTGAACAGTGAACAATAATTGCCGTGTATGAACAGTGTTTGGCGCTAAGTGCTTAATTCTGATCTAGTGAGCGATATTTGAGCATTCTGACTCTGAGATTTTTGGGAATTAAAAAATTCCATAACAGTCATTTCCATTTAAGTAAAATGGGTCTTCTTGGTCCTCTTCTATTTCTTCTTTGAAGTCGAGTTTAATTTGAGAAGAAGTGGAACTTTCGGGGAGCTTTTGTTTCTGAGTTTGGGTTGCCGACTCCTCTTGGGCCTCATCAATTTGTTGTTGGACCTTCGTGGACTCTTGTTTAAGTTGGGAAAGCAAGCTTTTTAAATATTTGACATAATCTTCTTTATTAGCAACGGCGGCCAATTTGGACTGGGCTAAACTCTTTTGTTGAAAAAACCCAGTTATTTATGGATCAGCAGCAAGTAAAAATTGTGGGTTGATTATAAACCAAGCTTCAATTTGGGTAAGTTGGATAGAATCTATTTTGAATTCTTTCGACCATTTGGAGTATCCTTGTCTAACAAGGAGTGGGGGAAAATTTGTGTTTAGTTTGTGAAATTTATATTTCCATGAATAAATCCATGAAAGAGAAAATAGAGAAAAGAAGTTGAGTAATTTTGGCACAAAAGGTTTTGGAGATTGAAATTTTTGGTTAAAAATTTGAAATCCTTGACTGACTATTTCTAGCAAAATTTCTGGTTTGGGCCATGGATTCCCCACCATTGAATGAACCAAACTGGGAAATCATATTTGTTAGTTCTTTTAAAATAAAGGAACCAAGAGTGTTTATTTTGGGGGTTTTGGAAGGTAAAAGCATTGAACCAGGCGGTTCGATGATCCCAATAATTATAACTTTGGGGTTGAAATAATTTGAAAAAATTTCTGGGTTTCTTTAAATCATTACCCCATTCTGATGGTTTAATGACTTTAAAGATTTGGGTTGTAGAATGGATAATGTAGGTTTTTGTCTTGTCTTGATAGTGTTTGAAAGATATTGATCCATAGTCCAATAGGATGAACTCATAGTATCTTTGGGTTTTGGCTGCAGAAGTTGGGAGAAAATGGAACCCTTTGGGGAGAATTGTTTGGGCCATTTGTAATGGGCTATTTTGAAAAATATCAGGTTCCATTTGTAGAATATTTGTTGGGTAGTCATTTTTGTATTATAGCTCTTGGGCTTTTGAAGAAGAGATAGTTGGGATTACTACCTGGGAAGTAGTCGGGATCACTAGTTTTTGCGAATTTTGAGCCATAATTGTTTGATAAAATTGAGTGGGGCTAAGAGATGCCATTTGAGATTTAGAAAAGATGGAGCTTGAAGCCGCCACCAAGGTTTGAGGAGATTTCACCAATTGAAATCCGGATTGGGCTGCCAGCTGGTGTAGAGTTGACAGTTGGGATTGGGCTTCTTCCTCTTTAGCAATATCTACCCATGATCTTGGTGTGAGGATGGAAATTGGTTTGATGTTTTCTAAAGATTCAAAAGTTTGAATCTAGGTTGATGTGAAGGCATAATTTGCGGAAGTTTGAATATTTACGGGAGTATGGACTGTTTTGTTTGAATAAGAAGATTCAGTTTTGGATATTTGGGAAGAATTGGGTTTTGTGGGAGGTTCTTCTTCTTTTTTCTTTTCGGGAGGCATCTTTATCATCCTTGCAAAAATTCACGAGTCAAATAGTCAGAAAGAGAATTATTTTCTCCTTTGATATATTCAATGTCAAAATAAAAAATGGATAAAATAGCTTGCGACCTTGCAAAAATTTGTTTAGAAGCAAGATATTTAACATCTTTTTGCAAAACTTCTTTTGCATATTTACAATCAACATGTAATAAAAAAATTTTACTTAGTAAATCAGATTGAAATTTAGAAACACATAAAACAATTGCAAGAATTTCTTTTTTAATGTTAGAATAATTCTGTTGTGAATCATTCCAATGCTTAGATGCAAATGCAACAATTTGCTCTTTACCGTTTTGGACCTCCTTTAAGATAACACCATAGCCAATATCAGAAGCATCAGTTTCAACAATTTTTTGGGCTGATGGATCTGATAATGCAAGACAAGGAAGTGTTTTAACTTGGGTTTTAATTTGGCTAACTACATTTGTATGAATACTAGTCCAAGCTGGAGGAGTTTTCTTAAGCCAATCATGCAAAGGCTTAATCAAATTACTGAGTTCTGGAATAAAATCAGAAACAAAGTTTAAACATCCTAAAAATCTTTGAAGTTGTTGTTTATCTAGAATTTGATCAGGAAATTTATCAGCAAATTGAATTGATCTTTCAATCGGAATAATAGTTCCTAAGTGAATATAATGGCCTAGGAATCTAATTTTTGTTTGAAAAAGACTAATCATTTTTTGAGAAACAGTCAAACCATTTTGTTTAATAACATGCAAAAACGTATTAAGATGTTTAAAATGTTGATCAATATTATTAGAGAAAACTAACACGTCATCAATATAAACAATAATAAAATTTGAATAATGATTAAAAATATCATTCATAATCCTTTCAAATTCAGAAGGTGCATTTTTCAAAAAAAAAAACATTACATTCCACTCGTAATGTTCAAAAGGCACATTAAATGCAATTTTATACCTATCAGAATGATGGATTTGAATCTACTAAAAACCAGATTTCATATCAAATTTCGAAAATATTTTTGCAGCATATAATTTTTTAAGAAGATTTTTTTTGTTGGGAATTGGATATCGAATCCACTGAAGGGCTTGTTTAAAGCCTTGTAATTAATTACAAGTCTTGGGACACCTCTTTCTGTTTCAGAATTTTTATTAACATAGAAAGCAGGACAGTTCCAAAGAGACTGACTCTTTTGTATAATCTTCTTTTGCAGAAGATCATTTATTTCTTCTTCACAATGTTGAAGAAGTTCTTGATTCATTTGAATTGCCCTGGCTTTAGTAGGGATTTGACGTTCATCAAAATCATTTTCATATGGAAGGTAGACAACATGTTGTTTTCTATTCCAAAATGATGTTGGAATTTCAGCACAAACTTCCTTTTGAATTTTAGACTCAAGATCTTTATTCCTATTTTGAATTAAAGTTTGTTGAAGTTGTTCTTCAATTTTTTTGAAAGATATTTCTTGAATAAGAAAATTAATTTGATTTTGTTTTAAAGATAAAACATTTATTTGAGAATCATTTGAAAATAAAGAATTTAATTTTCTTTCCAAAGGTGGTTTGACAAAAGAAATACAAGAATTTGGAATATTTTGAGGGTAAATCCCTTTAAAATTAGTCAAGTAGGGAGTAACTTGATAAATAAATGGACTACCTAAATAAGTTATTCCATTTAAATCTTTTGCTAAAAGAAAAGATGTTTTTACAAAACCATTATGAAAGTGAACTTCAACTTCTTGAAACTTATAATTTATTTGTAGTTTAGAACCATTTGCAGAGCGAAGTCATTCTTTTGTTTTCTCAAAATAAATTGAAGGGATAATTCCTTCTTGAATAAAGAACATATCCGCACTTGTATCCCATAAAGAAGGAATTTCAAGTTTAAGATTATCTTTTATAACTAAAGTAATTAAAATGTCATACTTCTGTTGAACCAAAAAAATATAATTAAGAAATTGTTCTATTTCTTCAAATTTTTTCTGAAGAAGAGGGATTTGAAGAAGAAGGCTTTGAAAAATTGGAAGGTTTTGAGAACTTTCCTTTTCTAGAAGTTAATGAGTCAATAACAAGACGATTTAATTCTGGTTATGCTTTGATTTTCTTAATTTCCTCTTTCAAAAATGAGGCTTCTGTTTGAAGATCTTGTATAGAAACTGGTTTAGGATTTTTTGGAAAACGATTTAAAATATCATTGAAATTATAAATATTTGAAAGTCTAGGATCTTTTGAAAAATAGTTATCTTTTGGAAAATTATTTTCAGGCTCTTTTTCTACAAAAATTTGTTTAAATTTTTCAAAATATTTTTTCTTCTTTTTAGAATCTAGAACTTCTTCAAAAAGATCGACTAAAAGATCTTATTCTTTGGTAAGAACATTAATTGAATGTTCTTATTCAGAATCTTCTGAACTGGAACTATAATAATCATCTTGATCTTCTAATTGATTTAGAAGATCATCAAACTCATGTTCTGAATTGTCAGAATTGTCAGAATCAACAAGCAATTTAGATATTTGATCCAACACTGTTTCTTCTAAATTTAATTCCTGAATTTTCTTTTTAAATTTACAATACCAGGCTATATGTCACGGTTTTTGACATTTATAACAAACAAAATCTTTTGTTTTTTGTGAAATTAGTTTGGGTTGATCAGAATATCTTTTAGAAAAATGCTTTTTAGGCTTGGAAGGAAGATTGGGTCGATACTTCCTAAACTTAGTTTTGGACGACCTGTTCCTATGGGTTGAATGACAACTAGGAAGACCAAATTGTTCCCAAAAAGATCCTAAGCCTTTTCGTTGTTGGGCTCTATCCTTAGCTAATTGCCTAAGAATTTTATCTTGTCTACAAATTTTCAAAGCAACTTGTTGTATTTGACTTGTTAATTGACCATGCGTAATTTTTCATAAGGAACTACGCCATTGTATTGGACTCGTAGTTCGTCACGAACCATATCACGCAAAGATTTTGGAAAACCATCCAAAAACTTTTCTTTCCAATAGGCTTGATTAACATCAGGCCGAGAATAAATTCTAGTAAAAAAATGTATCTTACAAGCTACCATTACTTTTTCATTAACTTCCAATTGTGTATTCAATTCAACTTGATTTATATTTTCTTTTTCTTCAAAAATATCATGCACAATTGAATCAGGAACATTAATAGAATAAACTGAACAAGACTCATTAGGGTATTTCATGGCATGAAAAATGTTTAATTTAACAATTTCTCCATCAAACTCTATAGAGAGTGCCCCCATCTACATATATCTTTGTCTCTGCAATTTTCATGAATAGCCTCCCTAATAAAATCGGAGCTGAACTTGTTGTCGTATCTTACTCCATTTTTAGGATGTAAAGATCTATTGGAAAAATCAATTCATTTACTTGCACCAAAATATCATCAACAACCTCTTCTGGGTAAGCATTAGAATGGTCATCAAGTTGAATCACTATCCTAGTCTCCTTAAAAGGTCCTAAATTTAAGACATTGAAAATTGAGTATGACATAAGATTTATAGATGCTCCTAAATCAAACATAGCACGTTCAGTTTCTTATTGCCTGTTACACAAAACATGGGTAGAAGTCTTCTTTTAAGTACAGCAGATATATTTTCCCCTACCTTCATCTTTTCATCTCTTTTTCTTTTTGTTGGTGCACAACTCCTTCAAAAATTTTGCATATCTTGGAATTTGTTTGATGGCATCCAACAATGGTATGTTCATTTCTACCCTTCTAAAAGTCTCTAAAATCTCCTTCTTATACTCCTCTTGTGCTGATTTTGCCAACCTGCTAGGAAAAGGTGAGGCAATTGCATTAGAAATCGTTGGCTTGAATTGAGAAGAGGTTACCTTTGTTTAAGATTTAGGTGTGACTTTTTTCTCTTTCTTTTCATCCTCCTTCTCTCTTCCATCCTTGGTTTGTTATGATAAATCTAGATTTGCATTGATTTTCTTCCACTTCTTAGCACAATAGCATTAACATTTTCTTTTTGGATTCACCACTAGCTGTGAAGGTAACTTTCTAGAATTTTGTGCTTCTAACTTGCTAATAGATGTAGCTAGTTGTGTAATTTGGTTACCCAAACTTTGAATTCTAGCCCTCGTCTCTTGTTGAAATTGGTGAGTGTTATTAGCCGAAGACTTAACCATTTTGATATGAATCCAACAAGCATTGAAGAGACTTCGAACCCGAAGCATGATGTCAATAGCAATGTCTCCAGAACAAGCTCGGATCCACTTGACAAGGGCTAGAACAAAGAAAATGAAGGAAGCCTTGAATGGACTTATCCAAACGGCCCAAAAGGATGGGGAGAAGACCAAGATTGACAAGACCATGTTTATTAATGTACTAAGTGTAATTGGGTCTTGTTAATGGGTTTAGTTTTAATTATATGGTAATTTGAGTCATGTAGCCCAAAGAGTCATGTAGCCCATTTGGCCCTAAAGAAACCCTAGCTTGTGCAACCCTAATTTGTAAACCCTACCTTCTATCCATATAGTGGCCATCGGCCATCTTGAAGGGCAGATTTGATGAAATGAAAATTTGGTTCTTGACATTACAAGCTTGAGAGAATTGCTCTCTAGTTTCTGTAATTACTTGCAAATTACACAAATTTGGAATTTGTGTGTTTGTTGTTCTTGATTTCCTAGATTTGTTCCCTAGGAAATTCGGATTCCATCCTTCCATTGATTCCAAGGTTTCTTGATACGGGTTATCAAGGGGTTGAGGACCTATTCCATCTTCAAGGAACATACCAACTCCAAGGGAAGAATTTTCAGTTGGGTAGATCCAAGGGAATTTCACGCCGATTGGTATCGAGCGATCTTGGTTCCCAAGTCGTTCATATCTTTTCTTTTACCGTACAAAAAAATCATCATCATTGGTATGTTCTTTATCTCCTCAATCTTCTTGTTGTTTTGAATATCATCATCATTGGTATGCTCTTTATATCCTCAATCTTTTGTTGTTCAATATCATCATCATTGGTATGTTCTTGTATTGATGAAGCAAATTCTGTTTTTGTATTGATGTGTTGGTTTCGCTTGCTTCCAAAATATTAGACAAAACCGTACCTTTGCTTTCTTGATGAATCCATACCTTGCTGAAATTGTTGTTTATGCCTTCTTGAAATAAAAAAATTGCTGTGCTGATCCAATTGTTGTTTATGCCTTGATAAGATTAAAAAAAGGAGATTAAAAAAAAAAAGGAGAGAATCGGACAGTAAGTAGTTGTGGCAAAAATCAAGTTCTTTGTTGGAACTTGAGCAGAAAATTTGAGGCGGACAGTAGGTGGTCTTAGCGTTATTTTTTGACCCCCAAAGTCCCAACGGAGCTTCGATTTGAGTACTTACGGAGCAAAATCCGATATCGGAGTAGAAAGTTATGACCTTTTGAAGTTACCATGCCAAACTAAGAAAAAAATTTGATTTGGAAAAAGCAGTTGCCTTTCCGATTGTACTTTGGATTGTTTGCAGTTTGTGATTAGCCTTCTATTTATCCATATACAACCTTTCCACCACATTTTGAAACCAGAAACATCCTTGACCAATTCCAGAATTTGGAAGGGCTGAAACCGACCACCAATATACAAGCTGCTTTGTCCAAATTTCTTGTTCTTCAAGTGCTTGAGTTCTTCGAGTGTCTTGAATTGTGATCCAAAAATTCTGAAATTTTGTGTGTCTCGCTGATTTTTCGTGTAGATTCTGATCTTGCATTCATTTGTTCGAATTCCTTACCAAAAAATTCGAATTCTTGTGTTTTTGGTACTGTGTTCATTGAATTCCTTAGATTCATTCTAATCTGATTGTCCACTTGCATTACCTTGTTGTAAATGCCTTTGTGTAATATTGAGTTGTGGTCCGAAAATTCTGAACTTTTGTGTGTCTCATCGATTTTTGTGTACATTCGATTTTGCATTCAGTTTGTCCAAATTCCTTATCAAAAAAAAAATTGAATTCTTGTATTTTTGATCTGTTTTCATTGATTCCTTGAATTCATTCTTCCTTGCCAAAAATTTTCGAATTCTTGTGATTTTTGGTACTGTTTTCTTTGGTTCCTTAGTGGTGATTCTAACCTCATTGTCCAGCTGCATTAACTTGTTGCAAATTCCTTTGTGTAACATTGTTTGAGTAAGAATAGAAACGGAAGAGCAAATTGAGTGGTGTGAATCCGTCCCTTCACTTATATAAGCCGAGAGTACTCAAACTCAAACACTTGGTGAGTGAATTTGGGGAATTGGGAAGGGAAGTGAGGACTTATAAACTGTTTTATTTCCTTTGCTAACCTTTGCAGCTATAATGGAGAGACAACCACCACCACCACCGGGTTCTAAAGAATCCTATGAGGAGATGTTAGCCAAATTTTACACTTTGGTTTCAGGTTTGCAACAGGAAGTCAAGGAGCTCAAAGCTGAGAGAGCCGAATCCTCTCGATCTACAAAGACCACATATGGCCATGATAATGATGATGAAACCTTCGAAGCATTTCAGGGAAGTCAATACCGTACTCCTAGAATTGATTCCAATTTAGGATGTATCAAAATGAAAATTCCTCAATTTTTTGGTAAGCAAGATCCTGAAGCTTTCTTTGAATGGTCTGATAAAATTGAAAGTATTTTTACAGTGCACAACTATTCGGAGGAAAAGAAAGTCAAGCTAGCTGTGGTTGAATTTGCGGGATACGCGCGTAACTGGTGGACTAAAATTCAGGCCGAAAGGAGGCGTGATGAAGAAGGGCCTGTTCGTACTTGGGCTGAATTGAAAAAGCTCATGAAAAAAAGGTTTGTCCCACATCAATACTACAGGGAGATGTTCAACAAATTGCAGAAGATCACCCAAGGAAATAGGACTGTGGAGGATTATTACCAAGAGTTGGAGACTACGATGCTTCGAGTCAACATTCAAGAAGACAGTGAAGCTACCATGGCTCGATTTCTAGGAGGACTAAGGAGAGATATTGCCCATATTGTAGAAATGCAGGAGTATGAAGATCTCAATGAGATGTATCACAAGGCAATGAAAGCTGAGAGGCAGCTTAATGAGAGGGGTGTCCGAACCTTTTCAACCCCACAGACTTTAAATTCAAACACTTTGAAGTCTACATGGCCTAAGAAGGATTTAAGCACCGACTTCAAAAAGGCCGCAACTCCTAGTACCTCAGACACTACTCCAACCGTGGTCCCAAACACTCAGAAATCAAGTGAAGTGAGAAAACCAGCCAGGGAGGTTACGTGCTTCAAGTGCCAAGGCAAGGGACATTATGCACGAGAGTGTCCTAATGCTCGAATTATGGTTGTCAAAGGTGATGGCACGATCGGAAGCGAGAGTGAACATGAAACTGACTATGATGATATGCCAGCCCTTGTAGAAAATGGGGAATCTGATGAAGATGTTTTTGGCCCTGATGAAGGACCATCTTTGGTGATCATGCGATCTTTAAATGTTCAGATTAAAGAGGAGGACGATGTTCCACGCCAGAATATCTTCCACACTAAATGCACCACCAATGAGAAGGTATGCATACTTGTTATTGACAGTGGCAGTTGTACTAACATTGCTTCAACCTTGCTTGTAGATAAACTGAGGTTGCCCACACTTCGGCATCCAAATCCATACAGATTGCAATGGTTCAATGAGAGTGGAGAAGTGAGAGTCACAAAACAAGTCTTAGTGAACTTTTCAGTCAACAAATTCAAAGATGAAGTTTTGTGTGATGTGGCCCCGATGCAAGTTGGTCACCTATTGCTTGGTAGACCTTGGCAATTTGACAGGGATGCTTCCCACAGAGGACGAAGTAATAGGTACACTTTCTTTGTTAATGGTAGAGAAACTATTTTACTGCCTTTGTCCCCTACGCAAGTTTCTGAATCTCAATTGCATTTAAAGGGTGAATTTGAGCAAATGATGAAATTGCATTACACTACCCGTAAGAAAAGAAGGAAAAGTTGAAAATTCTAAGCCTAAGCAATATGAGATAAATGAAGTAGAACATATTGAGAGAAAGAAAGTAAGTCAAGTAAATAAGAAGCAGCCGAATTTTTATGCAAATGTGCGACATGTTGATAATTGTCTGCATACTAATCTGCTTTGTTTCTTCTTATTTGTTGTGAATCTAATGTTCTACTTATTGTCGACTTGCCATCCAACCTACCGTTGAGATTTCTAACATATTGCGTGAATTCCAAGATGTATTTCTTGTGAAGTTGCGTCGGATTACCACCCAAAAGAGGAATTGAACATCAAATTCACTTCATACCGCACAAACATACCAAATAGACCAAAGATATCGGTCCAACCACAAGAGACCAAAGAGCTACAACGGCAAGTTGAAGATCTTTTAGTTCATGGTCAGCTTAATTTAGATGGCAAGCGCAAGGCTGACTTTGTCCAGAAGTTACCTGAGCAGGTTCGGTTGAATATTGAGAAGAGGAATGAATCCTATGCTCGAAATGCCAACAGGGGTCGAAAGAAATTCACTTTTGATCCAGGAGATTGGGTGTGGATTCATATGCGCAAGGGAAGGTTTCCAGTACAAAGATCGGCAAAATTGCATCCACGTGGAGATGGACCTTTCCAAGTTGTCGCAAAAATCAATGACAATGCTTACAAGATTGACCTTCCAGGTAAGTACAATGTAAGTACTACCTTCAACGTTGCTGAGTTGTCTCCTTTTGACATTGCAGATTATGATGATCTGGATTCGAGGACGAATCTTTTCGAAGAAGGGGGGACTGATATGAATCCAACAAGCATTGAAGAGACTTCGAACCCGAAGCATGATGTCAATAGCAATGTCTCCAGAACAAGCTCGGATCCACTTGACAAGGGCTAGAACAAAGAAAATGAAGGAAGCCTTGAATGGACTTATCCAAACGGCACGCCACATTTTCTCCAAAGACATATCTAATCTTGAAAATTGAGCTTGTGGTGGAAGTTGTGTGTTGTAAGATTGTGGTAAAAATCGTGGCTTTGATCCTTGATTTCCATAACTGAAATTTGGATGATCTCTTCATCTATGATTATAAGTATTAGAATAGGGATCATATTTCAATTGAGGCTGGCTAGGGAATCCTTTTACTGCATTAATGTGATGATAAGAATCTTCTTGTTGTGTAGGGCGCATGTCTGTGGAGTGGCCATATATCGGGCATATTCCACACACCTTGGCAATCTATGTATGACCTACAGCCAATTGACGAACATTGTGGTTAGATTAGCAATTTGATTCTCCAAGTTAGACATATTTATCTAATTGACTTGTTTAGAATTCCTAACAACTTGGGTTCCAAATTGTTGGAATTTTCTGCCATGATGGAGATCAATTGACTAGCTTCTGCTAGTGTTTTGTTTAGTAGAGCTCTTCCACTAGCTGTGTCTACCATACTCCTGTCCATTGGTAATAATCTTTCATAGAAATATTAGATGAGGATTTGGTCAGGAATTTGATGGTGAGGACAACTAGCACACAGTTGCTTGAACCTTTCCCAATACTCATATAGAGTCTTCCTACTAGATTGCCTTACCTAACAAATTTTGTTTATAATATTCACTGCTTAGGATGTAGGGAAGAATTTTTCTAATAACAACCTTTTTATCTCATCCCATGAAGTAATTGGACCCAACGCTAGATAATAGAGCCAATCTTTTGTAGAGCAAGGAAAAGCTCTTAGTTTAATTTTTTCCTCAAACACTCTTAGAGGTTTCATAGTTGAGCAAGCAACATGGAACTCTTTTAGGTGCTTATGTGGGTCTTCACATGCAAGACCATGAAAGGTAGGCAATAAATGAATTAATCCAAATTTTAGTTCAAATGCAACATCTTAAGCAGGAAATTGGATGCAAAGAGGTTGTTAGTTTAAAGTAAGAACAGCCAACTCCGTTAACGCTCTATCTCCCATTTCCATTTCTTCTTGAACCTTGGCTATCTCAAACTCAGTTGTATCCTCTTCTATTTTCACCTTTGAAGATGAACCTTCTTTTCTTTACTTAGCCTCTTTCCTTAATTAGTGTGTGGTCTTTTCAATTGCAAGAGTGTATTCTAATTCATCTTTCTAACAAGCACAGGTAATACAAGAAAAGAAACTATTAGTAAAAATAAATATTCGAAATTGAGAACTAATTGGTTCCCCGACAACGACGCCAAAATTTTGACGGGTTTGTCAAAACCCTCAAAATTAAAAATACCAAGTTTACTGAACTTCTAATCCAAGAGTTGATCTTATTCAATTGCATCATTGATTATAGGTCGCAAATAATTATCTTGTAAATTTAAATATTTAACTTGAAAACTTATTAAGATAGCCATAATAAATTTTCTATTTTCCTAAGGTAATTGACTGAACCAAGCACCCAAATCAATACTTATTATTAATTGAATGGGCATTATAGAGATCTATATCAAATTAATAATAGCCTTAAGATCTATGAAAATAATTAAATCAAAATTAAAGAACAAAGATAGTTACAGTAAATTAATCTTGTCCTTTTGATTCCCCAAGGCTAAGATACATATTTCAAGTCATAGACATAATTAACCTAGTTGTTACTTGTACCACTCATTCATAACAATTGCAGATCACTGAATTCTTGAATAACAATAGAATAAAAGATAAAGAATCAATTTGCTAGATTAACCAACATCAATTATTCATTGATACGAATCTTAAACCAAAAGAATAAAATCCGAACCTATATCAGAGTGTTGGTCCTAGTATCGTCCTCTAGGTTGAACTAAGTCTTCTTTTAGTAAGACACCAACTCCAAGATTGAAGAAAGACCTTGCTTTTGTCCACTTGACACCCGAAAGAATTATCCAAACTCAAAGTTGAGAATTGAACTATCATTGGAACCAAGAAGGACACTCCAATTGTTGAGGGAAAGAAACTCAACAAAATAGCTTAAACATGAACCTAAGAGGCTATCCTCAAAGACTCAAAGCAAGTTCTAAACTAGAACTCAAAGAAAAGCTAAAAGCTGTCAAGTTTGTATTGAATCAAGTCTGTTTTTTCTTGAGGCTGAATGACCTCTATTTATAGTTTACAATGTGCAAGAATTAAGAAAGCCATCCCCTAGAAGGATTAGCTTTTTAGGAAACTACTTTAAGAAACTATTACTAAAAGAAATACTTACTAAAAGTATCCTAATCTAAGAAAAGGAAATAGAATAAAATAGTTGCCTAAAACAAAAACTAATCCAAAGCTGATTTGGATTTGTGTTGGCCGAATGTTACTTGAATTGGCTCTCCAAATCTATATTGGATTTGTGTGCTGGCCGAATTTAGAAGTCCAGAATTTAGAAGTCCATTTGCGAACTGGAATTCCCGAAATTACAACTCCAAATGCTAAATGGAATTGAGCTAAATTGAAGCTTCCTAAACCTTATGTCTTCGGCCTTTAGCTAGCTGGAAACTTCCTCCTTGGTTTACACACTTGGCTCTTAGATTTTCATCAATCCCCCTTTCTTTGGAAGGACTCGTTCTTGAGTCCATTAACTCGTCATCCAATTCAAACAAAGAAAAAGTAGAGACATGAAATGTAGCACTAACTCCATAGTCACCTAGAAGGTCGAGCTTATAAGCATTATTGCCGACACGTGGAACAACTTGAAAAGAACCATCTCCTTGAGGATGAAGCTTAGTTCTTCGTTGAGCTGGAAACTTTTCTTTGCGCATGTGTAGCCACACCCAATCGCCGGGTGCAACAACTAATGTGCCTTCCATTTGGTTAAATTTTCTTTGGACTACTTCTAGAGCTGAAGTTAAGTCCTTCGGGTCGCTGACTTTAGAGTGATGGAAAAAAAATAGAAGAAATTTGTAGGTTGACAGTGGATGCCGTGATAGAGAAGGTGATGTTCGCATTTGCTGAATGCACCCAAAGGGTTTGGGCGCATTCGATGAATGCGCCCAAAAGCTTGGGCGCAATAAAATATTTAGGGATCAAGAATGACAAGAGACCAAACAAAACTCTGAACAAAAAAAACAAGAAACAAATGTGAATCGAAGAAAACAAAGGATTTGACAAAGATGACACTTTTGGCTGAATTTTTTCAAAAACAGAAAAATAAGAATTCTGACCAAAAAGAAATTGACACAAGATGGTTCTTTATGTGCTTGTGATGAAGTAAAACTTTGTGAATATGAGTTTTCTTCGCTCAAGAGATCAAACTGAAATAAGACTTTACAGCAACTCAAGTTCTTGACCAAACCAATTCCAAACAGAATTTGTCTTCGGTTTTTTGGCAACAAGTTTCCAAAAAAAAAAAAAATTCCAGCAGCCCATTCTACAACTTAGAGCACTATCTTTTCAACACAATCATTGAGTCGAATGCTCTTTAATTAAAACAATATTCTGAACAAATAATGGAACACCAAAAAAAGTATTGGTAGAAGTGTTCCCTTGTAGAAGCACAGATGAGAAGCCCTTGATGGTTATTAAAGGCGCAAAAGATAACTGGATGACACTTATTTGGAAATATCTGCAGATTGGGAAACTGCCAATAGATAAAAATGAAGTTAGAAAACTCAGGCTAAAGGCCCCCTGCTATGTAATACAGGACGAGATCCCATACAAGCGGTCATATTTGCAGCCATTGCTCAGATGTGTGGGGCCACAGCAAGCAAACTACATACTTCAGGAAGTGCATCTTGGGTTCTACGGATGTCATACTGGTCCTAGAATGTTAGCCAAAAATATTATCCGATAGGGGTATTATTGGCTAACGCTATTCAAAGATGCCTGCGACTTAGTGCATAAATGCCTCAAGTGCCAATTCCATGCCCCTTTAGTTAGACGACCTCAGATGGAGATGGTTAACATTCAAAGCTCATGGCCTTTTACTCAATGGGGAATTGACATATTGGGACCTTTCCATGAAGCTCCAGGTCAGCTGAAGTTCTTGTTAGTCACCATTGACTATTTTACTAAGTGGGTAGAAGTTAAACCGTTAGCTACAATCACTGGAAAAAATGTTCTGAAATTTGTATGGAGTAATATTGTCTGCAGATTTGGGATCCCTCAGGTGATCATTTCAAATAATGGAAAACAGTTTGTAGAGAATCCCTTCCGATCTTAGTGTGAAGAACTTCATATCAAACAGAAGTTTACATCGATCGCACATCCTCAAGCCAATGGACAAGTAGAAGTAACCAACCGAACTCTCTTACAATGATTGAAAACTCGCTTGAACAAAGCAAAAGGAGACTGGGTAGAAAATTTCCAAAATGTTTTGTGGGCCTACTACACAACTCCGCGGACAGCAACTGATGAAATTCCTTACAGCCTCACGTACGGTTCAGAAGCTGTGATTCCAGCAGAGATTGGGGTTCCTAACTCCCGACTTATTGCTTTCAACAGCACAATTAATGAGGAGGATATTCGTCTCAATCTGGATTTGCTAGAGGAGCGCAGAAACTTGGCTTCTGTTAAGGAGGCCAGATATAAGCAAGATGGCGAAATACTACAATGAAAGGGTGAAGGTTAATGAGTTCGCCCCAGGAGAGTTAGTCTTACGCAAGAATGAAGTAAGTTGAGCTCAGAAACTATGCAACTAGAAGCTAATTGGGAAGAACCGTACAAAGTCATTGACGCGTCCAAATCAGGAAGCTATCGGGTAGCTACTATGAAGGGGAACTTATTACCCCAAGTTTGGCATGTTAGTAACCTGAAATGCTTTTATGCTTAATTGTTTTTTATCATTGAATAAAATGGCTTTGTTGAATAAATTGAGTGAAAAGTTCATTATTTTCGTAAACTCGGTTCAAGGTGGTGAAACTGCCTTGCTAATTCTTAAATCGATGAACTAACCCGTAACCTCGGTTTAGCTAAGATTAACTGCTTATTCCATAACATCCCTAGTGGGTGAGGAAGGTATATGAACTAATAGTAAAAAGAAATTTTATTTCTCCTTATAAGTTTCCAAACACCTTCACACAGGTGGGGAATTGTAAGCCCATTCACAGGTGAGGAACTTTGACTCACAATTCTCAAATGCCACACACAGGTGAAGAATTGTGAGCCCACCCGTAGGTGGAGAACTTTGACTCTCAATTCCCGAACACCTACACACAGGTGAGGAATTGTGAGCCCACTCGCAGGTGGGGAATTTCAGCTCGAAATTTAAAAACACCTACACATAGGTAGGGAACTGTGATCCCACTCGTAGGTGGAGAACTGTAAACCCGCCACAAAAGGAACTCTAAATCCTTAAAAAAGTTCATATTTTCTCATTTCTTTTCTTCTTCGCTTCCTTATATTTTGTCCTCTCTTGCAAATACTTATTAAGCGACGCTTCTTTACTCCTATAGAAAGGGGTATCAGATTGGCCTTGTTTGACCATTAACTCTAACTCCTCTAGCATTATGTCTACAGGATCCCTATCTGCAGATGCTATTTTCAAACCAGCACTTTTCAGCTGTGTTTCCATTTCAGTCACTTTGGTCTTCCAAATTTTACACTCAAGCTGTAATTCCCAAATCTGCAGCCTGTGGAGTTTAAGAGCATCCTGGAGACCTTGGACCTTTTGGCGCTCTTTCTCCACATCATTGGTCAAGGTACCAATAGTTTCATTCTTTCTTTTTAATTCTGCAGTAAGTCCTTCCACTTCTGCTACAAGTTTGGTAATTGTTTCAATAGCCTCCTCATTACCCGCGATACTTAGATTCCCTGATATCCATTGTTTCTGGGTCAAATCTTCACTTAAACAGTGATTCCGATATTCCAAATACACCACTTGTTCACGAAACTCTTTGTTTTGTCTTTTCAGACGAGAGATAGTATCCTGGAGATCTGTATTGGCGCTCTCAAGCGCCCTAATCTGTTCATATAAATTGCTAACACGGTATTTTGTTGTAATGAAAATGCCTGACATACAGATCACAAGACACATAAACAAACCAAAAATACCAAATTAGCAATCTCAAAATTAGAAATCGATCATCAAATTTTACAAACCAATAATTTGTCTGAAAATATCATAAAAAATCGAAACAAAGTCAACCTAGGAGCTAGCCTCATGGTGCACTCCACTTCCTGGCGCTGATGTCCCGCCTTGGCCTGGTCACTCTGCCTTGCATCATTTCTACCTCGAAGATCTGGGTCTTCATCCACACTGCACATGCTCAGCTCCTCTAAGGTCATAGGAGAGTCACAGGAGGCTATGTGCTCTAACAAGGCGAAGGAGCCATCAAACGCCTTTATAGCATCCATATATACTTGGGTAACCTTGGCCCCAGCTTCAGGGTCGTACTCAGGCAAATCTTTAAGCCTTAGAGAAGGATGGTTTTTTTGAATATCCACCACCACTTCATGACCACTAACCTTTCCTGCAGCCCTGCAGAATTTCACAACGAAATCTCCATAATCTTGGGTGTGAAAAACCTTTTTCACAAGCAATTTTGAGAATTCTCCTTAGGCCACGCACAAGGTCCTCCGCAACTCAATTTCTTTCTCTCGTAACTGATGTTGCAGAGATGACACTTCCTTCTCCATTTCTTTCCGCTCCTCCACCATCCTCGCAACCTCCATCTCTAACTTTCTTCTTGCCTCAACGGCAACCTTCTTCGATTCCTTCAGCTCTTCATTCTCAGTTTTATAAGTTGCAACCTCACCAGCTTAATCATTCATCCTTAAAAAATATTCACTCCAAGTCGCAAGTGCCTACACCACAACTCATCCATAGAAAAAAAAAAAGGAAGACAAAACTACAAGTATTAAAAAAACAATTCATGAAATTAAAGGAATATTGTATTTATTTTATTCCTCAATGTGCTGTGTTTTAGTAATAAAACATCATGTAAGCTTGTGAAACTAAATAAATTATAATATTCAATAGAGAAAACACATATTGTCATCACTTTTTCTCTCTACAAATGAATAGATTTAAGCAAATTTGCTAGTTGTGTATGCGTTGTCCACAACAACCACATTTCTTTTTAACCAGATGCTCACCAGTTGACGGAATTCTCTTTTTCTTGAGCCTACCACTCTTAGCCCTTGGTTTCGGTGGTGATAGTTGATAGCTAAAACTTTTTCGGGCACAGGCCAATCCTTAGGATCACCAATGGGTATAATAGGCTCTGCATAAGCACCTAAAAGTACATCAGTGTGATGAAGTGGCGAGCATAAGGTGTAATGGTCAATTTGTTGGCAACGAGCTACAGCTAATGCATGCATACAAGGGAATTGATCATCAAACACTCGACATGTGCACGTTTTCTGAAGCAAATCGACTGTAACTGTACGGTTTGCAATGTCTTGTACACACCAGTGGTGCATATAGACCGGCTCAACAACATATGCTTGTGCTTCTCTCATCCTAGATTCGATTTCATCTTCAATGTATAGGGTTGTTATTGTTTTCATTTCACTAGCAGCAGTACGCCTATCGTGAAACCAACTCTAGAACATGTTGCGAATGTAATCGACCAAAGAATGAATAAGTAATTTTCAGGAATATTTCAACAATGCATTCAGACATTCTGCAATGTTGGTGGTTATTATTGTATACCGTCTCCCACCAGAATGTGCCATTGACCAACATTCAATTCCAACTTCTCTTAAATACTCACTCACCCTTGGATTTTGCAGTGAAAGAATTCCAAACATCTCATTGAATTCATCAACAGTGTAAACCTTTGCAGCCTTAGAGTATAATGGGATCATATCTTCGTGTTTGAATTTTTCTCTTAGGTTGTTGGTTAGATGATAAATACACGCTCCATAGAAGGATTCTGGGAAAACATTTGCTATACTTTCTGTAATGCTCTTAGGTCGGTCGCAAACAAACACTAAGTTATCCATATCGTTGCCAATTGCAGTCTTTAGCCTTTCTAAAAACCACTCCCACGATGCGTCATTCTCAGAATCAACAATTCCCCATCCGACAGGATAGATTCGGTTGTTAACATCCATGCTAGTTGCAACAAGCAATGACCTTAGATATTTTCCTTTCAAAAAGCAAGCATCAACGGCAATAACTGGTCGCATGTGGCTACGGAATTCGCGAATCGATGCACCAAATGTGAAAAAAAGATACTTGAATCTTCCATTTTTTTCAATACTGAGTTCAATAAAAGTTCTTGGGTTTAACTCATCACGTGTAAATAAGATGGCAATATTTTATATGAATCCTCAAAACGGCCTCTCATTTCGTCCAATGCAGATTCCCTTGATCGCCACACCTTGTGGTAAGTTGTGTTAGCATCTAACTCTGTCCAAATATCTGAAATGATTTCCTTCGCTCTATATGGCTATTAGACGTCTGTGTACTTACACTTGATCCACAATCCAAGTACTTAGCTGTTAGCCTGCCGATTATCGCTTTGCATCAATAATGATTGGCATGTATGGGTGTTGTTATATTTAGTGATCTTCCAGGCTAATGAATTCCCAATGGCAGCTGCATTCAACATTCACTTGTAATTTTTGTCCTTACACCTTAGTTACCAGAACTGCCTATTAGCCTTAACAACCTTCCACTTTTTCTTTAACTGGCTCGACTATCTCCTTTTGTTTTGTCCTCCACAATAAAGGTTTTAGCAACCCGATCATCATCCTCATCACTCTCTCCATGATCTTCATCTAGTATGCTAAATATGTTATCATCCATCTGTCTTGAATGAATTACATCGTTAGTCTATATCGAACCATTAGAGCTCAATCGCTTTATTGGTGAGTTGCTAGCACTGTCTTCAGCGCGCATTGCTCCAACATCTCGAAAGGTAACAAATATTGGTATCCTTATGTCCTCATACCGTTTTATAATCTCATTCAAAAAACATTGCACGTGATGATTATTTTTTATGGGTAGGACGGAGATTTTTGATAGGTACTTGGGTAGGTATTCGATAACCAGTTTATTTTTTATCTCCGGGTCTAAGTCTATGATACCTATGATGTGATTCACTATTTCCAAGAAGCTTGCGTCTTCGTTTAACAAAAAGGTTTCAATCCTCTTATAGTTCAGGAATCTTTATTCATTTGTGATTGGATCAACGGTCCATTCTCGGCCGAAAAGCACATGAACAGACTAAATGTTATAGTGCGCCATTCCTAAAAGAATTCAATAGAATACAACATTGAAATTAGTAATGGAAATAGTGCACTATCAAAATCGCTCATCTTGAGGCCTTTGATGATGGCAAACTTCCTCTTGCCAAACTTCACCTTCTTACCCGCGAAGTTGAAGTATATGCTATTATCCCAATTGAATTTCTTGCCGAGCTTGAGTTGCCTCAACAGCATAGAATGTATGATCTGTTTGCACCAAAATGTATGCTCATGGTTAAGAGCAATTTCAGCCAGACTACTCTCTATTCGGAGTATTTGTTTCTACATCTCCGTCAACTTGGACTGGATCCTCTTCATATTGGCTTCGAAGTAACAGTACTACGAAACTTGGGCATTGAAAAACTCTCCCTGAACAACCACTTGATCCTTTATATATTCCTGCACATAACAATGGAAGGTTCAATAATGCAGTCGACATATATATCGACTTATTTATCGACATATTGTTCAACACACGTCTTGACAATTTAGTCGACATATTAATCGACATAGATATAATTTTCGACATATCGATCGAAAGGGTGTTCGACATATTGATCGACATATATTACGACACAAATATCGACATAATGTTTAGTTGTCGACAAGGTTGACATATTGTTTGACATTTATTTCGACATATTCGGCACTATTTTGACACTTGTTGTTGATATATTTCTCGACAAGTGTTAATCATTAACATTTTTGTCAGTGTTAGTGTTAGTGTGTTCAAATTTAAACAAAAAACAATATGTGATATATGAATGGTTTTAACCATATGCAAAACCCTAACTTGTATAGTTTATTCTAAACCATATGCGTGGTTACTCAGTAAAACAAGAAGCTAAAATCAGTAAAAACATGAATCAATAGGCGCACTTAGAAAAAACACTAAGGAAAATTTCAACTGAATTTCAACTAACTTTTTTCTTGTGGGAAGTTGGCTTCTTTGATTTCTCCTTCATTGCGACAGATGCCGGTTGTCCACCTCACGTACGTGCCATTGATGGTGTACATGTTTTATATGTTGTATATGCTATATGGATATGTTGTTATGAAGAAGGCAGAGTCTCAATCGGTCTAGAAAATGTGTTCTTGAGAGCGACTGAAGTGATGGCGAATGGGAGTGGGAGAACAAACAGTTGCGTAACTGCATCAGGCGCGATTTTCAAACATAGTGGCATTTTCGTATTTTTAACCTGGTCGAATAAACTGTCAAATAACATGTCGAAAAACAAGTCAAACGTTTTGTCGAATTTTTATGGAACAAAATGTTGAATAAATGTCCAATACACCAACAAATGTCAAATTTTTGTCATTACTTGTCAGTTCAACTTTAATAAGATGCCGCCGGCCATAATATGACCATTAGAGTGGCATTTAATGACCTTCACTTCTTGAATTTATTGTCGAACAAAACGTCGAACGTTTTGTCAAATTTTGTTGGAAAATATGTCGAATAATGTGTAATAAATGTCGAATACACCAACAAATGTCGAATTTTTGCTAGTTTGCGACAGGTGGATTTTGTTTGTTCATCGATCAAGATTTATTTTACATTTTTGATGATTACTTACGAAATATCTACGCAACCATCGACTTGCACGGAACATTCAAACTAGGCGACCATTTTCAAGTGAGAACCTAGGAAATGAGATGTTGAATTGATGAAGAATGAAGAAGAATGAATATAGAAATTTGCAGAAGAATGGTGAAGTGAAGTGAAACGATAAAGTTCTCGCATAGGCTCATTTTGGTATTTTCACCTGGTCAAATACCGTTGACCTACTATATTTGCAAAGAATTTTTTAGACCTGCTATTTTTGCAAATGTTCATCCAAGACCTGCTATTTTTGCAAATTTCCTATGCATTTGTAGTAATGTTGATCAATGGATAAATTGCTCGTGCTTAATGCTATATGTTTCACATTCTATAGAATTGGTAAAGGTTTTGCATGTTTGTTTGCACTCTGTATCCCTATTCCCATTAAATTGGAAAATAGCAAATCCAAATTGTAAGAAAGCCTACAAACATTGCAAATTGCTCAATTAACTCCAAAAGTTCTATGGAACTTAATATTGTGTTCATGGATACTATCACACATTGGAAAATTAAGAAAACTAGAGCACCTAATAAGTGGCAAGGACCCATGACCCACTAGCTTAAGCTTTTGGGTTCAGGTGGGCTCATATTGCTTATTGAGTTACTCTAGTTGGGCTTCTTATATGAAAAACCTCCCCAACAAGTGGTATTAGAGTTTGGGTTAGTTCAAGATGGCGACCGTCAAGTATGACATTGAAAAGTTTGATGGGAAGATTGATTTCGGACTGTGGAAGATGAAGATGTATGCTTCTTTATGTAAAGAATGTCTCCAGAGGGCATTAAAGGGTAAAGAATATTTACCTCAAACAATAACAGATCATGATAAGGATGAATTCTTAGAGAAGGCATATAGCTCAATTTTTTGTCATTGGCAGATAATGTCTTGAGAGAAGTTGCTAGAGAAACAACATGATAACTCTATTTTATATAGGGTTTTCTTATTAATTTTGGTAAGAAATTGGCTTGTGTTTTAATTTGTTTTTACATATTTTGGCCAAGTTATCCTTTTTTTTTTTCCGAAACGATAGCAATTTCATTGAATGAAAAATAAAAACTTTACAGATATTAGCCCAAAAGGCTAAAATGATCTCGTTGGTCTAAATTATTAGCCAAGGAGGAAAATAGAATAATGGATTGGAGTAGCCATTATCCCATTAGTTACAATGGAAATTGCAAAATATTGTAATTGCAATGTGCTAGCTAAGCTAAACATCTACCTAGCTATGGAATGGAAACACTACCCTATCTAACGGATTGCCAACCAAAAGATTGATTTTCTGAGATATAATGTCCAGCTAACTTCAACTCAATGACTAAGCTTGGACAATATATCTTGAACATCAATTGCACTCCCTAAACACAATTTGTTTATCTATTACATAAAAGAAATCTCAAAGCCGAGTAAGGATAAAATACCATTAGGATGCTCGCAACAACATTATGCTATCCATCATCTTCTCTGTATCCTGATCCCATGTTCGGTCTTCAACAGAAATTCAGATCTGACAAAAACAACTTAGTCCGACCGATCTGCCAAGTTATCATTTGATTTTATGATTTCTGAGTTTTCTAATATTTTTAGAACTTTTGAGCTTAATCTTGAATTTTTCTTCTAATTTGAGAACAAAGGACTAACTAACTATTTTGTTACTTTATAGCCAAGAAAGCTTATCAAAGCTTGACCAATTTACTTCAACAAAAATACTAAGAAGACTCTTTTGGCTGCAACCAAGAAACCAAGAGCCGAGCTGCAAGAAGGAAACAAAGCTGAGTAGAAATTAGGAAACATGAAAGCCGAGCAGCACATAGAGGGAAAGAAGGAACTAGAAACCGAAAACAACAAGAAGAAACTGAGCTACAGAGGAATTTGGAAACAAGGGAGGAAAAAGGAAAAGACTTCTTCAGCTGGGCTGCAAATTGGAAACAACATACGACTGGAATTTGGAAACAAGAAAGAAGAAGATGATTACAATTTGAAGATGGATTTGAAGTTTAGGAAATCAGCTTCTCTATATAAACAACACAACCGAGGGGGGAGAGAAGACATCCATTCTTTTATTCTTTTCTTTCTTTAGTTTACATTTAGCTTTAGGAGCACTTCAATCTTTTCTTTTTCTTCTATTTTGCTTTCTTTAGCTTTAGTTTAGATTTTCTCGTAGCAGAATTTTTAGGAGCAGCACTTCAGTCTTTTTCTAGTGTTTTCTTTAGCTTTAGTCTAGATTTAGCAGAATTTTCTTTTCTTTTTCTTTCTGTTTTCTTTCATTAGTTTGGAAGCGCGGTCTTTGCTGTCTTTTCTAGCTTCTTCCGATTTTTCTTCAGAAATTTTACTGTAGTGTTCTCGGTTTTTCTTGGCAGAATTTCAGTTGGTTTTCTTGTTTCTTCTTTCTGTCCTTCTCGCTTTTCTTCCTGTCTTTCTTCTTGATTTTCTGCTCTCTGGTTTTCTGCAGCAGCTATAGCTTTCTTTCGGTTTTTTTCTGCTGCAGAATTTCAGTTGTCCTCTTGTTGTTCCTCCTGATTTCCCCTCAATTCTTTGTCCTTCTTTTGGTTGTCTTTAGTAGTTTAGTAAACCAAATAGAAGCAGCTGCCAACTTGGACTTGGGTGCAGACTTTGGTACAAAGCCAGTGGCTGAATTTTTTTTGTTTTCTTTCCTGTCAAAGCGATCGGGTGCATAAGCAAAAAGGCAGCAGAATTGTGATTGTTTGACTTCAAGTCTACGGGTTTTATCTTTTCTTATTTCCTTTAGTTTAGTTTAGTTTAGTCTAGTTTAGCAAATTTAGCTTTCTTTTCTTGTTTTTATTTAGTTTAATTTAACAATTTTAGTAATTTAATTTCTTGTGTTTTGTTATGGACTTCTAGTTGTGGTTTATTTTCAAGTATTAACTATTTTATAGTTTTTGTTTATTTATTGAATAATAGTTAGTTTAATTTTCCGAATTTGTTTTAATTTCAATTATGTCTACTTTTATTTTTGTGGTTAGTTTAAATTTCATTATGTTCTAAATTCTTTTGTTAGAGATTAGATGGATCTTAATCATGAATAAGTAATTCTTAAGACTTGTTCATGCAACCTATATTTCAATTATGAGTTTAATATCATGTTCTTAATGCTTTTAGGTAATTGATCACCACCGAATTGATTTTTGATGCTTGTTTGATACCGTGTGGAGATGACGTGCATGTGCTCATGTGATATTAAACTGTGAATTCAATTTAGACGGTAATAATCTAGGTTGTTCATGTGGTTTCGGTAGTAGAACTAAGTCGTGGCTACTTAGATTGAATCCGGGAATTTCCATAGTTCCTAATGCATTTAGAAATCTAAATTCACCTAGACCAAGTGTGAGTTGATTTTAATCTAAATAGGGTTATTAGACCGATGTCAGCTATTAATTTATATTAGGGAAATTTCACCATCATAATTTGGAATTTAATTTAATTGTATGACAAGTCAAGAGAGTTAATTAGGATTGATTAAGTGAAATCGAAATCTCTATCATCTTATTTGTTGCTTTTATCAATTGTTATTAATTTTTTCTTCTTTAGTTTAATTTACCATAAAACAATTTAATTGGCTAGCTTGTTGTTGAATTAATCATATTGGTAAGTAATTGGTTAGTTTTAAACAATCCTTGTGGGAACGATACTCTACTCACCACTTTATTACTTGTTGATATTGTACACTTGCAATTTCACTGAACACAACACCTACAGAACTTTGGTTAAAGTTTGAGAAACTCTACATGAAAAAGTCTCTCACAAATCAGTTGTATTTGAAACAACGGTTATACAACTTGAAGATGAAGGAAGGTACACTCATTGATACACATATAGTTGTGTTCAATAAAATTATTCTAGACTTGAATAATATTGATGTGAAAATAGAAAATGAGGATCAAACCCTTATTCTTCTTTGTTCTTTACCAAAATCCTATGATCACTTGGTTACCACTTTGTTGTATGGGCATGATTCAATTTTCATAGAGGATGTAAAAGCATCGTTGAACTCTAATGAGTTGCGGAAGTCAGTTATCAAACAAGGTGATACAGTTAATGCGGAAGGATTGGTTATTCGAGATAAAGAGAATGAAAAAGGAAAAGGAGGATAAAAGAAGATCCCGATCAAAATCAAAATCCAAGAAAAATGATAAGTGCTATAATTGTGGGCAAAATGGGCATTATAAAAGAGATTGTCCAGAGCTCCAAGAGAAAAAGATAGCGAACTCTACAGGAAATGCTAGAATTGTTGAAGGTGAGTTAGAGGGTACAGATGTTCTCACTACTATTATTGGTTATTCGAGTTCAGAGTGGATTCTTGATTCAAGTTGCACTTTTCACATGAGTCCACGTAGGGACTGGTTTACTACTTATCAATCTATTGATGATGGTAAAGTTCTCATGGGCAATAATATTGCTTATGAATTGGTTGGAATAGGTATAGTAAGAATTATGATGCATGATAGTATGTTGAGGACTTTGACAGATGTTAGACATGTACCTGACTTGAAGAAAACTTTGATTTCTTTAGGAATACTTGATGCAATTGGCTGCCAATACAAAGGTGGAAGTGGAGTTTTGAGTATCTTTAGAGGTGGACTAATGGTCATTAAAGGAATTAGACAGTTTGGTCTCTACATTTTACAAGGTAGCATGGTGACGGGTGCTGCAGTTGTTTCCTCTTCTAGTTTGGATAATAATATAGATACTACCGAATTGTGGCATATGCGATTAGCACATATGAGCGAAAGAGGGATGTCTGAATTAAGCAAACAGGGTTTTCTTGGTGGGTTGGTGATACGAAAGTTGAATTACTGAAATTCACCAAACCAAAGGTACTTTGGATTATATTCATTCTAATCTTTGGGGCCCTTCTCAAGTTCCTTCAAAGGCTGGTGTAAGATACATGTTAACATTCATTGATGATTATTTAAGGAAAGTATGGGTGTATTTTCTTAAACACAAAGATGAAGTCTTTGTAGCGTTCAAGCATTGGAATACCATGATTGAAAAGTAGACTGGCAAGAAGATTAAGTGCTTTAGAACGGATAATGTCATGGAATTCTGTAAAGATGAATTCAATGAGTTCTGTAAGGATGAGAGGATTGTGAGGCACTGCACAGTCACATACACACCACAATATAATGGAGTTGCAGAACGGATGAATAGAACTATTCTGAAAAAAGTTAGGTGCATGCTTTCTAATGCTCAATTAACCAAGGAATTTTGAGCTAAAGCTGCAAACACAGCTTGTTACTTGGTAAATCGGTCTCTATCCACAACAATTAATTATCAGACTCCTAGAGAAAGATGGTCAGGTTTCCCTGCAAATTATTCTGTATTGAGAGTATTCGGTTGTCCTGCATATGCTCATGTTAAGGATGGTAAACTTGAGCCAAGGGCAAGAAAGTGCATATTTTTATCAGCAGGGATGTTACCTTTGATGAGTCTACTTTATTAATAAAGAAAGAGGATAAGACTGACATTGATAAAGACAAGAGCATTAAGAAGCAGGTGGAGTTTCAAGTTAAAACTTTTGAAAAAGTTCCCCTGATAACTCTAGAAGAGCCATTTGAAAACATGATAGATCTTTCATATACAATAAGTGTTGTGAGTAGATTCATGCATTGTCTTGGAAAAACTCATTGGAAAGCTGTGAAATGGATTTTAAGATTTCTCAAAGGAATTGCAGACGTTAGATTAGTATATGAACGAGATCGTAGACTTGGCGAACTCGTTGGTTATGTGGATTCGGATTATGCAAGAGACTTGGACAAAAGAAGATCTCTGACAGGTTATATTTTCACACTTTGTGGTTGTACTATCAGTTGGAAGGCTACGCTACAATCAAATGTTGCTTTGTCTATAATTGAGGCAGAGTACATGGCTTTGTCAAAAGTTGTGAAAGAAGCTATTTGGTTGAATGGTTCAGTTGGCGAATTGAGTATGAAGTTAAAGCAAAATACTATCTATTATGATAGTCAAAGTGCCATACACTTGACGAAAAACCAAATATACCATGAGAGGACCAAGCATATTGCTGTTAGATATCATTTTGTTCGAGAAATTTTGTCTCAAAGGTTAATCTCTATAAAGAAGATTGGTACCGTAGATAATCTGGCAGATATGATGACTAAGTCCATTACATCGACAAAGTTCAAGCATTGCCTGGTTGGTCAATGTGTGCAGTTTGAGATAGGAATGTTTCGGATGTGCGAAGAAGTCATAATGAGAAAAAAGTCAAGGTGGAAACTGGAATGGGTTTAGATAATTTATCTAATATTCTAATTTGGTGTTTTTCATAATTCAATTAGGATTTGAAACCTTTATATAATCCTACTGTGTTTTGTAACATTAATCTAAATGAGATTAGGATTGAATCTCTATTAGATTAGGATTGGGTTTCTACTTGGTGTTTATAAATATAGATATAGTTGAGGTCTTTTTATAGAGAAATAGAGAGAGATTTCAAAGAAAGCTTTAAGAGCTTTTGTGAGAGGTGGGGTGTTTCTAAGGGTTTGGGAAATCCTTGTAATCTCTGCATTTGTTATTAATATCACCATCGTCTTTGTCGTGGACGTGGCTTTAATTGTTGAGCCAAACCACGTTAACTTGTGTGTCTCGATTTATTCTTTGTTCTTGAACAATCTTGGGAATAATCACAACAAATTGATATCAGAGCCAATTTAGTACCCGTGCAAGTAATAAAGGTGTCAAACCTACTTGTCCACGAGTTATGCATTAAGGCTCGGTCCAATCAAAAGAGGAACTACTTGCTTCCCTGAGTAGGTTAACATTCTGGCTTTGATACCACTTGTTAGAGTAGGGAGTGGACTTTAATGTGGTAGTGTATCCATGAAGGGGGAGGTTTGTTGTGTTTATGGATACTATCCCATATTGAAAAATTAAGAGAACTAAGCACCTAATAAGTGGCAAGGACCCATGACCCACTAGCTTAAGCTTTTGAGCTCAAGTGGCAAAATTTCTTTTGGGAGCAATGAAATTTGTCGAAGGGGCATAATTTACCTTAACTGGGGAGAAGGAACTTATTTCTTTATGCAATTAACCAATTTAGATTGTCTCGATACCTCATGTTAGTAGTGCCTAACCCATGGAGAAAATGCTCCACCATTAATATTCTGCAGTTCACCCTAACCATTTCTGTTTAGGTTTTAAGAATAATCATATTTTAAATTTACAAATTGTTGTGAGAAATTTTATTGACTAATATGGTAATAATAAAAAGATAAAATTATATTTTATTGATGTGCAATTTTGAAATAGTGTTGTAAATAAATTTTTTTGTCCTTACTTTTATTATGATTTTTTTTTTCTAAAAGCATCAATCTCTTTCCCTTAGAGAATTAATGTGAAAAATTAGTTTGACTAGCGAGATTTACTCTCTAAATTTTAATTTTTTTTGGTATTTTCCATTTTAAAAAAAATAGCATGGACTCGAACGGGGTCGGCAAAAGGATATTTTGTCAAGATTGAACCTAATTGATTCAATGAATTTTCAGAAGGAAAATAACGCAAAGAAAGAAAGAATGAAAGAATAAAAGAAGGAAAAGAAAGAATAAAGAAAGAACAAAGAAAGAATTAGGGCAACAAAAGGGGATGATTGTATTAATGATAGAAGGTTCTGCAATTAACACACAAAAGACACCATTAATATACTTTCTAACTTATTTATACTTTCTGGAATTGCTCACCGGAATCCACCTGGGAGTTAGCATTTTCTGACACATTAATGCAACAGATTAACTTCCTCCAACTGTCATTAACCTAACGGCACCATTTTAACTTTTTTCTTGTAATTTTGCCCCAAAATTGTTATATTTTCCTAACCTCAGGATAACCCGTACTATTTAGTTTCATACCCTTTTTCATTTAAATATCTAGTATAAACGCTAAAATGTATTATTAAAAAATATTTAATTGTGAAAATCATTTATCACATGACTTTTTAATTCTTCGAGAAAATTTGGACTGGTTGTAGTGGACTTTTCCATATTAATAAAAAGGTTGCAATTTTTATCTAAATTTTATTAAGGACAGCAAATCATTTACTTAAAAACGCCATTTTGCTAATTTACTCAAATGGACATCAACACCCATAATATTTCAATAAAAAAAATATAATTGTATTTCTCTTCTCCTCATATATGAGTCTCAGAACTTCAATTGAAAGTTAAACCAATTTACCATTTACAACCCTAATTTTATTGAATATTTCTCTATCAAATTAGGTTTCTTCCAAGGCTTGGAATTCAGAAGACAAGGGGCCTAGTGCACAATCAAAAGTAATGAGGACACCCATAAAAATTCTATTAGTTTTTGCTACTTCCAGAATTGGTAATTAATTATCATAAAATGAGTAGAACTAAACTTTTGAGAATTATATCTACAGTTAGGTTTACTTACCAATTCAATTTTAGAAGGCAAATGTCTCCTCTAGGAGTGTCAAGTTTCTTTCTAAGAGAGAAGGAATGTGCCTTTAAAAAGGCAGATCTATCTAGCGGTCATTAAAAATAAGTATAGAATTAAGTAAAGTAAGAAAGAGAGAACTAATGACTTTTAGACATAGAATACCCAATCATTAGTGTGTCTGATCCTAGGTTTCACACTTAATTAATTAGATTGAGTGTATGGTTCCTAGACAGCCAACATAGCTCATGTAGTTTAACATAGGTTTCCCTGCATCCAATCTCCCAAAGGATCTATTCAAAGACTCCCCAAATCTCCAACGCTCTTATAGTTTTTCTGTGGTTATTTCATTTCATCTGTGTTTTGGTGAGGATTGATTAGTAGCTCGCTGCTCAATTCCTACAGGCATGTTAGTCATCGGCAGACAGCGCCAAGGTGATGGCTAGTTGGGTAAACTTCAATCTAGAGGTGGATATGGTGGGTTTGTTTCAAAAAAATCCAACTATTTGAAGAAAAAGAGGTAGGGGTGGAAATAGAAGAATGAGACATTAAGGCAAACAAAGAGGAGTGCAAACGGAGCTTGATTGGAAGGGTCTTTGGGGAAAAGAAAGTAAACTTTACAGGCCTAAAAAATACAACGGAGGGACTTTAGCCCATAAACAAACCATTTTCCATGTGGGACGAGTAGATCTAGCTCCAAGTTGGTAGCTTTCATACGATAGATATTGAATTCAGGTATGGAATCTCCCAGTCCAATGGCTGTCCAGAGAAACGGCTTTCAGAATAGAGAAGCTATTCCCGAAAGTCTATGATGTTTTGATTCTAGAATTTGAGAGCAAAAATGGAAGGCACATAAAGATTCTAATGGAGATTGATCTCAACCAACCATTAGTAAAATTCTGAAATGCCAGGTTAACGTCTCGTGGATATCCTTTTAATATAAGAAGTTTTTTTCTTTTTTTTTATTACTGTGGAAGGATAGGCCATGTAACAAATACTTGTTTAAAGAGAAGAGAAGATGTTAAGGAAAATGTGCTGAAGGAAGGACAGTGTAGCGAATGGTTAAGGGGGGTAGGAGGAAAAGGTCTGTAGAGAAAAAGGGGAGTGGACTGGTCCTTAAACAGCAAGAATTTCAAAAAAAGAAGACCTAGTTCAAGAAGCCCCATTCTGGAAAAGAAGCAAGGATGCTGTCTGGTATTGGAGAAACCGACTTTCACACCTTTGATACTGCCAGGGGGGCCGAGGACAGTGAACTACAATTGCACACGGTCCAGTCAGTAAGCAACGAAGAAGAAGGAGCAAATCAGAAAGATGGAGCCCCAGTAACAGGAAAAAGACAAACTGGAATAATCAGGACATTAGCACTGTTAGAGGTTGAAAGGACAGCAAGGCTCCAGTCGATTGAGGAAGGGTAAAAAAGTGTGTGTGTGTGAGGAATTGTAGAGGGACCCAACTTAGGGAGATATTAAGATCCCACCAACTTGGGATAGCTTTTTTGTTTGAAATAATAATACAAAAAGGTTTTGTTTCAACATTTTATAGAAGGTTTAGATATCATGATAGGTAGAGGATAGTGGAACCTAAAGGAACTAAGAGAGGGCTGTTAGTGTGCTGGGATGAAGAGATTATTGTAAGCACTATAATCTCCACTAATTTTTGCATCCAAATGGAATGTACAAGAAAGGCGGAAGCAAGAACCTTCTGGGCAATTTTTGTGTATGTTAGTGCAGAGGCTAAAATAAGGGAGGCTCAATGGAATTAATTACCTGGGGAACCAAAAGCAGAAATGGTGAGATTGGTGGTTTATGGAGGGGATTTTAATGATTTGGTGCACCCAGATGAAAAGAATGGAGCAAAGAGAAGGACTAAGGCAAGTTTTCTTTCAAGAATTTTATAAGGAGTATGGGGATGGGAGAAATAGTTTTTGTTGGGAGACATTATACATGGGCAAACATCAGGGATGGTGAAGGTTATGTAGAGAAGTGGTTGGATAGAATCCTTAGAGGCCCAAACTGGTTGTTAAGGTTATCAAAAGCAAGAGTCTATCATGTAGATCGGTAGTCCTCAGATCACCCTTTACTCCTATTAGATATAGAACCGAAAGTGGAGCATTTAATAAAGATTCTGCTTTGACAAAAAATGAGTCAAGAAAGAGCAAGTGCTTAAAGTGATAGAAGAAATTTGGAGAAAGGAGAAGACAAGGGCCCCATGTATAAGTTGTGTGCAAAGATCAAGTAGTGTAGGGTGGAGTTGATCAAATGGAGCCACAATAAAGAGTTAAACTCCGCAGACACTATAAGAAAAATGACCTTTAGTGACTAGTTGGTTTTGGTCACTAAAAGTATAATAGTTGTCACTAAAAGACTTTAGTGACGACAAATTAGGTGGTCACCCGCTGGTTACTAATGCTTTGACACTAAAGATATTTAGTGACTACTTGAAAAAATGTCGTCAGTAAAAGGTTAATTTAGTGACCGCAAGCGAAATGGTCACCAATTAGAGACGGCAATTTTGGTCACTAAAGGGGTTATTTTGTTGTCACCAAATGTACCAATTGGTCACTAAAGGTCGATCAGTCAATGCTAATTAGTGACGACAATTTGTCGTCACTAAATACTATAAAGTCAACGAATTTGGTGACAACAAAAAGTGGTCACTAAGTACTATTTCGGTTAGTGGATAGTTATGACGGTTTTGGTGACTTAAAAAAGTCGTCACTAAAATGTACCTCAGTCAATTCAATTTCATGACGAACTAGCGGCGATATTTTTTGTCGTCACCAAATGATTAGTGACAAAAAATGTTTGTCACCAAAAGTTTGTTGGCCAATGCAATTTATGACCAAATAATGTCAACTACGCTCAAACAGAACGCTTTTGCAAAAAATAAAAAGTTGTACAAAAGTGACACCCAAAATTCATATACTAGATTTTCAGAAGAAAAATGTGCAAAAGAAATACAAAGGAATGTCAAATGAATTTTGAATTATTTGTACAATACAAAGAAATAATTCAATCACCACGGTTGATAGGCACTCTAAGCTTGATGATCTCAAGTAGTGTTTTTTTATGTCTTTCATCGTCATCTTGAGCAATAGTAAAAACTTTTTCAACCAAGCTTTCCAAATTATACGCGTAAGTTCCATCTACCTGTTCAGGCATTGTGTCAATGCACATTTACGGCATGTTTGGTTCGCTGTAATAAATAAGGTTGGAATTGAATTTCAATTCGGTGGGAATTAAGCTGTAATGAATTAGGTTGGAATTGAATTGAATGAGTTTGGTTCAAAGGAATTGAATAAGGCTGGAATTATTATTCTTGTGTTTGGTTGGGGTGAATATGACTAATGAATAGTATAAATGACTAAAATACCCTTATTTTAAAATAGGGTTACTTTTATGCCCTTCTTTTCTTCAGGCCAGAAAATATCCAAAAAAATAGAAGAACAACATCCAAAACTGCTGCAGAAAAAACAGCAACAAAAATTTTTCAGGCCAAAAAATAGCAAAAAAAAATCCCAAAAAAACAGCCTATAAGTCGCCAAAAGCACTCTGAGGAAAAAACTAAAAAAACTCCTGCAGCGTAAATCATCCAAAAGCAATGAGAACAAGTGAAAAAACTCCTGCAGGCCAGAAATCATCCAAAAAACAGCAGAACAAGTGAACAATATCCAAAATTGCTGAAGGGAAAAAAAACAGCATCAACTATTCTTCAGGCCAAAAAACAGCAAAAAAACTCCTGCAGACTAGAAAATATCCAAAAAATAGTAGAACAACATCCAAAACTGCTGCAGAAAAAAACATCAAAAAAAATTCAGCAAACCAAAAAATAGCCTATAAGTCACCAAAACTGCTGCAGGGAAAAAAAACAGCCAAAAAAATTCCTACAGGCCAGAAATCATCCAAAAAATAGCAGAACAAGTGAACAATATCCAAAATTGCTGAAGGGAAAAAAAACAGCATCAACTATTCTTCAGGCCAAAAAATAGCAAAAAAACTCCTGCAGACTAGAAAATATCCAAAAAATAGCAGAACAACATCCAAAACTGCTGCAGAAAAAAAACATCAAAAAAAATTCTGCAAGCCAAAAAATAGCCTATAAGTCACCAAAACTGCTGCAGGGAAAAAAAACAGCCAAAAAAATTCCTGCAGGCTAGAAATCATCCAAAATATCCAAAATTGCTGAAGGGAAAAAAAACAGCATCAACTATTCTGCAGGCCAAAAAACAGCAAAAAAACTCCTGCATACTAGAAAATATCCAAAAAATAGCAGAACAACATCCAAAACTGCTGCAGAAAAAAAACATCAAAAAAAATTCTACAAGCCAAAAAACAGCCTATAAGTCACCAAAACTGCTGCAGGGAAAAAAAACAGCAAAAAAACTCCTGCAGGCCAGAAAACATCCAAAAAAAAGCAGAACAACATCCAAAATTGCTACAGAAAAAAAAAACAGCAAAACAAATTTGCAGAATAAAAAACAGCAAAAAAACAGCCTATAAGTTGCCAAAACTGTTGCATGCCAACAAAAATCCACAATGCTAGCAACATAATCATGGTTTTTCTTTTGCAAAATCAAGCCAATATACAGAATGTGCACCAAGAAAACACAAAAAATTTACAAATAAACTGAATAAATCAGTTAATTGCAGCAGTGATATAAAAATTACAGAAAGATAAAGAAAAATTGCAGACCAAGCTTCCAGAAACCGTGCTTTGAGCTTCCAGTGACCAAGCAATGACGGCCAATCGAGTTTCCAACCAAGTTTCGAGCGACCAAGTTAATGGGGGCAAATCAGTGACCAAACTTCAAGTGCCGGCTCGACGTTGGTGGGTCAGAGGAACAACGGCAGACCAAGCTTCCAGCAACCGAGCATCGAGCTTCCAACGACCAAATCAAGACGGCCAACCGATCTTCTAGCCAAGACGCCCAATCAAGTTTCGAGTGACTGAGATATAGGAAAGGTGGCAGACAACGGCACAGGCGGCGACAAGTTTGGAGGCCAGTGGGTTAGGGTTGCAGCTCTCCATCGTCCCTTGAATTGTTCTCAAATTGTCAATGGACTGGGGAGAGTGAAGGATAAAGCTGGAAGAAAAATCAAATCTTCAATTACGGGATGCGCCGAATATCAATTCGGAACTAATAGGACTGAATTCCAATTCAAGCTTTGGATGTAATTTGGAATTCATAGGAATTTCAATTCCGTTGAACCAAACACAAGAATTAGGTTGACTAAGTTTGACTAAGGAATTAGGTCGTAAGGAATTGGTAATTCCTTTGAACCAAACGTGCTCTTAGAGTAAAAGTTACCCAATCATAATAAAAATAAGTATACAAGATAGCTGTTGAAACATAAACATATTTGCAAAACTATGCTCAATGCTGGCCAATAATAGTATGACAACTTTTCAAAAGAGCTTAACATAATATTTGCCAATGGTAAGATGTAGGAACACAATAAATGTATGAGTTGACTTAGTGAACATGGATTAACTTCATCACAGTGATAACATGCATGATATCCTCATCTTTGTTGTGTCTAAATAATATTTAAGATACACATTAGATTAATGCTATTGCCTATTTTCTGTAGCTTACTTGAATCAAAAGATAATTTCATGCCAATCATTTTATTTTGCCATAATTATGACTCTACCCAGGAAGATTTTTGGAGTAATTTCCACATAGCTTCAAAAAAACTAATGAGACACTGGTGTCATCATGGTCACCATATCAGTTAGAAACAAATGATAAAAGAAAATTATAACTTAATAAGCCCAAGTTTTTCCTTGCCCACATTATGAAAAAAAAATTCCAACAACAAGTAGACATGAAAGCATAAGTACTTGACTGTAAATAAACTAGTAAATGTTTCCAGCAACAAATTTTGTTGCTACTCCAAAGAATAACATGCACTAAATTCAAAAGTTAAGAAAGTTGTGAGACAATAGATTACTTGCCTTAAAACCACAAAAATCAGCAAAACAGCAATCCTGAATTACATACTATATACCCACGCAACAAACAATGTTGCACATCATGTAAACTATACCACTAAACACCTGACATGCATAAAAGGCTAAAAGTGACAATAGTCACCAGCTTAAAACAACTATGATACAATATCAAATTTCAAGCATAGCACCACCAAAAATCAAAAACTAAAGAAATTGTCTGATCAACCTCTTAATACATTAATGACCTCTTGTGGTATTGGAAGGGATCAAGTCAAGTAGTAGTTTAACTTTCTCATACATAAATGTCTCACCTTCTACGAATATATTTGTGGCCATTGATTCTCCTACACAAGCTTTCTCAGCCAATTATAAGTTCGTACTTTTTTGCTCTTCATTTCCAATTATTGAAATGCAATAGTAGTCATGTAATGAACTCACCACCCAAGGATAGAAGCACAAACAGTAGCATCACCAACATATACAGAGCTTCATCATTATTATAAAGGTCTAGATTGACAAAGATATATATCAACCATAGACACTGTATATACCTTTTTTTCCATCATAATTATTACTCATTCTTTTCATATCCCAGCAACTTGATAGGCACATCAATGTCTTGCAGGCTACAGTGTATATGCGCAGACATCAAACTTTTTCACACACACAATAAGGTTATATAGGGGAGTGGATGAACAATTAATCACCAATGATTCAACAAATAATTGGAACTGCAGATTTTGTGCAAATGACATGCCGGGCAACCAACATTAATTGTCAATAATTACAAGTAGCTAGGCAAATTAATCTTAGCATAGCCCTCCCAATGCTTTGGGGTTTCTCTTACTTCTGCAAAAACAAAACATGGCCACAATACCTTCGTATGCTCCCAGTTTCTCTTATAAAGGAAAATTATGCATTTCTTGGTATTCATCCTGAAACCTGAATTAAACTAAATTTTACAAGCATGCGTATAACTAAACAACACTTCTCTTTATGAAAATATCACCCATTGACAAATTAATGGTAACTGAATAATTGATCCCTAGTACACATACAAACTGACAAGGAAACTATTGATATTGGAATCTGACTCCTTGCACCGCATGAGATGGCAATGAGAGAGAGGGAGGGGTGGGGCGGGGGTTTTGGGGGGAGAATGCACAATTTAAAACACTATATATATATATATATATATATATATATATATATATCAAGTTACATTTCACTTTAGAGTATTCACATCAAGACCATACAGAAATGGTAGTTTAAAACTTTTAATGGAAAATACTTCATGCAAACAAGAGCGTTTGCACCTTACCATCATTCTGCATCAGCCAATCCAAAGCTATTGTCCCACCATCATCCAACTTAAACAATTGTCTGAAAAAAGTCATACATTCAAATTCAATAATCATTTGAAACAATGAAGACCACTTCTAAACTTAAATTAACAATTAGGGAGGACAGTCCTGATTGGCAAAAGGTTATTAATCTCTATTAAAAAGCTAAGTTGCTCTGCATTAGACAAATTGATAACAATACAAAGGCACAAATGGCATCTAAAATATGTGAATGCATAATCACGTGTAAAAGGACTAAAAATGCACCAAAAATATGAAATGAAGACTATATAATTGCACAATTTTTGCTCAGATATATCTTGTATCAGGAGGTCAAGTAATCAAGTTAGACAGAAAGCAAAAAACTTGGGTATGTGCTATACAACAATCAACTCGAAAGATTTGAAGCTAAATAGTGGTACCATTAACTGCAGAACAGCTTTATTGACATATATGATGTGAAAAATCAATATTCCATTTAGTAGAAGTGTCAATCCTCCAGAGAATATTCAAAGCCGCACTAACAAAGTAAAATTCAACTTCTAGAAGCAAGAAAAATCACACATGCAAGTAGATCGACCAACAAGAGCATAAGAAATAGTAAAAGAAAGATGAGAAACAGCCTGAAGATAATGAACTGTGTTGAAAGAAAAAAGCGGCTGAAGCCCCCTCACCTCTTCTCTGTCCAAAACATTGAAAACTATAATTAGTTTAATTGGTAACAATGATTAGAAAGACTAATCGACACTTTTAGGTTGAGTTTAAAAGTTGGGTTAGCTAGTTTCATAATATTTTAACTACCTTCAATTGATTAATTAACATTTGTGGCCCGAAGACTTACACATTTGCCTCTTTAAAAGCACTATAGTCCTAAAAAAGTTTGCTTTATGTTTTTTCACATCTTTTAGTAGGTACGATTTTTGGAACTTCTCACACACCATGCGCCACAATCACCCAATGTGGGCGATTTGTGGTGCGATAGTGTGTGAGAATTTGGTTTTTCTTCTTTTCTTTTCTTTTCTTTTCTTTTTTTTTAGATTGGTAGGAAGAATTGAGGGATTGTACCATGGTACAATTCATAATTTTTCCTCTTATTCCCTATTCTTTACTGATTAAGGCTTTTGTCCTCCACTTGGGGCGCTTTTTTTAACTAGTTTGTTTACACGGCTTTTCCACGTTTCCGGTAGAGTCATGGAAAGCATGGAGAGGGTGTTAGGAACGAAACTCATCACCAAGTTTCGGTTCAGTTGTGTTTGATGCATGCAATTTTGAGATTTTTTAGTCAAGAAATTTTTCAGTCGATGTAAACTAGCTAAATTGTATAGGAGTATCAATTGCTTTTGATGCAATGGTTACCGTGCACTAGCCTCATTAATGTTTTGTGCACCAATCCTCATTTATGTTTCTTATTAGATGTGTATTTTCCTTTATAGTTGCGCTATACGATGTAAAACCATGAGAATCACTTAACCTACCTTTTGGCTAAACCTTATAAATATTATACAGTTTGCTATTGCAATAAAAAAAATAAATAAATAAAGCACTATAGTCCTCTACGATTTAAAGAGGAACTCAAACACCCCAATTCGGGGACAACAAAAATTGATGAGTTGTATAACTTTCTAATATACAAACAATTGTATAGCTTTCTTACAAATAATCAAACAGTGGCAACTTTTATCGGTACAAATTATAGGACTCCCTGAAATCTAAACCTATTATTATCTAACTATACAATTTTTAATGAAAAACAATTATCAAAACTAAAACCCGATATTAACAACTCCTAAAATTTAAATTTAACAGAAAATTTAGTTTAACTCTATTATCAAAAATTAAATAAATATTAATTGCCAACAAACGAATGTAATTTCATCTAGTGATCATCCGATTGGAGGGAAAATAACCACAATAGTACAAGAGCAGCAAAGCCAACAGGAATATGAGATAATCATCATTCATCACACAATTCAACATATTAGTTTAATCATGAGTTAGCTTTGTGGTAGAATTCTTTGTCAAGTTCTTTTCTTCGCACGAAATTAACCTATATTCCATAGCTTTCCGTCAAAGATTTACAGAAATTGAGCCAGATTACATTCGATTAGGAGAAGTCTAGTGGAAGTGTAGTTTAATTAGAATTCTTTCCGGAATACCAGTACTGAAAACTCATAATTGATCTTATTTGTAAGTTATTTTTTATCTCCATAATTAACTTAGGAGTCGTCTAGTGGAAGTGGAGTCTAATTAGAATTCTTTTAGGAATAACAATATTGAAAACTCATAATTGATATTATTTGTAAGTTATTTTCTATTTTCATAATTAACTTTCTTTCATAATATTTTAGGGAAAGTGGAATCCCTATTACCTTCTTTCAAGTTGACTCCTTGAAAGAGATTTTTTGAACCACTAAAAGACTGGGGCGTATTTATTCAAATGTCATCGTACAATGATCATATATGATCAAAAATTTTAAATTGTGAATAAAGTGGAATGAAATGATATAATTGTCATTCTTTTCTATTCTAGTTATAATCGTAGTTATCTCGTGCAAATTTAAGAATACGCACAATCGTTTAATTATTGTTGATCGCAATTTATTAAGTCATTTAACAGTCAATTATTGTTTCCAAATTGACCAAAAATTGCACGAATAATTCCATTAATAATTGGTATTTATTTCCTGAATTTTATTTTCGATGATTTGATATTGGAATATAATAAAACCAAAACCGATAATTCAGTGAAAAGTCTTTGAGATGCTTTTTTTTAACCAAAACAAACTGATTATATTAATGTTGAAATATCAAGTTAACATATTACATAGAGAGTCTATAGAAGGATTAACCTTAAATAGACGGACCCTAACACAACTTACCTAAACTCAATAGGGTTGGTTAAGGCAAAACCCCGCTCAAACGGGATTGGTATAACCCTAATACATTGGGACTGGTACCTCCTAGCTACCAACTAGCTAAGAGAACAAAAAGCCTATCAGTCTCTGCTTGCACAACTCCCCTCAATCATGAACAGAAGAAAACGGACTGTAGAAATCCGTATAGTGCGGCTCTACGTTGGTTGATCCCTCCTATTTTTGCGCGGCCTTACGTTGCATATCATCGTGTTTGACCTTTCTCCCAAACTAGACACCAAAACCCAGCCGCAGGTGGTCACCAATAGCACCAAGAAACGCCACTAGCTTCAAAATCTAGCAATAAAGAAACGCCACTAGTTTCAAAATCTAGCAATAAAAAAATGTCTATGATACGTCTCAGCACGTCCTCCTATACGAGGAACTCAAAATTTGACTAACTCCGGCACCAAAAAAAAAAAAACTAATTACCATAATTATAATAAAATACTGTAGCCACAATTCGCACTTTTATCTCACGCTGTTGCCCGCACGCACAAAGATTTGGAGAGGAGAGTCAACTTGGGGCAATATATATATATTTTTCTTAGATGCCTGTTAAAGTTGAATAAAACGAATTGAAAAATAAAATATCAAGAAAATAAATAGACAGATGTGACGTACATGCGGAAGGAGATCCAATACGACATCAATACGCAAAAGGAGATTCTTGCGTGGAGTTGATCAATAAGGACAAGATTAAGAGTTGATTTTGTGCAAGATTATTTATCAGGAAATCAATAATTTAATAATTTTTTAAATTTTCTTTGGGCCTTCACTTTCACTACACTGTAACGATTTTTATGGAAAAATAAATTTAAAAGTTTAATTGCTAAAATTAATTTATCCATTTTAATTTCTACATAAATTATACCTTCTGCACGTAAATATTATAACCAAAAAATAATAATAAAGAAAAATAAAGAGTATGTCAAAATTTTAAACTACTAATTGGGTAAAACTTTTAATAAATTTACTATTAATGGTATTGAATGTATTTAACTACCTTAGATAATATAATAAATTACTACTCTTCAATCTATCTATTAAACCATCCGAAAACATCTAGAATACGCACAATTGTTTAATTATTGTTGATCGCAATTTATTAAGTCATTTAGAAGTCAATTATTGTTTCCAAATTGACCAAAAATTGCACGAATAATTCCATTAATAATTGGAATTTATTTCCTAAATTTTATTTTCGATGATTTGACATTGGAATATAATAAAACCAAAATTTGACTAATAATTCAATGAAAAATATGCCCATTAAAGTTGAATAAAACGAAATGAAAAATAAAATATCAAGAAAATGGATAGACAGATGTGACTCACATGTGGAAGGAGATCTAATACGACATCAATACGCAAAAGGAGATTCTTGCGTGGAGTTGAGCAATAAGGACAAGATTAAGTGTTGACTTTGTGCAAGATTCATTCATCAGGAAATCAATAATTTAATAAATTTTTAAATTTTCTTTGGATAGTTCACTTTCACTACACTGTAATGATTTTTAAGGAAAAATAAACTTAAAAGTTTAATTGCTAAAATTAATTTATCCATTTTAATTTCTGCGTAAATTATATGGAAATTTACATATATGACATCTTTGACCGTTGACTCTACAAAAATAACACCCTCTTGTTTTTCCTTTCTGTTATAGCACTTTCATAAAAAATATGACTACAACACCCTTCTCTTATTCTCTTCTACTATAGAACGTATATGCTCTCTTAGAACATAGATTCTTGCACTTCTGTTCCTTCGCTACTCTTCACTTCAACGTTTTAGAGCCCCTTTGGTCGATTGCTCAGTTATAGACTACTCTTCACTTCAAGGATTTAGAGTTCAGTTATAGACTACTCTTTACCTTAAGAATCTGTTGTCACGCCCCATCGGATGTGAACAAAGTTTGTTCTCTCACACACCATTGTTCGCACTGCAAGCAATCACATTTCAAATTGTCTACAAGCAATCGCACGTGTTTTCGCCCATCTTGTAGGTTAGTTTGATTTATTACCTTTTTTTAACTGGGTTTGTGAATGGTACAGATAAAATAGTCGAGCAATATGTCCATCACTAGGTCGAGCATAATATTGCGCACGTAGTTGGGTCGAGCATTAAGTCTAGCAGTAGGTCGAGTAACATGGAAAGTCGAGTATTTAGTCAATATATTGGTTGAGTACTCTGATAGGGCTTGATAAAGTGTCCAGCATTATAATAGGTCGATTGTAAGGTCGAGCAATGGGTCAAGTACTGCACTGGAATGAATTTCTTATTTATTTACAACCCTTCCACGATCCTGCTACTTGTTTATGGCCTTAATTTTTAAAATGTTCTTTTGTTTGATGTAAAGTTGTTGTTTATTGATTGTTTTGGTTTTGAATGTAAGGATGTCACGCGGAATTACGTGGTCTGTACACGTTTTTTATGACGGAAAATGGTACGTTGATCCTAGTACAAATGAACGAAGCTTCATTAATTACAAGAGGGTCGAAACTCTTTTGTTGAACGAAGACACAAGCTTCAAGGAACTAGTGAATCTCATCATCTCTGTTATACAATTGTATATGGAGATTGAAGACAGATTGGTCCTCGAATATGTACCCAAATACTTGTCAAAAATATCCCCTCTCCCCATCAAGACTGATTACCATGTCAAATGCTTTTTGAATGAGATTATTAGACGGTCCGAAGACGCAAGGATTCTAATATGTGTTACCCTTCAAGCTGAGATCGAAGCATCAGGTGCTGAAGATAGTACTAGCAATTCACCAATAAAGCGATTGGGTGGCGACAGTCCGTTATAGACTAATGATACTCTTCCTCCGAACAATTTCGTCGAACCAATTTTTGAAGAGTCAGTTGATGATCATGGACCTAAGACTGATGTAAATACTCTGGTTGAGAAAATCATAGTTGGGGAAGATGTAAATACTGTTTCCAAGCAACCGGAGACAACTGTGTTTGTCAATCCCGTTCAAACCCATGGCCAAGCAATCCCCCAATGCCAAACACTGACAAGGTTATCGCATGCTAACAGTGGGACTTCTTTTGACAGATTAACCGCCATCGTCAATGTTGCGATAAATGATGTTTTCGAAACGAGGGAGCAATTGCAACTGAGAATGAGTATGCTCACTGTGAAATATTTCTACGACTGGAAGGTGGTCAGAGCAAGTCGCAAGTACTAGTATATACGATGCGCACACAGCAATTGTGGGTGGAAATTAAATGCATTTTCTATTGGGAATTCGGGTGCTTAGAAGGTCAATAAATTTGAAAATACCCATACATGTCAGTTATCGCTTGTGCATTGTGATAATCGTCAGGTATCCAGTAAAGTAATAGGATCGTGGATCAAATGTAAGTATCAGGAAATTTGCCGGCCGTATAAACCCGCCGAAATCATGACAGATATTCATCAAGAGTTGGGTGTGAATATACAATACCAGAAAGCTTGGAGATTAAGGAAATCGGCACTCAACGAAATGAGAGGTGGATTTGAGGATTCATATAGAACACTACCATCTTATTTGCACATGTTGAGGGCATATAATCCGGTACATTTACTGATCTCAAGATGGACGAAGAACATAGTTTCAAATATGCCTTTTTTGCAATGGGAGCATCTCTTCGTGGATTTCGCAGCTGTATGCGACCGGTTCTTGCCGTTGATGCCTGCTTCCTGAAGGGCAAATACCCTGGGTCTTTGCTTGTTGCCACTTGTATGGACGGTAACAACCAAATGTACCCGATTGGCTGAGGGTTTGATGGATTTAGAAAATGACGTCTCGTGGGAGTGGTTTATGGAAAAGTTGAATGCTGCAATAGGTGTTGAAAATGATGGATTGGTGTTTGTGTCCGACAGGCATAAAAGCATTGCCAAAGGTATCGCACGTGTTTTCCCCAACGCCTTCCACGGAGTGTGTATCTATCATCTGAGCAACAACTTGCGAGGAACGTTCAAACACAAAGAGGTGCTCCCTACATACTTTAAGGCTACAAAGGCATACACTCTTGCCTAGTTCAATAAGACGTGGAGAATTCTTTCCAAACAAGATTCACGCGTCTGCGAGTATTTAACAAAGGTCAACATTGAGCGGTGGTCAAGGGCGCATTCTGATGGGAGACGATACACTATAATGACCACTAACATTGCAAAATGTTTGAACGCATTGTTGAAGGATGCACGGGAACTACCAATTCATTGTTTGGTCGAGTATATTTGGAACACACTTCAGAGATTGTATTATGAAAGGCGTACAGCTGCAGCCGAAATGAAAACACATGCAACCCTTTTCATTGAGAATGAGTTTTCATCTAGGATGCGAGCGGCACAATCTCATGTCATTGAACCAGTCAATATACACCGGTGGTGTGTACGAGACATAGCAAATCGTACTTATATTGTTGATTTGCTTCAAAAAACGTGCACGTGTTGAGTGTTTGACATGGATCAACTCCCATGTGTTCATGCGTTGGCTGCAGCCCGTCGCCGGCAAAGTGACCATTATTCGTTATGCTCACCATTTTATTTGACCGAAGCACTCAAATCCGCTTATGCAAATCCCATTATCCCGGTTGGTGAACCTCAGGATTGGCTTGTGCCTGAAGAAATTCTGTCTATTCAATTAACTCCTCCTGAACCAAGGTCTAAGAGTAGTAGACACAAAAAACAGAGAATCCCTTCAACAGGTGAGGAAAGAGTTCTAAAGAAATGTGGTCGATGTGGAGGGAGTTGTCATAACGGTAAAACTTGCTCTAATCCATTCCAATCTAGGGCAGAAAAGTGATTAGCTTTCGTACATTGTAAATACACTTCGGCAACAAGCCCATACAATGTAAACTGTCTTGTGTGATTTCAACATTTAATTTATGCCATATTTTCAATTATTATTTTGTAATTTATGCCATATTATCGACCTTAAACTTGACCAAAATGTTTTGAAGTACAATCGTTGAGCAATTCTGTTTCCTGCTTGATTGTTTAATCGCAGGAATACTCAACTAAATAAAAAATAGACTAATATCTAATATAATGCTCGACTTTTTTATCGATATTAAACTCGGCCAAATGTATTGAAGCAAAAATTGTTGAAATTTTTGGACCATGCTTGACTCTCTAATCGACTAAAAACTCGACTAATTAAAAGCTCGACTGCTTCATTGAATTGTACTCAACTATACGATCGACTAAAAGCTCAACTAAAATTTATTCAAGCTAGATGTTGTTATTTCTGTTTCCTGCTCGACTCTTTAATCAACTAAAAATTCGACTATTTAAAAGCTCGACTGCTTCATTGAATTGTACTCGACTATACGATCGACTAAAAGCTCGACTGAAATTTATTCAAGCTAGTTGTTGTTATTTTTGTTTCCTGGTCGACTCTCTAATCGACTAAAAACTCGCCTAACTAAAAGCTCGACTGCTTCTAAAATTTATTCAAGCCAATTGTTGTTATATTTGTTTCTTGCTCGATTGTTTGATCGATTAAAAACTCAACTATTTAAAAGCTCGATTGCTTCATTGAATTGTACTCGACTATACGATCGGCTAAAAGCTCGACTAAAATTTATTCAAGCTAATTGTTGTTATTTCTATTTCCTGCTCGATTGTTTGATCGACTAAAAACTCGACTATTTAGAATCTCGAATTGCTTTATTAACTTACACTCGATTATATGATCGAATCTAAACTCAACCAATAAGTACTTCTAAATGTTCCATAAACTAAATGTTTGTTACATAGATCATAAACTGAAGAGATTTAAATTGTACTTTCATGCAAGTGTGATAAACTAAATGTACCATTGCATAGATCGATATTTGTACAATTTGATAGTTCACATTAATAAATGCATTTACAACGCTCAATTATCAAGATCTAACCTATATACATATAAATGTGCAGCACAAAAAATTTGTATTTACAATTGCAGATCTATTGTACAATACAACTCTACTTTCTACATTTTTTTTGTTGCTTTTCTTTTCATTGGTCCTCTTGTCTTGCATGGACGAATAGTGCTGTAGCTATCTCTGTACGTGCATTCATGATAGCCTTACGATTCGGATTAAACGTCTCAGTGGGACCTAGTGAATCAGGAATTCAGCCTATTTAAAGATAAAGATACCACAGGCTCCGCCGCTAAAACAAACGATGCACGTATGTTGTTAGTTATAAAAAAAATTGAAACAATGAAGCACCACATACATTGTAAAGGTGCCGGAATTACTAACCTTGCTTCTTGATGTGGCAAACCCTTCTCAATGATGATTTGCCATGTATCCATGCTCGAACGTTCACATGCCTATAGTATGTTCGGCATGGTTTGCACAAGATGCTCCAATTTTGGCCCTATCCCTTCTTGGTCCAGCGAGTTATACACGTGGAACGTGTGTTGATGGGTATCCATCCTCACCAATATCCAGTGATTTTCATCCATGTGGACCGGGAACAAAACTTGGTCCACTGTCCGACAGTCAATCTTGTACGGAACTGAACCAACAAATTGTTTCATGGCCAAATCTTCGTGCGTGGGATCTTGCTGGGCCGTATATAATGTTTTTATTCCAATCTGTGCCCACAAATTAACACGACAATATTTCAATTCAACTATACAAGCCAGTCATAAACATAAAAAATAGGACAAATAACTTACATCAAAATGCGTTTCCATAATGAAAACATCTTTGCGGCCCATTATGAGTATTCTTTTCCGAAGCATGAATATGTACAAGTCCAAATGCTGAAAAAAACCAGAATTGCGTGGATTAGGACAACTATATTTTCACTGTCTAACGATGAATGGAAAAACAAAAAAGTATTACCTCATTGGAAAGTCACTCATTTTCAATAAGAACCTTTTTCAGCATGTCCGAATCAAGGTCAAAAATTGGAGTCTACAAGAACTGCTGCTTTGTTAGCTTCAACCACTGTAGCATGTCTTGAGTATTTTCTGGCACTGGTTGGAAATTGTGGAAATTGAACCGCACCGAAACCAAAAGGCGGAGGGGAGTGGGGTATTCAATGCTAAGAATGGGTCCCAAGTTGATACCACTGGAAACATCCTTTTCACCAACTCCATGATCCTTATTGCCTTTGTCCTTAATCGGGGTTGGGGGAGGAGTCTCGATTTCAACAATGATGAGAACGGATGGAGTCTTGTGTTCTGCAATAGGTTGGTGAACAAGTACCAATGCTTTCAAATCAGCCTCATCATTCTCAGAAGTTGCCCCACCATTGGCTTTGTCTTCTTTCCCCGCTATCACTTGCTCGAGAGTGCGAGTCAGATGTTCAATGGTTGCGATTAGCCGGTTAACCGCATATTCCAATTCAGTTATTCGAGCTTCCGCCCTTTCTTACCGTTCGATCATCTGGCTCACTGAAGGCCGCCGTGCCTCTCGTGCCTCTTTGGAAGGATGCACGTCTTCTTCTTTTTTTTCTTCCTCTTCAAACTCCAAATCATTGGCGGATTCTTCATCCCAACTCAAAAAATTAGCAGCTTCTTCCGGAGTTAGAGTTATTGGTGTGACTTTAACTCTCTGTAGCACATTGAATGTGGAAAGTCATGATATAACATTATTTAAAACGCAAACATACGAGGAAATTATTTATCTAATTATCAACTAATACTTCTCTGCTAAGTAGCTTTTTGGACCATATGGCATTTTTTTCTTGGGCAGATCGGTGGCTCTTCACCGCCTTCAACCTGAACATCCTTGGCCTGCATCCAGAGGTTTTGACCTTTTGCACTACAGAGAATATGTCAAAATGCGGCATCAATTCATAGGAGAACACCTGCAATTCATAAACATGAAAAGGAAAAAATTAATTATTTCAACTTAAAGAAAAAAATTTAAAAAAACGGGTTGTTACTTTTATTTTCTTACCCCTAGCGCAACTAGGAATCCACCAATGGTATATGTCCTATTATCGAGATCCCTAGACTGCTTCAAGGCGTTGGCCGTAGCCTTTCTAGCACTATCCACAGTCACACGAAAAGACTCTTCGCCCCACGGGATTTCATCAAACTTCTGCCAATTACAGGCCAAATAGACCACCTTGTTATCTATATGGTTCCTCTTTTGCTCCCCAATGATGGATGTGTATAGCAATTGCAAGGTGAGGGACACAACAACCTCGTCCGAATAGCTTGCGTTTATTTGATCATAAGTTTTGAAAATATCAGCGTATGTTGTTTTATTGAGCCTACCTTCTCCAGTTAAATATTTGCTAATCAAACTTGGCCATCGGGTGCATGGAATTTCACATATTCATGAGTAAAATCGACCATCTTCAAACCAGTGATAAGTGCGAACTCCCTCTGCCCAAATTTAACCTTCTTGCCAGCAAAATTAAAGAATAGGCTTCCGTCCTTTTAGGACTCCTCGTCTATTTTAAGTTGCCTCAATAGGACGTTGTGGATCATCGGTTTGCACCAAAACGTATGCTCATGGTCCAGCGCAATTCTAGCAAGGCTACTCTCCTTTCTAAGTATGTTCTTTTGCTATTCTATTAGTTTGAGCCTTATTCTCTGCATATTAGCCTCATAGTAGCAATACTGGGAAACCTTGGCATTGAAGAAATCGCACTGAACCACCGTTTGCTCTTTCAGAGGGTCTTGATTAACAAAATTTGAAAAATAAAAGCAAATTAGAACTAGTAGACCCTTTACTGGACTAATAGCTTGGAAAAAAACATAAAAGTTCTGAAAACAAAAAATTCTGTTTCATACTCGACTCTTTACCCGACTAATGGCTCGACAAAAAACACATGGTTGGATGTGAAAACAAAAAATTAATGAGCTTGCTCGACTATTAGCTCGACCAAAAACATAAAAGTTTTGAAACAAAACATTCTGTTTCATGCTCGACCATTTACTCGACTAAAAGCTCGACCAAAAACATAAATTTGAATGTGAAAACCAAAATGTAATCTGCTGGCTCGACCCTTTACCCGACTAATAGCTCAACAAAAAAAAAAGATCTGAAATAGCAAATTCACTTTCGTGCTTGACTATTTACCCGACTAATAGCTTGACCAAAAGCATAAAGTTGGATGTGAAAATAATAAATTAATAAGTTGGATCGACTATGTACCCGACTACTAACTCGATCAAAAACATAAGAGTTATGAAAAACAAAATTTCTGTTTCATGCTCGACTATGTACTTGACTACTTACTTGACCAAAAACATAAGAGTTATGAAAAACAAAATTTCTATTTCATGCTCGACTATTTACCCGACTACTAACTCGACTAAAAACATAAGAGTTATGAAAAACAAAATTTTTGTTTCATACTCGACTATTTACCCGACTACTAGCTCGACTAAAAACATAAAGTTTTTTAAAAAAATAATAAACTGGACCGTTGAAGAACCGGTAACTTGACTAAAAAATCAACTTCTCACTCGACTTTTTAGGAGGTCGAGTGACGCTCAACCTAGGGCTCGACTTATCATCGACTCCCGTCAGACCAATTTTCGACCAGATTCAGACAACCCATTTCAAATGCATACACACAATATCTCCACACACTATGTAAGAAGAATAAAATGATCAATTTAAGCCCAAAATTTACTGATACTTTTCGTTACCGCGTGATGCTGTACTTCCTTCTTCTCCGTCACAGTTGCCTTCTTAATGACGGAAGATGGTCGTCCTCCCTTTGTGCGTGCCATTGAATGTGTTTGGAATGGTTAACACTTTGGTTTTTCAAAATGTTTGAGGAGGAAGACAACGAAAGTTTTGGAAGGAAATAAAAGAGAAAACGGGTTGAAGAATACCAACTAGCACGGTTTAGCTTCAAAGAATTGATAATGGATTGTAAGAAGAACGGTTTGAAGAATTGATTATGGAAGAAGAACGGTTTCTCAACAATGTCTTTGGTTTCCTGCCCGCGTACAACAGAGGGGTGTTGAAGTAATTTTGTGGATGAAAGTGCTATAACAGAAAGGAAAAACAGGAGCGTGCTATTTTTGTAAAGTCAACGGTCAAAGGTGTCATATTTGTAAATTTCCCTAAATTATACCTTCCGCACGTAAAATACTATAACAAAAGAACAATAATAATAATCATAAAGGAAAATAAAGAGAGTTTCTTTTTTTAAAAGCAGGTCAAAATTTTAAACTACTAATTAGGTAAAACTTTTAATAAATTTACTATTAATGGTCTTGAATGTATTTAACTACCTTAGATAATATAATAAATTACTACTCTTCGATCTATCTATTAAACCATCCGAAAACATCTAGACTGTTTTCACATAGCACACTTTTCTATTATATAAAAATAAAAAAGTTGGCCTCTTTTCAGGGTGGTCGGGTTGGTGTGACAGCGAGCGTGGGATCGTAAGGTTACGAGTTCAAATTCCCTTATCAACACTTTCTCGGTCAAGCCTATCACACAGGGTTTGCCAAGTGCGGTTAAATCTTCTGTGTGGTTTGCAGGCTATTACACAAGGGCAGGATTTACCAGTGCGTACTTTTAGTAGCTGCTGCGAGTTCCTTAGTCAACAAAAGAAGTTGGTTGTAATTACAGTAATTGATGAAACTTAATTTCTTTTTTAGTAATTTTATCTTTCTAAGCAATTTAACATATAAAAGTAATATGAGTTGATAACTATAAAGTCGTACAAAATATTGAAAAATACTTCTTTTAAAGGATTAAAGTGAAAATTTTGTTGAAATTCTTGTCAATATTTAAATTTATTAAAAAATAGTGATGGGCTTGTGCAACGCACAACAGGGCTGTCATTACTTTCACTCATAGTAAGCATTACAATTTTAAATTACTTTAAATGTGGATTTCAAACTATATTTTTAGGTTCCCGATTTTTCCGCATGGTAAAAATATTAATTCTTTTTGGATGTATATTTGTTATATGTGATTACTGAAAGTTTTATATTTATTTAAAGTGTTTTCATGTTATATTATGCAATTATATAATAAGAAGAGATTAATGCAAAAACATTTTAAAGTCATTGCTAAAATTCTAAATTTCTCATATTTATTTCTTCAAATATTATGAACACTGAGAAAAAATAAATACTACTCCCGGAGTTGTTTTAATCCTCTATTATAATTAGCTTTTTAAATATTACATTACAGGGGGGGCAACTCAATGTTGTTCTTGTAGTTTACTATAGAATAACATTGAATATTACGTTTAGTAAAAATATTGTTTTATTGTGTTAGGAGTTAGGAAATTAAGATTTTATATAAATAAATAAATTTTCTATCTGAATTTTGTTAAAATGTTTACTACTTTGTTTTGCTAGGTATTGAAATAAAAAATTCTAGCTAAATGTGAACCATAAAGGCATAAACTACCCTTAAAAATAGGAAACTAAAAGAAATTGTACAATGTATAACACGGAACTGAATGCAAGGATGTTGAATTGATGACAGCACATATCTACAAGTCTACAACCAAACCAAATTTTAATTCTAGTTGATATTTATAAACACGCATAAAGTAATTGAAAAAAAAAATATTTGAAGGAAAAACCAGGAATCATTCATGTTGAAGAGAGCACAGTTTTTAAAGGGAAAATTTTATTTAAATTATTGTGGATATTTGAATTTATTAAAAACTAGTGGGGATCATTGCCCAAGGCACAAAAGTGGCATTATTATTTTCACTCATGGTAGATATTAAAATTTTAAACTTATATTTTCAACTATATTGTTGTTTTCCCAATTTTGCCGCGTGCTAAAATGATTAATTTTTTCTGGATGTATATTTATTATATGTGATTAGTGAAACTTTTATATTTGTTTAATGTCTTTTCACATTATTGTACTTGAATTATGCAATTCTGTCATAAGAAGAGAATAATGTAAAAATATCCCAAAGTCTTAAGTCTGCACTCAAATTCTAAACTTTCTCATCTTTGTTTCTTCAAGTGTTATGAACAGTAAGAAAAAATAAATAGTTTTCTGGTAGTTGTTGTGGGACTATATTTTAATTAGCTATTTAAATATTATATTATAATTAACTCTTTTTAGTTTTTCTCTTGACCAACTCAATGTTGTTCTTGTAATTTAAAATAGAATAGAATTTCTTTTTGCTTTTTTCTTAAGAAAATATTATTTTATTGTATTAGTTGTTAGGATATTAAGGTTTTATAAAATTAAATATATTTTCCATTTTAATTCTTTTCAAATTCTTACTATTTCGTTTAGTTATCTATTGGAATAAAAATAAAAAATCTTGCTAAACGTAAACTTAAAACTACCTTTAAATTCAGGAAACTAAGTCGTTGAGAAAAAATAGGAGGGACCCCACTAAAAGTTATAGAGGGGGTTGACACGTTAAAAAATTCACTATTAAAAATACATAACATTTTTTTATCGTACCATTTATTTTTGTTTTCACATTTAATCCAACTTTTTTTTTTTTTGTTTATGACAATGAAGATTCGGGACAATGGCTTGAAAGAAAAGGAAGATCGAACTAAAGATTAAACTTATAAGTTGGAGATTTATAAGCTTATTTATAAATACTTATATAATTATGTTGGTCTCAAAATTTTCCAAATTATGCAATAATGTAAAATAAGGGGAGAAAGAAATTAGAGGCTGAAGTTTTAAAATTTAAAGATTGAAAATAACCAAAAGTTAAATTAAAAATACTTCTGGAAAGCAAATTTAGAGAGTGGATAATTCCTCCTATAGCTATAAAACAACAACATTTTTTAAATGTGGATAACTTTAATTAAAAATGTTAAAAGACAATTAAATCCCTAAAAATCAAAAGGAAATTTTGCCATGTTCAAGGTCAACATGGTTAGAGTTGGTGGAATAAAAATTTTAATCATATTATAGTTAATACAAAGTTTGTGCAAAGATAATTTTATCTTTAAGGATTATAATTAATTAACATTTTAAAAGTAGCATGTGCAAAGAGCGAGCCAAAATGGAGTGGTCTGAATTGTCTTTTTGGTAACAAGGCTTAGTAAATTACACAATTTGTTGGTAATACAGAAAGAGGGGCCTTGATTGTCTTTCTACTCAATTGGACAATACAAATATGATATTTTGGGAGAAACAAAAAATAAAATTTATTACTTGTGTCTTTTTTTTTCCTTTGAAAAAGACTTACGCGACAAGAATAATGAGAAACAAGTCGAACTAAAAGAGGAAAAGAGGACAAGAATGAAAAGAGAAAAAAGAAGTTGTAATCGACATAGAGTTTTGTAATAATAAGAATTTTAATCATCAAAAAGACTGATTTTAATCGAAGAGAGTAAGAGTTTATAAGCCCACTAAAGAGGGCAATGTGTGCTGAATTTCATTCCATACAAGGACCAAGAATTAGAGTTTCTAAAAGTTTTTCATTTGTTGTTGATAGGTTCTAGTTGTTTGTTTTTTTACACACACTAGAGGGGAAAGTCTCTGAAAAGAGGGGAAAGTCTCTGAAAATAGGGGTAAGATCCTAAACGGATGTAAGGTTACCTTCAGGGGTAGTGAGGTCATCAACGGGTAGTGAGAGTTAGTCAATGGCTTTAGAAGGTCAAATTAGAAGATAAAATTTCCTATTGTAGCAGCTGGCTTCCAAGATTAACCTTCAACCTAAGGGAGTCGGGTGCCTCTTTTCTACCTTTCTTTCTATCTTGCCTCTACTTTTCTTCTAACTAAATTTCTTGTAATTTTTGCTATAAGATCTATGCTTAAATTCATTGAGTATTCGGTGTGTGTGTGTGTGAGTATTAATCTACTGGTATTGTCTTTTGAAAGATATATCCTGGTATTCTTTTTCTGTCTTTGGTATATTGCAAGTGTGTAAGCTCTGTGCTAAGCTTCTATTCACACTTGGTGGTTGTTCGCTTTCTTATCTCTTTGAGTTGAATCGATCTTTGGGTCCAAGGTTTAGGTAATAGAAAGGTGTGTATGTCCAAAGAGGAGCAATGAGCTAGAGGTTAATGGTCTTTTCCAAAAAATCTGTTTGTCACAAGAAGAAAGAGATGGGTTGAGCTTGGGGGAAGAGGACATCAGAGCCAACATGGAATACGGAACTAGAAGTTTGATTGGCCATGTGTATGGAGACAAAAAAGTGAACTTCCAAGGTTTAAAGTATACATTGGAAGGCATATGGTCGCATTTTTCGATGCGAGAACTTGGGAAAAATTACTTCCATTTTGTATTCAAGAATGTGGAGGACAAAATCAGAGTGCTATATGGCAAAAGGCGGACATATGACAATCAGTATATTGTCCTAAAAAAGTGGTCGGCACATTTGAAACTCAACCCATGAAACTTCTAGCTAGTTGATATGTGTTTCCAAGTCTGGGATCTGTCATTGCAATGGATCACCAGAGAAATAGGGATTAAGATTGGCAGCCTGTTCAACCAAGTATTAGATGTGTGGGTATCTGATTTGGGAAGTAAGAATGGGAGACATATTCGGCTCTTAGCTAAGGTTGACATTGGTAAACCTCTACTATGGGGAACGATGCTAAATCTCTTTAGGGAATCATGCTTGATCCCTTTTAAGTATGAGAGCTTAGCAATGTTCTGTCATTATAATGGGAGAATAGGTCACTTGGAGCGCTGTTGCTCTGTGAGAAGGGAAGATAACCATCAGCATAGCTTGAAAGAATGCCAGTTCGAGGGTTGGCTAAGGGTAGCTGGGATCAAATCTCAATTGACAGGGAGGGGAAGAGTAGAGTTGATATGGGAGAGAGAATGAAGACAATGAGGGTGGGGCCAGATGAGGAAAGGGGAACGTTTTTAGAAAGTAGGGAGAGGGAGGTTGAAAAAGAAAGGAAGGGGAATGAGGAGAGAGTGGCAAATAGTGAGAAATGTCCTTCAGTCCAAGATGAAGGCTCGGGTTCTCGGCTAGAGGGCTATAGAGGAAATACAGAACTAAGGGCTCCAGGAATGTGGTATGATTCAGAAAGGGTGTGGCCAATAATGGGGGAAGGAAAATAAGTCACGACAAAATCTCTGAGATCAGGTGATACTGGGCTGAAATTGGCGGAAAGTTGTTGGGATCAACTAGAAAACCTAGCCGAAAGAAACCAACTACATGATCACTGTGGAAGGTGGCCAGAACAGTGGGCAGACTAGAATGGGGCGAAACCAAGTTGATGATCAATAACGCATCGACTTTGTGAGGGGTAGAGAGGAGCTTGAGTAAAAAAATCAAAAACATAAAATAGTAAATCTGAAAGAGGGTGAGGAGTTGGGAAACGTTGCCTTGGTGAAAAGTGATAAAGGCAAATCTGTTATTGCAACTGCAGCAAATGGAATTGTTATGCAGCTGACTGACAAAGGCAATGTATTTTTGGAAGGGGGGGAGGGAGGGAAGTTTCAAAAAGTAAGCAACTAATGCAAGTGGGAGTTTCTGAAAAAAATGAGAGTAGAAGATATACATAATGATGAGGTAAGTTTGGGAGCCGACAAATAGGCAAGGGTCAATTCTCAATATTGTGGGATTGATGGGAGAGAGGCTGAACCGATGCTAATCGAGTTTGTGAATCTCCCTATAAGGTGTGAGAGAAAAGGGAGCAAGACTAAGGCTAGCGAATGCATAGAGATAGGGGAAAATAAAAGAAAAGATTATGCTATAAGAGGGCGAATACAAAGACAAAAAAATAGATAGGTCAAAATTGGAGGAAAAAAACAAGGAAAGAGGGCTGAAATTCTAGAACATACAATGGTGGATGATCCAATAGTGGGGAGGAAAAGGAGAGGGGAGATACAAGAACATAAGGTTTGGGGGGAAGGAGAGATGGAGTCCAAAAATAAAAAATAGAAAAATGAAGTGATAATTAAGCTAAATGAGAATAAGGTGGGGCATCCAGCCTAAACTGGTCACAGGTGGATCCATGAAGACGTGTGTGGGATTGTAAAGGTTTGGACGGAACTTTTACAGTTTCCCAGGTGAGGGAGATGATAAAATCCTACTGTCCCGATATAGTGTTTCTATCAGAAATAAAACAGCAGAGAGAGTATGTGGCATCCATATATAGAAGATTGCAGTTCCAAGATAGATGGAGGATGATGGCACCAAATGGGGTGTGTGGAGGTTTACTGGTGCGTTGAGCTGAAGAAATCACAATTGTCAAGGTTATATTTAGCAGTTTTTCTTTTCGATTAGAATGTAGATTGGCTGGGGAAGATAGTAATTTTTTAGCAATTGCTATATATGCTAGTACCGATAGAAGGGTCAGGGAAGAACAATGGAGGTATTTAGAGAGGCAAAAACAAATCTGGAGAGAGAGATGGGTATGGAATGGGATTTTAATGATTTAGTCCAGAAAGAAGAAAAAAGATGAGGTAGAAAAAGAATAAAGGGTAGTTTTGCTTCCTTTAGAAGTTTTGTTAGGAATATAGAAATGGGTGATCTAGGTTATGTAGGAAGAAAGTTTACATGGGCTAATAACAGAGAAAGAGAATGATTTGTGGATGAAAGATTGGATAGGATTTTCGGGACGCCTAAGTAGATAGTGGAAAATCCAAAAGTAAAAGTATAGCATATCAAGTGTCAAGCCTCATATCACTCAATGGTACTGATGGATACGAACCCCAAAAGGCAACACAGAAAGAAGAGATTCTATTTTGATAAAAAAAAATGGGCTAAAAAGGATGAGACTAAGAAGATAATTAAATAAGCATGGGGTAGACCCCAGTCCGGTACTCCTTTGTTTCAAACATGCTCGCAGATTAAACATTGTCAGATGGCTCTTCTTCAATGGAGTTAGAGAACAGAATTCAATTCGGCTAAACAAATTCTAAAGATCAAAAGAAGAATGGAGTTAATGCAAAATCAAGAAGAGGGGAGAAATTGGCAAGAATGGAGTCTACTGAAAAGGGAATTGAATCGAGCCTATCAAGGGAATGAACAATATTGGAGGCAGAAGTCAAGAATTTAATGGTAACAAGAAGTTGTCAACAATACAAAGTTTGTTCATGCCAATACAGTTAGTCGAAGGAGACAGAATACAATAGAGGGTCTGATGAAAGGTGATGGTAGAAGATGTGAAAGCCAACAAGAGTCAAAAGAAGAAGTTACTAGTTTCTACAAAGAATTGTTCACCACGTCAAATCCACCTAATTTGCAAGAAGGTCTACAAGGTATACCACTGTCCATTACCCAAACCATGAATTAAATACTGATAAGGCCATTGAAAGATGAGTAAATTAACCAAGCTCTATCTCAAAGGCATCCCAACAAAGCCCTCGGGCCTAATGGTATGACTCTCCTTTTCTTTCAGTCATACTGAGATATTGTTAAAGTGGATATTTGCAATGCTGTTAAAGATTTTTTCACTCTTCAGAAAATGCTAAAGCAATGAACCACACCATGATAAGCCTCATTCCTAAGGTTAGGAACCCGAATTCTATTAAAGAATATGATGAAAATGCAAGGGCCATTGATCTATTGAATTCATTACAAAAGATTGGTGGTCCTATGACAAAGTCAAGAGTTAAGAAAATGCAAGTTGCCTTAACATCGTTCATAACTGAATGTCAAGCTAAGGAAGCAATGAAGGTTGGCAATTCTAGTCTATATGTCACTTTACTTAAAATTATGGAAGGTGAGCCAAGTATGTAAATCAAAGAGGAAGATTCTAGGTCAAATTCAGCTCAAAGACATGAGGTTTAGGAAGCTTTAATTCCATTCTAAATTCAGCTCCAGGACATGAGGTTTAGGAAGCTTCAATTCCATTCTAAATTCTGGACCTCTAAATTTGGCCAGCACTCAAATCCAATCTATATTTGGAGAGCCAATTCAAGCAACTCTTGGCCAACTCAAATCCAAAACAGCTTTGGATTAGTTTTAGACAACTATTTGTTCTATTTTTTTTTTTTAGATTAGAAGACTTTAATTAATTATTTCTTTTAGTAATTAGTTTCCTAAAAAGCTAATCCTTCTATTAGATGACTTTCTTAATTCTTGCTCATTGTAAATTATAAATAGAGGCCACTCAGCCCCAAGGAAAGACAGACTTTTATCAATTACAAACTTGAGAACTTTTAGATTTTCTTTGAGTTCTAGTTTAGAACTTGTTTTGAGTCTTTGAGGATAGCCTCTTAGGTTCATGTTTAAGCTATTTTGTTGAGTTTCTTTCCCTCAACAATCCGAGTGTGCCAGTTGGTTCCAATGATAGTCCAATTCTCAACTTTGAGTTTGGATAATTCCTTCGGGTGTCAAATGGACAAGAGGAAGGTCCTTCTTCAATCTTGGAGTTGGTGTCTTACTAAAAGAAGAGCTAGTTCAACCTAGAGGACGATACTAGGACCAACACTCTAATATAGGTTCGGATTTTATTCTCTTAATTTAAGATTCATATCAAAATATAGGCCTATTAGTTTGTGCAACATTATGTATGAGATAATAGCTAAAGTTCTAGCTAATAGATTAAAACCTTGTCTTTCATCATGTATAAGCCAAAACCAAGCAGCTTTCATTCTAGGCAGACAAATCCTAAATAACGTTGTTGTTGTTTATGAATGTATTCGTACTCGATATTCAGAGACAAAAGGAAGTAAGGGGGGTATATGGCACTTAAACTTGATATGGCCAAGGCTTATGATAGGGTAGAATGGGGATTTTTGTATTCAGTTCTTAGGAAGATGGGTTTTTCCTATATATTCATTGAGTGGATTCGATAGTGTATTACGTCTTCTACTTTTTCATTCAATAGCAATGAGGAATAATGTGAATTCATAGAACCTACACGATGTATTAGACAAGGAGACCTCGTTTCATCTTACCTATTTTTAATTATTTCAGAAGTTCTTTTGAATATGATTAAACAAACTAGCAAGCAAGGGGTATATAGGGGACTGAGAGTATGTAGGAATGGACCATTAATCACTCACCTGTTATTTGCGGATGATTCTATCTTGTTTTGTGAAGCAGATTTAGAGCAAGCTAGACTGGTTAAGCTTCTTCTAGATTAGTATTGCAGAATATCCAGCCAAATGGTTAATCTGGAGAAGTCTTCAATTTTCTTCAGTCAGAACATGTCCAAAAAGAATAAAGTCATCATTTGCCAAACTTTAAACGGAGTCAAGAAGAAGAAGAATGCAAGATATTTAGGCCTGCCTATGCATATAGGAATATCTAAAAGGGAGGTATTTGATTATGTGGTTGAGACTGTGCAGAAGAAAATCAAGGGGTGGAAGAATCGTTTTCTCAGTTGGGTGGGGAAAGAAATCTTAATCAAAGTTGTTGTAGACGCTCTTCCAACATATGTGATGAGCTGCTTCAAAATTCTGAGCAATGTTTGTCAAGACTTGGTCAAGAATACAACATCCTTCTAGTGGGGGGGATAACCCGAAAAGGAAATCCAAAATTCACTGGAAAGAGTGGAAGGAGCTAGCTATGCCAAAGGAGGAGAGGGGGCTGTGTTTTAAAAATATCCAATTGTTTAATGATGCTTTGATAGCTAAGTAGTTGTGGAGATTGGTTACACGACCCAATTTGTTAGTGAGCAAGGTGATGAAGGCTAAGTACTTCCCGAAAAGGGGTTTAATGAAAGCTTCCAAGAAGGGTAACTCATCGTGGTTATGGAAGAGCTGGTTCTAAGCCTGTTTATGTCCTCCTTAAAGAGGAAAGATTTCTAGTGGGAGATGGTAAATCTATAAGAATATGGGATCATCCTTGTATCCCAGGTCCTATAAAAAGGGAAATTGTACAAGCACCATCATCCTCGAACCAATTGACATGGATGAGCCGATTAATGAATCAGGAGAAGACAGCATGGAATAGGCAACTAATTGGAGAAGTCTTAAATAAGTATGATGCTGAGATAATTTATACCATCCCAATAGACCAACGTGAGGGCTGAGACAAGCTTATCTGGCAACCAAACAATGATGGAAACTATTCTGTCAAATCAACATATCAGGATATTCTAAGGGCTAAGGTGAAGGATCCAAACAAGGCCGAATGTAGCAATTCAAGGGGTGTATTGAGAAGTCTTTGGAGAAAAACATAAAAGATGGGAATTAAAGGGAAGATCAAGCACTCATTTGGAGATGTGGGAATGGCATTTTACCCACCAAGGATCAACTAATTAAGAGAGGCTTGGAAGAGGACCCTGTTTGCAATATGTGTGAGGAATATCCAGAAACTTTGGCACATGTTCTCTTGCACTGTAGGCGTGCAAAAGTTGTATGGAAGATTGCTTCAGTTCAGTTGGGTGATGTTAGTGCGAAGAAACAGTCATTTTAGGATTGGTGGATTCGGACCTGTTAGCGCAAAGTACAATTTGTGGTACATATACTATGGATATAATGGAAGTTTAGAAATCTCTGGATTTTCCGAAAAGAATGAAGTGAGGAGAAAGTAGATATAGATCTGGCAATTCCCAAGTGGAGAGAATTTCAACAGGCCAGTGAACGGGGGATAACAAAGTCAAGATGAGGTGGGGGAAATGGACTACATCTTATAGTTGATAATGTAACTGTTTTATGGTTAGAATTGTTGCCGTATCTACTACTTAGGAGGTAGCATAAGAATATAATTGTTGGGTAGCTATCAGGTTTAGCTTATTCTTGGTCTAAGTCTCGTACAGAGTACTTAGTCAATCATTACCAATTGGTAATATTATTTTGTTGAATCTTTTGGAAATATCAATACAACTATCGTTTTAGAAAAAAAAAAGAAAAAGTTTTACAATTGTCTAGACTGTGTAAGAATAAGAATTTTAATAAACAAAATTGGGGTGATGATTTAGTTTTGTAAAATAACCATTATTATCATGTTAAAGTTAAAAAGAAAAAAGAAAAAAAGGCCAAAGTACAAATATTAACAAGAGTTAATCATTTATCAAGATGATCTTGATATGGTCTATAGCAGGCATCCAATCAAAAAATACCACGTAGGATTTTAAGTCATGTACATTCTAGTTATTCTTCTCCTTATCTTATCGTGTCATTCCTATCTCCAATTCTCACAAACAAAATGAGTCCCAAATTCCCATTATCGCAAACACCACTGCCCTCAACTCCCCTATGAGGATACTCTTTGGGCACTTCCCCAGCAAATCTATTATTATTCCAAAATGGAGTCTCCGCCCCGAGAAGTGGAAGCTCTCTGGTCACCATGTTGTGGTTGAAATCCACAATGGACTCCACACCATAGGAATTGGCAGTGGCGTTTTGCAGTGGGATGCCTAACTGAAAAATTATTCCGTTGGAGAAGCATTGATGAGAGGGAGGAACGAAAGAGAGATGTGGCGAAGGGGAGTTGAGGGTGGTGCTATTTGTGATACTGGAAATTTGGAACTCGTTTTGTTTGTGGGAATTGGAGATAGGAATGACATGATAAGGTAAGGAGCAGAATATTTAGAATGTATATGACTTAAAATCCTACGTGGCATTTTGTAATTGGATGTCTGATATAGATTATATCAAGATCATAATGATAAATGATTAACTCTATTAACAAACATAAACTTTTTTTTTTTTTGGTAAAAGTAAGTGTTATATTACCAATATACCAAGGTATAACTTTACATTTAAAAGAGGACTAGACACTACAAAAACTTCCAATTGTGGTGATACCAAATAAATGTCACAGCAAGTGCAAGAGTACCACGGGATCAAAATAAGAGTGTAAGCTCACAAGAATGCAAGAGAAAGCATGCCAAACAGAATCGGCCATAGCCAAAGATACAGTCTGATAGTACATCTCTCAGGCAAAAATTGATGGGTTAATATCCCAGCAAGCTTGCATACTCCTGTTCCGAGGGATATCTTCAACATGCTTAAAGGTGAGCCTTGTCTCTAACTACTTTTTGAAGATGGAGCTCGATAGCCGGTATATAATATGGCAAAGAGCACCATAGGAGATTCGGGCCATCAGATGATAAAAGTTACGACCACCAGTGTGTTGAATAACCCAGTGAAGATCATCGTACCAGCATCGATTGGACGATATAAGATTACATTTTATGGCTCAAAAGGAAGCCAAAGAACCAGTGTAATGGCATTCAAATTACAAGTGATCAACATTATCCAGAATAGAACCATAAAAGCCATAATCCTTTTTCGAAATATGATTACAGGTGAGAAGCAAAACCTGTGTTGGTAGTCGCTTCAACGGGGTGAGCCAAAGGTGGAACGAGTGTCTCGCTGTCATAGTAGGGCCCCAAACGAACGAATGCCAAAGCACCACTTGTTTTCGTGGACGGATGGATTGCCAAGCTGAAGCTATAGAGAAATTACCCGATGGGTGGCCAAACCATTTAAACCAATCCAAGTGTCTATGGCGAAAGGCCGGAATCTATTCAGGCTAGGATTGTATGGTGTGAAGGACTGAAGAGAGAGGTCCCAAGACCAATAAAACATTGGCTATTACGGCCTTACGGGATATACCCGATCTATAGATCTGTGTATCTGTGAAACATTTGTTTAGAGATCCCCTTGGATGCCATGGATCAAACAAAAATGAGATCTTGTTACCACTTCTCACCCACCATCTAAAAAAAACGAAAACTTTTGAATTGATAAACTTCCTTTTTTAATTGATAAGGTATAACACATTTAATGTATTCACACATGTACAATTTTTCATTTTTATTCTTAATTTTTTATTATGAATCATGTATAACTATTATTAGTAATATTATTTTAGTAACTTAGTTCAAAAGTGGATTTTTGTCCAAGAATAACATTTTAGAAGAATGAGCTCTTTTCTTCTTTTTTTTTTTTTTTTTTTAAGAATAGAGGGGGTAACTTATATAGTGTACTTAATTGGAAAGGAGTTAAAAAATATATATTCCTTTGGTCTTTGAGAAAGAGTTTAATTACAAAATTTTTCTTTCTCCTAAAAAAAAAGAGCTTATTTTTTTGTGTGAAATTCTTATATTATTCTTACTAATAATGTTAATTTATAAATTAAATTTAAAATAAGCATAAAAATGTGAAAATATACGTTTAGTGATGCCGTAATTGTGTTGCACCTTAAAATTTAAAGAAACTTGTACCAAATCAAGAGTATACTAATTTTTTAGAACGGAAGAAATAATAAAATTGAAGTAAAAGAAATTTCCATGAGCCCCTCTTTAAAAAAAGAAAGGAAAAATAATAAAAGAGTAAAAAGGAAGAAGTAAGCAATTTAAATTAATCAAGTCATCATCCTTGCGTGCAATTCTCTCTTACACGGTTCATAATTCATCAATTTTCGAATCGTTTCATGGGTCCCACTACCTACGTGAGAATCACATTATTTAGGGTGAATATGAGTAATTTCAAAATGTATTTTTATATTTTTTAATATACTTTTTATCTCATAATTAATTTTTTAAAAAGTGTAAAAATGTGTCATAAAATGTAATATATATATATATAAAGTAATTTTAAAAATCGCATAAAATCCCTTGAGTTTTTGCAAACTAGTTTGAATATTATTCGGAAGAACTATTTGACGTCTGAGCAAGGTGTTATTCATATTTCGTCCATGTAATAATGATATTTTATCTATTCCTAACAATGTTTCTTTATTAAAGTTTAAATAAAATTATATTATTTTAGTACCATCGAATATTATTTATGCATGATAGTGAAATAAAAAATATAATTTCCTATCTTATATGATTTTATATTGAGATATTACCTAATAGTCAATCGTCACATATTGTATAGGGGCGTAAAAGATGGATAATATTGAATTCATTAGAGGTGAGATAGAAAATGACCTAATCTCATTTGTTCGCAAGTCATTTTCACTTAACTACGAGATTCAAATATGACCCGGAGTGCTTGCAGCCTTGTTTGGTCTAAACTTTTGGAATTTTACAATAAGTTTCACTACAATATTCATCAATTATTAAGCGCAGCAATGAAAACAAATTATTTGATGTAATAGCTACAAAGTGTACGACACGTGAGTGAGTAAAAAGAGGGACAAGAAATTGAAAGGGCACTATTTTAAAAGATTATTTCTATATAAAAATATCTTTCCAAAATTAAATAAGTCTTCTGTAATTACCAGAGATAGCAAAAACAACAATATAACTTATACTATCATACACTACAAGAAAATTAGTTTTTAGTAACTAAAAAAGCAGTGACAACAATATTTTTCGTCACCAAAAGTAGCCTTTAGCTACGAGAAAAATGTAGTCACAAAAAGTTGGTCACAAATATATTCATTCTTGATCACGCGAAAAAGTAATCACCAAGTAGTCACTAAATGACATCCTTTAATGACGAGAAAGAAAAATTGGTCACCATGTGATGCTGCTTGTTAACCATCATCTTTTTGGTCAACACAACTTGTTAACCATTATTTTCTTTTCCAACACATACTTCACAATTTCTCTCATTTCTTTGCATTCCCGAACAATATTTACTATGTTTGTCAACCTTGAGTATTAGAATCGTCATGACACATGTTCTTCACCCCACTGTTCACTGGATTGTTATCTGTATCATAATCAGCAAGTCCAGGAATGGCCTTCTCCTCGGTCTATAAATATCAATCTAAATCGATCACATTTTAATCTAACCAAGTGAGCAATAAGATCAAAGAAACAATGGGTTCTTCACACGGTTCATGGCTTTCTGTTCTATCTTTTATCTTACTTCTGCTTGTTATTAGAGCCAATTCAGCACATATTCATGATGAATATCTTAAATGCCTTCATTCACAAAACACAAATTAAATATTTGGGATTACTTTTACCCGAAGAAACTCATCTTATTTGTCCGTATTTCAATCATCAGTTCAAAATTTACGACCCGAATCAGCCTTTCCTTTGAGACCAAATCTCATTCATACACCATCCCATGAATCTGAGATCCAAGCAGCATTACGCTGTGCTAGGAAACTTGGCATTCAAACTAGAATCCGAAGTGGTGGACATGATTATGAAGGTCTTTCTTTTACCTCAACTGTTCCTTTCGTCCTCATAGATCTCAGCAACTTCAGTTCGATATCAGTTGACACAGAAAACTACACAGCATCCATTAAGGCCGGTGCTACCCTTGGCGAACTTTACCACAAAATTGCAGAGACAAGTAAAACATTGGCTTTTGTAGCTGGTGTATGCCCAACTGTAGGTGTCGGTGGACACTTCAGCGGGGGAGGATATAGCATGATGTCCCGTAAATTTGGATTGGCTATTGATCACATCATTGATGCAAAAATAATCGATGTTAACGGTCGAATTCTTGACCGGCAATCCATGGGTGAGGATCTTTTCTGGGCCATTCGAGGAGGTGGCGGAACCAGCTTTGGGATCGTCATTGAGTGGAAAGTAAAGCTACTTTCAGTTCCTGAAAAGGTCACTGTTTTCAATGTGACTAAAACATTGGAACAAAATGCGACTCAGCTAGTGCACAAGTGGCAATACGTTGCACACAGAATTGATGAAAACCTACTAATTAGGCTGTTCATAAGCAGCGTCGATTCTTCTAAAAATGGAAAGAAAACCATTCAGGTTTCTTTCACTTCCTTGTTTCTTGGTGGAGTTGATGAGCTTCTGTCAATAATGAAATGGAGTTTCCCTGAGTTAGGCTTGTTGAAAGAGGATTGTTATGAAATGAGCTGGATCGAATCGATACTTTTCTTTGCTGGCTTTCCTAGGGGTGAATCCATCGATATTCTTCTGAATAGAAAGGCATCAGGTATTTCTTATTTTAAAGGAAAGTCAGACTACGTAACTCAGCCAATTTCAGAGAATGGTCTGAAAGCAATATGGGAGAGGCTCTTGGGAGAAGACGATGTTGCAGCTCAGTTGCAGTTTAGTCCTTCGGGAGGAAGGATGAGTGAAATATCAGAATCTGCAACACCATTCCCTCACAGAGCAGGGAACATTTATACGATCATTTATTCTGTGCAGTGGGAAAATAAAGCAGAATCACCTCACTATATGAATTGGATCCGAAGGCTTTACCGTTTTATGGCTACATATGTTTCAAAGTCTCCAAGAGCTGCGTATTTTAACTCTAGGGATCTTGATTTGGGGGTGAACAATGAAGGCAATACAAGCTATAAAACAGCAAGTGTTTGGGCAACAAAATATTTCAAGAAAAACTTTGACAGATTGGTGTATGTAAAGACCAAGGTGGATCCAAGTAATTTCTTTAGAAATGAGCAAAGCATCCGAGCACTAGCATCATGGTAATTTAAAGTATTTCAGTTCATCAATTGTAAAGGAAGGAAATAAATAAGACAAAGGAGAATGAAAATGCTACATTGATAAAATGTAGTGTAATATGTATCACATGATGTATGCATTTGGGGAAATTTGCAAAAAAAAAAAAAACAAGTTCAAAAAATCCTTTGCAAATATAGCAGGTCAACGGTATTTGACCAGGTGAAAATACCAAAATGACCCTCAATTTGCAAAAAAAGGTCTGAGAGACATTCGAACCGTTGTCCCAGAGTCCAGTTACTTGTTTGTAATGAAATTAATTGCCAATTATCCTTCAATGAATCAACATCCCATTTAACCCATTCCATTATCATTATCAGACTATGGGTGAAACTAAAAGCATGCACGCGAGGAACGTAAATTCCGACAAACAGGAAACGGGAAGACGGTTTGGCAAAATTTGCCTATAATGTACATTTCATATTTGCTATCAAATGGCGAGTGTTTTCTAGCATAGCCTATCAATCACGTAGAATGTTTTTTTTTTAAAAGCTCATATGGGATTGAACGAGAAATTAGAAGGGCTAATGTTGAACAAATGTCGACTAAATGTCAATAAACATGTGGAACAAATGTTGACAAATAAGTCGAATGCCGACAAATATGTTGAACAATTGTCGACAAATGTGTCAAACATGGTTCGATAAATATATTGTACAAATGTCGATAAAATGTGGTACGCATGTTGATAAATATGGCGAACAGAAATCGATAAATGTCAACAAATATGTCGAGAGACGTCGGTAAAAAGTAAACCAATTGGAGAGGGTGATCCATATGGGTTTTTTGAAAATATTTAATGGTTTGGGAGTGAAATTAATAGAATATTGTATTTATTTTATTCCTCAATGTGCTGTGTTTTAGTAATAAAACATCATGTAGGCTTGTGAAACTGAATAAATTATAACATTCAATAGAGAAAAGCACATAGTGTCATCACTTTTTCTCCCTACAAACGAATGGATTTGAGCAAGTTTGCAAATTGTGTCTGCGCTGTCCACAACGACCACATTTCTTTTTAACCAGAGGCTCACCAGTTGAAGGAATTTTCTTTTTCTTGCGCCTACCACTCTTAGCCTGCTGGAAAATGTTCTTTCCTAAGGTGAATCCAAATGAGATCACCCTCCTTGAAGACCACTCTTTTCTTGTGCTTATCCACACGTTGCTTATACTTCATGTTCTGTCTGTTTATCTGATCGCAAACCTGGGAATGAAACTCTTTGATCTGCTTTGCATGCTCTTCAGCTTCTGAGCTAAATTGCTTGTGAATTGGTAAAGGCGTGAGTTCCAAGGGAGTAATTGGATTACACCCATAAACCACCTCAAAAGGAGTCTTGACTGTAGTTCGATTCTCAGACCTGTTATATGCAAATTCAGCTTGAGGCAACATCAAGTCCCATTGTTGAGGATTGTCTCCAACCAAACTCCGCAGCAAATTCCCCAAACTTCGATTGACAACTTCTGTTTGACCATCAGTCTAAGGGTGATTTGAGGAGCTAAACTTCAAACTCGTGCCCATGTGCCTCCAAAGAGTGCGCCAGAAATGACTCACAAACTTCACATCATGATCAGAGGTTATGGACTTGAGAACTCCATGCAATTTAACAATTTCCTATAAAAACAAGCAGGCGACCTGTGAAGCATCATTGGTCTTACTATATGGAATAAAGTGGGCCATCTTCGAGAACCTGTCAACAACCACCATTATGGAATCTTTACTCCTCTGTGTTCTTTGCAAACCCAAGACAAAGTCAAAACTGACATCCTCCTATTGTGCAACTGGAACAAGTAGAGGCATATACAGACCAGCATTTGTACTTCTGGTTTTTGCCACATGACATATTCTGTACCTCTCTATAAAATGCGTCACGTCTTGCTCCATCCGAGGCCAAAAAAAGTGTTCACATAACAAGGCCATAGTTTTATCCATGCCAAAGTGCCCCGCTAGACCTCCTGCATGTCCCTCAATAATAATAGATTCCCTCAAAGAACATTGAGGAATACACAGCCTGTTGCCTTTAAAAAGGTAGCCTTCAACAATTTGAAATTGCTGAAAAGACTCCGTTTTGCTGTTCTTCTAGATATTCCCAAAATAAGGGTCATTAGTATATAAATCTTTAAAAGTATCAAAGACTAGAGCTTTTACCTGCATTGTAGACAACAAAGAGTGTTTTCTGCTCAACGCATCAGCCACACGATTTAGCACTCCTGCCTTATGCTTAATGGAAAAACTGAAAACTTGAAGAAACTCCACCCACTTCGCATGCCTAGTGTTCAATTTGTGCTGCCCTTTGATATATTTCAAGGCTTCATGATCAGAATACAAGATAAACTCCTTTGAAATAAAATAGTGCCTCCAATGCTCCAAGCTCCTCACAATGCCGTAAGATTCTTTATAATAAGTTGAATACTTCCCTTTCACCTCATTCAACTTCTCACTGAAAAATGCCACCAATTTACTCTTTTGACTTAGGACATCCCCAATATCAACGCCTAAACCATTGCAATGTAGCTCAAAAACCTCATTAAAATCAAGAAGTACTAGAACAGATGCTTCAGTCACCTTCTTTTTCAACAACTGAAAGGTTGCTTCAGCTTTTTGAGTCCACACAAATTTACCTCCCTTCAGACAATCCATCAAAGTGCAATAATGGTACTGAAATCCCAAACAAACCTCCAACAAAAAGACACAAGCCCATGAAAGCTGCATACCTCATGAATATTTCTCGGAATCTCCCAACTTGTAATAGCCTCAACCTTTGCTGGATCTACCTGAATGACCTTTTCGAATATAATATACCCCAAAAATGTCACATGATCAGTTAAGAAGTGACACTTTTTGGTATTGGCATATAATTTCTACTCCCTCAATGCCTTAAACACTTTTCTTAAATACTGCAAGTGTTGCTTAATCGATGAACTGTAAACCAAAATATCTTCAAAATAAACGACAACAAATTGGCCAATAAAAGAACAAAACACCTGATTCATCAATCTCATAAGGTGCTCGGTGTATTTGACAACCTAAGAGGCATCACCAGCCACTCATACAGACCATCTCTAGTCTTAAACACTGTCTCCCACTCATCTCCAGGTCGCACCCTAATCTGATGATACCCACTCCTCAAGTCTATCTTTAAAAAGATAGTCCCACCATGCAACCGATCAATTAAATCATCAAATCTCGGAATAGGAAAATGATACCTTATCGTGATTTTGTTGATAGCTTTGCTATCTGTGCACATCCTCCACGATCTATATTTTTTAGGGACTAACAGCTCTAGCACAGCATAAGGACTCATGCTCTCTCAGACCGCCCCCTTTTCTAGCAACTCTTACACTTGTCTCTGCATCTCCTCATGCTCCTTGGGACTCATCCTGTTAGCTACCTTATTAGGGATAATAGCCCTGGAATGAGATCTATACAATGATGGATGTCCCTCATGGGTGGTAATCCTAGTGGTAGCTCATCTGGCACAACATCAGCAAATTCATCTAGCCCTGCTTCCGCAAGACGTCGTTGCAAATCCTGAACTTGTCTCCTGAGTTCTTCGTTTTCTACGTCTCACAGATCTCTTAGACGCAGCTACTTTTCTTCATCAGGAACGTCTCCACGCCCTTGGCTAGCAGCACGACCTCTTCGACCGCCTCGATTTCGTGCAGCCATTGATTTCAAGCAACCTATTTCTCTTATACTAAATGATGCTGAAATGACAGAAAAACAAGGCTACACAGGAAAATTTAGAAACGATAAGAGAAACAATCTCTACATTCAAATCGTCCATAATCTTAATATTATAAGTCTCCATCCAAAAACCTAAAAACAAGTTTATATAGGGTATTAACCCTAATGACAATTAACATGTAAATTACCAAAATACCAATAAAAAAATTAAAAACTATCTAGAAAAACAGAAAATGCCCGAAGGACCCTCTTATTGGTTGTCTTGGTGCATCATGGACAATATCCATTACATTCGCTTCTTCCTTATCCCTTTCCACGCATTGCTCACCCGCGAACTGCCCTGCATTATCTCCAGACTTAGACGATTCATCATCGTCAGATGCTTGTCAGAGGTCCCTTCACTCTCATTGTAAGTCCCATCTTTTGTATCCCCTTCTTTAGGGGCTGTACTTATCTTATTTTTATCATTAGCTTTCTCTACTTCATCACTATGATCTTTAGAATCATCTGGCAAAGGACTAGATTTTGTACTGGCCGATTCGGGTGTAACTTATTTGGCCATTAAATGGTGTACATAAGCCTTTAGCTGCGCAACGGTGGCGGTCATCTTCACGAGATGAATAGTGAGACCATTGACTTCGTAATCTATCTTGGCCTTTAAACTCTTGAGTTCCTCTTTTGTCCTAGCCAATTCTACCTTAGTCTTTGTTTGACGTTCAAGTAGCTGACTAATGAATTCCTTTATTTGCTTCACTTCATCTTCATAGCGTACTTTTTGTCTCTTTTCGAGTTTGGAAACATCTTCTTATAAGACACGTAATAAGTTGAGGAATCTACTTCTTCTCCTACCAACTCATCTCCTCTTCTTCTGGCTCGTCTTCCCACGGCAAAAATTTATCTCGCTCTTCTAGAGTTGGTTTTATTCGTGTTACTAATACTTTCTACAGAACATGAAATAATAAAGTTCGATCCTCTATACGTCAAACTATATTGAACGTGAGACTATACTAATCATCAAAAATTACACAAATCATACCTCCCGTTGGTTGTTCTTTTTTCTCACACCTTCTTCCTTTCTTGTTCCCTACGTTGTGCTTCTATAGCTTTTCAATTGAACATCCTGGGCTTGTCCCCAGAGGGTTCAACATTTTAAACCATCTTCAAATGCTTAAGATGTGGCATTATCTCATATGCAAACACTTGGGACATTGAAATAAAAATTAGCATAAAAGTTATTATATGTACTTATACCACTTCAAATACTATAACTTAACACGCGCTCGGTATCCTTACTCCCAATGCAACCGGAAATCTCCCAATAGTGTAAGTCTTGTGCTCTGTGTGACTAGTTTGCTTCAAGGCATTTATCATACTCTTTCTAGCATTATTTACGGTGGCCTTGTAAGATAGTTCACCCCACGACATTTCATCGAACTAATGCTAATCACAAGCCAAATGAAATAGCTTGTCTTCGATTCTGGTTCTCTTTGGCATGCCATTGATTGATGTGTATAGAAGCAAAAGTGTTAGGCAAACGACATCAACGTCTGAATAACTTGAGTTATCCGATCGTAAGCCTTTAATACTTCATCGTACGTGACTTCCTCTATGGAAACCAGATGTTTAATGAACTTAGTTATTGCCGAATGGCCAACTAGTGCGTGGTATTTGCCATATGCACTATCAAAATCACTCATCTTTAGGCCCTTGATGATGGCAAACTCCCTCTTGCCAAAGTTCACCTTTTTACCTGCGAAGTTGAAATATATGCTATTATCCCGATTGGATTTCTTGTCAGGCTTGAGTTGTCTCAATAGCACAGAATGTATGATCTGTTTGTACCAAAATATATACTCATGATTAAGAGCAATTTCAGCCAAACTACTCTCCCTTCGAAGTATTTGTTTCTGCATCTTCGTTAACTTGGACCGGATCCTCTTCATATTGGTTTCGTAGTAGCAGTACTGTGAAACTTAGGCATTGAAAAACTTTCCCTGAACGACCATTTGATCCTTTCGATATTCCTGCACGTAACAATGGAAGGTTCAATAATGCAGTCGACATATATATCGACTTATTTATCGACATATTGTTCGAAAAACATCTCGACAATTTAGTTGACATATTAATCGACATAGATATAATTTTTGACATATCAATCGAAAGGGTGTTCAACATATTTATCAACATATATTTCGACACAAATATCGACATAATGTTTAGTTGTCGACAAGGTTGACATATTGTTCAACATTTATTTCGACATATTCGGCACTATTTTGACACTTGTTGTCGACATATTTCTCGACAAGTGTTAATCATTAACATGTTTGTCAGTGTTAGTGTTAGTGTGTTCAAATTTTTTTAAAAAAAAAACATTATGCGATATATGAATGGTTTTAACCATATGCAAAACCCTAACTTGTATAGTTTATTCTAAACCATATGCGCGGTTACTCACTAAAATAGGAAGCTGAAATCAGCAAAAACACGAATCAATAGGTGCACTTAGAAAAAACACTAAGGAAAATTTCAACTAAATTTCAACTAACTTTCAACTAACTTTCTTCTTGTGTGATGTTGGCTTCTTTGATTTCTCCTCTATTATGACAGATGCCGATCGTCCACCTCGCGTACGTGCCATTGATAGTGTATATGTTGTATATGTTGTATGGATATGTTCTTATGAAGAAGGCAGAGCCTCAATCGTTTTGGAAAATGTGTTCTTGAGAGCGACTGAAGTGATGGCGAATGGGAGTGGGAGAACAAACAATCACCTAACTACATCAGGCGCGATTTTCAAATATAGTGGCATTTTTGTATTTTTAACCTGGTAGAATTTATTGTCAAATAACAAGTCGAACGGTTTGTCAACTTTTTATGGAACAAAATGTCAAATAAATGTCCAATACGCCAACAAATGTTGATTTTTTGTCATTACTTGTCAGTTTAACTTTAATAAGATGCCACTGGCCATAATATGACCATTAGAGTGGCATTTAATGACCTTCACTTCTCAAATTTATTGTCGAACAAAATGTCAAATAAAATGTTGAACGTCAACTTTTGTTGGACAATATGTCGAATAAATGTGTAATAAATGTCCAATACACCAACAAATGTCGAATTTTTGTCAGTTAAACTTTAATAAGATGCCGGCCATAAGATGTTGCCCATAAAACACCCAATTGCTAGTTTTGTGACAAGTGGATTTTATTTGTTCATCGATCGTGATTTATTTTACATTTTTTATGATTATTTACGAAATATCTACACAATCATCGACCTGTACGGGACATTCAAACTAGGCGACCATTTTCAAGCGGGAACCTAGGAAATGAGATGTGGAATCAATGAAGAATGAAGAAGAATGAATATAGAAATTTGCACAAGAATGGTGAAGTGAAGTGAAACGATAAAGTTCTCACATAGGGTCATTTTGGTATTTTCACCTGGTCAAATACCGTTGCAAAGGATTTTTGGGACCTCCTATTTTTGCAAATGTTCATCCATGACCTGCTATTTTTGCAAATTTCCTATGCATTTGTAGTAATGTTGATCGATGGATAAATTTCTTGTGCTTAATGCTATATGTTTCACATTCTATAGAATTGGTAAAGGTTTTGCATGTCTGTTTGCACTCTGTATCCCTATTCCCATTAAATTGGAAAATAGCAAATCCAAATTGTAAAAAAGCCTACAAACATTGCAAATTGCTCAATTAACTCCAAAATTTCTATGGAAGTTACTGTTGTGTTCATGGATACTATCACACATTGGAAAATTAAGAAAACTAGAGCACCTAATAAGTGGCAAGGACCCATGACCCACTAGCTTAAATTTTTGGGCTCAGGTGGACTCATATTGCTTATTAGGCCGCTCTAGTTGGGCTCCTCATATGAAAGACCTCCCCAACAAGTGGTATTAGAGTTTGGGTTAGTTCAAGATGGCTACCATCAAGTATGACATTGAAAAGTTTGATGGGAAGAATGATTTCGGGTTGTGAAAGATGAAGATGTATACTTCTTTATGTAAAGAAGATCTCCAAAGGGCATTAAAGGGTAAAGAATATTTACCTCAAACAATGACAGATCATGAGAAGAATGAATTCTTAGAGAAGGCAAATAGCTCAATTTTTTGTCATTGGCAGATAATGTCTTGAGAAAAATTGCTAGAGAAACAACACCTGCAGGACTTTGGTTAAAGTTTGAAAATCTTTACATGAAAAAGTCTCTCACAAATCGGTTGTATTTGAAACAACGGTGGTACACTCATTGATACACATATATATTTGTTCAATAAAATTATTCTAAACTTGAATAATATTGATGTGAAAATAGGAGATGAGGATCAAGCCCTTATTCTTCTATGTTCTTTACCAAAATCCTATGTTCTTTACCAAAATCCTATGATCACTTGTGTGGGCATGACTCAATTTTCATGGAGGATGTAAAAGCATTGTTGAACTCTAACGAGTTGCGGAAGTCAGTTATCAAACAAGGTGATACAGTTAATGTGAAAGGATTGGTTATTCAAGGTAGAGAGAATGAAAAAGGAAGAAGGCGGGAGGGGGGGGGTAAAAGAAGATCCCGATCAAAATCTAAATCCAAGAAATATGACAAGTGGTATAAGTGTGGGCAAAATGGGCATTATAAAAGAGATTGTCCATAGGTCTAAGGGAAGACGATAGTGAGCTTTACAGGAAATGCTGGAATTGTTGAAAGTGAGTCAGAGGGTACAAATGTTCTCACTGCTATTGTTGGTTATTCGAGTTCAGATTGGATTCTTGATTCAGGTTGCACTTTTCACATGAGTCCACGTAGGCATTGGTTTACTACTTATCAATCTGTTGATGGTGGTAAAGTTCTTATAGGCAATAATATTGCTTATAAAGTGGTTGGAATAGGTACAGTAAGAATTATGATGCATGATGTTATGGTGAGGACTTTGACAGATGTCAGACATGTACCTGACTTGAAGAAAACTTTGATTTCTTTAGGAATACTTGATGCAATTAGTTGCCACTACAAAGGTGGAGGTGGAGTTTGAGTATCTTTAGAGGTGAACCAATGGTCATGAAAGGAATTAGACAGTTTGGTCTCTACATTTTACAAGGTAGCACGGTGATAGGTGCTGCAACTATTTTCTCTTTTAGTACGGATAATAACATAGATACTACCAAATTGTGGCATATGTGATTAGGGCATATGAGCAAAAGAGAGATGTCGGAATTAAACAAACAGGGTTTTCTTGGTGGGCTGGTGATAGGGAAGTTGGATTTCTGTGAGCATTGCATATTCGACAAACATCATAGGGTAAAATTTAGTACTGGAATTCACCAAACCAAAGGTACTTTGGATTATATTCATTCTAATCTTTGGGGCCCTTCTCAAGTTTCTTCAAAGGGTGGTGTAAGATACATATTCACATTCATGGATGATTATTCAAGGAATGTATGGGTGTATTTTCCTAAACACAAAGATGAAGTCTTTGTGGCATTCAAGCATTGGAATACCATGATTGAAAAGCACACTGGCAAGAAGATTAAGTGCGTTAAAACGGATAACGAAATGGAATTCTGTAAAGATGAATTCAATGAGTTCTGCAAGGATGAGAGGATTGTGAGGCACTACACAGTCACATATACACTACAACATAATGGAGTTACAGAACGGATGAATAGAACTATTCTGGAAAAAGTTAGGTGCGTGCTTTCTAATGCTCGATTAGCCAAGGAATTTTGGGCTGAAGATGTAAACACAACTTGTTACTTGGTAAATCGGTTTCCATCCACAGCAATTAATTGTCAAACTCCTAAAGAAAGATGGTCAAGTTCCCCTACAAATTATTCTGAATTGAGAGTATTTGGTTGTCCTACATATGCTCATGTTAAGGATGGTAAGCTTGAGCCAAGGGCAAGGAAAAGCATATTTTTATCAGCAGGGATGTTCTCTTTGATGAGTTTGCTTTATTAATAAAAAAAGAGGAGAAGACTGACATTGAAAAAGACAAGAGCATTAAGAAGTACGTGGAGTTTCAAGTTAAAACTTTTGAAAAAGTTCCCCCGATAACTCTAGAATAGCCCTTTGAAAACGTGATAGATTTTTCATATACAGTAAGTGTTGTGAGTAAATTCTTGCATTGTCTTGGAAAAACTCATTGGGAAGCTATGAAATGAATTTTAAGGTATCTCAAAGGAACTGCAGACGTTGGACTAGTATATAAATGAGATCGTAGACTTGGCGAACTCATTGGTTATATGGATTCGAATTATGCAGGAGACTTGGACAAAAGAAGATCTCTGATAGGTTAATTTTCACACTTTGCGGTTGTACTATCAGTTGGAAGGCTATGTTACAATCAACTGCTGCTTTGTCTACAATTGAAATAGAGTACATGGCTTTGTCAGAAGTTGTGAAAGAAGCTATTTGGTTGAATGGTTTGGTTGGCGAATTGAGTATGGAGTTAAAGCAAAACACTATCTATTGTGATATTTAAAGTGCCATACACTTGACGAAGAACCAAATGTAGCATGAAAGGACCATGCATATTGATGTTAGATATTATTTTGTTCAAGAAATTTTGTCTCAAGGGTTAATCTCTATAAAGAAGATTGGTACCGTAGATAATCCGGCAGATATGATGACTAAGTCCATTACATCGACAAAGTTCAAGCATTGCTTGGATTTGGTCAATGTGTGCAGTTTGAGATAGGAATGTTTCGGATGTGCGAAGAAGTCATGATGGGAAACAAGTCAAGGTGGAAATTGGAATTTGATTAGATAATTTTATCTAATATTCTAATTTGGTGTTTTCATAATTCAATTAGGATTTGGAACATTTATAGAATCCTACTGTGTTTTGTAACACTAATCTAAATGAGATTAGGATTAAATCTCTATTAGATTAGGATTGGATTTCTACTTGGTGTCTATAAATATAGATATAGTTGAGGTCTTTTCATAGAGAAATAGAGAGAGATTTCAAAGAATGCTTCAAGAGCTTTTGTGAGAGGTGGGGTGTTTTAAGGGTTTGGGAAATCGTTGTAATTTCTGTGTTTGTTATTAATATCATCATTGTCTTTGTCGTGGACGTAGGCTTTAATTGTTGAGCCGAACCACGTTAATTTGTGTGTCTCAATTTATTCTTTGTTCTTACTTTTCTGTTTTTGAACAATCTTGGGAATAATCACAACAAATTGGTATAAGAGCCAATTTAGTGCCCGTGCAAATAGTAAAGGTGTCAAACCTACTTGTCCACGAGTTACCCACTAAGGCTCAGTCTAACCAGAAGATGAACCACTTGCTTCCTCGAGTAGGTTAACATTCCGGCTCTGATACCACTTGCTGGAGTAGGGATTAGGCTTGTGAGGGGAGTGAGTTTTAATATGGTAGTGTATCCATGAAGAGGGAGGTTTGTTGTGTTCATGGATACTATCCCACATTGGAAAATTAAAAGAACTAAAGCACCTAATAAGTGGCAAGGATCCAAGACCCACTAGTTTAAGCTTTTGAGCTCAAGTGACAAAATTTCTTTTGGGAGCAATGAAATTTGTCGAAGGGGCATAATTTACCTTAACTTGGGAGAAGGAACTTATTTCTTTATGCAGTTAACCAATTTAGATTGTCTCAATACCTCATGTTAATAGTGCCTAACCCATGGAGAAAATGCTCCACCATTAATATTTTGCAGTTCTCCCTGACCACTTATGTTTAGGTTTTAAGAATAATCATATTTAAATTTGCAAATTGTTGTGAAAAATTATATTGACTAATATGGTAATAATAAAAAGATAAAATTATATTTTATTGATGTGCAATTTTGAAATAGTGTTATAAATAAATTTTTTGTCCTTGATTTTATTATGATTTTTTTCTAAAAGTAGCAATCTCTTTCCCTTAGAGAATTAATGTGAAAAATTAGTTTGACTAGCGAGATTTACTCTCTAAATTTTAAATTGTTTTGGTATTTTCCAATTTTTAAAAAATAGCATGAACTCGAACGGGGCTAGCAAAAGAAGGATATTTTGTCAGGATTGGACTTGATTGATTCAATGAATTTTTAGAAGGAAAAGAATGAAAGAATAAAAGTAGGAAAAGAAAGAATAAAGAAAGAACACAGAAAGAATTAGGGCAACAAAAGGGGAAGATTGTATTAATAATAGAAGGTTCTGCAATTAACACCCAAAAGACACCATTAATATACTTTCTAACTTATTTATACTTTCTAGAATTGCTCAACAGAATCCACCTAGAAGTTAGCATTTTCTGAAACATTAATGCAACAGATTAACTTCAACTGTCATTAACCTAATGGCACCATTTTAACTTTTTTCTTGTTGTAATTTTGCCTCAAAATTGTTACATTTTCCTAACCTCAGGATAACCTGTACTATTTAGTCTCATACCCACCTTTTTCACTTAAATATCTAGTATAAACGCTAAAATCTATTATTAAAAAATAATTAATTGTGAAAATCATTTCTCACATGACTTTTTAATTCTTCGAGAAAATTTGGACTGGGCGTAGTGGACTTTTCCATATTAATAAAAAGGTTGCAATTTTTATCTAAATTTTATTACGGACAGCAAATCATTTACTTAAAAATGCCATTTTGATAATTTAATCAAATGGACATCAACACCCATAATATTTCAATAAAAAAATATAATTGTATTTCTCTTCTCCTCGTATATGAGTCTCAGAACTTCAATTGAAAATTAAACCAATTTACCATTTACAACCCTAATCTTATGTTTTGAGGATCACTAAATTTTCTTTTTATTGAATTTTTCTCTATCAAATTAGGTTTCTTCCAAGGCTTGGAATTTAGAAGACAAGGGGCCTAGTGCACAATCAAAAGTAATGAGGACACCCATAAAAATTCTATTAGGTTTTGCTACTTCCCTAATTGGTAATTAATTATCATAAAATGAGTAGAACTAAACTTTTGAGAATTATATCTACAGTTAGGTTTACTTACCAATTCAATTTTAGAAGGCAAACATCTTCTCTAGGAGTGTCAAGTTTCTTTCTAAAAGAGAAGGAATGTGCCTTTAAGAAGGCAGATCTATCAAGCGGTCATTAAAAATAATTATAAAATTAAGTAAAGTAAGAAAGAGAGAACTAATGAATTTTAGACATGGAATAACCAATCATTAGTGTGTCTGATCCTAGATTTCACACTTAATTAATTAGATTGAGTGTATGGTTCCTAGACAGCCAATAGGTTTCCCTGCATCCAACCACCCAACAGATCTGTTCCAAGACTCCCCAAATCTGCAACGTTCTTATAGTTTTCTGTGCTTATTTCATTTCATCTGGGTTTTGGTAAGGATTGATTAGTATCTCACTGCTCAATTTCTACAGGCATGTTAGTCATCAGTAGACAGAGCCAAGGTGATGGCTAGTTGGGTAAACTTCAATCCGGAGGTGGATATGGTGGGTTTGTTTCAAAAAATCCAACTATCTGAAGAAAAAGAGGTAAGAGTGGAAATAGAAGAATGAGACATTAAGGCAAACAAAGAGGAGTGCAAAAGGAGCTTGATTGGCAGGGTCTTTGGGGAAAAAAAGTAAACTTTACAGGCCTGAAACTACAACGGAGGGACTTTGGCCCACAAAAAAACCATTTTCCGTGTGGGATGAGTAGATCCAGCTCCAAGCTGGTAGCTTTCATACAATAGATATTGGATTCAGGTATGGAATCTCCCTGTCCAATGGCTGTCCAGAGAAATGGCTTTTAGAATAGAGAAGTTATTCCCGAAAGTCTATGATGTGTTGATTCTAATGGAGCTTGATCTCAACCAACCATTAGTAAAATTCTGAAATGCCAGGTTAATGTCTCGTGGATATCCTTTTAATATAAGAAATTGTTTTCCTTTTTTTTTTAATTATTGTAGAAAGATAGGCCATGTAACAAATACTTGCTTAAAAACAAGGGAAGATGTTAAGGAAAATGTGTTGAAGGAAGGACAGTATAGCGAATGGTTAAGGGGGGTAGAAGGAAAAAGGTCTGTAGAGCAAAAAGGGAGTGGACTGGTCCTGAAGCAGCAAGAATTTCAGAAAAAAGACCTGGTTCAAGAAGTCCCCGTTCTGGAAAAGAAGCAAGGATGCTGTTTGGTATTGGAGAAACCGACTTTCATGCCTTTGATACTGCCAGGGGGGCCGAGGACAGTGAACTACAATTGCACGCAATCCAGTTAGTAAGCGACGAAGAAGAAAGAGCAAATCAGAAAGATGGAGCCCTAGTGACAGGAAAAAGACAAACTGGAACAATGAGGACATTAGCACTGTTAGAGGTTGAAAGGGCAGCAAGGCTCCAGTCGATTGAGGAAGGGCAGAAAGGTGTGTGTGTGTGTGGAATTGTAGAGGGACCCAACTAGGGAGATATTAAGATCCCACCAACTTGAGATAGTTTTTTTTGTTTGAAATAATAATGAAAAAAAGGTTTTGTTTCAACATTTTATAGAAGGTGTAGATATCATGATAGGTAGAGGATAGTGGAACCTAAAGGAGCTAAGGGAGGGCTCTTAGTGTGTTGGGATGAAGAGATTATTATAAGCACTATAATCTCCACTAATTTTTGCATCCAAATGGAATGTACAAGAAAGGCAGAAACAAAGACCTTCTGGGCAATTTTTGTGTATGTTAGTGCGGAGGCTAAAATAAGGGAGGCTTAATGGAATTACCTGGTGAACCAAAAGCAGAAATGGTGAGATTTGTGGTTTATGGAGGGGATTTTAATGATTTGGTGCACCTAGATGAAAAGAATGGAGAAAGGAGAAGGACTAAGGCAAGTTTTCCTTCAAGAATTTTATAAGGAGTGTGGGGATGGGAAGAATAGTTTTTGTTGGGAGACATTATACGTGGTCAAACAACAGAGAGGGTGAAGGTTATGTGGAGAAGTGGTCGGATAGAATCCTTAGAGGCCCAAACTGGTTGTTAAGGTTTCCAAAAGCAAGAGTCTATTATGTAGATCGGCAGTCCTCAGATCACCCTTTACTCCTATTAGATATAGAGCAGAAAGTGGAGCATTTAAGAAAGATTCTACTTTGACAAAAGATGGGTCAAGAAAGAGCAAGTGCTTAAAGTGATAGAAGAAGTTTGGAGAAAGGAGAAGACAAGGGCCCCTATGTACAAGTTGTGTGCAAAGATCAAGTAGTGTAGGGTGGAGTTGATCAAATGGAGCCACAATAAAGAGTTAAACTCCGCAGACACTACAAGAAAAATGACCTGTAGTGACCAGGCGGTTTTGGTCACTAAAAGTACAATTGTCGTCACTAAAAGACTTTAGTGATGACAAATTAGGTGGTCACCCCTTGGTCACTAATGCTCCGACACTAAAAGTATTTAGTGACCACTTGAAAAAATGTCATCACTAAAAGGTCAATTTAGTGACTGCAAGCGAAATGGTCACCAATTAGCGACGGCAATTTTGGTCACTAAAAGGGTTGTTTTGTTGTCACCAAATGTTCCAACTGGTCACTAAAGGTCGATCAGTCAACACCAATTAATAACGAAAATTTGTCGTCACTAAATGGTATAAAGTCAACGAATTTGGTGATGACTTTGATGATGACAAAAAGTGATCACTAAGTACTGTTCAAGTCGGTGGGCAGTTATGACGGTTTTGGTGACGTAAAAAAGTCATCACTAAAAGGTACCTTGTTCAACTCAATTTCATGACGAACTAGTGATGATATTTTTTGTTGTCACCAAATGATTAGTGATGAAAAATTTGTCACCAAAAGTTTGTTGGCCAATGCAATTTGTGACCAAACAATGTCAACTACACTTAGAGAGAACACTTTTGCAAAAAATAAAAAGTTGTACAAAAGTGACACACAAAATTCATATACTAGATTTTCAGAAGAAAAATGTGCAAAAGAAATACAAAGGAATGTCAAATGAATTTTGAATTATTTGTACAATACAAAAAAATAATTCAATCACCACGGTTGACAGGCACTCTAAGCTTGATGATCTCAAGCGGTGTTTTTTTATGTCCTTCACCGTTATCTTGAGCAATAGTACCAACTTTTTCAGCCAAGCTTTCCAAATTATACGTGTAAGTTCCATCTACCTGTTCATGCATTGTGTCAATGCACATTTAGAGTAAAAGTTACCCAATCATAATAAAAATAAGTATACAAAGATAGTTATTGAAACATAAACATATTTACAAAACTATGCTCAATGCTGGCCAATAATAGTATGACAGCTTTTCAAAAGAGATTAACATAATTTTGCTAATGGTAAAATGTAGGAACACAATAAATGTTTATGTGAGTTGACTTAGTGAACATGGATTAACTTCATCACAGTGATAACATACATGAGATCCTCATCTTTGTTGTGTCCAAATAATATTTAAGATACACATTAGATTAATGCTATTGCCTATTTTTTGTAGCTCACTTGAATCAAAAGATAATTTAATGCCAATCATTTTATTTTGCCATAATTATGACTCTACCCAGGAAGATTTTTGGAGTAATTTCCACATAGCTTCAAAAAAACTAATGAGACACTGGTGTCATCATGGTCACCGTATCAGTTAGAAACAAATGATAAAAGAAAATTATAACTTAATAAGCCCAAGTTTTTCCTTGCCCACATTAGGAAAAAAAAATTCCAATAACAAGTAGACATGTAAGCAAAAGTACCTGACTATAAATAAACTAGTAAATGTTTCTAGCAACAAATTTTGTTGCTATTCTAAAGAATAACATGCACTAAATTCAAAAAATTAAGAAAGTTGCGAGACAATAGATTACTTGCCTCAAAACCACAAAAATCAGCAAAACAACAATCCTGAATTACATACTGTATACCCAAGTAACAAAAAATGTTGCACATCATGTAAACCATACCACTAAACACCTGACATGCATAAAAGGCTAAATGTGACAATAGTCACCAGCTTAAAACAACTATGATACAATATCAAATTTCAAGAATAGCACCACCAAAAATGGAAAACTAAAGAAATTGTCTGATCAACCTCTTAATACATTAATGACCTCTTGTGGTATTGGAAGGGATCAAGTCAAGTAGTAGTATAACTTTCTCATACATAAATGTCTCACCTTCTGTGAATATATTTGTGGACATGATTCTCGTACACAAGCTTTCTCAATCAATTATAAGTTCATACTTTTTTGCTCTTCATTTCCAATTATTGAAATGCAATAGTAATCATGTAATGAACTCACCACCCATGGACAGATGCACAAATAGTAGCATCACCAGCATATACAGAGCTTCATCATTATTATAAAGGTCTAGCTTGACAAAGATATGTATCAACCATAGACACTATATATACCTTTTTTTTTGCATAATTATTACTCATTCTTTTCATATCCCAGCAAATTGATAAGGCACATTAATGTCCTGGAGGCTACAGTGTATATGCCCAGACATCAAACTTTTTCATACACACAATAAGGTTATAAAGGGAAGTGGATGAACCATCAATCACCAATGATTCAACAAATAATTAGAACTGCAGATTGTGTGCAAATGACATGTCGAGCAACCAACATTAATTGTCAATCATTACAAGTAGCTAGCTAAATTAATCTTAGCACAGCCCTCTCAATGCTTTAGGTTTTCTCTAACTTCTGTAAAAACAAAACATGGCCACAATACCTTCGTATGCTCCCGGTTTCTCTTACAAAGGAAGATTATGCATTTCTTGGAATTCATCCCGAAACCTGAATTAAACTAAATTTTACAAGCATGCTTATAACTAAACAACACTTCTCTTTATGAAAATATCACCCATTGACAAATTAATGGTAACTAAATAATTGATCCCTAGTACACATACAAACTGACAAGGAAACTATTGATATTGGAATCTAACTCCTTGCATCGCATGAGATGGCAATTAGAGGGGAAATGCACAATTTTAAACACAATATATATATATATATATATATATATATATATATATATATATATAGATAAGGTTACATTTCACTTTAGAGTATTCACATCAAGACCATATAGAAATGGTAGTTTGAAACTTTTAATGGAAAATACTTCATGCAAACAAGAGCTAAAAAATGGTTTGCACCTTACCATCATTCTGCATCAGCCAATCCAAAGCTATTGTCCCACCATCATCCAACTTAAAAAATTGTCTGAAAAAAGTCATAAATTCAAATTCAATAATCATTTGAAACAATAAAGACCACTTCTAAACTTAAATCAACAATTAGGGAGGACAATCCTGATCGGCAAAAGGTTATTAATCTCTATTAAAAAGCTAAGTTGCTCTGCATTAGACAAATTGATAACAATATGAAGGTACAAATGGCATCTAAAATATGTGAATGCATAATCACTAGTAAAAGGACTAAAAATACACCAAAAATATGAAATGAAGACTATATAACTGCACAATTTTTTCTCAAATATAATCTTGTATCAGGGGGTCAAGCAATCAAGTTACACAGAAAGCAAAAAACCTGGGTATGTGCTATACAACAATCAAATCGAAAGTGTTAAAACTAAATAGTGGTACCATTAACTGCAGAATAGATTTACTGACATATATGACGTGAAAAATCAATATTCCATTTAGTAGAAGTGTCAATCCTCCAGAGAATATTCAAAGCTGCACTAACAGAGTAAAATTCAAGTAGAGGGGTGCAAACCAAGATAACATGTAACATTGTGATCAACTATCACCAGTCACTCAAAACATAATAAATGCATGGATTACAGGGGAAAGAGAGGATTGAAAGAGAAAGGGATCCATCATAACAGTTCATGTAACAAAAATGATTCTAGAGAATCATAAGCGTCAGACTAAGCTTTTTATTTCATAAAATTAATACTACACTATAGAAGTATATATACATACAACCAAATAAAAAAGGTAAAAAAATCCCAAAAAATTAATAATTTCCCCAAAAAAATGGATAGAGCACAAAAGAACCTTGACTGAAATCTTTTGGTCACTTTGGGGCCTCTTAAACTTCTTGACATGCTTCTTCACAATTTTCTTGCTAAGCAGAGAAGCAGCCATGGTTGCTGCAACATTAAGACGATGCTACTAATAAGAATGCCTACATAAAATCTGGATTCATTCATGCTGGCCGAATATCAATTAAATCCAAACACTAAGAAATTTAACCTTGGGCCAGCTGAAACACATATCAAATGAGGAGATAACAAAAAAAATTGAAAATTCCCATGGAAAAGTCCTATAACCTGTAGCTCATTCTCCTGATAGAAAGTATTCCCGCTATCCATACCTGAGCCCTTACTGCCAAAGACCAACTCAGCCTGCTAAAAGAAGAAAAGTCAGCAACAAACAAGATTTGAACAAGAAGTCTACTCAAGCCCTTGTAGGATGGAACTAAGATTGAGATTGACAGGCAATTAGTAGCAATCAACTTCTAGAAGCAAAAAAAATCACACACGCAAGTAGAACAACCAACAAGAGCACAAGAAATAGTAAAAGAAAAATGAGAAACAGCCTGAAAATGATGAACTGTGTTGAGAGAAAAAGGCGGCTGAAGCACCCTCACCTCTTCTATGTCCAAAACACTGAAAACTACAATTAGTTTAATTGATAACAATGATTAGAAAGACTAACCGACACTTTTAAGCTGAGTTTAAAAGTTGGGTTGGCTAGTTTCATAATATTTTAACTACCTTAAATTGATTAATTAACATTTGTGGCCTGAAGAAAAAAGTTTGCTTTATGTTTTTTCACATCTTTCAGTAGGTGCAATTTTTGGAACCTCTCACACACCATGCGCCACAATCGCCCAATGTGGGTGATTTGTGGTGCGATAGTGTGTGAGAATTTGCTTTTTCTTCTTTTCTTTTTTTTTAGGTTGGTAGGAAGAATTGAGGGATTATATGATGAAATCCTAAGGGCCGAGACAACTACAACTTCACATGAAACTGACCATGAAGCTAGGCGTCCACAGTTAGATTCTTTACATGGGATTGGTGGTCCTATTACAAGTTCAAGGACTAAGAGAATGCAAACTGCCTCAATCTTTTTCATAAATAAATCCATGGAATCCGAAGCTAAGGTAGCAAGGAAAACTTCCGAATTAGCTCATCATTTGTCATTCTAGTCATCCATGAAGAATCAAGAACGAAGGATCAAGTGTGGTTGATTTTCACTTGTGTAATCAATATCCTTAGACCACTTGTCATCACAATCCAAGTTCGAATTTGGAAGGTTGGCAATTCTAGTCCCTATGTCGTTTTACTTAATGTTATGGAAGGTGAACCAAGTGTGTAAATCAAAGAGGAAGATTCCAGCTAGCTAAGGCCAAAGACATGAGGTTTAGAAAGCTTCAATTCAGCTCAAATTCAGCTCAATTCCATTCAACATTTGGAGTTGTAATTTTGGGAATTTCAGTTTGCAAATGGACTTCTAAATTCGGCTAGCACACAAATCCAATACACATTTGGAGGGCCAATTCAAGTAACATTCGGCCAACACAAACCCAAATCAGCTTTGGATTAGTTTTAGTTTTAGGCAACTATTTGTTCTATTTCCTTTTTCTTAGATTAGAAGACTTTAAGTAATTATTTCTTTTAGTAATTAGTTTCCTAAAAAGCTAATCCTTCTATGAGATGGCTTTCTTAATTCTCACAAATTTTAATCTATAAATAGAGGCCCTTCAGCCTCAAGAAAATACAGACTTTGATCAATACAAACTTGAGAGCATTTAGTTTTCCTTTGAGTTCTAGTTTAGAACTTGCTTTGAATCTTTGAGAATAGCCTCTTAGGTTCATGTTTAAGCTATTTTGTTGAGTTTCTTTCCCTCAACAATCTGAGTGTGCCAGTTGGTTCCAAGGATAGTCAAAGTTCACATTTGGGTCTTTGATAATTCCATTGGGTGTCAAGTGGACAAAAGTAAGGTTCCAAGGATAGTCAAAGTTCATATCTTGGGTCTTTGATAATTCCGTTGGGTTTCTTGCTAAAGGAAGACTAGTTTAACCTAGAGAACGATACTAGGATCAACACTTTGGTATAGGTTCAAATTCTTATTATTTGGTTTAAGATTCGTATCATTATATCATGGTATCAATTCATAATTCTTCCTCTTATTCCCTATTCTCTATTGATTAAGGCTTTTGTCCTCCACTCGGGGGGCTTTTTTTTAACTAGTTTGGTTACACAGCTTTTTCACCTTTCCGGTACAGTCATGGAAGGCATGAAGAGGGCGTTAGGAATGAGATTCATCACTGAATTTTTGTTCAGTTGTGTTTAATGCATACAGTTTTGAGATTCTCTAGTCGAGAAATTTTTCAGTCGATGTAAACTAGCTAGATATTATAGGAGTATCAATTGCTTTGATACAATGGTTACTGTGCACTAGCCTCATCAATGTTTTGTGCAGCAATCCTCGTTTATGTTTCTTATTAGATGTGTATTTTTCTCCATAGTTGCGCTATATGATGTAAAACCATGAGGATCACTTAGCCTACCTTTTGGCTAAACCTTGTAAATATTGTACAGTTTACAATTGCAATATATTTCTAATGTTTCAGAGAAAAAAAATAAATAAAGCACTATAGTCCTCTACGATTTAAAGAGGAACTCAACACCCCAATCCGAGGACAACAAAAATTGATGAGTTGTATAACTTTCTAACATACAAACAATTGTATAGCTTTCTTACAAATAATCAAACAGTGGCAACTTTTATCGGTACAAATTATAGGACTCCCTGATATCTAAACCTATTATTATCTAACTATACAATTTTTAATAAAAAACAATTATCAAAACTAAAACCCGATATTAACAACTACTAAAATTTAAATTTAAAAGAAAATTTAGTTTAACTCTATTTTCAAAAATTAAATAAATATTAATTGGACAAACGAATGTAATTTCATCTAGCGATCATCCGATGAGAGGGAAAATAACCACAATAGTACAAGAGCAGCAAAGCCAACAGGAATAATAGATAATCATCATTCATCACACAATTCAACATATTAGTTTAATCATGAGTTAGCTTTGTGGCAGAATTCTCTGTCAAGTTCTTTTCTTCGTAAGAAATTGACCTATATTCCATAGCTTTCCGTCAAAGATTTACAGAAATTGAGCCAGATTACATTCGATTAGGAGAAGTCTAGTGGAAGTGCAGTTTAATTAGAATTCTTTCCGGAATACCAGCACTGAAAACTCATAATTGATCTTATATGTAAGTTATTTTTTATCTCCATAATTAACTTAGGAGTCGTCTAGTGGAAGTGGAGTCTAATTAGAATTCTTTTATGAATACCAATATTGAAAACTCATAATTGATATTATTTGTGAGTTATTTTCTATTTTCATAATTAACTTTCTTTCATAATATTTTAGGGAAAGTGGAATCCCTATTACCTTCTTTCAAGTTGACTCCTTGAAAAAGAGATATTTTGAACCACTAAAAGGCTGAGGCGTATTTATTCAAATGTCATCATACAATGATAATATATGATCAAATTTTTTAAATTGTCAATAAAGTGGAATGAAATGATATAATTGTCATTTCTTTTCTATCTAGTTATAATCGTAGTTATCTCGTGCAAATTTAAGAATAAGCACAATCGTTTAATTATTGTTGATCGTAATTTATTAAGTCATTGAACAGTCAATTATTGTTTCCAAATTGACCAAAAAGTGCACGAATAATTCCATTAATAATTGATATTTATTTCCTGAATTTTATTTTCGATGATTTGACATTGGAATATAATAAAACCAAAATTCGACCAATAATTCAGTGAAAAGTCTATGAGATGCCCTATGTTTTTTTTTTAGCCAAAACAAAATGATTATATTAACGTTGGAATATCTAAGTTAACATATTACATAGAGGGTCTATATAAGGACTAGCATTAAATAGACGGGCCTTAATACAACTAATCTAAACCCAATAAGGGTTGGTTAAGGCAAAACCCCGCTCAAACATTGGGACCGGTACCTCCTAGCTACCAACTAGCTTAGAGAACAAAAAGCCTATCACCGCTGCACTCTCCTCATCATAAACAAAAGAAAATGGACCGTAGAAATCCGTATAGTGCGGCTTTGCATTAGTTGATTCCTCTTATCTTTACGCGGCCTTATGTTGCGTAACAATGTGTTTGACCCTCCTCCCAAACTAGGACACCAAAACCAAGCCGCAAGTGGTCACCGATAGCACCAAGAAACGCCATTAGCTTTGAAATCCAGTAATAAAGAAACGTCCATAATATGTCTTAGCATGTCCTCCTATATGAGGGATTCAAAATTCGACTAACGCTGGCACCAAAAAAAAAACCTAATTATTGTGGCTACAATAAAATACTATAACCACAATTCGCACTTTTATCTCACGCTATCGCTCGCACGCACAGTGATTTGGAGATGAGAGTCAACCTGGGGGGCCAATTTTATTTTTTTTCCTAAGATGCCCTATTAAAGTTGAATAAAACGAATTGAAAAATAAAATATCAAGAAAATGAATGGACAGATGTGACTTACATGTGGAAGGAGATCTAATACGACATCAATACTGTTGGGATCAAAAATATTAAATCCCACAAAATAGTAGAATTCGAAACCCGTGGGCAAAACAATTCAAGAGAAACTTGAATTTTTGAAGTTGACTTGGCAGGCGACTGAAGCAAACAAAAGAAACAAATTGATTTTGACTTTCGGGCCCACAAAGAAAACAAAATTGGTTGAATTTGTTGAATGACTTGGCCGTGGATGACTTTGATCAAGTAACAAACAAGAAAAGGACAAAACCATGCAACTTGCCGTGTAAACAAAATTGAAGTCAATGAAAGGAACAAAATTTGCTCAAAGCTTACAAAAACCGTATGCCAATTTCTAGAAAAATGCCGAGAATTTTTATTTTGTTTCTCTCAGATTGCTTTTTCTCTATATTTTAAAACATGAATAACATGTCCTATTTATAGGACTCAACTAAACCCTATACCTATTGGATTTGATAACTACTAACCAAAACCCAATATGATTAATAATTCTAAATCTAATAGAATTATTAAATTACAAATTATAAACCCAATAGGATACTAGGATACTTAGTTTAATTCTACTACATTGCCTCCCTTAAACTAAGTTTTCATAACTTATCATGCCTAGCATTTTCTTCAGCTTCATAAACGAATCCATCTTCAACGCTTTCGTGAAAATATCACCATTGCTTTTCGGTCTTGCAATAATCGATCACAATTTCCTTTCGTTGAACCAAATCACGAATGAAGTGAAATTTGATGTCGATATGCTTGCTTCGACCATGAAACACTGGATTCTTCGTCATCTTTATTGCTGACGTACTATCGCACAAGATAGTAGTTGCTCCATCTTGCTTATGTTGAAGAAAATCTAGCATTCTTCTAAGCCACAATGCTTGAGTAGCACTGCTAGCCGCTGCAATGTATTCTGCCTCCGCTGTAGAGAACGCTATAACTGGTTACTTCTTTGAACTCCATGAAAATATACCGGATCCAATAAAGAAAGCATAACCAGAAGTACTCTTTCTCTCAACAGTGTCACCAGCCCAATCACTATCAGTGAACCCAAGAAGGTCAACAGGATCACTTTTTGCATAAAAGATTCCTTCACCTTGAATACCTTTAATGTACCTCAAAATTCTCTTAGCTGCCTGTAAGTGAGACTGATGTGGATTTTCCATAAATCTACTTATTAAACCGACACTGAAATTGATATCAGATCTTGTAGCTGTCAAGTATCTCAAACTCCCTACCAAACTTTTAAAATAAGTAGGATCCACACAAGTGCCAGTCCCATCTTTGGTTAAACGCAATCGTTTTTTCAGCTGGAGTCAAGATTGGTTTTGCACCATCCATCTTGAACTTCTTCAAAATATCTCCAGCATATTTCTTTTGCCAAATAAAAATGCCTTGATTAGTCTGCGAAACCTGAATTCCAAGGAAGTATGACATAAGACCCATATCTGTCATCTCGAACTGTCGAATCATAGCCTCCCTGAATTCTGCAATCATCTTGGGATCATTCCTAGAAAATATTAGATCATCCACATATAAGCATACGATAACAACCGCACCATGAGAAGATGTCTTCACATATGAAGCATGATCAAAAGGACAGCGTTGAAAGCCACTGTCAACGAAGAAAGAATCAATACGAGTGTACCACGCTCTTGGAGCTTGCTTCAAGCCATAAAGGGCTCTTTTTAAATGGTACACCTTATTTTCTTGACTTTTCTTCACAAATCCTGCAGGTTGTTCAACGTACACTTCTTCCTCAAGTATACCATTCAAAAACGCAGACTTTACATCAATTTGATGTATTTTCCAACCATTTTGGGCAGCTAAGGAAATAATTAAATGAACAGTATCAAGCCGAGCAACAGGCGCAAATACCTCAAAATAGTCGATGCCAGGTTTTTGTTTATATCCTTTAGCAACCAACCGAGCCTTGAATCTGTCTACTTCTCCATCAGGCTTATACTTCGTCTTGTAAACCCACTTAACACCAATGGGTTTCTTGCCACTTGGAAGATTTGTGAGCTCCCAAGTATCATTCTTTTCAATGGCATGAATTTCATTAGCCATTGCTTTCTTCCAGTGATCCTCACGAACAGCATCTTCAAAAGTAACTGGGTCACAATCTGCAAAGAGAGCAAAATTAACAACATCTTCGTCAGATAAATTTTGAGAGTGACCATCAACAACATAATCCTGCAAACGAGCTGGTAGACGTCTTTGTCTTTGTGGCCGACTAGACTGCGCAGGAATAGGTTGAGTAGAAACTTGTTGTTGTTCAGGTACTTCGGGCTGATTGATCTCATCATCATTGTCATCATCAAAATATGAAGGTTGTGGAGGATGACTAACCGGCACATCTGACACTTTTTCTGACCAATCCCAGATACCTTTCTCATCAAAATTCACATCTCTACTAAAGGTGAACTTCTTTGTCACAGGGTTGTATAACTTGTACCCTTTAGTCTCAGAACTATAGCCAATAAAAATACACTTTTTCGCCTTATCATCAATTTTCTTCCTGAGAGCATCTGGAACATGTGCATACGCCAAACAACCAAATACTCTAATATGAGAGATATTTGGCTTTTTACCAGACCAAACCTCATAAGGGGTCTTTCCACCATTGCATCTAGTAGGACATCTATTTAACAAATAGATACCACATGAAACTGCTTCTGCCCAGAAACCCTTGGGCATATGTTTGGCAACCATCATTGATCGCACCATGTCCATCACGCTCGTTTCTTTCTTCTCGCAACACCATTCGCTGAGGAGTGTACCTTGTTGTCATCCGATGCTTAATCCCATGTTGTGCCAAAAATCATCACAGATCAGATACTGCGGCCTCTATCGCTTCTCAAAGTTTTGATGGAGTAACCACTTTGCTTCTCAACATACACTTTAAAACTTTTAAAAGTATCACAAGCATCGACTTATTCTTTAGAAAATAAACCTGTGCCTTTCTACTAAAATCATCAATGAAAGTAATAAAATACTTATTACCTCCATTAGAAGGAACATCTACCGCATAGATCGAGTGAATGAGTCAGAAGGTTCTTTCGCCCTCCAAGCCTCGCCTTTAGGAAACGGGTCTCAATGCTTCTTACCCAAAATACAAGACTCACACTGTCTATGGTGAAAGTTGATGGAAGGCAGCCCAAAAACAATGTTATTCTTAGCTAAAAACTGCAATCCACGGAAGTGAAAGTACCCAAATCTCTTGTGCCACAACCAAGTATCATCAACCTCAATTGAGTTGAAACAAGATGAACCACCACAATTCAAAATAATAGGAAACAATCTACTATTGGTCATGTTCACCTTTGCAATCAAACCCAATCTATCATCAGTGATTGTGCAAACGCGTTTTCGAAAACGTAAATCATAATTCTTCTCTTGAAGTTGACCCAAACTCAAGAGATTTTGATGCAAAGCAGGCACATAAAACACATCAGCAACAGCACTTTTTCCACCATTCTTCAAGGTAATAGGAATATCTCCTTTACCACATACAGGCACTTCATGATTATTACCAAAACGAACAGTGGATTTAAATGACTCATCCAAATTTTTAAATAATTCCTTCTTTCCAGTCATGTGGTTACTACATCCAGAGTCAACATACCACATGTTATTTTTAGACTCCCCAGCCACAACAACAGAAAATAAAATTGTCTCGTGCTTTTCACCAGAATCTTCAGCAACATTAGCACTAATATCCTTATTTTCTGATTTATTAGACCAACAATTCTTTTGGATATGGCCTATTTTACCACAATTAAAACATTTAGGCCCTTTTTGCTGATTATTGTTGGAATTATAAAAATTGCCTCTTTGTTGGGAGGAATTGTTACCTCTACCGCGACCACGAGAGTTACCTCTTCCACGTCCACGACCTTTGAAATTCTGGCCACGACCACTAGAAGCAGCATTATTTGAGGAATCTTCACTGCTTTTCTCCTTAGCAGTCTGCATTTTCACAGCTTGCAACGCCTTCTCCACATGCTCCTTTTCATGAGATTCATCCAATTTGCCATTAATTCGTTGTTCATGCAACAGCAATGATCCTTGCAATTCATCAACTGACAAGGTTGACATCTCTTTTGTCTCTTGCATCACTAAGAACGACATGGTCAAACTTTAACGGCAAAGTATTCAAGACCTTTTCTACAATGAGTTGATCAGTAAGATCATACCCATTCAACTGCATCTCGTTCTTTATATCATTCAAACGAGAAAAATAAGACTCAATAGTCTCATTCTTTTCCATGCTGCATAGCTCAAACTTTCTTTTCAACGTCAACAAGTTACTCTGTTAGACTTTGTCAACGCCGCGATACGTTTTGGCCAAAATATCCCACGCCTGTTTTGCGGTTTTAGCGGTGGATATTTTTCCAAATACAGAAACATCAATTGCCTGGTGTATTTGAGACAACGCCAAATTGTCGTTTTGTTTCGTCGCTTTAGTAGCATCCTCTGCTAAATTTTCTTGAATATGACCTAACAAATCAAACGCGTTGAGATGCGTTTCCATCTGGATCCTCCAAAAATTGTAATCTTGTTTACCTTTTAATTTGGGTACGGAACAATTAATATTCCGATTCGCCATAACTTCCAAACACCAACCAAATCTCTGATACCAGATGTTGGGATCAAAAATATTAAATCCCACAAAATAGTAGAATCCGAAACCCGTGGGCAAAACAATTCAAGAGAAACTTGAATTTTTGAAGTTGACTTGGCAGCATCAAGCAAACAAAAGAAACAAATTGATTTTGACTTTCGGGCCCACAAAGAAAACAAAATTGGTTGAATTTGTTGAATGACTTGGCCGTGGATGACTTTGATCAAGTAACAAACAAGAAAAGGACAAAACCATGCAACTTGCCGTGTAAACAAAATTGGAAGCTGAATGAAAGGAACAAAATTTGCTCAAAGCCTACAAAACCGTATGCCAATTTCTAGAAAATGCCATGAATTTTTATTTTGTTTCTCTCTGTATTTCTCTGTTTTTCTCTATATTTTAAAACATGAATAACATGTCCTATTTATAGGACTCAACTAAACCCTATACCTATTGGATTTGATAACTACTAACCAAAACCCAATATGATTAATAATTCTAAATCTAATAGAATTATTAAATTACAAATTATAAACCCAATAGGATACTAGGATACTTAGTTTAATTCTACTACAAATACGCAAAAAGAAATATGACATCAATACGCACAAGGAGATTCTTACACGGAGTTGATCAATAAGGACAAGATTAAGTGTTGATTTTTTTTCCATAACGTTAAATATATTAATTAGCCAATTGGCAAAGAGTACAAAGTCGAAAAGGCTAATGAGTTTCGTGATGTTGGATGAAACCTAACCCACGAAAACAAGCCTTCTAAGGAGGATAAAACCAGCGTAAAGCGGGAAAATAACACAAAACACCCGCCAAAGGCAGACAAAACAACCAGCCCCAAGGGCCTACAAAAGCGACCGCTAGTCTAGTTAGGGTCGACCAAATTACAACAAACTACGAATGAAAATGCCGTTTCGACCAGTGTACTGCAAACCGCATTGGATTAATGAAACTGAATGCCCACGGGGTCCCTAACTGTCATTGTATACTATCTGTAGTGCTCCTTATAAGATTCATTTATTAGGAAATCAATAATTTAATAATTTTTTTAATTTTCTTTGGGCAGTTCACTTTCACTACACTGTAACGATTTTTAAGGAAAAATATACTTAAAAGTTTAATTGCTAAAATTAATTTATCCAATTTAATTTCTACATAAATTATACCTTCTGCACGTAAAATACTATAACAAAAAATAATAATAATAAAGAAAAATAAAGAGAGAATTTTTATTTTTTTTGGGGTTTAAGAACGTGTCAAATTTTGGGTAAAACTTTTAATAAATTTACTATTAATGGTCTTGAATGTATTTAACTACCTTAGATAATATAATAAATTACTACTCTTCGATCTATCCATTAAACCATCCGAAAACATCTAGACTTTTTTCACATAGCACACTTTTCTATTATATAAAATCAAGAAGTTAGCCCTTTCGAGGGTGGCCGAGTTGGTATGGCAATGAGCGCGGGACTGTAAGGTCACAAGTTCAAATTCCCTTATCAACACTTTTTCGGTCGAGCCTGTCACACAAGGTTTGCCAAGTGCGGTTTATATCTCCTGTATAGTTTGCAGGTTATTACACAGGGGCGGGGTTTACCAGTGCACACCCTTAGTAGTGGTTGTAGGTTCCTTAGTCAACAAAAGAAGTTGGGTGTAATTATAGTAATTGATGAAGCTTAATTTCTTTTTTAGTAATTTTATCTTTCTAAGCAATTTAACATATAAAAGTATTATGTTAATGATTTTCTTAGTATTTTATCTTTCATTGATCTTTCGGCCTTATTTTTAGTTATTGATTATTAGCAAAAAAAATTAAAATTCTCATTATTCCAAACTTAAAATTGCTTACTTTTTCCTTTTTACGCTTTTATTATTTTTCCACATTTTCTTTCTTTTTTTATCGAGGGGCTCATGGAAATTTCTTTTACTTCAATTTTATTATTTCTTCCTTTCTAAAAAATTAGTAAACTCTTGATTTGGTACAAGTTTCTTTAAATTGTAAGGTGCAACACAATTACAGCATCATTAAACGTATATTTTCACATTTTTATACTTATTTTAAATTTAATTTATAAATTAACATTATTAGTAAGAGTAATATAAGAATTTCACACAAAAAAATAAGCTTTTTTTTTTAGGAGAAAGAAAAATTTTGTAATTAAACTCTTTATCAGAGACCAAGGGAATATATATTTTTTTAATTCCTTTCCAATTAAGCACACTATATAAGTTACCCTCTCTATTTTTTTTTAAAAAAAAAAATAGCTCATTTTTCTAAAATGTTATTCTAGGAAAAAATCCACTTTTGAACTAAGTTACTAAAATAATATTACTAATAATAGTTATACATGATTCATAATAAAAAATTAAGAATAAAAATGAAAAATTCTACATGTGTGAATACATTAAATGTGTTTTACCTTATCAATAAAAAAAGGAAGTTTATCAATTCAAAAGTTTTGGTTTTTTAGATGGTTGGTGAGAAGTGGTAACAAGATCTCATTTTTGTTTGATCCATGGCATCCAAGGGGACCTCTAAACAAAATTTTCACGAATACACAGATCTATAGATCAGGTATATCCCGTAAGGCCACAATAGCCAATGTTTTATTGGTCTCAGGACCTCCCACTTCAGTCCTTCACACCACACAATCCTACCCTGAACAGATCCCGGCCTTTCACCATAGACACTTGGATTGGTTTAAATGGTTTGGCCACCTATTGGGTAATTTCTCTATAGCTTCAGCTTGGCAATCCATCCGTCCATGAAGACAAGTGGTGCCTTGGCATTCATTCGTCTGGGGCCCTGCTATGGCAGCTAGACACTCGTTCCACCTTTAGCTCACCCTATTGAAGCGACTACCAACACAGGTTTTGCTCCTCACCTATAATCATATTTCAGAAATAGATTATGGCTTTTGTCGTTCTATTCCCGATAGTGTTGATCACCTATAATTTGAATGCCATTACACTAGTTCTTTGGCTTCCTTTTGAGCCATAAAAAATGTAATCTTATATCATCCAATCGATGCTGGTACGATAATCTTCACTGGGTCATTCAACACACCAATGGTCGTAGCTTTTATCATCAGATGGCCCGATTCTTCTATGGTGCTCTTTGCCATATTATATGAAGGGAAAGGAACCATCTTCTATTTCCTAACAAGCCCCTCTATATACCGGCTATCGAGCTCTACCTTTAAAAAGTAGTTACAGACAAAGCTCATCTTTAAGCATGTTGAAGATACCCCTCGAAACAGGAGTATGCAAGCTTGTTGGGATATTAACCCATGAATTTTCACCTGAGAGATGTACTATCAGATTATATCTTTGGCTATGACCGGTTCTGTTTGGCACGCTTTCACTTGCATTCTTGTGAGCCTACGCTCTTATTTTGATCCCGTGACACTCTTGCACTTGTTGTGACATTTATTTGGTATGATCACAAGTAGAAGTTTTTGTATCCGTCATCTTTTAAATGTAAAGTTATACCTTGGTATATTGGTAATATAATAATTACTTTTACCTATATATATATATATATATATATATATATATATATATATATAGTTTATGTTTGTTAATAGAGTTAATGATTTATCATTATGATCTTGATATGATCTATATCAGACATCCAATTACAAAATGCCACATAGGATTTTAAGTCATGTGCATTCTAATTATTCTACTCCTTACCTTATCATGTCATTTCCATCTCCAATTCCCATAAACAAAACAGGTTCCGAATTTCCATTATCGCGAATACTACCACCTCAACTCCTCTTCGCCACATCTCTCTTTCGCTCCTCCCTCTCATCAATGCTCCTCCAACGGAACAATTTGTCAGGTGGGCATCCCACTGCAAAATGCCATTACCAATTCCTACAATGTGGGGTCCATTGTGGATTTCAACCACAACATGGTGACCAGAGAGCTTCTATTTCTCAAGGCGAAGACTCTGTTTCTAAATAATAATAGATTCGTTGGGGAAATGCCCAAGGAGTACCCTCATAGGGGAGTTGAGGGCAATGGTGTTCGCGGTAATGGGAATTTGGAACTCGTTTTGTTTGTGGGAATTGGAGATAGGAATGACATGATAAGATAATGAGCAAAATAACTAGAATGTACATGACTTAAAATCCTACGTGATATTTTGTAATTGGATGCCTGCTATAAACCATATTCAGATCATCTTGATAAATGATTAACTCTTGTTAATATATGTACTTTGGCCCTTTTTTTCTCAATAACTTTAACCTGATAATAATGGTTATTTTACAAAAGTAAATCATCATCCCAATTTCGTTTATTAAAATTATTATTCTTACACACTCTAGACAAATGCAAAACTTTTTTTTTTCCTAAAAGAATAGTTGTATTGATATTTCCAAAAGATTCAACAAAATAATATTACAACCTAGTAACAATTGACTTAGTACTCTGTACGAGACTTAGACCAAGAACAAGCTAGACCTGATAGCTTACCCAACAATTATATTCTTATGCTACCTCCTAAGTAGTAGATACAACAACAATTCTAACCATAAAACAGTTATATTATCAACTATAAGATGTAGTCCCTTTCCCCCATCTCATCTTGACTTTGTTATCCCCCGCTCACTGGCCTGTTGAAATTCTCTCACTCGAAAATTGCCAGATCTACATCTACTTTCTCCTTCCTCTCACTACAAGAAAAAACCCCCTTTAGTGACAACCGGAATTTCGTCACCAAAGGGCTGATTTTCGTCACCAAAGGCCTAGCGGAGACCTTTAGTGATGAAAAAATTTTTGGTGACGCGTCGTCAGCAAAGGTCCGTCGCAAAAGGTCTTTCGTGACGAAAAAAAGACATCGTCACTAAAGGGTTGCATTTAGTGACGAAACTTGGAAGTGACGAAATTTAGTGACCAAAAAAATTCGTCACCAAAAGGGGGAAATTGTTGTCACCAAAAGATACAAGTCGTCACTAAATGCGCGAAATTAGTGACGAAAAATGGACGTCATTGAAAGTGCGACTGGGCAGCCGGGCAGTGTGACCGTTTTGGTGACGAGAAAAAATTTCGTCACTAAATTATGCCTTGGTCAACGCCTTTAATGACGAGCTAGTGACGACAAGTTTTTCGTCACCAATTACTTTTTTTCATTAGTGACGGGAAAAAATTTGTCACTAAATTATGCCTTGATCAATGCCTTTAGTGACGAGCTAGTGATGACAAGTTTTTCGTCACCAATTCTTTTTAATCATTAGTGACGGAAAAAGTTTGTCACAAAAGAGTTGTTGGATATGCAATTTGTGACGAAAAAGTTTTGTATACTGCTCATTGGTGACGAAATTTTGTCGTCACCAAAGGTTTGTTCTTATTTAGTGACGGAAAAAATTTGTCACTAAATGGGGTCATTAGTGACAAATTTTAACATTACAATGTGGTTTGTTTTAGTATCATATGACCAATATCACAGTATTGATTGTCACATCATTTATTCTTATAATACATACATTATAGAAGTTGGAAAAGTACTGAACGCAATCATACTAAGCATTGAACATCATTTAAATTTATATCTGCAAAAGGGCACAAAACTTCAACTTGTTCAATGCCATAGACAACATTTTAATATCCTACTACTTAAGAAATAAAATATTATCCAAACACCATACAATATTATCCGAATTGTAGCATGAAAATATTATCCAAACATCATACACCCACAAAATAGTAGTGCACACATAATTTCCTTCACATTCTAAAAGGAAAGAGCCAGAAGGAATGAAAAAGACCTTGACAACACCAACCAATGGGCCATTTGTAATGCCATCAATCTATGGATGATTGGCTATGTGGTGGTGAATGCGTCACTGTGATAAGAAAAGTGAAAAATAGTTAATGTTTAAAAATCCATCCAATCCATTCACACAAATGACTAACTATAGAAACAACAACACCCCATAACTTGAACTCATGACATAATGCAATTACAGAATTGCCCACCAATCAAAGAAAACTAATGTGACCACGAAATGTATCACGTACCATAATACAAAACCACAAACCGCAAATTTTACTTATAAACCAACCCTATTAACTAGATATCATTATGTTACATCATCCTTATTGCTAAGAGAAATTTAGAAATGTGCCACGCATCGATACTAATGATATGCAACCTTTGGGTGTACAGTGAGATCGCATTAAGGGACCAACATGTTATGATAACGAAACTCATCTTTATAAGACTCGCATATACGTAAAAGCAACACCCCATAATTATATATCATGACATAATCCAATTTCACCAGTAAATGACAATAATTATACTACATTCTCCACCAATCAAAGACAACTAAAATAACCATGAAATGTATAGCATAACATAATACACCACGACCAATCAAATATAATGTTTGTATCTCATACACCAACATTGTTAACTAGTCACCCGTATGTTACATAATGTTTGTATCTCATAGAAAAATAGAAATGTCCCATGCGTTGATGATAATGATATGAAATGCACGTATGGACATGCAACAATCCTTATTAGAACATCATGTGTTTGGGATAACCAAGCTCGTTTTCATAAAACAATGATATATACAGAAGCATCAACATCCCATAATTATATCTCATCACATAATACAACTCCACGAGCTAACGATAATGGTCATACTAAAATTCCGAAATCCGAAATAAAAGACGAAACTGACCACCAAATGTATCTCGTGACATAATATAAACCACGAATCGCATATATAAATCATGAACCAACTCATACATCTACGCACCAATATGTTACATAATGTTCATATCTCAGGTACAAAGTTGAAATGTCACACGCATTGCTAATATTGATATGAATTCTATGAGCAGACATGCAAAAATTCCTTACGGTCTCATGTTCTTCGCGATACCTAATCTCATCATCATATGACACTAATATCTACAGAAATAGCAACATCCTATAATTATATCTCACAACATAATACAATTCCAAGCTGTTAACGATAATAATCATATTACAATTCCACCAACCAACGATAACAGAACCGACCAACAAACCATAATCCATTGGCATAACACAATACCACCAATCACCTATGCCAAGCAAAAGAACCAACCCACATATCTACGCACCAATATGTTACATAATATTCATATCTCAGGTGGATGCTAGAAATGTCCCACACATTGCTAATATTGATATGAAATGTATGAGTATATATGCAACAATCCCTTAAGGGAACATGTTTTCGAGATAACCAATCTCATCATCATAAGTCACTTATATCTACAAAAATAGCAACATCCTAAAATTATATCTCATGACATAATGCAATTCCAAGCTATTAACGATAATAATCATATTCAATTCCACCAACGAAAGATAACATAACTGACCAACAAACCATAATCCAGTGACATAACCCAATACCATCAATTGCATATGCCAAGCAAAAGAACCAACCCATACATCTACGCACCAATATGTTACATAATGTTCTTATCTCAGGTGGATGCTAAAAATATCCCACGCATTGTTAATATTGAAATGAAATGTATGAGTATACATGCAACAATCCCTTAAGGGAACATGTTCTCGAGATAACCAATCGCATCATCATAATGATATAAAACCTATAAAATCTGCACTTACCTCCTTTGATGATTGTTGATTGGTCAAACGAGTTAATTCCGCCAGTAAAACTGCATTTGCTCTTTCATTGCACTCATTTCAGCTTCTACTTTTGCAGTCATGGCTATATTTTGTTCGATAGCATCATTAGCCCTCTTCCTCTCCACTTCCACTTCACTCTAGAGTCTTTCCAAGGCAATCACGGTCTCACCGATTTAGCCCACCGCATCCGTCCGGATGTGGTGCATTTGTTTCGCATATATCCGGCGAACTTGAAGAAGTAGACTCCTCCTGCCGCAATTCATCCTACATTATGCATTCCAACATTATTCGCCGATTAGCATATATATTTGCAAACAAATAGTGTATAATTTGGAAATGACACTCATTTACCAAAGTTCGTTGTGCCTTGTCCGAAACCATCTTTCCTTTCTTCCTCGAAAAATGAGCAATTTCGTACGTATCAATTGCAGTTGGTGCTTTTCCTTCCTTCTTTGTCTGTCAAGTGGCCACAAGCACAGTACATGTTGTAAGCATGTGTAACATCCCATATATGGGGGAAAAAATGAAACCTATAAAATGCTTTACTAACCAAATCATCCACCCTCTTGGCAATGGAGACTGACCCAACAGCCGGTGGGGTCTTATTGGCAGCCCTATTCACTTTATTCGTTGGCTAATCCCCCGGAAATGGTTCCATATACAAATTGAGTCAAATCCAAAGTTATCACTAGTGAAAACAAATTGAAATGAAAAAGAAAATAAGAATTACTGCCTATGTGACATTGAAGTTCTCACTAGCAAATCTCTCATATAGACTGGCCCATTCTTCCTCTTTCACATTCGCTGGCGGATGCCTTAGTGCCTCTTCCTTCGATGGAAATTTTTTAAAGTGAAGATGCAGCCTGTATTGCCTACTTTGGTGTTGGCCGCTAAATTGTGTATTGAAGGCCTTCTTCACTACATCACTCCCATCATGACTTGAATTCTCCTAAACGTTAACAAAAATGGCATTACCCTTCAAATATGCATCTAAGTACCCATACCGTTCCAATACGCAACAAAAATGACATTCGCATCAACAAATGATCTCTACGAATTGAACTAACAAATACTAAGCACATAAATACCGTGCACTTGGCCATTATCCCTTCCTTCAGCTCCTGTGGCTGGTTCTTCCAAGTAGTGCCATCGTATTTTGCAAACCGACGAGAATGCACCCGCCTTAGTGATCAATTCCCGACTATCGTGTCCCACAAACCGCCCCGCTTCTCATTCACTTCTATGACAAGAGGAACATCCAAACGGCCCTTTCTCTTACGTCCCAAATTGCGGGTGGGTCCCCTCATAATGAATGTGACTACATAATTTTTAACACCCATATGCCACAAGAGCCAAATATACATTAATAAAATTGACCACCAAAGGAGAAGCATTCATAAAAATATGCTATGATGCATCAAACTTTTAAAAATAAGCGGAATGCAATGAAATTAACTTACCAAGCGAAGTATTTCCCGAAGGTGTACTTGCCATCAAATCCTGCTGATTAGGGTTGGTCCCCTCAGACAATTCATGAGCATTCTCCTCACCAGTATGTTCAGTTGCTGACGGTGTATGTTGAGCCTCTTCTGTATGGCCCTCTAACATCAACGTTAACGAACGCCTAACGCCAGTAGGGTTTGTCGACAACATACTCGAGTCATCAGTGTCCTCGTCTCGAAGTTGGAAGGGAGGATTTGGCCTTTGTGGCGTTAGCCTGGCACTTCGCCGAGGAGGCACGAGTTCTGGATAGCTTTCCTGACTTGGCATTAGGCGCGCACTTCTGTGCGGGGATGCACCAAGTGGAGAAGCTTCTGTATTCTTTCCTTTATCTAGAGCGGAAGTTCCCTTTTTTCCCATCTTCCCCTTGCCTGGCCCAACCATCTGTTCATCAACAAATAAATATTAGTCCCATTAAGAATTTCCTAACAATAAGCCATCCAATTGGTATAAGCTAACCAAATGTAGCTAACAGCAAACATGCATAACCAAGAACTTTGTACTAAGTACCATGTTGGCATACCATTTGAAACGGAAGATAATGGTTAAAACATTTAGAGGATATAAAGACACAGCATAACTTTGGAAACACCACACATGTTGAGTTTCACACATACAACACTCACTCTTTCTTTGGAAAATACAACTACACGTGAAGGAAGAGGCATTTGGACCTTATTCTGACTCAGAATACCCATCTTCCCCTAACTCATCTTCCGGTTCAAAAGATTCAGAGTCTACTATGTCTTGTAAACCATCATCATCAATGAATGATTGATCCAGGGATCGCCTAGCCTGTGGAGATCCAAAATGGACATCATTAGCAATTTCTGCCTCAGCCAATGTAAAAGTCTATGTATCCCTCGTCAAGGATGGCATCTCTATATTCAACTCAACAACAAGATTGAAACTTGAATCCTCTTCTTGATGCACTTCTTCTTCTTGGAACACCGCAATGTTTTCTGGAATATCATACATCCTACGAGGAGTTACACTTTACACAACATGCCAATCCTTGCCTAGTTTTAGATCAGCCACATAAAATACCTGCTTAGTGCCTAGCTTGAGATGCAAGTATATATGGCTGATCTATGTACCATTTTCTAGCAATATTTACGCTACTCAGACCACTTTCCTTATCAATTTGTAGGCCAGTCGCATTAGTTAGACTAAACCAATCACACACAAGAGCCAACACTCTCTTATGCGCACCTAGATATTGAATTTCTAAGACATCTTGCAGTACCCCATAGAAATCAATTATATTGTTCCCATGTTCTCCCTGTACTGAAACTCCAGAATTCTGAGTTTTTCTATTCCTTTCACGACCTTGGGTGTGAAATCTATACCCATTAACCACGCATCCCGTGTATCGATTTACTTGATGCAGTGGTCCAAATGACAAAGTTCGAATCTCATCCGCAAATGCGTGTGGATCACGGCCAACCTACGTATAGAAATTAAAGAGACATTAGGCAACTTCATTATATGCAAGTACATTCTTTGAATAAAGTTTGTGGCAAACTTACACGTTCTCTGAACCATAATCCAAATTGATTATTGTGCCTTTCATCCACATTGTCACTGCCTTCTTCTTCGAGGAGGAGTTTATGTTCGCTACAGGCACCCACATAGCAATAAGAGTAAGTACACATGGTATTATTGATAAATTAACATCAAACAAAGTGTGAGAAATGAACGTACTTGATTAGCTCCTCTATTTCGTCACAGTTGTTTAGAATGTATGAATGAATCCTGGCCAATTCGCCCTCACTAAGCACACACCGATGCGAGCCCCCCCAATGGCCTACCTCTACTTGCGAAAATAGAAATCACACCATTTCTATCTACCATCTCGTTGTTTCTATCAATCCCATTGAAGCTAGTCTCAAAATCATTCAAGTACATAGAACAAAATGTTAAGCATTCTTTGTCTATGTACCGCTCAGCAATACACCCTTCCGACCGAGCTTTATTCCGAACATATCCTTTCAAGGTCCCCATTTGTCTGGAAAAATTACTGAGATTAGTGAAAGAAAAAAAATGTGAATATAAGAAAATATGCTAAGGCATTTAGATAAATTGATTACTGATGAGAATCAAATATTCATAAACTTAGATATGTGTTTTTCATGTTTTTTGCATAGATTTCATTGATATATGCCATGTTTATTAGAGAAATCACATTATATTGGTGATTCTCATCTTTTGTTTGTTTTGTAGGAAAAAGGGGATAAAAAACCAATTATCTTCCGGAGTTCATAACTTTTGATGCAGATGTCCAAAAGAGATGATTCAAGATGCTATGGAAAGATGAGAAAGAGAGCAAATGGACCAAAACTGGACAAAATCAGAACAAGGCGCGAACCAAAGAGACAGAGACCAGAAACTTGGGACCATGGCATGTCAATCGCGCTCCAAAACTTGAAATTTGCAAATCGCGTCCCTAATGTTTTGGGAGCTTCACGATTATTCCCCAACGTCCCTACTTGTATAAATACCCCATTTTCTGCAGAAAACAAAGGGAGGGTAGATAGTTAGGGTTAGTTTTTAGAGAATTTCACATTTTCCCCAACTCACAACCGTGAGTGCTCTTTTGGCTCTTGAAGACTTCAATCTTTGGAGTTGTTTTGGCTTGCTAAGTGTTGGAATTTGTTGGATTTACCAATCTTTTGATTAAGGGAAGTATTTCTTATGAATTTCTTATGCTTTTAATGGTGAAATCTCCTTGTGATTGTTGTTTGTTTGAAGCCATGAGAGGCTAATTTGTCTTGGGTGATTCTTGGTGTTTGATGTATGGGTTAGATTTATTTTGATTCCTTGTGGGTTGTAGAGTGATGGGCTTGCATTAATTGAAGTTTTCCTACTTGTATTTAATGAATTGGCATGCATTGAATTGTGGCCACATTTAGTGTGTGTTCTTGGTGTTCGTGTGTGTTTTAGAATATACATGAACTTAGACTAAAGTAGGAAAAACTACCTAACATTCTCTAGATTTAGGTGTTTGAGACAAGAAACAACTACCATATGAGCTTAATTGTGCACTAAAATTGAGTGGAAGCCATAGGTTTTAGTGTGCACAAGGTAGAAGTGAGACCGAAAGGAGATCTTCTATTCTTTAATTCCATTGAGACCAAAAGGAGATGTGGAGTGAAAATTAGGTGGTTTCTTAGATTAAACACTTGAACTAGGGAGTGTGAAGTGGTTGGCTAAAACATCTAGGGCTAGAATTGTGCATTAGAGTTGTGTGGAAGCCATAGGCGCTAATGTGCTCTAGGTAGGGATGTGACCGAAAGGAGATTCCTCATTCTATATTTTCGATGAGACCGAAAGGAGATTTGGAGTAAACGGATGCAGCCACTTAGTTAAGATGCCCTACACTCGGTTGCCCTTAGGAGTCAAAGTAGCCGACCATTGCATTGAACCCAAGGATCACCCTCTTTCCTCAATTGCGTATTTCCATCCTTGTTTCAATAGTGTTGTTTAGCTTAGCATTTAGAATCTCGTATTCCAATCTATTTGCATATTTCTTTTCATGCTCATTAGTTAAATATCGCCTTTCATGTCATTGTTTTAGGACACATAAATAGCAACCAATTAGCTGCACTTAAATTCGAGTTTTGTCCCCTTCCCTGTGGAGAATGATCCCTAAGCTTTACTACAATTGATTAAGTGAGGTTTAGGTGTAAATTTGTTTAAGCTTAAGCTATATTTTGACGCACTTTTGCACACACCGATTCCGCTCACCAAATTTTGGCGCCATTGCCGGGGAAGGGCAACGGAACTAAGTTTTTAAGTGTTCTAATTGTTTGTTAGTTTTGTGTTTTTTGTATATATTTAGAAAAGACCTGTTTGTGTTTGTGTATATTTTCATTTTTTAGCTTTCTTTTTTTTTGTAAGTACGTGATTCCTTATTTTGTGGTGCATGCCCCTCACTCGATCTCAAGGACGTGTGGAATTCACCATTGATTTGGAACTTGAGAATACCGTGAGAAGAGAAAGAAGAAGAGTGGAACAGGAACGGAACACAATGGCTGAACAGGGACAACAACAAGAAGGACAGTTGTTTGGGGAATTCTTTGAGCCGAGGTTCAACAACCGTGTAGGTGCTTGCCCAGTTGAAGCTGAGAGCTACCAAATTCCGCCTCAACTCATTAGTTTGATTCAGCAAGGAGCAATATTTCAAGGATTGGAGAATGAGGACCCTAATGCACACATCAAGGCTGCTCTCACCCTACGCAACACCTTTAAGTCGAATAATGTGCCTCAAGATGCCATCCCAGATCCTCTTCCCATTCTCTCTACGCAATACGCCATGTCATGGTATGATGCAATTGGTGGTGACCAAATTGCGACTTTTGAGGAGTCAGGCAAGAAGTTTATCACGAAATATTTCCCCCCTTCGAAGATGGACCGGTTGAGAATGGCCATCCACCAGTTTCGGCAGTTTGAAGGAGAAAGCTTCGGTGAAGCATGGGAAAGGTTTCAAGAAATGCTAAGAAGGTGTCCAAACCATATGATGGAGGAGGGATACGAATTGCAGCTATTTTATAATGAGCTTACCGTGGAATCAAGAAGCAATGTGAATGCTAGCGCCGGGGGTTCATTGAAGGATAAGTCGGTCCAAGATGTACGAGATTTGTTCCAAAGGATAGCTGACAACGGTTGCTCATGGCCGAACACTAGAGAGTTGCCACCAAAAAGACAAGGGGGACTCCTAGAGATGGATGCCGGCACGAACATTGGTGCTCAAGTGGCTGCATTAACAAGCAAGATTAATTCATGGGAGGCAAGGATGAATGTGAAGCCGGTTTTAATGTGTGGACTTTGCCAAGGAGACCATCATACAGATCAGTGCGACTTGATCAGGACCGAACCCGTTAACTCCATGAAAAATTTTGGGCAGCAAGGTAATTTCAACCAAAATTCGGGAAACAAAGGTAGCTATCAAACAGGAAATCACGGTTGGAACAACCAAGGAGGTGGCCAAAATTGGAACAATCAAAGCAATCAAAGTTGGGGAAATTCGGGGCCATCATCATCTATCGTGATCAAGGCAACCTCCGTGCTTTGGGAACTAAATGAATAATCCTACGGATAAAAAGCCGAGTTTTGAGGAAATAATGATGAAAAAGTCGAAGAAATCCACTTGATGTGAGAAGTTCCACAAATAAGATTTTAAAAGATTTTAGAAGACCATTCCATGAGGTTGAACTTGCACGAGACCACGATGAAAAATATTGAGGTGAAGCTGGGCAATAGCTAATGATATTCACCGGAGACCTATGGGTGCGCTCCCAAGTGATACCGAGGTCAATCTCACGGGTAAGGAGCAGTGCAAGGCGGTGACCCTTAGAAGTGGAAAAAAATTGGTGCAAGAAGGAAGTGAGGTTAAAGAGGATGGAATGGCCCAAGAAGAAGATGAGATGAAAAGGGCAGCCTTAGAAGAAAGTCAAGAAGGTGAAGTCGCACCCAAAGAAGAGAAAAGAAACGGAGGTCGGGACAAAGGAAGGAAAGGGCCGTCTAGCCCTTACAATTTTGAAGATATACCACCACCACCACCTCCATTCCCACTTAGACCAAGGAAGAAAGTGGAAGAAAACAAGCACTTTGAGAGGTTTATTGAGGTGATGAAAAAAATACATGTCAACATATCCTTGGTAGACTTGCTCACTAATATTCCCAAATACTCCAAGTTTCTTAAGGAGTTAATTTCAAACAAGGAGAAGCTAGAAGATGAAGGGTGATTGCTTTAAGTGAAAAGTGCAGTTGCATCATACGCAAAGATTTGCTTATTCCAAGGAAGATGAAGGATCCTGGAAGCTGCACCATCCCATGTGACATAGGGGCAAGGCATTTTTCAAAAGCTTTGTGTGATTTAGGCTCGAGAGTGAGTTTAATGCCACTTTCTATAGCTCAAAATATTGGCATGGGAGATGAGATGAAAGAGACCCACGTCACCTTTCAATTAGCGGATAAATCCTTGGTGAAACCGAATGGGATTCTTGAAGATGTTTTGGTGAAAGTGGACAAATTCATTTTTCCAGTTGACTTCATAGTTTTGGATATAGAGAAGGATGAAGAGGTGCCCCTAATTTTTGGACGACCATTCTTAGCAACCGGAGATGCAATTATTGGGGTGAAGGACAAAACCATCACTTTCCGGGTCAATGGAGAAGAAGTGGTGTTTGATGTGAATTATGCCATGAAATACCCAAGGGGTAATTTGGACTGCTTCTGGGTAGATATGGTCGATGAATGTGTGGGTGAAACTCTAAAGGAAGGGTGGTGTCTTGACTCTCAAACCATGGGGGTAGTTAATCCTTCCAACGTTCCTCTTGAGTTTGATGAAGAGGATAAGAGAATAGATGGACAGCTTCGTGATATGGTTGAGAATTGTTTTGAAGATGAGTCCATTTATGAAGTAAAAAGGGAAGAATTTGAAGTGGTTAAAGTAGACCAAGTGACGTCAGTGGCTAAATTTGTAGCCTAAGTCATCTTCCAAGTTTGTGAAGTGAAACACTATGATCGGAACTTATCCAACTGAGCGGTGGTATACGCGATTTGCCTCCTTCTTGTGCATAAGGTACTTGAGTGCAGAATGGTCCGTATGCACCACTACCTTAGCCCCCAAAATGTATGATCGGAACTTATCCAATGCATATACCACCGTGAGCATTTCTTTTTCAATAGTTGTATAATTGCATTGAGCCTCATTCAACAACTTGCTAGCATAATATATAGCATGGAAAAGCCGTTCCCTTCTCTGGCCCAAGACTGCCCCCACAGCTAGATCACTTGCATCACACATGATTTCAAAGGGTTGAGTCCAGTCCGGTGTGACCATAATAGGAGCATGCACCAGCTTCATTTTCAGCATTTCAAATGCTTCCATACATTTTTCAGTAAAATTGAAAGCCACATCCTTCTCCAACAAATTGCACAGTGGCTTGGCTATCTTGGAGAAGTCCTTAATGAATCTTCGATAAAATCCTGCGTGGCCAAGAAAACTTCTAATTCCTCGAACTGAAGTAGGAGGGATCAACTTTTCTATCACCTCAATTTTTGCTGGATCCACTTCCATGCCTTTAGAAGAAATTTTGTGACCCAACACAATTCCCTCTTGCACCATGAATTGACATTTTTCCCAGTTTAACACCAAGTTCGTGTCAACACACCTTTGTAACACCCGCTTGAGATTATTGAGGCAAACATCAAAAGAATCCCCGAAAACTGAAAAGTCATCCATGAAGATTTCTATGATATCTTCCACCATATCAGAAAAAATTGCTGTCATACATCGCTGAAAGGTGGCGGGGGCATTGCATAACCCGAAAGGCATCCTCTTAAAAGCAAAAGTACCAAAATGGCAAGTAAAGGTGGTTTTCTCTTGGTCTTTTGGGGTTATGGAAATTTGGTTATATCCGGAATAACCATCTAGAAAGCAATAGAAAAGGCATCCGGCCAAACGGTCAAGGAGTTGATCCAGGTATGGCAAGGGGAAGTGGTCCTTTCTTGTGACTTTGTTGAGCTTTCGGTAATCCATGCAAACCCTCCAAGCATTCACAATCCTTGTGGCAATTAGTTCTTGGTCTTCATTCATGATTACCATCATTCCACCTTTTTTTGGAACACATTGGACTGGGCTCACCCATTGGCTATCTGAAATACGAAAAATTATCCCAAAATCTAGCAACTTGACCACTTCTTTCTTTACCACTTCCATCATCATCGGATTTAACCTCCTTTGTCTCTCCCTCACAGGTTTTGCATCCTCTTCCAACAAAATTTTGTGCATGCAAATCGAGGGGCTGATACCTTTAATATCCGCAATGGTCCACCCAATGGCCTCCTTGAAAGTGCTCAAAACCTCTAAAAGCTGTCTCCTGTTCAGGTTTCAAGGATGATGATATCACCACTGGCAACATTTCGTGCTCTCCCAAGAATGCATATTTCAGATACGGGGGCAAAGGTTTCAACTCAAGTTTGGGCGGCTCCTCAATGGATGGTTTCAAGTTATCCTTACCATAAGCTTGAGATAGAGCATAAAGCATTTTGGGCCCTTAAGTCTTTAAATTTGGATTATCAAGGTGGAATTGAAAAAAGGCTTCTGGACGTCAATGAATTGGAGGAATTCCGGTTGGAGGCATACACCAATGCGTGCATTCAAAAGGAAAAGGCAAAGCAATGGCATGACAAAAGGATCCTTCCTAAAGAATTCCATCCCGGCCAAAAGGTGCTCCTTTTCAACTCTAGATTGAAGCTTTTCCCTGGCAAATTGAAGGCAAGATGGGGAGGGCCATATGAAGTGGTGCATGTATATCCCTATGGGGTGGTAGAATTGAAGGAACAAGGTGCTAGTAACAGTTTTAAAGTGAATGGACATAGAGTGAAAGCATACTTGGGAGATGGCATTGACCAAAGCAAGGAGTGGGTATCCACCATTTACCTAAATTGAATTGTTATGAAATGCATTGAGTCGAGCCGGCGACGTTAAAACCAAGCGCTGTTTGGGAGGCAACCCAAGAGTATCCTTTTGTTTTTAGTTATCCATTTTGTTTCGTTTGGTTTTGTTTAGTTTAGTTTTATTTTGTTTTATTGATTAATTGAGTGTTATATGTTCATGTGGATGTAGAGATTAATGCATGTAGTTTGCATGTGTGCTAGGAAAAAGGAGGAAATAAAAAAAAAAAAAAAGTCCAAAACCCGAAGGTTTGGACCGCCGCAGCGGTTAAGTGGTCATAAAGACCGCCGCGGCGGTTAACTGCCGACGGGTATAAACCCGTCGGCTCCCCCTCATTTTTCCTCATTTCTTCCCTCATTTCACTTGATTTCTCTCAAAACCATTCAATCACATTTTGCATTTTACAATCTTCTTCAAGTCCAATCCATCTTAAATGATCCAAACACCTTTGTAAACATTAAATCAACACATTTCCACCATCAAATCCATCCAAGAATTCAAGGTATGAATGGTTGAACTTTTCAAATTTCCTTACAATGGTGATTTTGAATTGCTTTAAATATGATTCCTAGTGATGGATATTGATTAGATATTGTGTAATTGGGTTTGTTTGGGCTGTTTGTTAAATGTTTAGGCTAGGGTGCTTACTAATTTTGTAAAATTTCAAGTTTTTCACCATGCACATCATGTGTTTGACAATATGCCTTCATGAGTTATTTTGGCTGAACTGTCAATTTTTGTGTATTCATTTGAAATCCTAGAAATTCAGTGATGAACTTTAATATAATGTTGCATATAAAATTGAATTTTAAAGAAGAAATACATGTTTTCGATTGCAAAATTGTGAAATGACTTAAAGAATGTTGCCTATTCGCACCTCCCCCAAACTTAAGATGTGTTGCACATTAAGCATTAAAACTAGGGAGTGCATCATTCTTGACGTTTGATTACTCAAAAAACAAATTAAAGAAAATAAATTAACAGAATGCAAAAAAATAAACTTTAAACCTAAATGCAATAACATAAACAAAAAGGAGAATATTTACAAACTTCACGTCCAACCTCAACTCAAGTGTCAAAACATCTAAACTGAGGATTGCACCTAAGAAGACAATGTCACATGAAAGAATTGCACACAATAGTTTAGGCATTGACGTTTGATTATTCAATGTGTGCATGATGCTAGGCTTCAAGAACTCATCAAGTTTTTTAACTTAAAACTCAATTTTCTAGGATTTCAAATGAATACAAAAAAGTTAACTCATCCAAAACAACTCATTGAGGCATATTGTCAAACACATGATGAGCAAAGTAAAAAACTTGAAATTTCACAAAATTAGTAAGCACCTTGGCCTTAACAATTAAGAAACAGCCCAAACAAACCCAATTACACAATATATAATCAATAACCATCCCTAGGAATCATATTTAGAGCAATTCAAAATCACCATTGCAAGGAAATTTGAAAAGTTCAACAATTCATACCTTGGGTTCTTGGATGGATTTGATGATGGAAATTTGTTAATTTTATGTTTAGAGAGGTATTTGGATCACTTAAGATGGATTGGGCTTAAAGAAGATTGTAAAATGCAAAATGAGGATGAAAGGTTTTGAGAGAAAATTGCAAGAACAAAGGCAAGAAATGAAAAAAATGAGTGGGAAATGATGGGGGGGCCAACGGGTATTATACCGTGGCCTTAATCATGTGATCGAAAGACATGCATGGTTAAAAGTTTCTGCCCAACTTGAAATTTTTTTTTTTTACAAATTTAGTCCTTTGTCCTAGCACATGAAAACTATAACACCTTTCCTAAATGCAAACTTCATGCATCAACCTCTACATCCACAAGAACATATAAAACTCAATTAACCAATAAAACAAAACAAAAAAAAAAAACAAAACAAAACAAACTAAACTAAAAACAAAAGGATACGCTTGGGTTGCCTCCCAAGAAGCGCTTGGTTTTAACGTCGCCGGCTTGACTCAATGCATTTCATCCTCACATTTCAACCTATTCCTTGCTTTTGTCTTTTCCTCACAGGTTTGGCCTCCTCTTCCAACAACATTTTATACATGCAAATTAAGGGACTAATACCCTTAATATCCCCAAGGGTACACCAAATGGCCTCTTTGAAAATGCTCAACTCCAAAAGCTTTCTTTCTTGTTTAGGTTCCAAAGAAGATGATATCTCCACGGGCAACGTCTCATGTTCCTCCAAAAATACATATTCCAACTGAGGGAGTAAGGACTTCAACTCAAGTTTGGGTGGCTCATCGACGGACGGTTTTAGCTTATCTTCACCACTGGCCACTAGCAACACTTGGTCGACTTCAACCACTTCAAGTTCTTTCCCTGTTATTTCATAAATGGACTCATCTACAAAACAATTTTCAACCATCTCACGAAGTTGTCCATCTATTCTATTATCTTCTTCATCAAACTCAAAGGGAACTTTGGAGGGAATAATTGCCTCCGTTGCTTGAGATTCAAGACACCACTCCTCCTTCAAAGTTTCACCAATACATTCATCCACCACATCTTCCCGGAAGTAGTCTAAATTCCCCCTTGGATATTTTATGGCATCATTTACATCGAGCACTACCTCTTCTTTGTTGACCCGCATGGACCTCCTCAACTCAAGCTGGATTTCTTCAAGCTTTTTCATCATGAGTTCTTCAAATTTTGGTTTTCTGTCTATGGGATTATTCATTTGATTCCCAAAACCTAGAGTTTGCCTTGATGTGTTAGAAAACGATGGCCCCAAATTGCCCCAATTTTGGTTGAAATTTCCTTGCTGCCCAACATTCATCATGAAGTTGACGGGTTCAGTCCTGACCAAATCACATTGATCCGTATGGTGGTCTCCTTGGCAAAGTCCACACATTAAGACCGGCTTCCAGTTCATCCTCGCCTCCCATGAATTAATCTTGTTGGTTAGTACAGCCAATTGAGCCCCAATGTTTGTGCCTACATCAAACTCTACAAATCCCCCTTGTTGAACCAAACTAATGTGTTGGGGCGGAATTTGGTAGCTCTCAGCTTCAACCGGATAAGCACTTACACGGTTGTTAAACCATGGCTCAAAGAATTCCCCAAACAACCGTCCTTCTTGTTGTCCCTGTTCAGCCACTGAAAGCTAAAGATGAAAATATGTACAAACACAAACAGGTCTTTTCTAAATATATACAAAAACACAAAACTAACAAACAATTAGAACACCTAAAAACTAGTTCCGTTGCCCTTCCCCGGCAACAGCGCCAAAATTTGGTGAGCGGAATCGGTGTGTGCAACAGTGTGCCAAAATATAGCTCAAACTCACACAAATTTACACTTAAACCTCACTTAATCAATTGTAGTAAAGCTTAGGGATCATTTTCCACAGGGAATGGAACAAAACAAGAATTTAAGTGCAATTAATTATTTGCTAAAGAGTGACATAAAGAGTGATATTTAACTAAGAAGCATGAAGAAAAGTATACACATAAATGAGAATACTAAAATCTAAATGCTAAGTTAAACTACTTAACTAAAACATGGAGAGAAACACAAAATTGATGAATGAGGGTGATCCTTGGGTTAAATGCAAGGGTCGGCTACTTTGACTCCTAAGGGCAACCGAGTGTAGGGCATTTTAACTAAATTGCTACATCCGTTCGCTCCAAATCTCCTTTCGGTCTCATCGGAATTATAGAATGAGGAATCTCCCTTCGATCTCATCCCCACCTAGAGCACATTAGCGCCTATGGCTTCCACACAACTCTAATGCACAATTCTAGCCCTAGATGTTTTAGCCAACCACTTCACACTCCCTAGTTCAAATGTTTAATCTAAGAAACCACCTAATTTTCACTCCACATCTCCTTTCGGTCTCAATGGAATTAAAGAATAGAGGATCTCCTTTCGGTCTCACTTCTACCTTGTGCACACTAAAACCTATGGCTTCCACACAATTTTAGTGCACAATTAAGCTCATATGATAGTTGTTTCTTGTCTCAAACACCTAAATCTAGAGAATGTTAGGTAGTTTTTCCTACTTTGGTCTAAATTCATGTATATTCTAAAACACACACGAACACCAAGAACACACACTAAATGTGGCCACAATTTAATGCATGTCAATTCATTAAATACAAGTAGGAAAACTTCAATTAATGCAAGCCCATCACTCTACAACCCACAAGGAATCAAAATAAACCTAACCCATACATCAAACACCAAGAATCACCCCAGACAAAATAGCCTCTCATGGCTTCAAACAAACAACAATCACAAGGAGATTTCACCATTAAAAGCATAAGAAATTCGTAAGAAATACTTCCCTTAATCAAAAGATTGGTAAATCCAACAAATTCCAACACTTAGCAAGCCAAAACAACTCCAAAGATTGAAGTCTTCAAGAGCCAAAAGAGCACTCACGGTTGTGAGTTGGGAAAAATGTGAAATTATCTAAAAACTAACCCTAACTATCTACCCTCCTCTCTTTTCTGCAGAAAATGGGGTATTTATACAAGTAGGGATGTTGGGGAACATTTGTGAAGTTTCCAAAACTTGGGGGACTCAAAATGCAAACTCAAGGATTGCAAGCGTAGGTTAACCGCCGCGGCAAAAGTTTCTGCCAACCCTCTTTTTTGGTTCGCGCGTTGTTTTGATTTTGTCCAGTTTTGGTCCCTTTCCTTACAGAATTTGAGAAAACTTTCTTCATGAAATTTTTTCTCTCTTTCTCATCTTTCCATAGCATCTTGAATCATCTCATTTGGACGTCTGCATCAAGAGTTATGAACTCCGGAAGATGGCTGATTTTTCACCCTTTTTTCCTCTTCTTTGATTCGTGCCTTGTTCTGCTTTTGTCCAGTTTTGGTCCATTTGCTTCCGGAATTTGAGAAAACTTTGTCCTCCTTCTTAAAATTGTAGTAAAGCTTAGGGATCATTCTCCACAAGGAAGGGGACAAAACTCGAATTTAAGTGCAGTTAATTGGTTGCTATCTATGTGTCCTAAAACAATGACATGAAAGGCGATATTTAACTAATGAGCATGAAAAGAAATATGCAAATAGATTGGAATACGAGATTCTAAATGCTAAACTAAACAACACTATTGAAACAAGGATGGAAATACGCAATTGAGGAAAGAGGGTGATCCTTGGGTTCAATGCAAGGGTCGGCTACTTTGACACCTACAGCAACCGAATGTAGGGCATCTTAACTAAGTGGCTACATCCGTTCACTCCAAATCTCCTTTCGGTCTCATCGGAATTATAGAATGAGGAATCTCCTTTCGATCTCATCCCCACCTACAGCACATTAGCGCCTATGGCTTCCACACAACTCTAATGCACAATTCTAGCCCTAGATGTTTTAGCCAACCACTTCACACTCCCTAGTTCAAGTGTTTAATTTAAGAAACCACCTAATTTTCACTCCACATCTCCTTTCGGTCTCAATGAAATTAAAGAATAGAAGATCTCCTTTCGGTCTCACTTCTACCTTGTGCACACCAAAACCTATGGCTTCCACACAATTTTAGTGCACAATTAAGCTCATATGGTAGTTGTTTCTTGTCTCAAACACCTAAATTTAGAGAATGTTAAGTAGTTTTTCCTACTTTGGTCTAAATTCATGTATATTCTAAAACACACACGAACACCAAGAACACACACTAAATGTGGCCACAATTCAATGCATGTCAATTCATTAAATACAAGTAGGAAAACTTCAATTAATGTAAGCCCATCACTCTACAACCCACAAGGAATCAAAATAAACCTAACCCATACATCAAACACCAAGAATCACCCAAGACAAAATAGCCTCTCATGGCTTCAAACAAACAACAATCACAAGGAGATTTCACCATTAAAAGCATAAGAAATTCGTAAGAAATACTTCCCTTAATCAAAAGATTGGTAAATCCAACAAATTCCAACACTTAGCAAGCCAAAACAACTCCAAAGATTGAAGTCTTCAAGAGCCAAAAGAGCACTCACGGTTGTGAGTTGGGAAAAATGTGAAATTATCTAAAAACTAACCCTAACTATCTACCCTCCTCTCTTTTCTGCAGAAAATGGGGTATTTATACAAGTAGGGATGTTGGGGAACATTTGTGAAGCTTCCAAAACTTGGGGGACTCAAAATGCAAACTCAAGGATTGCAGGCGTAGGTTAACCTTGGTTCGCGCGTTGTTTTGATTTTGTCCAGTTTTGGTCCCTTTCCTTACAGAATTTGAGAAAACTTTCTTCATGAAAGTTTTTTCTCTCTTTCTCATCTTTCCATAGCATCTTGACTCATTTGGACGTCTGCATCAAGAGTTATGAACTCCGGAAGATGGCTGATTTTTCACCCTTTTTTCCTCTTCTTTGGTTCGTGCCTTGTTCTGCTTTTGTCCAGTTTTGGTCCATTTTCTTCCGTAATTTGAGAAAACTTTGTTCATGAAAGTTTTTTCTCTCTTTATCATCTTTCTATAGCATCTTCAATCATCTCATTTGGACATTTGAATCAAAAGTTATGAATTTCGGAAGATGAGTGATTTTTATTCCCTTTTTCCTACAAAACAAACAAAAGATGAGAATCACAAGTATAATGTGATTTCTTTCATAAACATGGCATATCTCAATGAAATCTATGCAAAAGCGTGAAAAACACATATATTAGTTTATGAATATTTGATTCTCATCAAATACCCCCAAACTTGAACCATTGCTTGTCCCCAAGCAATTTTCTACGCATGGCAACAATATGTGGATTGTATTCATTGAGAACATGCATATTCAGATTAGCATATTTTTTCCTTGATAGTGGAAAGTACTAGCTTAATTAGGTATCCATTCGTCGCCCCATTCTACCGAACAATGCATATTGAGAGTTTTAAGAAATGGAAACATCTTAATGTTTCCGAGTTAGACAATTTCGATGCGTCTAATGCGATTGCGACCCTTTTCTTTTTTTTTCTATACTAATCTTCACACATTAAATGATGTGTGTGTGTGTGTGTGATGGAGGTAAATGTTCATGAATAATGCAATGCAAGAACTGAGTAGAGGTTCACGAAATCATGCCACTAGTGTGCCCTAAAGTTGCATAGAAAAATTTCACTTCCTTGAAATCCTTAAGACTCTTTATTCCCTCTTTCCCCTAAGTTGTCATGCTACCATCTAGGCAATTTTCATCACATTTAAGCAACCATCGTGACATTATACTTAGTGTACTTCCTCACTCATTTACAATTTTTTTTTTTTTTTGCCAAAAGTTTTTGCTTTTTATCTTACCACTCATACGAGTTCACTTAAGGGACATCCCCTAAGAGCATTCTCATAGCGGAGTGGCAATTATTCAACAAAACTGTAAATCTTATAAGCAAAACTAATAACAAGCCTAAGTCATCTTCCAAGTTTGTGAAGTGAAATGCTATGAACTTAGAGTGGACTAGGAGCACTACATTTACTACATGGCGTCATAATCAATACACTACATCTCACAAACACTCCTCATTGACGTGCACTGTAACAACACCATTTAATATGCAAAACTTTTCTGAAAATACAAGGAATCAAAAGACATGCATTACAAATTTCATGCTTACTCAGTCCAACATTTTTCATCATCGACTAATGCTTTCATTTCGTTACTTCTCACATGCATTTTGGTCGGTAAAATGTTTCTTAAGTGGTGCATATTTCAGCCATTACTTGCCAACCATTCAAAAGTTCCCAAAAACAAAACAAGCAACATCTTGAATATTTCAATCAAAGCCTCAATTTAAGCCAATTTCACCCATGGAATCTCATGTATTTTCTTCCTATAAACACCCCCAAACTTAGGTTACGTCAAAAGCTTTAAGCTTCTACCCCCAAACTTAAGATAAGCATTGCCCTCAATGCTTCAAAAATGCATGCATGAAGGGTGGGGTGGGTGGGAAAGAAGAAATACATGTTTTCGGTTGCAAAATTATGAAATAACTTAAAGAATGTTGCCTATTCGCACCTCCCCCAAACTTAAGATGTGTTGCACATTAAACATTAAAACTAGGGAGTGCATTATTCACAACATTCAAGAAACTATATTAACAAAATTCCCAAACAAAAAATAAACTTTACCACTAAATGCAAAACATAAAACACAAAAGAAAATACGCACAAGCTTCATTTCCAATCTCAACTCACGTGTCTAATCAACTACTCATAATATCACAAGTTGTTCAAAGGAGTAAAAGAAATCTTCTTCCTTGTAGCCCACATGAACTCAAGGTTGGTCTGGAGGTGTCGGCGGTGACTTAGGAAAAGTTGGTGGTTCGCCTTGTTGTCCACTTGCCATGTATGTCATGAATGTCGCCTGGAATTGTAGGAAGTCTTGCCTTGAAGATCGCCTACTCGTTTCTCCAGCCTTTGAGTTGTGTTTTGGAGATCATGCACACTTCTCTCCAAACTACTTAGTCTATCTTCATCATCACGTCATTCACTATCCTCCTCATCTCGTGTGGGCATCTTGCTAGACTACTCTGTTTGCGACCCCGCCCCTTTTTGGAAATCTTTGAACTTGAGGTCAACCTTCAAAAGAATGCAATCCATACGGCTGAAATTCCTGGTGATCGATGCCGTTGTGAGGCATAACCTTGTAATGAGCGACGGAAATCCCAATGATTGATTCTTTTTTGGTGAGTCGACGGCTAGATGGATCTCTGCATTTATCACTTTGCCAACATCGACGGACATGCCCCTACTGATGGCATATATCAGTAGTGCTCGCTTCCGAGCCACCTCCGAGTTCATGATGGTTGGCATTAGTCTGCTACACACGAAGGCATTCAGTAGCTTGGCCTTAGGTGTGAGCGAATTCCGTTTCAAATACGTCCAATTCGGGAGAAGGTGTTGCTCCCTTCCAGTCAATTCTCGTGTAATCTCTGCACTATCGTAGTCAGACTGGATGAACTGGGAGTATTCGTCGTCAATAGCTGGTGGTAGCTCGAACAGTGCATTTATGGTTCTTGGAGAGAAGTTGACGGTGGCGCCATCATATTTGATCTTGTTAGACACCGTGGTCGCCACCGAGAGTTCCGTATAGAAGTTATGGACAACTTCTCTATCTCCTTCGCCCAAGGATCGGCGTGCCTCAACAAACATAAGCCAACCATGCCTCCGGACATAAGTGTTCAGTGGTGGCTCTACCGTTAGGCCGCACTCCGCCACAATCGGGCGACCTCGCAAGGCGAGCTCCTTGGAACTTTGCTCCGACGACTCGGGCCGAGAAGTGGACGCCGAGGATTGTTTGCGTTTACCGGAGGTATGAAGTTTGGCAGCTACTGAATACCTTCGTGTGTAATAGACTAATGCCAACCATCATGAACTCGGAGGTGGCTCGGAAGCGAGCACTACGGATATATGCCATCAGTAGGGGCATGTCAGTCGATGTTGGCAAAGTGATAAATGCAGAGATCCATCTAGCCATCGACTCACCAAAAAAGAATCAATCCTTGGGATTTTCATCGCTCATTACAAGGTTATGCTTCACAACGGCATCGATCACCAGGAATTTCAGCCGTATGAATTGCATTCTTTTGAAGGTCGACCTCAAGTTCAAAGATTTCCAAAAAGGGGCGGGGTCGCAAACAGAATCGTCTAGCAGAATGCCCACACGAGATGAGGAGGATAGTGAAGAAGAAGATAGTGAAGGACGTGATGATGAAGATAGACTAAGTAGTTTGGAGAGAAGTGTGCATGATCTCCAAAACACAACTCAAAGGCTGGAGAAGCGAGTAGGCGATCTTCAAGGCACGATGCAAGACTTCCTACAATTCCAGGCAGTATTCATGACATACATGGCAAGTGGAGAACAAGGCGAACCATCAACTTTTCCTAGGTCACCGCCGACACCTCCAGACCAACCTTGAGTTCATATGGGCTACAGGGAAGAAGATTTCTTTTACTCCTTTGAACAACTTGTGATATTATGAGTAGTTGATTAGACACATGAGTTGAGATTGGAAATGAAACTTGTGCATATTTTCTTTTGTGTTTTATGTTTTGCATTTAGTGGTAAAGTTTATTTTTTGTTTTTTTTTTGTTTGGGAATTTTGTTAATATAGTTTCTTGAATGTTGTGAATAATGCACTCCCTAGTTTGAATGTTTAATGTTCAACACATCTTAAGTTTGGGGGAGGTGCGAATAGGCAACATTCTTTAAGTTATTTCACAATTTTGCAACCGAAAACATGTATTTCTTCTTTCCCACCCACCCCACCCTTCATGCATGCATTCTTGAAGCATTGAGGGCAATGTTTCTCTTAAGTTTGGGGGTGGAAGCTTAAAGCTTTTGACGTAACCTAAGTTTGGGGGTGTTTATAGGAAGAAAATACATGAGATTCCATGAGTGAAATTGGCTTAAATTGAGGTTTTCATTGAAATATTCAAGATGTTGCTTATTTTGTTTTGGGGAACTTTTGAATGGTTGGCAAGTAATGACTGAAATATACACCACTTAAGAAACATTTTACCGACCAAATGCATGTGAGAAGTAACGAAATGAAAGCATTAGTCGATGATGAAAAATGTTGGACTGAGTAAGCATGGAATTTGCAATGCATGTCTTTTGATTCCTTGTATTTTCAGAAAAGTTTTGCATATTAAATGATGTTGTTACAGTGCACGTCAATGAGGAGTGTTTGTGAGATGTAGTGTATTGATTATGACGCGGTTGCGAGTAAATGTAGTGCTCCTAGTCCACCCTAAAGTCATAGCATTTCACTTCACAAACTTGGAAGATGACTTAGGCTTGTTGTTAGTCTTGCTTATGAGATTTACAGTTTTGTTGAATAATTGTCACTCCGCTATGAAAATGCTCTTAGGGGATGTCCTTTAAGTGAACTCGTATGAGTGGTAAAAGTATAAAAAGCCGAAAAAACTCTTGGCAAAAAAAAAAATTATAAATGAGTGAGGAAGTACCCTAAGTATAATGTCACGATGGTTGCTTAAATGTGATGAAAATTGCCCAGATGGTAGCATGAAATTTTTAAGGAAGTGAATAAAGAGTCTTAAGCATGAAATTTGCCCAGATCTTAGGGGAAAGAGGAAATAAAGAATCTTAAGGATTTCAAGGAAGTGAAATTTTTCTATGCAATTTTAAGGCACACTAGTGGCATGATTTCGTGACCTCTACTCAGTTCTTGCATTGCATTGTTCATGAACATTTACCTCCATCACTCACACACACACACACATCATTTAATGTGTGAAGATTAGTACAGAAAAACAAAAAACAAAAGGGTCGTGCACTGCATTAGTACGTATTGAAATTGTCTAACTCGGAGACATTAAGATGTTTCCATTTCTTCGAACTCTCAATATGCATTATTCGGTAGAATGGGGCGACGAGTGATTGCCTAATTAAGCTAGTACTTGCCACTATCAAAGAAAAAATGTGCTAATCTGAATATGCATGTTCTCAATAAATACATTCCACATATTATTACCATGCGTAGAAAATTGCTTAGGGACAAGCAATAGTTCAAGTTTGGGAGTATTTTATGAGAATCAAATATTCATAAACTTAGATATGTGTTTTTCATGGTTTTTGCATAGATTTCATTGAGATATGCCATGTTTATAAGAGAAATCACATTATATTGGTGATTCTCATCTTTTGTTTGTTTTGTAGGAAAAGGGGATAAAAAACCAATTATCTTCCGGAGTTCATAACTTTTGATGCAGACGTCCAAAAGAAATGATTCAAGATGCTATGGAAAGATGAGAAAGAGACAAAAAAACTTTCATGAAGAAAGTTTTCCCAAATTCCGGAAGCAAATGGACCAAAACTGGACAAAATCAGAACAAGACGCGAACCAAAGAGACGGAGACCAGAAACTTGGGACCGCCGCGGTGGTCAACTGCGCCTCCAAAACTTGAAATTTGCAAATCGCGTCCCTAATGTTTTGGGAGCTTCACGATTATTCCCCAACGTCCCTACTTGTATAAATACCCCATTTTCTGCAGAAAACAAAGGGAGGGTAGATAGTTAGGGTTAGTTTTTAGAGAATTTCACATTTTCCCCAACTCACAACCATGAGTGCTCTTTTGGCTCTTGAAGACTTCAATCTTTGGAGTTGTTTTGGCTTGCTAAGTGTTGGAATTTGTTGGATTTACCAATCTTTTGATTAAGGGAAGTATTTCTTACGAATTTCTTATGCTTTTAATGGTAAAATCTCCTTGTGATTGTTGTTTGTTTGAAGCCATAAGAGGCTAATTTGTCTTGGGTGATTCTTGATGTTTGATGTATGGGTTAGGTTTATTTTGATTCCTTGTGGGTTGTAGAGTGATGGGCTTGCATTAATTGAAGTTTTCCTACTTGTATTTAATGAATTAACATGCATTGAATTGTGGCCACATTTAGTGTGTGTTCTTGGTGTTCGTGTGTGTTTTAGAATATACATGAACTTAGACTAAAGTAGGAAAAACTACCTAACATTCTCTAGATTTAGATGTTTGAGACAAGAAACAAGAAACAACTACCATATGAGCTTAATTGTGCACTAAAATTGTGTGGAAGCCATAGGTTTTAGTGTGCACAAGGTAGAAGTGAGACCGAAAGGAAATCTTCTATTCTTTAATTCCATTGAGACCGAAAGGAGATTTGGAGTGAAAATTAGGTGGTTTCTTAGATTAAACACTTGAACTAGGGAGCGTGAAGTGGTTGGCTAAAACATCTAGGGCTAGAATTGTGCATTAGAGTTGTGTGGAAGCCATAGGCGCTAATGTGCTCTAGGTAGGGATGAGACCGAAAGGAGATTCCTCATTCTATAATTCCGATGAGACCGAAAGGAGATTTGGAGTGAATGGATGTAGTCACTTAGTTAAGATGCCATACACTCGGTTGCCCTTAGAAGTCAAAGTAGCCGACCCTTGCATTGAACCCAAGGATCACCCTCTTTCCTCAATTGCGTATTTCCATCCTTGTTTCAATAGTGTTGTTTAGCTTAGCATTTAGAATCTCGTATTCCAATCTATTTGCATATTTCTTTTCATGCTCATTAGTTAAATATCGCCTTTCATGTCATTGTTTTAGGACACATAGATAGCAACCAATTAGTTGCACTTAAATTCGAGTTTTGTCCCCTTCCCTGTGGAGAATGATCCCTAAACTTTACTACAATTGATTAAGTGAGGTTTAGGTGTAAATTTGTTTGAACTTAAGCTATATTTTGACGCACTTTTGCACACATCGATTCCGCTCACCAATTACCTCTCAAATAAGAACATCCAACGATATTAGGGTGGACCACATATCCTTGCATCATACGGCAAGTGTGTCAATAGATGAAGCATGATGTCAAAGAATGATGGATGAAACAATCTTTCCAATTTGCACAATAGTGAAGCAATTTTCAACTCTTCTCTTTCAAGTACATCTAAGTTTGTACTCCGCGCACATAACTTTTGCACAAACTCACTAAGTTCGTACAGAATAAGTCGAACTTCCTTTGTGAGGGAGGACCTAATTGCCACCGGAGGAACACGTTGCACGAACACATACAAGTCGTGACTTTTCAAACTCGACAAATGCAACTCTCCCCCTTTTATGCATTGAGATATGTTCGACGCAAAACCATCAGGGAATTTCACTGATGTTATGAAGTTAAAGATTTTCTGCTTTTCATCTTTTGTGAAATGGTAGGAAGCCATGGGCATGATGAATGAAGTCCCCCGTGGTTGCAAATGCAACTCTCTTTTCAACCCCTGATCCATCAAATCCCTATGAGATTTCCAAGTGTCCTTGGTCTTACCCTTAATGTCGAACAATGTTGCAACCACACTCTCAATCACATTTTTCACCACATGCATGATGTCTAGATTGTGTCTCAACTTTAGGTTTGCCCAGTACAGAAGGTCGAAGAACACTCACTTTTTAGACCACATCGCAACATGACCTTCACGCTTACGCTTACTCCTATTGACATTAGTTGATGATTCACCAAATGCATATGATCCACTAACTGACATCTCAATATCATGAAGGATCTCATGACCCGATTTGGGTACTACTGGATAGCGAAGGTCTACCATCCCATCAAAAGATCTTTTATCCCTTCGCCATTCGTGGTCCAATGGTAAAAACCTACGATGTCCCATATAACAAATTTTCCTACTGTGATGCAAGTAATGAGATGAAGTCTCATTCATGCAAACTGGGCAGGCATTATAGCCTTCGGTACTCCAACCAGAGAGCATACCATATGCGGGAAAATCATTTATGGTCCACAGGAGAGCGGCACGTAATGTGAACTTTCTCTTTTGTGAGCATCATACGCATCGACACCAGTCCACAACTCCTTCAACTCATCAACCAAGGGTTGCAAAAAGACATCAATACTCTTTCCGGGAGATTTGGGTCCAGGAATTAGAGTTGACATGAATATGAATGGATCCTTCATGCACCTCCAAAGAGGAAAATTGTACGGGACAAGAAAAACAGACCAAACACTATATGCATTGCTTAGGTTGCCGAAAGGATTGAACCCATCAGTGGCAAGACCAAGTCTAACACTACGAGGGTTACTTGCACAAGAAGGAAACACTCTATCAAAGTGTTTCCATGCTTCACTATCTGCAGGATGCCTAAGGATGTTACCATCTTCTACTCGCTTCTCCTTATGCCATCTCATGTCAGAAACTATCTCCTCATTAATGAAAAACCGTTGAAGCCTGGGTTTTAGAGGGAAGTACCGAAGAACCTTACGGGGAACATTTGAACCCTCGGCCATGAATCGAGACTCATTACACTTAGGATTTGGACAAGTTGTGAGGGATGCATACTCATTGCGAAACAAAACACAATCATTGACACAAGTATGAATTTTTTCACTTTGAAATCCTAAATCCCTTATATATCTTTTCCACTCATAGAAATTCTTTGGAATGGAAGCTGAATTTGGAAGGGCTTTCTTGAACATGTCAAGAAGAAGATCAAAAGATTTGGCTGTCCAACCACTAGTAGTTTTTAAATGTAAAAGACACACAATGAAAGAAAATTTGGAAAAATTTTGACACCCTGGATACAAGTCCTGCCGGGCATCATCTAATAATTTACGAATAGACTCTGCAGTACTATCTAAATTATTCGACTATCCATGACCAGTTTCCCAATTTTTACCCCAATTACTATGACCTATGTCATGCAGCATGTTATCAAGATCATCTCCATAACCCACCTCTTCATCATCCTTACTCTCATCAGTTGGTAAGTGTTCATCGTCTGAAACATCCTCGTACTCCTCACCATGATAAATCCAATTCACATAACCCGAACAGATCCCTTTATGCATTAAGTGAAAGAACACAGTATCTCTATCATAAAGGCGGAAATTGTTGCAAGATTTACAAGGGCATGGAATTTTTTTGGATCCCTCTTTCGCACGATATACAAATTTTAAAAACTCTTCCACCCCTAACTTATAGCGTATGTCCTTTAATCTGTGAGCAATTCTCAACCATGACTTGTCCATTACCTATAATCAATGCATTCAAACATTAGAGCACACAACAAATGGGATTAATCGTTTTCTCCCATCGTTTTTGGTTCACAAGCATGAATACGACCCATTTTATTATTTTGCACTCACACGCATACATGCACAAGTAATACGTAAAAAAACAAACAAATCAACCATAAGAAAAGTAAACCATCTACTTGAATCCTAAATGCACATCACAATAATATTAATCGGTACCCTTAAAGATTCACGCCACAATCATTATGCATATATCCGTAAAACAACACACCAAAAGCGAGTTAAAAATGAGCCCAACAAATTCCGGAATCACAACCCTAATCACATAGGTGTGTTCAACATAGCCGAAGTGATTATCAACCTATGTAATAGAAAATATTTCCATCTCATCTAGAAAGAAATTTATGTTGATTCTACTATTCTTTTTTATAACAATGATGAACCATTATCTTAAAAAATCAGAAAAAGGATCTGGCTGAAATTAAATTAGAATGGAAGAAAATCTCATCTTCGTCTATTTCAACCCAAATCTAAGCCCAAATTCACAAGTTTATTCACCAATTGTTTCATAACGTAACTACTTCATGATCCACGACCAATTCATCACAAATTACCAAAACAGAAAATAGAAAACAACATCATTAGTAACATGAGGAATTTCGTAAGAGGAATTTTCCCTCATATAATAGATAACAAATAATATTCAGTCCATAAAAGTAAGGGTGAACGGCAGTAATGCAATTAAGATCCCCCAAATAATAATAAATCCTTTAAAAAACCTATGTTTAATCATTTCTCACATAGTAATTTTCAACTTAGCGGAAGTGATTATCTAGTTATTTAGTAGAAAAATATTTCCATCTCATGTAACCCGGAATTCATGATGAATCTTCTTCTTATTTTTATGAAAATGATGGATCCTCTTCTAAAAAAGTCAAGAAAAAATGATCCAAAAGACATTAAATTAAAACAATGAAATAAAATCGCATCTCATCCAAATCATGTATTGCAACAATAAAATGTTTAACCAAATACACGTATTACATAATTTTGGAGAATGTTGAACCGGTGTCCAACTCTGATAAAGCCTCTCCATTTTCAACACCCCTAAAAATCCACATTTATTAGCTATGAAGAACTTTGCTGCCTCATATTAAGACTTTTGACTTCAAATTAAGATTGTATTTTTATTTTTGTCTCTCATCCCATATTATTATTTACAAAAAAAAAAAAACCTATAAATCATAAATCTCATCCAAATCCCCAACGACAATGCTAAACAACAAATCTAAGCAAAAGAATGATCCACATGATGTAATCAAACTTCATTTAAACAATGTGCAACAATTTGCAAAAGAAAAAAAAAAGAAAGTGAGACATGGAAATTCCCTTATGAACATCCAATATGTAACAAATATGGAACTCAAAAAACGACTGACCGATTTATTTTTCCCCTGGTTTGCGAAACAGATCGGTCAACGGCTCTTCGCTGGTGCTTGAATCCTAAATGCACATCATAATAATATTAATCATTATGCTGAACAATCCAAATGCCACAATCATTATGCATATATCCAGAAAATAGCACACCAAAACGAGTTAAAAAATGAGCCCAACAGTCCAGCAATCACAGCCCTAATCACATCGGTGTGTTCAACATAGCGGAAGTGATTATCAACCTATGTAATAGAAAATATTTCCATCTCATCTAGAAAGAAATTAAAAGTAAAAGTAACAACCAAGCAGAAACAGAATCCAATAGTTTACTTTTTTTTTTCTAATGAAATTTAGTTGAATTTTGTAATTTTTTTCCAATAATTAGTTCTTAAATAGTTAAAGTGAAATCGTTTTAAAATAATTTAGAGAAAAAATAATATTTAAATTTTCATGTTGAGATTAAAAAATAATGTATATTATATATTTCAATTTATATAGATTATATATTATTTAGTTAAAAATAAACAAATAGATGAATAATTAACATGTGTGTGTCACTGTGTGTACATAAAACTATGTATATATATGCACTAAACTACTTATATTATGTAATAATTACTTTTATAATCAAGCAGCCCACACTATCTAGTACTTATAATCAAGCAGCCCACGCTATATAGTACTTATAATCAAGCAGCAAAATTAGATTGGAGCCTCAGAAATCCGCTAAAAATTCCAGAATGCAGCCATATGGAATTCAGAAAAAATTCAGCAAAATTTCCCCCAAAAATTCCAAAATAAATCCAGAAAAATTCTAGAGGAAATCTGCAACCAATCCACACAATCTAGTAGTTATAAGCAAGAAGCAAAACCAGATTGGAGCCTCAGAAACCCGCTAAAAATTCCAGAATGCAGCCATAGGGAATTCAGAAAAAAATCAGCAAAATTTCCCCAAAAATTCCAAAATAAATCCAGAAAAATTCCAGGGAAAATCTGCAACCAGCCACACTATCTAGTAGTTATACACAAGCAGCAAAATCAGATTGGAGCCTTAGAAACCCGCTAAAAATTCCAGAATGCAGCCATATGGAATTCAGAAAAAATCAGCAAAAATTCCCCAAAAATTCCAAAATAAATCCAGAAAAATTTCAGTGGCATTATACAGCCTACCCCCAAGGTCTGGTGGGTGGAACCGAGCAGCAGAATCAAAGGAGAGCCTCAACAATCAAGTAAAATCACTCCACACAGCCGTAGCAAAATCCAGGGCAATATCAGTAAAATGCCGTAGATTTAATGCAGGTTATGTAATATTCGGTCAACCCATCTAAATCCCATAACAATCAACACTTAAGGATCAAGGAACAACATGGAATCAGGATTGAAAGAGCCAGAAACAACAAAATCCAGATTTGAAGAAGTTCGGCTTTTCAAAATTTTGAAAATCGGATTTCCTAATTCATCCATATAATCATTAACCCATGGTTTGGAGAGCTTACCAAAGGTTTCTCTACTTTAATCCGCAGCTTAGAACAACAAAAAAACAGCCAAGAATTCAGAAGTTCAAGGATTACCAAAGAACAAGCAACGGTTTTGTCCACTTCGAATTTGCTCAAGAAAGAGCTAAAACTGCCAATTAAATCCAGAAATACCCGTCCTAGAACGTTGAGGGAGCTTCCACGCAGCTGTTTGTGGCTTCAATCCACCGGAAATTGAGAGAAATGGCCGGGTCGAGGTGTCGGGTCCTCTTGACCGGTGGATGACCCGGCAGAAACTTGGAATTGGCTGGCCAAATTCAGTGAATATCGCTACAAGAACGTTCTGCAGCCGCTTGTTCTTAGATAAATCAAATTGAGAGTCTCCAAGGATCAATAATCTGAAGAGCCAAAGCAAGCCAAAGCAATTTGCAAAGCACTCACGACCCGAATCGCCCAAAGGATCGCCTGAGGAATCGCCTCCAGAGCGTGCTTCGACTGAGCCTTTTATTATACCTCTAGTATTTACTAATTACTGTACATATGTATTAACTTCTAACTCCATATATATATATATATATATATATATATATATATATATATATATATATATTATATCTGCTTAAAAAAAAATTAATTTTTAAACAAGTTTTTATCACAAAAAAAAAATAGTCTAATTTTAAAAGTCAAAAATATATTTCAACAAAATTTTCAAAATGCCCTTAATGAGATAAAATATATTAAAATTGTGTTTTCATATAGAATACCCTTAATGAGAAAATTAGTGGTATAAAATGAGATGTACCAAAAAAAGAGTCCAGTTTCAAAAGTCAAAATTAATTTTTTAATAAAATTTCCAAAATACCCTTAATGAGATAGAATACATTAAAGGGTGTATTAATATACAATACCTTTAATAAGGAAATTGGTGGTATAAAATTAGTTGTACCTCTATTTGGTTGATCATAAATAAAAAATTGTACATTGGTGAAACCAAACTCTTTTTTTTTTTTTGAAACAAAGGGAGTATAAATGTATTTTACTACTTTTATTATACATTGTACATCTAACTATATATGTACATGTATTAACTAATACTTATATTATAATATTATATTAGTGGCTATAACTAGTTTGAAATTATATATTTTTTATTCCTAATTTTCTTATAAAGAAATATAGTTCGTAATAAATGTCAAAACTTTTGATTACCAAGAATCGATAGTGTATTTTAATACTAACAAAACTTCTATGTGCAAATTCATAAATTTCAAGGTATTCTAGTATAATTATTTTAAATTAAGAGCCATAACATAAATAAGCTAATGAATCTCAACCCAAATAAAGAATATACTTAGTTCAATTGTTATTCTTAACCAAAGAAACTAATTAGTACTAATCAATACTGTATTCTAATATTAAAAAGAATGTGTGATTAAAGTACAATTATATGGACAAATAAAATGTTAGGGTGTCCTACTACAATTATTAGAAATTAAGAGTAATAATATAAGTAAGTTAAGTTTGGCATAAGGAAGAATATGTTTAGTCCAATCATTATTCTTAGCAAAAGAAATTCAATCATAATTATTGAGTGTATCTGAAAAAGACTCCATTTTTTAAGTAAAATAATGTAAGCAAATTCATATATTAGGGTGTCTTAGTGCAATTATCAAAAATTAAGAGTTATAAATTTAAAAAGTTAAGTTTGGCCCAATGGATAAATTACATAATCCAATCATTATTTTTAACCCAATAAGTCCAATAAAGGAATAATATGCTTAGTCATATAATTATTCTTAAGCAAGGAAATCCAATCATAATTACTTGATGGTATATCTTAAAAAAGTAATGTAGGCAAATTCATGTACCTTAGGATGTCTTAGTGCAATTAGTAAAAATTAGGAGTCAAAAATTTAAAATCTTCAATTTTGCCCAATAGATAAATAACATAACCCAATCATGATCCTTAGCCCAAGTCAAATAATTATATAAGTTGTTGCAAATTAATTTAGGCCAAAATATTTTATTCAATCTATCCCTAATTATATGCCCAAATACATATATTGTTATTAAATCCTATAATTTTTAATTTCATTACACACCAAAACAAATCTTTTATATATCAATATTTAATAATATTATTCATTAAAACTTTATATATACAAATATGAATTAAAAGATTATTACTATTAGGGTGTCATTGTATAATTCTTAAAAAGTAAGGGCAATAATAAAAGGCATCCATTTTGGTGACGACAAGAATTCCGTCACTAAAAGCCATCCAATTGGTGACGACCATAACTTCGTCACCAATGGCTGAACTTTAAGCTTTTAGTGACGATAGTGTTTTTTCGTCACCAATGTTTCGTCACTAAATGTGCCATATTGGCGGGAAACTTCCCGTCAAAGTCTTTAGCAACGAAATGGTGACGAGAATTAGACACTCGTCACTAAAGATGGTGAGATGGTGAAGATTTGGTGACGACTGGAATTCTTGTCACTAAAGGTGTCCTTTGGTGACGGAATTTTTTTTCGTCACGGTGGTTTTCGTCACTAAATGGGGGTTTTTCTTATAGTGTCTATTCCTTTCGGAAAATCCAGAGATTTCTAAACTTCAATTATATCCATAGTATATGTACCCAATTGCACTTCGTGCTAACATGTTTGAATCCACCAGTCCTAAAATGACAGCTCCTTCACGCTAACATCACCCCACTGAACTGAAGCAATTTTCCATACAACTTTTGCACACCTACAGTTCAAGTGAACATTTGCCAAAGTTTCTGGCTGTTTCCCACACATATTGCAAACAGGGTCCGGTCTTCTTCCAAGCCTCTCTTAATTAGTTGATCCTTGGTAGGTAAAATGCCATTCCAACATCTCCAAATGAAGTGCTTGATCTTCCCTTTAATTCCCATCTTTCATGTTTTCCTCCAAAGACTTCTCAATACACCTCTTGAATTGCTACTTTCGGCCTTGTTTGGATTCTTCACGTTAGCCCTTAGAATCTCCTAATATGCTGATTTGACCGAATAGTTTCCATCATTGTTTGGTTGCCAGATAAGCTTGTCTCGGCCCTCACGTTGGTTTATTGGGATAGTATAAATTATCTCAGCATCATACTTATTTAAAACTTCTCCAATTAGTTGCCTATTCCATGCCATCTTCTCTTGATTCATTAATTGGCTCATTCATGTCAATTGGTTCGAGGATAATGGTGCTTGTACAATTTCCCTTTTTATAGAACCTGGGATCCAAGGATGATCTCATATTCTTATAGATTTACCATCTCCCACTAGAAATCTTTCCCCTTTAAGGAAGACATAACAGGCTTAGAATCAACTCTTCCATAACCACGATGAGTTACCCTTCTTGGAAGTTTTCATTAAACCCTCTTTCGGGAAGTACTTAGCCTTCATCACCTTGCTCACTAACAAATTAGGTCGTGTAACGAATCTTCACAACTACTTAGCTATCAAAGCATCATTAAACAATTCGATATTTTTAAAACCAAGTCCCCTCTCCTCCTTCGACATAGCTAGCTTCTTCCATTCTTTCCAGTGAATTTTGGATTTCCCTTCCACGTTATCCCTCCACCAGAAGAATTTTGTATTCTTGACCAAGTCTTGAAAAAAATTGCTCAAAATTTTGAAGCAGCTCATGACATGTGTTGAAAGAGTGTTTACAACAGCTTTGATTAAGATTTCGTTCCCCACCCAATTGAGAAAACGATTCTTCCACCCCTTGATTTTCTTCTGCACAGTCTCAACCACATAATCAAACACCTCTCTTTTAGATCTTCCTATATGCATAGGCAGGCCTAAAAAATTAAAGCTTGGCAATACTTCTTCTTCTTCTTCTTCTTCTTGACTCCGTTTAAAGCTTGGCAAATGACGACTTTATTCTCTTTGGACATGTTCCAGCTGAAGAAAATTGAAGACTTCTCCAGATTAACCATTTGGCCGGATATTCTGCAATACTCATCCAGAAGAAGCTTAAGCAGTTTAGCTTGCTCTAAATCTGCTTCACAAAACAAGATAGAATCATCTGCAAATAATAGGTGAGTGATTAATGGTCCATTCCTACATACTCTCACTCCCCTATATACCCCTTGCTTGCTAGTTTGTTTAATCATATTTAAAAGAGCTTCCAAAATAATTAAAAATAGGTAACGCGAAATGGGGTCTCACTATCTAATGCCACATGTAGGTTCTATGAATCCCCACTGTTCCCCATTAATATTGAATGAAAAAGTAGAAGATGTAATACACTGTCGAATCCACTCAATGAATATATAGGAAAAACCCATCTTCTTAAGAACTGAATACAAAAATCCCCATTCTATCCTATCATAAGCCTTGGCGATATCAAGTTTAAATGCCATATACCCCTTACTTCCTTTTGTCTTTGAATATAGAGTATGAATACATTCATGAGCAACAACAATGTTATCTAGGATTTGTTTACTTAGAATGAAAGCTACTTGGTTTTGGCTGATACATGATGAAAGACAAGGTTTTAATCTATCAGTCAGAACTTTAGCTATTATCTCATACACAATGTTGCACAGACTAATAGGCCTATATTTTGATACGAATTTTAAACCAATAGAATAAAATCCTAACCTATATAAGAGTGTTGGTCCTAGTATTGTCCTCTAGGTTGAACTAGCTTTTCCTTTAGTAAGACACCAACTCCAAGATTGAAGAAGGACCTTGCTCTTGTGCACTTGACACTTGAAGGAATTATCCAAACTCAAAGTTGAGAATTGGACTATCTTTGGAACCAACTGGCACACTCAGATTGTTGAGGGAAAGAAACGTAACAAAATAGCTTAAAAATGAACCTAAGAGGCTATCCTCAAATACTCAAAACAAGTTTTAAACTAGAACTCAAAGAAAAGCTAAAAGCTCTCAAGTTTGTAATTGATAAAAGTCTGTCTTTCCTTGGGGCTGAATGGCCTCTATTTATAGTCTACAATGTGCAAGAATTAAGAATACCATCTCATAGAAGGATTAGCTTTTTAGGAAACTAATTACTAAAAGAAATAATTACTTAAAGTCTTCTAATCTAAGAAAAAGGAAATAGAACAAATAGATGCCTAAAACTAATCCAAAGCTATTTTGGATTTGAGTTGGCCGAGAGTTGCTTGAATTGGCTCTCCAAATATGGATTGGATTTGAGTGCTGGCCAAATTTAGAAGTCCAGAATTTAGAATGGAATTGAAGCTTCCTAAACTTCATGTCTTTGAGCTGAATTTAGAATGGAATTAAAGCTTCCTAAACCTCATGTCTTTGAGCTGAAGTTGAGCTGGAATCTTTCTCTTTGATTTACATACTTGGCTCACCTTCCATAATTTCAAGTAAAGTGACATATAGACTAGAATTGCCAAAATTCATTGCTTCCTTAGTTTGACATTCAGTTATGAATGATGTTAAGGCAACTTGCATTTTCTTAACCCTTGACCTTGTCATAGGACCACCAATCCCTTGTAATGGATTCAATGGATCAACGAGCCTTGCATTTTCACTATATTCTTTAATAGAATTCGGGTTCCTAACCTTAGGAATGAGGCTTATCATGGTGTGGTTCATTTTCTTTAGCATTTTCTTAAGAGAGAAAAAATCTTTAACAGCATTGCAAATATCCATTTTAACAATATCCCAGTAAGATTGAAAGACTGAAAAAAAAGGAGAGTCATACCATCAGGCCCAAGAGCTTTGTTGGGATGCATTTGAAATAGAGCTTGGTTAATTTCCTCATCCTTCACTGGCCTTATCAGTCTTTGATTCATGATTTGGGTAATGGACAGCGGTATACCTTGTAAACCTTCCTACAAATTAGGTGGATTTAAAGTGGTGAACAGTTCTTTGTAGAAACCAATAACTTCTTCCTTTAACTCTTGTTGGCTTTCACATCTTTTGCCGTGACCCTTTCATCAGACCCTCTATTGTATTTTGTCTCCTTCGGCTAACTGTACTGGCATGAAAGAACTTTGTATTGTTGTCACCTTCTTGTTGACTTTTGCCTCTAATATTGTTCCTTCTCTTGATAGATTCGATTCAATTCCCTTTTCAATAGACTCCATTCTTGCCAATTTCTCCTTCCCCCACCCCCCCCCCCGCCCCCCCTCCTTGATCTGCATTAACTCCATTTATTTTGATCTTCTAAATTTGCTTAGCCAAATTGAATTCTATCCTTTGGCTCCATTGAAGAAGAGCCATCTGACAATGTTTAATCCGCAAGCACGTTTGAAACAAAGGAGTACCTGATTAGCATCTACCTCATGCTTCTTTATTTATCTCCTTAGTCTCATCCTTTTTAGCCTATCTTTGATCAAAATAGAAACTCTTCTTTTTGTGTTGCCCTTTGGGGTTCGTATTCATCAGTACCATTGAGTGATCTGAGGTTTGACACTCAATATGGTATACTTTTACTTTTGGGGTTTCCACTATCCACTTAGAAGCCTCAAAAAACCTATCCAATTTTTCCTCCACAAATTTTTATCCCTCTCTATTATTAGCCTATGTAAACTTTCTTCCTACATAACCTAGATCACCCACTTCCATATTACTAACAAAACTCCTAAAAGAAGAAAAGCTACCCTCTACTCTTTCTCTGCCTCATCTTTTTTCTTCTTTCTGGACTAAATCATTAAAATCCCCTCCCATAACCCATCTCTCTCCCCAGATTTGTTTTTGCCTCTCTAAATACCTTCATTGTTCTTCCGTGACTCTTATATTTGTACTAGCATAAATAAGAATTGCCCAAAAATTACTATCTTCCCCAGAGAATCTACATTCTAATTGAAAAGAAAAACTGGTAAATATAACCTTGACAACTGTGATTTCTTCAGCTCAATGCACTAGTAAACCTCCACACACCCCATTCGGTGCCATCATTCTCCATCTATCTTGGAACTGCAATCTTCTACATATGGATGCCACATACTCTCTCTGCTGTTTTATTTCTAATAGAAACAATATATTGGGACAGTAGGATTTTATCATCTCTCTCACCTGGGAAACTGTAAAAGTTCCATCCAAACCTTTACAATTCCACACACGTCTTCATGGATCCACGTGGGCCCAGTTTAAGCTGGATGCCCCCACCTTACTCTCATTTAGCTTAATTATCACTTCATTTTTCTGTTTTTTATTTTTGGACTCCACCTCTCCTTCTCCCCAAACCTCATGTTCTTGTATCTCCCCTCTCCTTTTCCTCCCTACCATTGGATCATCCACCATTGTATGTTCTAGAATTTCAGCCCCCTTTCTTCTTTTTTTTTTCCTCCAATTCTGACCCATCTATTTTTTTATCTTTGCATTCGCCCTCTTATAGCACAATCTTTTTCTTTATTTTCCCCCATCTCTATGCATTCTCTAGCCTTAGTCTTGCTCCCTTTTCTCTCACACCTTATAGGGACATTCACCAACTCGATTAGCATCGGTTCAGCCTCTCCCCCATCAATCCCACAATATTGAGAATTGGCCCTTCCCTCTTTGTTGGTTCCCCAAACTACCTCATCATTATGTATATCTTCTACTCTCATTTTTTCAGAAACTCCCACCTTCATTAGTTGCTTGCTTTTTGAAACTCCCACCCCCTCCCCCCCAAAAAAAATACATTGCCTTTGTCAATCGGCTGCATAACAATTCCATTTGCTGCAATTGCAATAACAGATTTACCATTATCACTTTCCACCAAGGCAACGTTTCCCGGCTCCTCACCCTCTTTCAGATTTACTATTTTATATTTCTGATTTGTTTCCTTAAGCTCCTGTATACTCCTCACAAAGTCGATGTGTTGTTGATCATCAACCTGGTTTCACCCCTTTCCAGTCTACTCACTGTTCTAGGTTATCGGACCACCTTCCACAGTGATCATGTAGCTGGTTCCTTTCGGCTGGGTTTTTTGGTTAATCCCCAACAACCTTCCGCCAATTTGAGCCCCAGTATCACTTGATTTCAAAGATTTTGTCGCAACTTGTTTGCCTTCCCCCATCACTAGCCACACCCTTTCTAAATCATGCCACATTCCTACAGCCCTTAGTTCTGTATTTCCCCTCCAGCCCTCTAGCTGAGAACTAGAACCTTCATCTTAGACTGAATGACGTTTCTCACTATTTGCCACTTCCTCCTCACTCCCCTTTCTTTTTTTTCAGCCTCCCTCTCTCTACTTTCTAAAAACGTTCCCCCTTTCTCATCTGGCCCCACCATCCATGTCTTCATTCTCTCTCCCATATCAACTCTACTCTTCCCCCTCCCTGTCAATTGAGATTTGATCCTAACTGCCCTTAGCCAATCCCTGAACTAGCATTCTTTCAAGCTATGCTGACGGCTATCTTCCCTTCTCACAGAGCAACCGCACTCCAAGTGACCTATTCTCCCACAATAATTGCAAAACATTGCTAAGTTCTCATACTTAAAAGTGATCAAGCATGATTCCCTAAGGAGATTTAGCACCGTTCCCCACAGTAAAGGTTTACCAATGTCAACGTTAGCTAAGAGCCGAATATGTCTCCCATTCTTACTTCTCAAATCAGATACCCACACATCCAATACTTAGTTGAACAGGCTGCCAATCTTAATCCCTATTTCTCTGGTGATCCATTGGAATGGCAGATCCCAGACTTGGATCCACATATCAACTAGCTGGAAGTTACATGGGTTGAGTTTCAAACTCGTCGACCACTTTCTTAGGACAGTGTACTAATTGTCATATGTCCACCCTTTGCCATATAGCACTCTGATTTTGTCATTCGCATTCTTGAATACAAAATGGAAGCAATTTTTACCAAATTCTCACATCGCAAAATGCGGCCATATGCCTTCCAATGTATACTTTAAACCCATGAAGTTCACTTTTTTGTCTCCATACAGACAGCCAATCAGACTTCTAGCCCTCTATTCTATGTTAGCTCTGATGTCCTCTTCTCCCAAGCTCAACCCATCTCTTTCTTCTTGAAACAAATAGATTTTTTGAAAAAGACCAGTAACCTCTAGCTCATTGCCCTTACTGGACATACACCCGCTTTCTATTACCTAAACCTTGGACCCAGAGATCAATTTAGCCTGCAAAAAGATAAGAAAATGCACAAACACCAAGTGTGAATAGAAACTCAGCTCAAAGCTTACACACTTGCAATATTCCAGAGACAGAAAAAGGATATCAGGATATATATTTCAAAAGACAATACCAGCAAATTAATACTCACACACACATACCGAATACTCAATGAATTTAAGCACAGATCCTACAGCAAAAATTACAAGAAATTTAGCTAGAAGAAAGCACAGGCAAGATAGAAAGAAAGTAGAAAAGAGGCACCCGACTCCCTTAGGTTGAAGGTTAATCTCGAAAGCTAGCTACTACAATAGGAAATTTTACCTTATAATTTATCCTTCTAAAGCCATTGACTAAACTCCCACTACCTGTTGATGACCTCTATACCCCTGAAGGTAACACTCACACCCGTCTAGGACCTTACCCCTCTTTTCAGAGACTTTTCCCTCTAGTGTGTGTAAAAAAAAAAAACAACTAGAGACCTATCAACAACAAATGCAAAACTTTTAGAAACTCTAATTCTTGGTCCTTATTTGGAATGAAATTCAGCACACATTGCCCTATTTAGTGGGCTTATAAACCCTTACTCTCTTCGATTAAAATCAGTCTTTTTGATGATTAAAATTCTTATTATTACAAAACTCTATGTCGATTACAACTTCTTTTTTCTCATTTCATTCTTTTTCCTCCTTTTTTCCTCTTTTTACTTCGACTTGTTTCTCATCATTCTTGTCGCGTAAGTCTTTTTCAAAGGAAAAAAAAAGACACAAGTAATAAATCATATTTTTTGTTTCTCCTAAAATACCAAATTTGATAGATAATTTTTTCATTTCAAATTATTAAGGAGCTCAGATGATCTATCTCTGAAGAACCCTAGATCTCCAATAAAAGTTTTTGCAATTATAAAAAGAAGAGTAGAAACAGCATCAGAAATAGTTTGACCATTGACTAAAATGTGTTCACCATCTTCATCTAATTTAACAGAATTTAAAATTTTATTTTTATCTTCGGTTGATAGGTGTTCATCTCACCAACCTTTTAACTGACCTGTAAAAACCAGCAATTAAAACATAAGTTGCTAATTGATCAGGATAATTATGCATTGTTCGGTATGCCGTAGCAACCATGATCATTTGTTGTAGTATTGTTAAAATGTTGTATTCAGACTGACCATAATACACCATTCATAAATACTATTTGCAGTATAACTATTTTGGAAAACATTTGGTCTTTCTTCTAAGGCTAAGTCGGAATAAGTAGCCTTAGGGTAATAAAATTTTTGTGAATTTTTCCAAGTGGAAATAGACTTGTCTTGATTAGAGTTACTGGGTCTAAAACTCCTAAGTTTGGCAACTTCTAGTTCGGATGACTCATCATTATTGGTATCTTTATCTAAGACACAGACTGATTGGTTGACCGAAACTAAAGCCAGATCATTTGATTTGGATTGATGAGCAGAAACTGAAAATGGCCCCATCTCCATTTTCTGCTTAGGCTTAGAAGTCTAAAATGACTCTTCTATTTTGGCTAACCCTTTTTCAAATTCGGACAAAGGCTTTTCCTGAATAGGTTTAGTCAATTGACTTGGGATTTCATATGGCTTGAATAAAGGAACATTTGGAAAAGAAGTAGTAAAAGGAATAGCTGAAACTTGTAAATTTGAAGGAGGAACATAAAAGGATTGAGAAATAGTTTTGTTACTTGTAATTAAATATTCTCCAATAGTTTGTAAATACTTATTGGTATAATTATTTTGTTAAAAAACACTTTGTATATCTTTACCAGTTAATGGTTCGGTTTCAGCCCTTTGTTTAAATGAAATAGCTTTTAAATCAACAAATTTGTAAGAAATTGTTATTGGTTTATTTGGAGCAAATTCAAATGGAACTTCTCCATCCGAAGTTTTCCATTTTTTCAAAACAGAAATAGTTTTATCAAAAGGAAAATCAATTGAATTCTCTTCTGCATAAATGATGAACCATTCAAAGAAGAAAATATATTCTTTAATTTTATTAAGAAAATTATAGTAATTTTCTTGAAATTGGTTTCGAGAATTACTTTTGAAATTTTTAAAAAAACCATGTTGTTTTAGAAAGATTTCTTTAGAATAAAAATATTTTCTAAGATATTCTTTATCAATTTGAAATCAGTTTGAGTATTTAAAGTCAAAGTTCTTAATTCACTAATTGGAGTATTATCAGTGATAGTAGAGTACATTGGGGACTTTGGTAAATCCCCTTGATCTGAAGAAGATTCCTCAGTTTGAACCGTATACCTTGCTTGAGGTATACTTGATGAACTATCAAGGTGTTGAAATCTTGTTGAGGAAGAAGACATTGGTCTTAAGTCAGACACGGAATGTTTGGGCTGAGAATAAAAAGGAGTAGAAGTAGAGATCATTTGGCTAAGAGACCTCTCAAACTTGATCTGGACTGCTCCTATTGGAAATTTTTGGATACTAAACATCATAGTATTTTTTACTGGAACAATAGGTGCTACGTTAGGGAGCAACCATTGCTCTGGAAGTGTTACTTGATTCCAAGTGATAGACTTGGGTACAGTTATTTTATATATGTATATTATATATATATATATAATAGATAGATGACTTGCACGAGAAAATATGAACGGAAGAAGAGGGTAACTTACAAATTACGGATAATATGGAAAATATTTTTCGCTTTACAAGATGAGTTCTAAATATTTAGTGTAATAATTGTAAAGAAAATTAAAAATATATATAATTTTAAAACATAATGATCTTTATTTTGTGCTTTTTGTTTAATAAAATATAATCTTATTCATAAATTACTCAACTTGTGATATTTTAATTGATATATGCTTCACTTTCTTTACGACTGTTTATTTAAATTATTAATTTGCAAATTGCAACTATTTATGGCTGGAAATGGAAACTTGAATGAGCCAGGAAGAGATTTCAGGCTGTTAGGATAAGATGCTTTCATTAGTGGGATTGAATATTGAATAGTTGTATTCTTAATTTTAGTTCAACAAATCAATTACGAAAAAAAATAATAATTTTAGCTTCTAATTTTGTATACTTTTGCCACTAAATTTATATTTTTTCCACAAAATTATTAGAACTTGTCTGGACAGCATTTCAAAATGCATCTTCGCATTTTTTGAGGTAATGGTTATGAGATAAGAGATGTATTAGAAATTAAAAAAGTATATTGAAAAGTGTTTTAAAAATCATACTTGCAAGAATAGCATTTTAAGTGTACTTGCAAAAATAGTTTCAGCTAATAATATCCTCCCCAATAGCAGAAAAGCATGTTAAGTAAAATTAATTGAATTTTCCATAAACAAAGGATCTACCACACAACAACCTTTTAGAAAAACAAAACATGCCAAAGATTTTCGTGATTTTCTATGTTCATAACAAACTAATTAAGAGATTATAAGTATAGGTTCTTTTCACGTTATTCATCTTTTAAAACTTGGACTAGATCACAAGAATTCAGGAAATTTCTAGGGCAATTAACATTAATTTGAGGTAAATTTGATCAATATATGATTTTGACCTGAAGTACTATTGGAAGAAGAAGTGAAAATCTTAAAAGGAAAAATTTTTTCCTAGTTAACTTCTTTGGAGGCTTCAAATTATTTGAAGGGTACTCTTTGTTGAGGAGGTTTTACATATGGGGAGTTCAACTAGAGCGGTCCAATAAGTAGTAGGAGTCCACTTGAATTCAAAAGTTTAAACTAATGAATCCTGGGTCCTTCTCACTTATAAGGTGCTTTAGTTCTTATTAATTTTCTAATGTATGATAGCATTCATGAATACAACAAGCCTCTCATTTCATGGATACACTACCATATTAAAACTCATTCCTCCATAAGCCCAATCCCTACTCCAGCAAGTTCATCTTTTCACCATGATGTTGAGGCAAATAAAAAGAAACCAACAGTTGTCTACTAAGGGTAATAATGCTAAAGGAGCTTGTTGGGCCTTTCACCTACAGGATAAAGGACAAGTTTCTAATAGCCAAGCCTATTACAAGTGCATTCATCTCCTTGTTACTAGTGATTTGGTTTTTTTGGTGGTCGTAGGTTGCTCAAAAGATGCGACTTTAGTGGTGAATGGATCTTTATTATGGTTGGAGATTTGCTGAAACAAATTGAGGGGTTTTCTAGAGTTTTCCCCTGCAATTAGCCCTTGCATGGTCTGCCTTTTAAATTCAGTTTTCTTTTGGCTGTAATCACTAGTTATCATATGCTTTAATTCATTGGTGCTGCCAAGGCTTGTGGTTGACATTGGATTGAATATTAAGTTCTGTTACTTATGACATCATTGTGAAGTTTCTTTTTGTCTTGTTTTATTGGTTTTTATGAGAAAATTGTCTCATGGTACAACTAGGATATTCAACTTTTATGTTCTTGTTTGGTGGGAAATTAAAATGTTGTCTTTTGCATTGCACAAGTTTAACTTTTGTGCCCTTCATATATTTTTTGAATGTTCAATGATTATGTCCGTGAGGAATACTGACCATTTATTTAGCTCTCTTTCTCTTTCTCTCTCTCTCTGTCACACACGCACAACACACACACAAAACCTTCAAGTAAAGGCATCAAGATCTTAGAGAAACGGGGATGGTAGTTGTGATCTCCCTGCCATTTATTCTGTTCTCAATATTGCTCGGTTTTGGTTATTACTTTCTAGGAAGAGCTAGAGGGAGGCAAGATTTGCGCACCAATTCTCAGGTTTACGGGGTCCCTGCTCCACCAACGTCACCCTGGATGCCAAATATTCTTCTTATCCTTCTCCTCAGCCTCCTCATCAATCCGTCGCCAAGAAATCGGATAATTTGAGCAACATTGTGTGAAGAAATTTAAATAAGTGTTGATGATTTGTTGATTCATTTTGGCTACTCAAGGCCACTTTCTTGACCAATTGAAGTTGAATTTTACATTTTCATGAAGGTTGTGGTTTTTGAATACTATATACTTTATCATTGTATTGTTGATTTTCATTGTTCTTTCGTATATAGCGACTAACTTGTAAAAGTGATATTGATTAATTTGTACTACTTGTATAATGGATTAATCAATAAAATTTGCTTCCTTTTTACTAAAAAAAAAGAAAAAAAAAAGAATGAATGTTCAATGGTTAGTATGATTGCTTTCATTATATTTTCGACTTCTATGATGTATGTATTATAAGGATAAATAATGTGACAATCAATACAGTGATGTTATTGGTGATAAGATATTAGAACAAACAACATTACAACTTTGGTTAAAAGTTGTCACTAATAACACTATTTAGTAACAATTTTTTTCTGTCACTAATTCCATTTGCTAACAAACCTTTAGTGACGAACTTTTTTCGTCAACAATGAAAAGCACGTCAAAATTTTTTTGTCACAAATTACATAGCCAACAAACCTTTGGTGATGAACTTTTTTCGTCAAATGAACTAAGAGCCAAATGGTGATGAAAAAATTGTCATCACTAGCTCGTCACAAAAGGAGTTGGCTAAGGCATCTTTTAGTGATGAATTTGTTTTCGTCACCAAAAATAGTCATAATTGCCCACTGACCAGCATACTTTCAATGATGAGATTTTGTCGTTTCCCCCTTTTGGTGATGACTGTTTTTCATCACTAATTTTTGTCACTTCTTCATTTCATCACGAAAGCCACCCTTTAGCGACGATTTTTTTTTCCATCACGTGAAACTCTTTAGTGACAAAGCATTGCTAACGACCGAGTGACGAACGTTTTTTCATCACCAAAGGCTTTTGGTGAAGAAAAATGGCCTTTTAGTAACGATATTCCTATTATCATCAAAGGGAGATTTTTCTTATAGTGTTCTAACACTGACTTTTAAAGGTCTATATTTTGGGAAATTTACAAATATAGCACCTTGACCGTTGACTTTACAAAAATAACACCCTCCTTTTTTTGTTCTCTGTTATAGCACTTCCACAAAAAAAAAGACTACAACACCCCTCGGCAGACTTCACTCCATCTTCTTCTTCTTTGTTTTCAAAACCCATTTGATGGATTTAACAAAATTTGTTCTCACACCCCGTTGTTTGCACACCTCATTGTTCGTACACCTTATTGGACTATCATCTCCAAGCAAAAAGGCCGCAATCGTAGATAAGAAATCGCATAAATTTGATGTTAGTTGAAATTTGCAGTAGTTGAATTGGTTTTGTGAATTTAAAAAAGCGAATGGTCGAACTCTAGGTTGAGTTTTAGGTCGAGCACAAGGTTAGGTCAATGTTGCTAAGTCAACTTTTAGGTCGAGCACTAAATTTGATCGAGTTTTAGGTCGAATATGTCAAATTTAGGACGAGCTCGACCTAATGCTCGACCTAATGCTTGACCAAATTTAGGTCGAGTGAATTTTTATTTTTTTTAAAAAAAAATTCACTCGACCTAAATTTGGTCGAGCATTAGGTCGAGCTCGACCTAGTATTAGGTCGAGTGAATTTTTTTTAATAAAAAATAATAATAAAATAAAAATTCACTCAACCTAAATTTGGTCAAGCATTAGGTCGAGCACAAGGTTAAGTTCAACTTAACCTTGTGCTCGACCTAATGCTCGACCTAATGCTTGACCAAATTTAGGTTGAGTGAATTTTTATTTTTTGAATTTTTTTTTATTAAAAAAAATTCACTCGACCTAATACTAGGTCGAGCTCGACCTAATGCTCGACCAAATTTAGGTCGAGTGAATTTTTTTTATTAATTTTTTTTTAAAAAAAATTAAAATTCACTCGACTTAAATTTGGTCTAGCAGCTTGACCTAAATTTGACATATTCGACCTAAACCTCGACCAAATTCAGTGCTCGATCTAAAAGTTGACCTAGCAACATTGACCTAACCTTGTGCTCGACCTCGAGCTCGACCATTCGCTTCTTTAAATTCACAAACCCAGTTCAACTACTGCAAATTTCAACTAACATCAAATTTATGCGATTTCTTCTCTACGATTGCGGCCTTTTTGTTTGGAGATGATAGTCCAATAAGGTGTACGAACAATGAGGTGTGCAAACAACGGGGTATGAGAACAAATTTTGTTGAATCCATCAAATGGGTTTTGAGAACAAAGAAGAAGAAGATGGAGTGAAGTCTGCCGAGGGGTGTTGTAGTCTTTTTTTTTTGTGGAAGTGCTATAATAGAGAACAAAAAAAGGAGGGTGTTATTTTTGTAAAGTCAACGGTCAAAGGTATTATATTTGTAAATTTCCCCTATATTTTTCCTTTTTGATACTGAAGATTAGAAAAGTAAGAGAAAATACATGTGAACCTTCAAAATAAATCAAGCTCCCAAAGAAAATCCATTAAGAAGATAAAACTTTAATGCAATCACATGTCAATGGAGTTTACCAAAGAGTTGAGTGAAATAAAAAAGAAGCTTTCTCATAAAAAAGCGAGAGTGTTAGACCTTTTACATTCTCAGTGGTGGGTCACTTTTTATTTAATATTGATAATTGTGAAATTAAGGAGTGAATCACATTAAGGGTAAAAAAAAAATTTCATTTGAAAAAAGTAAATTAAATATTTTAATATGATTATTAAATTGGGATAATAAAAATGAAAAATTTCCAATAAAGGCGTGTTATGATTCTAAATTCTCATATAAGACATAAAAGTTTATTAATTCTTATAAAAGGCGCGAAATTACTTTTAATATTTTAATTATTTTGCAATGTCCTCCCTATCCCTATCCCTATCCCTATCCCTATCAAATCTTTATCAAATTCTTTTACTTTTTATATTTGCAAAAGAAAAAAAGAAAAAAGAGGAACCTCTGCTATAGAAAAAAATTAAAAACTTCTCGGAGTGTAAAAACAGGTCCCTCAGGCAAGACTTTTCCATTCCGTAAACAAATAAATGAAGAATTAAAAAGAAAGATGACTTAACTAGATGATTCATTGTCATAATAGGATCTTGAAACTTAATGGAGTTTTTGGGGGGGAAAAAACGAAGAACAATTTTACTCTCAAAAGTTTATCTGCTTAAAATTACATAAGAATTTTCTTCTATGATAAGCCTGAGATATTGCTCCTGCACTTTGGAAAAGCAATTCATAGAAATCAGTTGATTCCAAAAGTTTCTCCAACTTACATGCATAAACGAAATATGAAGGGTAACACAATCTTTTACCATCTAGAAAATCTCTTTCTCCCTTTTCTTGTTTCCTTTTATCAATTTGAGATGAGTTATGATCCCTCCTTTATTCAGTTAGCCATATTGATTATGATTTTATATTTTACACATAGGGTTTGAATATTTACGGGTGGTGATGGTTTGATTTCAGTGGTGTTGATCATTCTTTTTTTCCCTATTTTTGTGCAATTATAAAAGTAATCAATATTAAAAATTTTTGGTAATGATGTAGTATGAAAGAGAGGTTAGTAACAAAATAATTAAAATATGAGTAATGATACTTTTAGTAAATTTTCATCGTGAAAAAAATAGTGATTAATATGACAAGTATAAAAAGACAAAATCCAATTATTACACTTCTTAAAAAATAAAATATAGTAAATGATGGTTTTTCTTTTTTATGTTTGTCATATTAGTTACTATAACTTTTCACTATTAAAAGTCACTAAAAATATCATTATTTTTAAAATATTAGATGTGAATTGTGTACTTTTTATAAGAATTATGAAACTTTTATTTACTTTTTAGAAATTTGAAATTCTTATAGGATCTTGTGGAGAATTTTAGGAAGAAAAAACAACAACCAAAACACTTTTAATAGGTTGAAGAGAGTGTTAGAAAATATTAAATGCAAACTATTTATAGGAAGAAAATTGACTTTATTGCTGATAATCTAATTTTCGAATGCTTTTCCTGTTTTGTTGGTGAGGAAGAAAGATAACACATAGAGATTTGGTTTTGATTATAGATATCTTAATCACCTTACCATCAAAGACAAATTAATATCCAATTCCAAACATTGACAAGCTTCTTGATGAGCTCTTTGGTGCTAAATTCTTTTCCAAAATCAACTTTATATCCGATTATCACCAAATTAGAGTTAAACAATTGAGGATGTTCATAAAACCACATTCCAAACCCACCAAGGCCACTATGAACTTTCGGTGATGCCTTCAGCCTCACCAATGCTCCAGCCACCTTAGAGGCCCTAATGAATCAAAATTTCCAACTGTTCGTAAGAAAATTTGTAAAGTTTTTTTATTTTTAATGACATCCTCATCTATAGTCCTACATTTGAGGCACACTTAAAACATCTAGACACTGTCTTACAAACTTTGAAGGATCTCTAACTCTTTGCCAAGATGTCTAAGTTCTCATTTGCTCAGCAGCAAGTGGAGTATCTAGGGCACATCATCTCAGAACAAGGGATGAGCATGGACAAAGAAAAAGTGAGTTGTGTCCTTAGTTGGCCTACTCCAAAAATTGTCAAAGCCTTAAGGGGGTTTTTAGGGTTAGTAGGATACTATCGTAGGTTTATGAAGGAGTATGGAGTGATCACAAAACCCCTTACAAACCTACTGAAAAAAAAGATAGTTTCCAATGGACAACAGAAACTGAAGCAGCATTCCTGGAACTGAAAACAGCCATTAGTTATGCTCCTGTTTTGAGATTTCCAGACTTTTCACGGCCTTTTATTGTGGAAACGAATGCTTGTAGAAAAGGCATGGGGGCAGTATTGATGCAAAACAAGCAACCTATTGCTTATATGAGCACAGCTTTTAACACCAAGAACCTAGGTCTGTCAATCTAAGAAAAGAGCTGCTGGCCCTAGTTGTTGCAGTCACTAAATGGCGGCACTACTTAGTAGGCCATCATTTTCTGATAAAGACAGATCATCAAGCACTTAAATACTTGTTGGAGTAGAAGCTTACCACCCCTCTTCAACACAAATGGCTCACCAAACTCATGAGATTGGATTATGAAATCCAGTATACAAAGTGAGTTGAAAATTTGGTAGCAAATGCCCTATCCCTCAAAGACCTTTATACTGATGAAGAAGGTACTGCACAACTGAGTATGACCATTTCCAGCATGAAACCTGAATGGATGACTCAGGTGGAAGAGAGTTATGCAACTGATTCAGATTGTCAAGCTTTAATTAGCAAAGTCTTGATTGATCCCAATGCTGATCCACAATTCCAATATGATGGAGGTCTCTTAAGGAGAAAACGGAAGTTGCATATAAGCAGTGCTACTACATTGAGGCAACAGATATGTTAAATCTTTAACTTCATGATGTAAACATAAAGGCAGGATCTTTGAATAAATAATTTATCACAAACTATTAAGTCATAAGGATTGTGTACCTGATGCGGAAGACATATTCATTGAGAAGAGATTGAGAAACACCACCTCTTGCTGACAAAATTGGTTTCTCTCCCTTCACCCTACTTTCTGTCACAGACTATTTTGTTGGAGAACGTTTTGTGTTTTGTGTCTGTAACCCTAATGGGCAGAGAGAGGACCAATTTATATAATTTAACTTTAATCTGGTACGTCCATCAAGTACCCAAATAAACGGTTGAGATTTGTTCCACTATTAAATAGGTAATAGGAACCAATTAGGAAACTGTAATTAAGCCCAACAATTCGGGTCATATTCTTACATTCTCCCACTTGGCCCGATACTACAACTTTAATTTAATAGTGTAAACATTAAGTGCACAAAAACAAATCTCTTGATTATTTTCATAATTTATCTCAACATAATAAATTACATAATGTGAGTTATGGCGGTCATACACTTTAACATTGCATACTCCCTTCCATACACCACTACACTAGTAATTTATCATGTCAGGTATCATAAGTGATATATAAATATTATAAAGGTCCACAATAATGTCTTATAGACACATTTATTTCTTGTTTAATAATATTATGTGTACACAATCATAATAAACAAGAAAACATTTGCCAATATGTCAGAAACATTTTATTGAGCTCAAGAGTGTTAATACATCATTATAAGCAGTCATCAATACAACCAAGACCCATTCTTTGAATATGTTCCTTAAATGCCTTTCGTTGCAAGCCTTTCGTTAAAGGATCTGCAATCATGAGATCCGTCCTAATATGTTCAATACACACTCTTTGTTTCTGAACTTCCTCCTTTACGGCAAAATATTTCAACTCCATATGTTTAGCACATTTAGAGTACTTATCATTTTTGGAGAAGAAAACTGCTGCAGAATTATCACAATAAATTTTCAGCGGCTTAGTAATGGTGTCGACAACCCTAAGCCCTGAAATAAAGTTCTGCAACCATAATGCATAGATTGTAGCCTCAAAACAAGCTACAAATTTTGCTTTCATAATAGATGTAGCAATGACAGATTGTTTGGCACTTTTCCATGAAATTGCTCCTTTTGCTAGAAGAAACAAATAACCAAACGTTGACTTTCTACTATCAATGCATCCAGCAAAATTTGAATCCGAGTATCTAATCAATTCTAATGGATTAGACCTTCTATACATGAGCATATAATCCTTTGTTCCTTAAAGGTATCTTAATACTTTCTTTGCAACTTTTCAATAATCCATACCAGGATTACTTTGATATCTGCCCAGCATTCCAACCGCGAAACTTATATCGGGTCTTGTGCATGTTTGCAAATACATCAAACTGCCAACAACAGAAGCATATGGAATAGATTCCATTTCTTTATGTTCCACATCATTTTTTGGACATTGCATAAGACTAAATTTGTCGCCCTTTTGTATTGGGACAACTCCTGCAGAACATTTGTTCATATTAAATCTCTCAAGAATTCTTTCAATATATTCTTTCTGAGACAATCCTACCAGTCCTTGTGATCTATCTCGGAATATTGAAATTCCTATCACAAAGATGCCTCTCCCATATCTTTCATTTCAAAATTCTTAGAGAGAAATTCTTTAGTCTTATGCAACATGCCTAAATCATTAGCAACAAGTAGAATATCATCAACATATAGGACTAGAAATACAAACTTACTCCCACTAATCTTTCGATAAATACACCGATCAACAGTGTTTTCTTCAAAACCAAAAGATGTTATGGTATCATTAAACTTAATATACCATTGTCTGGAAGCTTGTTTAAGTCCATATATTGACTTCTTAAGTTTACACACCATGTGACCCTTTCTTTCTATAGAAAAACCTTCAGGTTGATCCATATAAACTTCCTCCTCAAGATCTTCATTCAGAAAAGCAGTTTTCACATCCATTTGATGTAGCTCTAAATCATATTGAGCCACTAATGCCATAATTATTCTCAACGAGTCTTTCTTTGAGACAGGTGAAAAAGTCTCTTTGTAATCAACGCCATCCTTTTGAGTATAACCCTTGGCAACAAGTCTGGCTTTATATCGTTCAATATTGCCATTCGAGTCGCGTTTGGTCTTAAAGACCCATTTGCATCCGACTCGTTTATATCTTTCTGGCAAATCAACGAGATCCCAAACTTTATTTTGTGCCATTGAGTTCAACTCATCTTTCATGGCATCAATCCATTTATCAGACTTATCACTTTTTATGGCTTGTGAAAACGAAATAGAATCCTCATAAATGCCATAACCAAATTCTGACTCTTGCAAATAAACCACATAGTCATTAGAAATAGCTGACCTTTTTGTCCTTATAGGTCTATTCAAAGCTATTCCATGTGGTTCATTAATGTCAGTTGGTTGTAAGTTAGTTTCTTCATGAGGTGCTACTTCATTCAAATATTGCCCAGGATCATTTTGCTCTTCTATCACTGGGTTAATATTTGATGAAGATGTGGATATTGGAACATTTATGGGTAATGGAACATTAACCCTTACTTCATTAATATCCACAATATATTTTTCAGCACTCCCACTAACTTCCCCATTTTCAATAAATTTGGCATTAGCAGTTTCAACAATTCTTGGACTATGTTTTGGACAATAAAACCTATACCTTTTAGATTTCTCTGGGTAACCAATAAAGTAACCACTAATCGTTCGAGAATCTAATTTTTTTTTCATGTGGATTATAAACTCGTGCTTCTGCTGGGCAGCCCCATACATGCAGGTGCCTCAAACTAGGTTTCCTTCCAGTCCATAACTCGAAAGGAGTTTTAGAAACTGCCTTACTAGGAATCCTATTTAGCAGATACCCAGCAGTTTTCAATGCATGCATCCACAATATTTTGGGTAATGAGGAATTACTCATCATACTCCTAACCATATCCATTAATGTCCTATTACGCCTTTCTGCCACACCATTTTGTTGAGGTGTGCCTGGCATAGTATACTGTGCACATATGCCATGTTTCTCGAGGAACTTTGCAAATGAACCTGGACATTGCCCTGATTCATCATATTTTCCATAATACTCACCACCTCTATCAGACCGTACAATTTTCACTTTTCCATCTAATTGTCTTTCAACCTCCTTTATAAACACCTCAAGGGCATTTACAGCATGAGATTTTTCTTTAAGCAAATAGATATATCCATAACGTGAAAAATCATCTATAAAGGTGATAAAGTACTTTTCTCCACCAATAGATGGAGCATCAAAAGGTCCACATATATCAGTGTGTATAATTTCAAGAAGCTGAGTACTTCTTGTGGCTCCTTTCTTGCTATGTTTGGTTTGCTTTCCCTTAATGCAATCCACACATATGCCAAGATCAGTAAAATCTAAATTCGGAAGAATTTCATTCTTTACCAATCTTTCTAATCTTTCTTTGGATACATGACCCAAACGTTTATGCCACAAGTAAGCGGAATTATCATTCATCATGCTACGTTTAATTCCAATATTATGATAAACAGAAAACAAAGATTCCGAAAAATTAACATCAAGTTTCAATTTATATAAATCATCCATAAGAATTCCAGAACCAATAATGGAATTATGTTTACATAAATTGAAACGACCATGTCCAAACTTAAGAATAAACCCACTTTTATCAAGTTTTGAAACAGAAATCAAGTTTCTAGAAATTGAAGGTACATAGAGAGTTTGTATTAGATCCAAGTTGTGACCAGTATCTAACACTAAACGATAAGTCCCTATGCCTTCAATTGGGACCTTCTTACGGTTTCCCACGAATAAAAAACTCTTAGTTGGGTTTATGGTTTGGATTGAAAGGAATCCCTGCATCAAATTGGAAACATGAGTAGTAGCACCAGAATCAAGCCACCAAGTATTTGAAGGAACTTCAGTTAAGTTTAGTTCAGAACATACAAAAAGGTTAGATGTACCTTTCTTTTCGTACCAAGCTTTACGCTTCGCACAATCTTTCCGATAATGTCCTTCTTTCTTACGTATGGCATTTATCTGCCTTCGCTCCTTTTATCATCATCGTGAGTAACTCGTGTCACTTTAGCTGGTACTTTCTTCTTAAATTTCTTGGCCTTTGGCTTATGAATCTTACTAGCTCCTTGACCCAGAAGGTTAACAGAATGAACTCCTTGATTCTTTAGTCTCATTTCCTCCTGAGTTAACATACTGGACAATTCATTAATATCCCACTTATCCTTAATAGTGTTGTAATTAATTTGAAAAGGTCCATATTCAGGAGGTAATGAGTTCATTATAAATTGCACTAAAAAGGAGTCATCAACTGCCATAGCCAGGGTCTTTAATTTTGCTGCAATATTTGTCATCTCGAGGACATGTTGCTGCATGCTTCGCGACCCATCATACTTCATGGTCGTGAGTTCAGCCATTAAAGTACCAGCGAGAGACTTATCAGCAGAACGAAAACGTTCTTCCACAAGCTTAAGGAATTCTTTAGCACTTACAGTTTGTGGAATAGTACTCTTAATGTTGTTAGCAATCGTCATTCGCATAAAATTAAGACATAATCTGTTAGACCTTTCCCATGCTTTATAGTTTAATCTCTCAACCTCACTGCTTTTGTCTGTAATAGCAGCATGTTTTTTTTCCAATAGTGCTAAGTCAATATCCAAAACACCTAAATGAAAATTGACTTGTTCGCACCATTGAGAGAAATTCAAACCATTAAACACGGTAACAGAAGAAGCTTGCGAATGGAGAGAAATAGCTGCAAATAATAAATGCTCAATAAATTATCGGATTCAAATCATAAAACATTTAAAATATATTGCAGGCTTCCTTTGGGTAAGTTCAACAATATATTATCATAAATTTAATGCCATGCATGCTTTATTAAATAATCAAACAAGCCTTATCAAATAAAATAGTATCTTTGGATACATAAAAATATTTGACAAGCAAATTGATTATCAACCATAATGTTTATTAGTCATAGAAAATTAATTTACCTTTGGGTAAATTCTACAATTCTATCAACTAATAAACGTCACTTATTCATATAGTTGCAATAATAGGCATTAGCATAATATGAATAAATGACTATCATTTACTACATGGTAAAAAAATTTAATTAATTAGCTTGGCCACTTTGGTGACTAACAAACTAATTCTTTATATTAATATCATGTGTAAATTTAATAAGTTAAAGGGAATTTTTAACATTAATATTCCCAAAATCATAATATGACAATAAAATAAAAATTCTCATAATATTTCATAAAAGAAATAAAAACAGCATAAATAACATAATTAACATAAATTTTAATATTAATAAAATATGATCATTTAATTTTATTTCTTGTCTCTGTATTACATAAATTAAAACAAATTTAATTGTTTCATAATTAAATTTTATTTCCAAAGACGGCCAAACAGTAGGCTGCCATCATCATCATCATCAATCAAAAAACCATAGCCACATTCGGACATCATCATTAAATTTATTTATTTATAAATCCATAATTCGTACGCCCAAAATCCGTATGGTTAGCGGAAATCAAACCCAAGCAAATAAAACCGAAGCTGTTCGATTATTATTATTACGGCCGTGCTTTATCAGAAACAATCATTATTTCTAATCTAACAATCACATAATAATCATTAAACACAATCATTGTAGATTTACAGAAGTGACATGATTATTTCTGAATTTCTAACAGACACATACCAAAAACCGTCAAAACCCAAGCAAATAAAAACCGAACAGCTATCAAGCATTGGGCCATCATCATCATCATAATAGCAATCAAAAATAAAATTTTCATCCCTAATCCGTACCGCCATAATTTGCATATAAATTTTTTTTTCTTCTTTTTAAAAAATTAATCTCCAGATTTATGGCCAAAATCATCAATGGATAAATTTTTATTCATAACCTGCTCTGATACCACATGTTAAATCTTTAACTTCATGATGTAAACATAAAGGCAGGATCTTTGAATAAATAATTTATCACAAACTATTAAGTCATAAGGATTGTGTACCTGATGCGGAAGACATATTCATTGAGAAGAGATTGAGAAACACCACCTCTTGCTGACAAAATTGGTTTCTCTCCCTTCACCCTACTTTCTGTCACAGACTATTTTGTTGGAGAACGTTTTGTGTTTTGTGTCTGTAACACTAATGGGTAGAGAGATGACCAATTTATATAATTTAACTTTAATCTGGTACGTCCATCAAGTACCCAAATAAACGGTTGAGATTTGTTCCACTATTAAATAGGTAATAGGAACCAATTAGGAAACTGTAATTAAGTCCAACAATTCGGGTCATATTCTTACAAGATAATCAAGAATCTCCACAATTCCCCCCTGGGAGGGCACTCAGGTCAAAATGTCTGTTTGCAAAGATTGAAACTGATTTTTTACGAGCCAAATCTTAAACAAGATGTTGTCAACTTGGTGAATGAATGTGATGTATGCCAACGCAACAAGAGTGAACATGTGGCATACCCTGGTTTATTGCAGCCACTACGTATTCCACAGCATGCTTGGAGCCACATTACTCTAAATTTTGTGGAAAAGTTGCCACTATCAGAAGGGAAAGACACTATCATGGTAGTAGTGGATCGCCTCACCAAATTTGCAGCTCTTTTAATGCAGCTCAAGTGGCACAGCTCTTCCTGGACAACATTTTCAGGCTTCATGGTCTTCCAGCTTCCATAGTTAGTGATAGAGATAAACTCTTCACTACCTATTTTTGGTAAGCTCTCTTGAAGATTCTAGGCATTTCTCTGAACTACAGAACTGCCTATCATCCTCAACCAGATGGAAAATCTGAAAGGGTGAATCAATGCCTAGACACCTATCTTCGCTGCTTCACTTGTGAGAACCCATCCACTTGGAGTGAGTGGCTGCCCATGGCGGAATAGTGGTACAACACCAATTGACATTCCAACACTTCATTGACTCCTATTGAAGCCCTTTACGGCTCCAAACTAGTTCCTTTACCTTTGGGACCATACCAGGATATCATAATGCCTTCTGTGGTTGATACGGTTCAACAAAGGACTGCAATCACTCAATTCCTCCAGAAGCATCTTCAAAGAGCTCAGAACCGTATCAAGCTTTTTGCTGATAAACATAGAACTGACAGAGAATTCCAAGTTGGTGATTTGGCCTATCTCAAGCTCCAGCCCTACCGACAACAAACTGCTGCAGTCTGCGCATGTCTCAAGCTAGCATCCAAGCATTATGGTCCCTTTGAGATCTTGGAAAGCATCGGCCATGTTGCTTACAAACTAAAATTGCCTAACAATGCTAGAATGCATCTAGTCTTCCATGTGTCATTGCTGAAAAAAAAGATAGGAGATCAGCAAGTTATCACTTCTGAACTTCCCCAACTGCAAGAGAATGATGTCTGTCCCATCCAGCCAGTGACCATTTTACAACGTCAAACCATACTGAGAAATGATCAGCCAGTTGTCCAATGGCTAGTGCAGTGGAAGGATTTCAGTGTGGATGAAGCAACTTGGGAAGATCAGACATTGATGCGAAAACAATTCCCTGAATTTCAGTCTTGAGGTCATGATTGTTTTCATGGGGAGGGTATTTGTCATGAGTCTGCTATGCTATGGCAGTGAATTTTAATCGATACGGTGTCGTGTTGCTACTCTCAAATTAAGGCTTGAATTCCTAATTGCAAAAACGTCACAGTTTTACTTAATGTGACAGTAAAGTTTGATTAGTACAAAGTGTTGTCATTTTGAATACAATTAAAGGACAGTTAACTGTAATTGTCTACAGTCAGGCAGTTAATCCATTTCAGTTGTACAAATAATGGCTGAATGTGGAATGAAAGGAGTACTCTAGAATTTGCTAGAATTCTCCCAATCTTTCTTCCTCTCTTCTTCTGAATGTTCTGTTCTGTTCTCCCTATTCTCTCATCTCCTTGTTCTGTTCTTTCTATTTTCCTTCTTTTGAATTTCTGCTTTCACAACAATACTACAAGATTTAGGCTTGAATCCTTCTGAATTCAGGTCAAGGAGGGTTTGGCCTTGACATAATTTTTCAACAAGTAACTGGCCTTTAATTTTGCAAAGTCTAGTCCTATTTTGTTCTAGGAAATAAATATGATAGAAATTTTGAACTTCTACTCCTTCATTTTTCCAGATTGGAGGGAAAAAGATTCAAAAGCGATACAGAAAACTCAGAAATTCAAATTTAAATAAAATTACAATAAAAAAATATAGCAAATGAAATAGCGGCCAAAATTAAAAAATATAGAATCCATGAATGCCTTTCAATTTCTTTTGGCTCTTCAATCATCTTGGAAGACAAATAAATTTATAAAGGTGAAGCAAACATGCAGCAGTAACACAAAGGGAGGATTGGAAGTGGAGTAAGGTACCCGTGTCTGTGGAGGCTAATATGTGCCCTGTGGCAATCTCGCCATCCCTCCATTTTTTCTATACTTCCACAAACTTTTACAACTGAAAATTTCTTTTACACTTTCGCCTTATCCTATTATATAATTTTAAATTCATATTTTCATCCATTTTAGGGCAAAAGTTAAATTTTTAAAAATGAAGGAAAAAAATATAAGGTAACAAACTAAGTTTACTATTTTATCTGTTTCATACGCTTTTGATTTTTGCAGATTTCCTAAGTATTAAATTCAAAAATTCCATTATCTAACGTAGCAATTTGGATGATCTAATATATCTCACACACGGGTAGCCAACTAGAAATATATAGAGAAAAAGTTTCAATAACACGTAGTTATTGTAACAATCAAGCGGTTTGGTAGTAGTCAGCCAATGCTTTTTATCAGAACGCATTTAAAAATAATACTCCTATAAAAAAAAAGAAAAAAGAATGCTGTTCGAATTCAAAGATTATTGATATACCAATCTATAATTGATGTGGCGGGAAGGGAAAGAGCTGAGATTAATTCTTTCAAAATACAAAATGCTTTCGTTGGATAATTTAACGAGAATCTCTCAACAAACATCCATAATTATCCACTGTCTCATTTCGATATTATATATATGCACATTTGTAGCGAAATTCTTTATTACTACAACTACAAATATACAATTTTTTTCTTGCACAGTAAACCATGAAGAACATAGTATTCATATTTCTCTTTCTCCATCTCTCAACGTCACTCGCACAACGCCAGGTTTTTTTTTCTGTTTTTGAAATTAATTTTTTTTTCCCTTGTGTGATTATTTTTTCCTCGCTAATTTTGATTTTCTTGACAGGTTTATGTAGTTTACATGGGGGAACATGATGGGAATAGATCGATCAATGAGATTCAGGACTTGCATCACTCCTTTCTCTCATCAGTGAAGAACTCCAAGGAAGAAGCAAAATCCTCTATTATTCGGAGTTATAAAAGAGTCATCAATGGCTTCTCAGCTTTTCTCACTCCGGATGAAGCAGCAAAAGTCTCTAGTGCGTAATTGATTAAACCTTTGTCATAACGCTGATAGATTACGAAACCTAGGATGCATGCAATATATATATATATATGTATATATATATATATATATATATATATATCATAAAAAAAAAAAAGAAGTGATTGAATGAGTTGCCTTTGAGAGGCTTTTAATAATTTTGTTATTAGTTCTGCGGTTCTAAAACATAATTTAAGTATTTAAGTATTTAAGATTCCATTTCACAGATGAATCTTGCAAATTTTTTCCTAAAAACTTGGTTTAAGTAATTAAATTCTCGAAAAAAAACTCTTATTCACCGGACCATATTCCTCCGTAAAAGATTGAAAAAAGTTGAACGTGGATTGACCTGATTTTTTCATGCAATGTTTCTTGAGGCCTGCTTTGATATATATTTACATTTCCCCTTTTTTTCCATTGTTGAACAGAAATGGATGGAGTTATTTCAGTGTTCAAAAGCGAGCCCAGAAAGATGCAAACTACAAGATCATGGGATTTCGTTGATGGGCTAACCTTGAACGATCACCGTTATCATTCAATTGGAAGGGCAGAATTATTGAACCGAACAAATTTTGGGAAAGATGTCATTATAGGAATCATAGATTCAGGTAATTTAATTATCTTTTTTTAGCTAATATAATAAGCTAATGCTCCGCGAAATTTAAACATAAACACGATTTCATTTTTATCCCTTCTCTTTTTCCTAGATAAAAAGTTTCATATACAATTTACTATAAAATGTTAAATGAATTGCGTACATATAACTTGTTTGGACAAGGCATTTCTATTTGCAAATAGAAAAAGTAGTCATTTTCTCAAATAAAAACATCACATTCCAAACACATTTTTATTTCAAAATTTAAAATTTAAATTCTCTCACATAATTTTAAAAAATCTTCCCTCTCATTTTTTCTTTCTAAAATACTTTTTCTATAAAAAAAAAATACCCACCAAAATTTTCACACATTCTAATACAACTTTTCTCAATATATCACACTCCAAACAAACCCTAATACTATTTTTAGAATTAGCCAATAACTGACGATTGACAAAATAGTTTAAAAAATCAGTGCTGTTTATCCAATGAACAGGAGTGTGGCCAGAATCCAAAAGTTTTAATGATGAAGGAATGGGTCCAATTCCAGAAAGATGGCAAGGAACTTGCGAACCAGGGCAGCAGTTCGACACATCTCTCTGTAATAGGTGATTGTGTTCATGCTTCTTTTTTCTATGAGCCTCTGTATTATGATAGTATTTCAAATGTACACATATCAAAAAAGCTGATTTTTGTTTTAGGTACAAATTGGCATTGTGTTTTAAATGTACATATAAAATTACTCTCAAAAAAGCCGGCTATCTACTAATGCACTTATGAGATACCAATTTTTATATTCACATTCAAAAGCCCTCTAAAATTGCTTGGTATTTTTGTAGAAAATTAATTGGAGCAAAATACTACCTGAAAGGTTTCGAGTCAATAAACGATGGAGTGAATACCAATTTAGATTATCGATCAGCTCGTGACAGTGCTGGTCATGGAACTCATACGGCTTCAACTGCTGGTGGTCAAGCAGTCCCTGATGTTTCTTTCCCAGGGGGGCTTGCTCGAGGTACTGCTTCTGGTGGAGCTCCTCATGCTCGTCTCGCCATCTATAAAGCTTGCTGGCAACTGCAGTTTGACTTTTCCAAAGAATTCAGGTGTCAAGATTCTGACATGATAGCAGCGTTTGACGATGCCATTGCTGATGGTGTTGACATATTGAGCGTGTCAATTGTTAATTTTGATAGTGATTCATTCTTGACGGATGCGATTTCAGTAGGTTCATTGCATGCGGCTAGGAGAAATGTTCTCGTGGTTGCATGCGCTGGGAATGATGGTCCTCAACCATCGAGTGTCGTCAATCTCGCACCCTGGATCTTGACGGTTGGAGCAGGTAGCATAGATCGATCTTTCTATTCTCCCGTTATATTGGGCAATGGTGTGACCCTCGAGGTAATGCTCTTAGAATTATTTCATTAACAATCTTATATACTACCGTAAACTATTTTCCATGAAGCCATCCATTCCCGCTTGATAAAAAGTATAATCTAACTTTTGGACTCTTTGAATTTTACATAGGGACAAAGTTTGACTTCAACAAATATGGACAAATTTTACCCTTTAGTCTTCGCTGGAGACGTTGAAATACCTGGTACAACCAATAGCACGACAACCGGGTGGGAAAAAAAAAAAATCATATTTCCATCTTGTTAGATGAAATGAGAGGAAAAAAAACAATGCTTAGCATAATTAAAATTTAACATTTGGTTGTTGCATTTTGTTGCAGGCAATGTGTTCCCAATACCCTATCACGTCAGTTAGTATATGGAAAAATTGTTTTGTGCTTTACTGCAAGTCAATTTATCACAGTAAAAGCTTTAGCAGTGAAGGATGCTGGTGGAATTGGAGTTATTATACAAAGTCCTCTGGAAGGAAACGGAATACCAGCTCAATCTTTTTTAATTCCAGGAACAACAGTATTATATAATGATGCATTTACCATTCTCAGTTACATACGGTATACCCAATATCCGACAGCGAAGCTTGTTCCTGCAAAGACCACCATAAACAATAAACCAGCACCCATTGCAGCTGGCTTCTCTTCCATTGGTCCGAATCATCTCGATCGCGACATTTTGAAGGTATGTTTTTTCATCTTTCCTTTCCCCTTTTTGAAGGTATTTAGTGCTTAGCTTGATTGTGGACCTATTTCAAAATTATATACTAACAGTTATCCCGAATTGCAGCCTGATATACTAGCACCTGGATTAAGCATTTTAGCAGCATGGAGCGAAGGAGCAGGTCATACAAGCTTGACAAGCGATAAGCGTGTTGTCAAATACAACGTTGATTATGGAACTTCCATGGCTACTCCTCATGTAGCTGCTGCTGCTGCACTTGTTAAAGCAGCACATCCCGAGTGGAGTAGTGCTGCCATAAAATCCGCTCTTATGACAACTGGTAAGTCATAAAAACATGATTGATGAACGCCTCTTGATATAGGTCATATTCTGTAAAGACAGGTTTTAAGTGCTTGTAGTCATAGACCACGGTCCATAACGAGATTTTCTTCATTAATTAAACTTGAAATAGTTTAGAGTATCACTTTAATTTGTTTCTTTCATTTTTCTAAAAATGACAGCTAGTCAAACCAACAACATAGGCGGACAGATCACCAACCAACGTGGAGATATAGCTACTCCTTTCGAAATTGGGGCTGGCCACTTCAATCCAACGAAAGCAATTGACCCTGGACTTGTTTATGATGTTAATGTGAATGATTACGATTCATATATATGCAATGGTCGTCAAAAATCCTGGGACAACACTTTTTGGTGCCCATGGTATCAATCAAGTCAGTTAAACTATCCATCCCTTGTTGCTTCTCTGATCCGAGGTTTCATTTATGTACAAAGGACTGTGACGAATGTTGGTGATCCAAAAAGTGTATATGATGTGTACGTCGTGGCCCCGGATGGATTTGAAGTCTCTATTTTTCCCGACCGATTAGAATTTGAATATGTTGGGGAGACGAGGAGCTTCAGTGTACTCATCACAAGAATTTGGAGGCAATATGGTGATTATTCATTTGGGTGGTATGAGTGGCGGGATGGTGTTCATTTTGTGAGAAGTCCAATTGTGGCATCATAAGCATAGCTCTAGACTCTTAAACTGAGGACCAACACAAATTTCCTCTTTCAATAATCTAAAACACTAAGTGATGCTAGATGTATTATCTTTTTGATTAATTAGTTAGTTATTAATTTTCATGCCAGATTTTGGTTCCATGCACGGATGATAATAAGAGACAAAAATTCTGGTTCTTGTGTTTTACACAACTAATATGCATAAACCGCAAATACTTTTTTTTTTTCCAAGTGATAGTTGTATTAACTTTGCAAAAGTTAATGTGTACATTCAAAGTCACCAAAGTGGACTCTTCTTAGCACTAATGAAGGCTAAGATTAATTGACTACATGTCAAATACTTCAACCTTCTCTATACCTTAATATTTCCCACAAAAAAAAACGCAACATAAATCTAGTGGTAAGCCTAACCATATTAAACAAACAAGAGTGGTTAAACTTACCACTTGATTCCTTGCCATGCTCCATCTTCTACATACTAAACCACCAATCCCCTTCTTTATTTTTTCCTTACTAACTACTCCAAACTATTGGCTTGCTGATATTCCAGCCATGAGTTAATTGCCAATTCTACTACCTTCATTTCCTCCATCCATTCGCCCTTGAAAACCCATAGATTCCTACTTTTTCATATCATCCATAGGAGGTAAACCGAGAGTTGTGCTCTTTCTTCCTACTCTTCAGCTTGCGGTATGGAACATATGCCTTGCCACCACTCTATGAAACTGATTCCAAATTTTTAAGAATGATGCCATGACACCTGAGCTAATTTCCAAATTTTTTGAACTCTAGAACAAGTAAGCATAATATGTTCCAGCCTTTCTTCTCCATCTCCACACATGGGGCATATTGCATCTACTGGTAGTTTTCTTTGTTGCAACCGAACATTAAGGGGCAGAATATCATTGCAGCATCTCCAAACAAAATGCCGCAATTTCCTTTTTATGTTCATTTTCCATGTTTGCCTCCACATAGACTGCATATTGGTTTCTATTGCTACTGCTATTCGGTTGTTGTTCCTTTTCTTGACTGATTTTTTTTCAGCTGAGTGTATGCTGATTTAATTGTGTACTTTGCATCTGGACTAAAATGCCAAATCAACTGGTCTCGGCTTCCTAGAGCATTCAATTTCAGTTGCAAGATAGCTTGTTCATCTTACTTCGAGAAAATCCGTGAGATGAGTGGTGTGTTCCAAGCAGTGCCATCATCTTGCAACAGCTCACTTACCCACATTACTGGTTGCTATTCTAGCTGGCTACATAAACCGCAAATACAACCCTCTCAATGTGGTGAAAATATTTCATACATATATTGTACCATGTAAGATAGTGCAATCAAATACAATTAGAGGAACATTTTGTTTACATATAACAAAGCAAAACAAAAAAAAAAATTATATAATTAACCTGTTACACTAAAAATGATGATACAATGAATGCAAAAACAAATGTCCTTTAGACTAGAGTAAGAACCTCTAAGAATAGAGACAAATTCCAAAAATGTTTCAAAACTTCAAAAGAAAATGAAAGATGCAAATACAGATGGTCTATGTATATTTTTATTTTCATTTATTGAAAAAATTATAATAAGAATGAGAGGTTTCAAACAATAAGAATGGTGTAGTTCCTTTGTGCTTAGAACATCATAATAAGAACGCCCACAGGATGCCACAAATTGATCAAATCATAGTGAAGCTAGAGGACCATTAATACCATTTGAGGATAAGGAACATAACGATGAGTTTACTACATCAAACTTGAAATGAAATTCATTCTATTGACATATCTCCTTAAGGGTCATATTGGAATCATTTAAATTCACTCAATTTGTAATTTCAAATCATCTCCGCCTCTTTTTTTCCGCCCCTTTTTTCTCTATATTTTACTACTACTAATAGTACTCAAAGTGAAAACATCTCAATATATTATCTAGTAAGTAAAGTGGTGACTATATGGCAAAAATCACACTTGAAAGAATTCGCTAAAATTTAAACTATTAATATCATTATTTTTGTGCTGCATAATTTGTAAAATTAGCAATTGATTTGTAATTTTAGTTTTTTTGGGTAAATTAAATCTACTACCCCTGTGGTTTATAAAAACTACAAATCAAAATCCCAAATTTGATTTATTACCAATACCCCCTTAAAAGGGCTAAATGTTATGAATTTACAGGGGCTAAATATTATGAATTTAAAGGAGCTAAATGTTATGAATTTAGTTGATTAAAGGGGTTAAATGTTATGAATTTATCAAATTTAAGAGGGTATTGGTAATAAATCAAATATGGGAATTTGGTTTGTAGTTTTTACAAACCACAGGGGTAGTAAATGTAATTTACCCTAGTTCTAAATGAAATCAAAGATTTGAAAGTATGTAACATTTACAAACCAAATACCCCTTTTTTTTTTAATGTTGAGAGTAACTAATATTATTGGCATTTACTAATGACATTAGTTGTTTTCTTGTTTATCATAATCATATATCTAATCATTATTACAGTTGCCTTTGAGATCAACATTTATAGAGAAATTTTGTTGGAACTTTAGTCAAAATTTGCCGCATTGCTAAGTGGCCAAGGCGGAGCTAACTATAATATAAGGGTGATAATTGGAGAGAAATAAATTGAATAGATAGGAAACAATTAGATAGAAATTAAACTATTTATGACCTTTAAAATTTAACTATTTATGAATCTTTCAAAACTTCAATTTTTAAATTTTTAAATTTTTAAAATTTTAAAATTTTTAAATGTACTTTATGTCTAAATGGACCATAAAGAAACATCATTGACTTGGATAGAAGTTTTATGTTGTAATTTACATATTAAGTCACTCTCAAGTCTGCATTTGAAAAGAAAATGCCTTATTCTTGCTGAAAGTACATGGGATATGTTGTTTTGTATTATTGATACGCTTTATTTTTTTTCTTAAAACAACATTGTCAAATTTTAGTGGACAAAATGAAATAATCAAATGCCTTTGTTTCTTCCCCAAATTTAATTTTAACTAAAAGATTTTCTAAGTTTTTTACTAACATTTATTGTTTGGTTTTATGTAGACTTATGGAAGGAGGTAATTCTCACTCCACTCCAATAAATGAAGAATCAATAGAAAGTCATGTTCCTCAAGTCAAAGTCATGGGTAAAAAAAAAATTAGCTTGGAAATATGTTATACAAGGCGAGAATGCCAGTGGGAAAAAAGATTCTAATTTGTAATTTTTGCCTTAATACCTTTGCTGATGAAGGTATTAATAAGATGAAACAACATCTTGCTAGAGCAAAAGGTAATCTAGCTTCTTGGAAAAAAGTGCCTCCTGAAACTTGTTTTTTGTTACAAGGTTCATGCAAGAGAATGCTTACAAATCAAAAGAGAAAAGGGGAAATTTCAAAATTGAAAATCCATTTGGTAGAAGTAGAAATGAGTTTTTAGGTGATGATGTTCAAGAAATTCCTTTTCCTCTGGATCCCTCCTCCCAAAGGAAAAGGAATTTCCACTAATGAATGGACAATAAAGGAAAAAGAAAGGCAAGTCATGGTATCAAAGCTTATATGACAAGTAACGCTTTTGATTCCTCTCAACCAAGCCTTAAGTCTTGTTTGCAAAGTAAAGAAAAATATCATAATACAAATACGGCTTTAGCTTTGTGGTGTTATGATGCATGCATCCCATTCAATGGTGCCAATTCACCTTTTTTTCAGCAAGTTATGGCAAAAGTAGCTTCTATGGTTCATGGGTACAAAATCCCAACTTATCATGCATTTAAGGTGAATCTGTTAAAAGATGCAAGAAAAACAAGTTGAATTACTTGTTGATAATTTTTGTAGAAACATGTACAATAATGGTGATGGATAAAAAGACGATAGATAAATAAGTTTGATTAATTTTACTGTTTATTGTCCTAGTTGGATTGCATTTATCAAATCTATTGATACTTCTGATGTGGAGACAAATATAGAAACTTTATGTAAGTTTTTTAAAGAAATTATTGAAATAGTTGAGGTTGATAATGTTGTTCACCTAGTTACAGACAATGCAAGTAATTACAATGCTGCAGAAAGATTAATTTTTGAAAAATATCCATCTATTTTTTGGTCTTCTTGTACTGCCCATTGTCTCAATTTGATCATGAAAGATATTGGAGAGGAGCCTAAAATTAGAAACTTGGTTACTCTTGTTTCTAGATTCACAAAATTTATTTACAATTGTAAATAGATTCTTAGTTGGTTGAGAAAAAAGGCTTGTTTGGAAAGAAATTCTTCGTCCTACAGAAACTAGGATTGGACTTACATTTATTTCATTAAAAAGTGTTTATGATCACAAAGAATACTTGGAAGCTTTGGTTACTTTGACACAGTGTAAGAGAGAATTGAAGAATGACAAGGCTAAAAAATTTAGGCAAATTTTTTTGAATGATAATTTTTGGAATAATTGTTTGATCAATGTGGGAATTATGGAGCCCGCGACATGCTTGTTGCGTATATGTGATTTTGATGAGAAACCTTCATAAGGATATGTTTATGACGGCATGTGGAGAGTGATAAACTGTATCAAAAATTTGTTCAAAAATAAGAAAAAGTTGCATGAGCCCTACATTGATATAATTGAGAAAAGATGGGATAGTATCTAAAACAAAGAACTTCATACTGCGACATTTTGGTTGAATCCTACTTTTCAATATAGGAAAGATAGTTGTTGTAATATGCCTGAGATTTGGAAAAATATGATAGAAGTAATGGAAAGGTTAAAGATTGAAGGAATGCAATATGTAATGGATAAAATCACAATGTTTAGAAAAATGAGTAATTCCCACGTTAATATAATCGGTTTCTTTTGGACAAAAAAAAAAGAAAGAAAAAGAACAAGGAGTCAAAACTTTGGGTATCTCTTTGTTAGAAATACATGTGAATCTTCTCACCCAACTAATTATGAATCTACTACTACTTTTATTTTGTAATTATATTAAGTATTTTTTTTCTCATATTGGAATGTAATCATTTTTTTTTTGTTTATGTTGTAAAGTTGTAATAATGGTATAGATGAATGATGGAGAATATTTGGTGGTGATGCTCCAAACTTGCAAAAGTTGGCAATTAGACTTTTGAGTCAAATTGCTTCTTTCTCAGGATGTGAGCGTAATTGGAGTGTGTTTAAATGCATTCATACAAAGAGAATAAATAAATTGGAGCATCAAAAACTCAATGATCTTGTTTATGTTCATTATAACCTTCATTTGAAAAACAGGTATTAATAAAAAAAAGTTTATAATTATCAATATGATTATAATTATTTTGATTTGATTATTTGTTATGTATTCTTTTAGGCTCGTGTATAAAAAGAGATCTTATGGTCCAATTGATTATGAGTCAATTGATAGAATGGATTATTGGATGGCTGAAGAACAATTCAAAGGAGAATTTGACGTTGATAAGTTAGAAAATATGATAGAAGAAAAATGTTTTAAGGATGGTGAAAAAAGAAGTACTCAGCCATGAAAGAAATTTATACATTATATTTTTTAAATATTGTTTAGTTGAAATAGCTTTATTCACTTTTCATGAATGCATAATATAATACTTTTATGATTATATATATTATAATATATTTTAGAAAAAAAGAATTATATTTTGGTTATTGATGAAGATGATGATGATGCCAACATTAACTTCTTAAGTTATGATGATAGAGATAATGATCGAGATGAAGATGGAAATGGAGATGGAGATAGAGATAGAGATAGAGATAGAGATGAAATTAGAGTATGGCAATGAATATGATTTTGAATTTGATTGAATGAGTCATAGAATGCAAGTTTTAAATTATAGATGTAATATTTTGAATGTTTGACAATTCGTCTTTTTAAGTTTCTAAGTTGAACTTTGATGTTATGGTGCTTAATTTGTAACATTAATAATGTTTTATTTATAATATGTATTTTGGATATTATGTAATAGCCATACCTATTTGAATATTTTTTTTGCTCTTTTAATGAGTAGTGAAATATCATAATTTAAATTTATGTATGATGTCATGATGACATCATCCGAGTTTTTAGTATTGAGCCTACTAGTTGACCCCTGACCCTTTAGCTCGACTAATTCATTTTCCAGTCTAGTTTTGATAACATTGTTTAAAATATTTAGGGTTAATTACATTTGTCTCCCCTTGATGTTTGGGCTTATTATCAATTGATCTCTCAAGTTTTGCAATTCTACCATCAAACCCTTAGACCAACTAAACGTTTAACAAATAACCCAATTCGTGGTAATATCGTCAAAGCCTTATTCTATAAGGTTGTTTTTACCCTCACAATACACGTAGAAGCAAAATAGGGAATCAATAGACACAAATAACCTTAAAACAACCTTTTACAAGTTATTGGGAAAAAAAATCAAACAAAAAGCATTCCATTGTCTAGAACCCACAATTGTGTTTTGGGTTAGAGGAGAGCTGTTGGCTATGTAGTGGACAAGTGAATTGAAGGCAAGTAAGTATTTTAGCTCCAATAATTAACATTGCCATTTAAATTGCTACTTCATCTCATAATTCTAGTGATTGTGAAGGGCAATAGAATGTGTGAAGGGAAGCTGCTAGAACTCTCAGACTTGCTGATGTCAACTCTCAAACTTTAGCTCTCACACCTCTCCTCACTCTGTTGATCAGAAGAGCCTTCTTCCGATGACACACGACTAGTCATTTTGGATAAAAAGAAAAAAAAACCTTTTTTTGTGTATATAATTTATGGCGTCTTAGAGAAGAAATGAACAATTGAAGTCAAGAGTGTGAAAGGGAGTGTGGTTAGAGAGAATGTAAATGTTGTGGATCCATTTTTGGGGGAAAAAATATAAAACCAAATTTGTATTGCTGCGGGTAATAGTATAAATTAAAAGGCAATGGTGAAAGTTGGAAAATAAGAGAAATGATAAAGAATATACACATAAAAATAGTAGAAAAACATATTGGAAAAAATGGTTGGTGAAGTGTGATGATAAAGGGTGGAGAGAATGGGAGATTGGGTGGAGGGAGTGGTGATAAAGTGGAGGCAAGGAGGAAGGTAGAAAAGAAAGGAAAAAAGTGCTAAAGGGGTGTTTGGTTGAGGGGTTTGGGGTGAATGAAATGGAAATTGAAATAAAATCAAATGCTTGGTTGAAGGGTATCATTTCGTGAACAGAAATTTCAAATACTAAAATTGGGGTATCTGACATTCTTCCCCTTTCCCCCCTTCCAAAAACTGGGGTATCCTCTATCCCTCCCCACCTCCCCCCCGCCCCCCCCCCCCCTCTCCCTCCCCCTCTCTAATTTTGGGTGGGTATGAAAGTGATTATCCATAAAGATTTTTTCCCCTGAACCAACGTTGTAGAAGCAATGCTTTGCATACTTAGAAGAATTATTATTATTATTATTATTATTATCAACATTTTTCAGTACAAACCATCAATACAATTATGAAGAAAAAACTTATTATCATTTCCCATTATTATAATTCTCAACTTATTATCATTTCCCACTATTATCATTCTCATTATCTTTTTTGTTCCCTTTCCTGAACCAAATGGCCCCTAAAACTTAAGCGAAACTCCCTAGCCAGAGAGGGGCCAGGAACCAAAGCAGTAAAGAGTCTGCCTTGTTTTCCAGTGTTTCATGGGAAAAAGAATTTATATAAACAAGAGGAAAGTGAGAAAGAGAAATCGGTAATGGGTGGTTTTACCAGGGAGATGGTTAATGCAAATTAAAGAAGGTCAAAGTGCATTACTGTTTTGTTTATACATGAACAGGAGGATGGATGGATGAATTAGTGGATTGTTGGCCTGAAAACGAAATGATTTCCCCAACTCACTCCCACGCCGACAAACCACCACATTCCACATATATATGTATAGCCTAGCCCTTTTCTTTCTTAGTAGTGTAAATTTTATTTCCATGAGCATGAATGCAATCATTTTGAGTTTGTAAATATGGTGTGATGGGTGTTGAAATCACAAAAAATAATCCTTCTCTAAGCTAAATTCTGTAGATAGCAGTAAAAGGATCGAATCCACAGAGATTGGTTAGATTTACTCAAAAAAAATATATAAGAGGGGGTGTTTTGTATTACGAAACTAAGCAAAACTAATTCAGACTAACCAAACAAATTAAATAACTGACTAAAAATATGAGGCAAAATCAATATGGAAAAGCTTCCAACCAATAATTAATTTCGGTATTGATTCTTTGAATTGATCATTGATTCAAAAGATAGACTCTTTTACCTTGAATAAATTGGTTATAATTGTTAAAAATCCGTCCTCTAACAACCAATCTTTTGTTACTTTCTCGATCAAATATGGATTAGTCTCATTAGTTATTTCTCTAATTAACAAACACAACTTCAGATCAGTCCTATGAGTTATGTCTATTAATAGCATTAAGATTCAAAAAAACCCAATTACTAACCAGTAAACTCGGAAACGCCTTGTTTATTTAAGTTAGAATATATATTTTTATAACATACAATCCAGGGCGTTGATTACCTTTCGATGTTGTTATTTGCCACTTGAATTAGAATAACCAATCAATGGTTAATTATTCTAAATGACTATTTATTGAATTCAACTATCAAACAATAGGCCTCTTATCCAATAATTCTATCCAATAATATGATGAAGTATAGAAAATATATAAATACTCAAGAATAAAAGAAATAATAGAATTACTGAAACCTCCCAATTGTTAGAATCAAACTTCAATTAATCTTGATTGGGAAATAAATGTGTTTAACTAGACTTGGTAGAAGAAAGCATAAGAAAAATCAAAGGGGCAGCTAATCTCTCAAAAATAAAAGGGGCAGCTGATCTAAAGGAAAACAAAAGAGGTGGCTGATGTCAAGCATAAGAAAAATAAAAGAAAACCCTAGAAGATTTAGCCAAGAGATAAATTTTATCTCAAGGAAATAAAATCTAAAACAATCCCAAAAAAATAAAGTAAAACTAATTAATTATCTTTCCTAAATAAAATTTTAAAAGTGATAAAGTCCACTGAGGTGATACAGTATCCCGAAATTAGCTGCCATACACGTGCAACATAAAAATTCTAGGTGTCCAAATAACTCTCTTCATTTGTTTACTTTTTTCTAAAATGCTCCACCCTAGTCATCAATCATAAAAACAATTAATATCCATATAAACAAGTATTTTAATCAATGAAAACACAAGAGAATTCCCCCACATTTAGATCAAAGCTTGTCCTCAACCTTTCAATAGCTCACTCATTAACTCTCATCAAAATTCTCTTTTCATCTCAACTCGACTATCCATAACTTAGATTCTCATGTCTTCAAGAAATAAATCAAGATACAAACAGAAAATAACAATCATATAGAAACTTTATCCACCAATATAAGTGAATGATCATCCTAACAAATCCTTGAATTTCAAATGTATTAAGATTTCAAGACCCTCTCATCAGAATACACTCCATACGCTCAAAGTGTTTGGGTATACAAATCACTCTAGTCAAATCATATAGAAAGATATTTACCATGAGCTTGCAAAGAAATCACACCTCCACCATGAAGTATTGAATTAAACATATACATCAAAGGGTCTTTAAAATATGGTGTAATGGGGTTTAGATAGGGTATGATAAAAAGGAATTTATGGTGAATGAAATCAAAGGAAAATAATTGAAACACACTAACATATCATGATCAACTCATAAAATTTTATGGAAGTTCAAAGCAAAAGGCAAAGCACTATACTCTACAGAATTTCTTCTCTTATTCTTTTATTTTATTTTATTTCTTTTTCTTCTTCTCGCTTCTTTTTTTTTTTTTTTTTTTGAGAGAGGGACAATAAGCACAACTATGCATCATTTTCAACAATACCCAACTTCCTATCAAACATTTATTCCATGACAACATTTTCAATTATTCCTTTGATTTAGGGTCCATAAAAGGGTTTAAAATGGTTTGTATAGTGGTGAATAAACAAAGAATAGGCTTAAGGCTCAAAAGTGGCTTCTAAGGGTATCAATTAAGGTAGGCTATCAAAAGAAAACTAAAATTGCCTTGTATCTAATTCAAGAATGTGATCTTAGCATGCGTAACTAGGCAAGTTCTAGAAAAATCCAACTATGAATGACAATCACACAACCAAGAAAAATAGAGCTTAATATGTGGAATGCTCATAGGCTCAAAAACTCGCAACTAGTTTATGTGTTTAAGCCTTAACCATCTTTCATTCAAGTCAAATATCAAGAATAATCACTCCTCATGTGGTATTAAAATTCATCTATTCATGCTTCTCTCTATTGTATCAAAATTTATTTCAATGAGTCATTCAAATTTAGTCATGTCAATATAAGTTTCAAGAGAATCAAATTTTGCAAAGAATTAACAAATGAAACTAAATCAGGCTTTGATATTCACAAAATCAAATGAAGAAAAGAATGCAGCAAATTTTCATCAAATATTCACAAGGACCAGCAAAAGCAAAATAAATCAAACCCTCCCTCACACTTAAATTCAACAATATCCTCATTGTTGTTAGAAATAGAAAATAGGAAGTAGCAATATTCCTCTGGTGAGGATGAGAAGGGGGGCGGCCAGAGGAGATTGGGGAGAGTGAGAGTGGTCCACTAGTGATGCTCCGGAGGAAGATGAAAGGGTGAAAGGACGGTGAAGATGAGAGGGATGAGTGGCAGGTGAGAAGGGGGTGGCAGGTAATGTGAAAAAGAGTGAAGGAAAATTTTAGGATAAACTTTCCTCTCCTTCTTATAGATATATATATATATATTTATATATGCCGGGGTGTGAAATATTCACGCTTAAGCATGAAAATACAGAACGCTTCACCCAAAGTTGAACAAAATCAGGCCAAAGCGTGATTCAATTGTGCCTAGGCATGAAATTCCAGAATGCCGTTTCTAAGTTTTTTTGCACTACCTTGTAATAAAAAAAAAAGTAGTAAACACAATAAGATAACTAATTAAATTAAACTTAAATGACAAAAAAATTAAATTAAAAATTTTTGGTTACCTCCCAAAAGTGTCTCGTTTAACGTCTTTGGCTAGACATAATACATTCTCATTTCTCGTACTCTGGATACCCCAATTCAATTTCAACATTATGCACTTAGAAACCTTCATAAAAAAGGTTTCAAGCGATGTCCATTCACTTTAAACACTTTTCCATAATCTAAACTTTTAATTTCTACTGCATCATGAGAATAAATATTAGTAACAACAAAAGTAATTTCAAATTAGAGCACAACTTTTAAGGAAATAATTTCAATCTAAATTGGTAAAGTAAAACTTTCTGACCAATTGTGAATTGTTTACCATGCAAAGATTGATCATCAAATGCCTTTGTCTTGTCCTTGTAGATTCGTGAATTTTCACAAGCTTCATTGCAAATTTCTTTAAACTTTTGTAGTTGAAGCTTATGTTGCTTACCCACTTGTCCATTTCCATGTTACATTGCTTAATAGCTCAATATGCCTTATGTTCCATCTCTACAGGAAGATGACAAGCTTTACAAAACACTAAACGATAAGGGGACATACCTATTGGTGTTTTGTAAGCTATCTGATAAGCTCATAATGCATCACAAAATCGCATACTCCAATCTTTTCGATTTGGATTGATAGTTTTCTCAAATATGGACTTGACTTTTCTATTAGACACCTCGGCTTGTCCACTTGTTTGTGAATGGTATGCAGTGGAAGTGTGATGAGTGACATTATACTTCTTGAACAATGCTTCGATTGTTTTATTGCAAAAATGAGTCCTTCTATCATTGATCATTGCCTTTGGGGTACTGAGCCTGGCAAAAATGTGAGACTTGACAAAATCCAAAACCACTTTAGCATTATTAGTTCGGGTAGTCTTGGTTTCTACCCACTTTGAGACATAATCCACAACAAGAATAATATAAGTGATAGAGTGTATAATTACATATTTATTGGATTAATTCCCTTATATTTTAGTTGATTAAAATGCTTATTTTTATGGATATTAATTGATTTTATAATTGATGGCTAGGGTGTAGCATTTTTAGGGAAAAGTGAACAAATAAAGAGAGTTATTTGAATAATTAGAATATTTATCTTACACATGTTTTAAATCTTCTAAGATTTTATATTATTTTCTTATACTTAAGATAAGAGCCCACTTTTATTTTTTATTTTTCTTAAAGAATGCAGCCTCACAAGGGCACAAGAAAAAAAAAAGTAGCAGACAAAGAAAGAAAAAACAAAAAGACAAAGGTTGCAAAACAAGACAAAGCAAATTTGGAAACAAAGAAGAAAGAGTAGTCCTTGCAACAAGTAGAATTGCAAAATGAAACAAAAAGCCAAGCGGCCCACCCTTTATTTCTTTGAGAGCAGCACCCTATATATTCATTCTTTTCTAGAGCCGCACAATTATTCTTTCCTGAGAGCCGCAAGAAATCAAAAATAAAAACAAAGCAGCCGCAATTCATTCCTTCTTGGCTGGAGACAAACAAGCTGCCGCAACAATAGAAAGACGTGAGAGCCGCACAGGAGAAAAAATATGGTAGCTGCTCCTTTGATTTTCCTTGTGATTTCTTCTATTATGTCTAGCTAAATTTTTATTTTCCAATCAAGATTAATTGAGGTTTGATTCTAACAATTGTGAGATTTCAGTAATTAGATATTATTTCTTTTATTCTTGAGTATTTATTTATTTTCTATGCTTCATTATATTGTTGGATTGAATTGTTAGACAAGAGGCCTAGTGTTTGATAGTTGAATTCAATATATAGTCATTTAGAATAATTAATCTTTGGTTGATTGTTCTAATTCAAGTGACAAATAACAACATCGAAAGGTAATCAACGCCTTAGATTGTATGTTATGAAAATATATAATCTAACTTAAATAAACACGGCGTTTCCAGGTTTACTGGTTAGTAATTGGGTCTTTTTGAATCTTAATGCAATAAATAGGCATAACTCATAAGACAGATCCAAAGGTTGTGTTTATTAATTAGAGAAATAACTCATAGGACAGATCCGAAGGTTATCGAAAAAGTAAGAAAAGATTAGTTGTTAGAGGACGGATCTTCAACAACTATAACAAATTTATTCAAGATAAAAGAACACATCTTTTGAATCAATGATCAATTCAAGGAATCAATACCGAAATTAATTCTTGATTGAAAACTTCTCCTTATTAATTTTTCCTCATATTTTTAGTTAGTTATTTAATTTTTTTGGTTGTTTTAATTAGTTTTGCTTAGTTTTATAATATATAAAAACCCCTTCTTTTATTTTATTTATTTAAGGAGTAAATCTAACCAATCTATGTGGATTCGGCCTTCTCACTGCTATCTACAGAACTAAACTCAGAAAATGATTATTTTTGGTGGCTTGTGGTATTTGCTTCAATTCAAATCATCCCACTAACATGTGCCCGACATTGCAAAATGGTCAAAGTGAAAAGGCTAATGTCGTTGGTGGATTCCCAAGGCCACCACAAAGGAAGTATAACCCTTACTCAAATACCTACAATCCAGGATAGAGGGATCATCCAAACTTAAGTTATGGGTCTCGACCTGGTGGATTTCAAACTTGGCAGCTAAATCCACCGTATCCACCACCTTCCAAACCATGTAAGTCCGTTGAAGAGTTAGTTGAATCACTTGCTAATAGTTCCCAACGTTTTCAACAGGAAACTTGAACTAGCATTCAAAACTTGGAGAATCAAGTGAGTCAATGAGCATCTTCTATGAGCAAATTGGAATCTCAAGGTAAGTTACCTTCTCAAACGGTTGTTAATCCAAGGCAAAATGTTGGTGCAATGACCTTGAGAAGCTGAAAGGTGTTGGAAGAAGCTATAACACATGATCATTAAAGAGGTGAAAAAAGAAGTGGAAACCCCACAGCAGCCTAAGGTAATCGAAACAACCCCTCATTTCCCTACGAGATTGGCTAATTCAAAGAAAAATGAGGAAGAAAATGAGATTCTTGAGACTTTTCGTAAGGTAGAGTTAAATATTCCTTTAATTGATGCAATTAAACAAATACCTCAATATGCTAAATTTCTCAAAGAATTATGCACCAACAAAATAAAATTGAAAGGTAATGAAATTTTAAATGTGGGGGAGAATGTCTCAGCTGTGCTACAAAAGAAGTTGCCTTCAAAATACAAAGATCCAGGTATGTTTATCATCCTTTGTAAAATAGGTAATATGAAAGTTGAAAAAGCCATGTGTGATTTGGGTATTCCATAAATGTCATGTCGTTATCTATTTATAATTCTTTGAATTTGGGACCTTTGAAAGAAACAGGTGTGATAATTCAACTTGCTGACAGATCTAATGTTTATCCTGATGGAGTATTAGAAGATGTTTTGCTGCAAGTAAATGGATTAGTGTTTCCTGCAGATTTTTATGTACTTGATATGGACAAAGATCACTCTTCTAACTCAAAGTTAATTTTATTAGGGAGACCTTTCTTGAAAACATCTAAAGCAAAAATTGATGTGCATGATGGTACATTAACTATGGAATTTGATGGTGAGATTATTGAGTTTAACATTTATGCTGCCATAAAATATCCTAATGATGTATGTGCTGTTTATGCTTTTGATGCTATTGATACTTTAGCTAAGAAAACATTTGATTTTTGTGATAAGGATAAATTGAAAATTGCACTTGGTAATAGCTTGACTCCTAAAGAAGTGCAGATTTTTGAGCAGGAATTTGTGATGGATGGTGATCTTCGAGACATGGTTTATGACTTAGAGTCGCTTAAACCTATAAGGTATGGAGTGTCGTATATTGATTTACCTGTATCTAATACAAAACTCCTCCCATCTATTGTGTAGGCCCCCAAGTTGGAACTTAAAACTTTGCCAGATCACTTGAAGTATGTATTTTTAGGAGATAATGACAGGCTCCCTGTGATAATTTCAAACAAACTCAACACTTTGGAGGAAGAAAAATTGATTTGAGTGCTTCGAGAACATAAAGAGGCTATTGGATGGACTATAGCGGATAGCCTCTCTACATGTATGCACAAAATTTTGTTGCAAGAAAATTGCAAACCATTTAGAGGAGCTCAGCGCTGCCTGAACCCACCAATGATGGAGGTAGTGAAAAATGAGATTTTAAAACTCCTTGCTGCAGATATAATCTATCCAATCTCAGATAGCGAATGGGTAAGTCCAGTTCAAGTAGTTTCAAAGAAAACAGGCATAACTGTGATACAAAATGAGGATGGTGAGTTGGTGCCCACCCGAGTGCAAAACGGGTGGCGGATTTGTATAGACTATAGGAAATTGAATGCATTAATCAAGAATGATCACTTCCCTCTTCCTTTCATTGACCAAATGCTTAACCGTCTAACTAAAAAATCTCATTATTGTTGTTTGGATGGTTATTCAGATTTTCATCAAATTCTAGTTGCGCTAGAAGATCAAGAGAAAACCACATTCACTTGCCCATTTGGTACATTTGCTTATAGGAGAATGCCCTTCAGACTTTGCAATGCTCCTGCCACTTTTCAGAGATGTATGGTTAGTATATTTTCTGATTATGTTGAGAACATCATAGAAGTGTTTATAGATGACTTTACAATCTATGGTGACTCTTTTGATATATGTTTGACTAACCTTACAAAAGTGCTTCGAAGATATATAGAGGTAAATCTTGTTTTGAATTATAAAAAGTGCCACTTTATGGTGGATGAAGGCCTTATTCTTGGACACATAGTTTTTTCCAAAGGTATAGAGGTTGATAAGTCTAAAATTGATACAATAAAATCCTTGCCTTACCCAGCGACTGCTCGGGAGATTCGCTCTTTTCTTGGTCATGCAAGATTTTATCGTCGCTTTATCAAAGATTTTTTGAAGATTACTCAACCTTTATATAGGCTGTTGCAAAAAGATGTGGCATTTAAGTTTGATGAAGCTGGCAAAGAAGCCTTTGACAACTTGAAAGAGAATTTGACTTCAGCCCCTATCATCCGATCACCAAATTGGAATCACCCTTTTGAAATCATGTGTGATGCAAGTAATTATGCAGTGGGACCTGTTCTTGGACAAAAGATTGGACGGGATTCCCATGTCATCTATTATGCTTCAAGAACTCTTGACAGTGTTCAATGCAATTATTCGACAACAGAAAAAGAACTCTTAGCTCTTGTTTTTGCTTTACAAAAATTCTATTCTTATTTACTTGGCACTAAAGTAGTTTTTTTATTTTGATCATGCAACTCTAAAATATCTTCTTTCAAAGAAAGAGGCAAAACCAAGGCTGATTCGTTGGATACTCTTATTACAAGAATTTGACTTGGAGATTCACGACAAGAAAGGTGCTGAAAATTTAGTCGCGGACCATCTTAGTCGACTGATTGCAAATGAAGAATCATCACCATTACAAGATAATTTTCCAGATAAGCATCTCTTTTCTATTCATGAAAATATTCCCTGGTATGCTGATATAGTTAACTATTTGGTTACTAGAACTTTACATAGGGATTTGTCTAGAGCTCAAAGAGACAAAATAAAAAGTGATGCTAAATATTATGTATGGGATGATCTTTACCTATGGAAGCATTGTTCAGATTTGATTACTCGTAGATGCATTAATTAACAAGAGATTCCTTCCATTTTGCAATTTTGCCATTCATATACTTGTGGAGGACATTTTGGTCCAAAGAGAATCGCTAGGAAGGTTTTAAATTGTGGATTATATTGGCCAACTTTGTTTCATGATGCATATAGGTTTTTTAAAACTTGTGAGCGTTGCCAAAAGACTGGGAACTTAGGACATAGAGATCAATTACCACTTATCCCTATACTTATTTGTGAAATATTTGATGTTTGGGGTATAGATTTTATGGGTCCTTTTCCCACTTCTTATGGTAATTCTTATATTATTCTTGCTGTGGATTATGTCTCATACTGAATAGAAGCCAAGGCTACCCGAACTAATGATGCTAAAGTGGTTGTGAATTTTGTCAAGTCTCACATTTTTGTTAGGTTTGATACTCCAAAGGCAATGATCAGTGATAGAGGCACTCATTTTTGCAATAAAGTGATCAAAGCATTGTTCAAGAAGCATAATGTCACTCATTGTACTTCCACCGCATAGCATCCACAAACAAGTGGACAAGCCGATGTGTCTAATAGAGAAGTCAAGTCCATACTTGAGAAAACTGTCAATCCAAATCGAGAAGATTGGAGTATGTGACTTGATGATGCATTATGGGCTTATCGGACAGCTTATAAGACACCAATAGGTATGTCCCCTTATCGTTTAGTGTTTGGTAAAACTTGTCATCTTCCTGTAGAGATGGAACATAGGGCATATTGGCCTATTAAGCAATGTAACATGGAGATGGACAAGGTGGGTGAACAACGTAAGTTTCAACTACAAGAGTTGGAAGAAATTCGCAATGAAACTTATGAAAATTCACAAATCTACAAAGACAAGACAAAGGCATTTCATGATCAATCTTTGCGTGGTAAACACTTCACAATTGGTAAGAAAGTTTTACTCTACCAATCTAGATTGAAACTATTTCCTGGAAAATTGCGCTCTAGATGGATAGGGCCTTTTGTTATTATTAATGTTTATTCTCATGGTGCAGTGGAAATTAAAAGCTTAGATTCTGGAAAAGTGTTTAAAGTGAATGGACATCGCTTGAAACCTTTTTATGAAGGTTTCCAAGTGCATAATGTTGAAATTGAATTGGGGTATCCAGAATACGAGGATTGAGAATGCATTATGTCTAGCCAAAGACATTAAACAAAGGTGCTTTTGGGAGACAACCCAAAATTTTTAATTTACTTTTTTCTTATCATTTAAGTTTAATTTGATTAGTCATCTTACTGTGTTTATTGCTTTGTTTTATTATAGTGTAGCATAAAATTAATTTTTGACTTTCTATTTTGGGTTTTTTCCGTTCTTTTTCTTTTTGCAATTTCTCCTACCAACTAATGCTCAGCCATGGCCAAGTCACACCGTTGCTTTCATACTTTCTTCACTCATCAAGGATTTACCCCACTTGCACCACAACTCCGGTTGTCTGCCGAGGTTCAGGGAAGTGTTTTGTTCCCTTGTCTTTATTTTCTTTCCTTTCTTGTCCGCGTGTGCATATTTTCCATACATTGAGGACAACGTATGATTTAGGTGTGGGGAGGTGTCTTGTGCTTCAATTGCTACTTCTAAATTTTTCAAAAAAAAAAAAAAGAAGAAGTGAAGAAAGTCTTTCCAAGTAAGCTCAACATTTTGATATCTTATTTGCAATTCCTTACTCTTTTGATGCTCATTTAGAATAATTTTGAGTTATATGCATTAGTGATTTGGATTGGAATGTATGAATGAGATGAGTATGATTAGCCTTTGTTTGGAAATTTTTAAAGCATCTCGTTAATTTTAATGATTGAATTGAATGAGAATATGCAATATTTGATACATTGAAACCATTGTGAGTGTTTGAGCCTAAAAGCATTTCTTTTTCTTGCTCACATATTTATTTGTTCAGATTAACAAACGTGTAATGTTCATTCTAGAATTTGCTTTGTTATGCATGTTGAGGTCACATTGTGGATTAATGCTGAAAAATGATAAGGGCATTTAGGATTACTCATTTTAAACTTTCTAAAAAGCTTAACCTTATATTACATATACCCCTAGTTAACCAAATTTTGAGCCTTAGCCTTTCTTTGTTATAACACCACATTGTTTAGCTTTAAATCCTTGTCTTTGTTTACTATCTTTGAACCCTTGATCAAGAGTATGTGGGAATGAATTGCATGATAAAATTTTTGTTGATTCCAAAGAAAAGAACCACTAGAAAAAATGAATGAATGAAAAGTGTGAAAAAAAAAGAACAAAAGAAAGAGAAGAAGTGAAAAGTATTCCCTACAAAGATTGGACAAAGTAAATTCGTTGTGTACAAAATGGTCCAATTATATGGCGAAGTTGCAAAAAAGGGGAATGCATGTTATGTGGAATAAAGAGAGTGGTTCTACTATACTAGTGTTGCTACTTTTGAGTCATGCAAGGAAATTCCTATATATCTTGATATTTGTAGCTTAAATTTTCCTTTCTTTTTACTTACCTTTACCTAAGCCCCATTACAACCATTTTCAAGACCCTTTGATTTTTGCATGGATTCATATTATAAGTGGTGAAGATGTGATATATAAACAAGCCTATGGTAATGACATGCTATGTTTGATTTGAGTGTTGAATGAACCCTAAACACTTTGAGTGATTAGAGTGCAACCTGTGAGAAGTTATCAAATTTTGTTGCATTTGATTTCGATGAAATTATTGGGATTGATGAGATGCATATTTTTGTTTAGAAAAATCAGGCTATGAATACTTGTTCTTTGGTTTGTTATTCTAATCTGGATGTTTAATGTATAATGACTTTGAGTTATTTGTGAATGGGTTGAAAAAGGGTATGGAATGGAGAGGAAGATGTTGATCTAATGCAAGCTTGAGGACAAGCTTTGATCTAAGTGTGGGGGAATTTGATAGAGTGTATAATTACATATTTATTGGATTAATTCCCTTGTATTTTAGTTGATTAAAATGCATATTTTTAAGGATATTAATTGATTTTATAATTGATGGCTAGGGTGGAATACTTTTAGAAAAAAGTGAACAAATAAAGAGAGTTATTTGAATAATTAGAATTTTTATATTACACGTGTTTTAAATCTTCTAAGATTTTATATTATTTTCTTATACTTAAGATAGGAGCCCACTTTTATTTTTTATTTTTCTTAAAGAATGCAGCCTCACAAGGGCACAAGAAAAAAAACAAGTAGCAGACAAAGAAAGAAAAAAACAAAAAGACAAAGGTTGCAAAACAAGACAAAACAAATTAGGAAACAAAGAAGAAAGAGCCGTCCTTGCAACAAGTAGAAATGCAAAAGGAAACAAAAAGCCAAGCGGCCCACCCTTTAATTCTTTGAGAGCAGCACCCTGTATATTCATTCTTTTTTGGAGCCACAAATTATTCTTTCCTGAGAGCCGCAAGAAAGCAGAAAGAAAAACAAAGCAGTCGCAATTCATTCCTTCTTGGCTGGAGACAAACAAGCTACTACAACAACAGAAAGACGTGAGAGCCGCATGGGAGAAAAACTATGGCAGCCACTCCTTTGATTTTCCTTGTGATTTCTTCTATTATGTTTAGCTAAATTTTTATTTTCCAATCAAGATTAATTAAGGTTTGATTCCAACAATTGTGAGATTTCAGTAATTAGCTATTATTTCTTTTATTCTTGAGTATTTATATATTTTCGATGCTTCATTATATTATTGGATTGAATTGTTAGACAAGAGTCCTAGTGTTTGATAGTTGAATTCAATATATAGTCATTTAGAATAATTAATCTTTGGTTGATTGTTCTAATTCAAGTGACAAATAACAACATCAAAAGGTAATCAACGCCTTAGATTGTATGTTATGAAAATATATAATCTAGTTTAAATAAACACGGCGTTTCCGGGTTTACTGGTTAGTAATTGGGTCTTTTTGAATTTTAATGCAATTAATAGGCATAACTCATAAGACAGATCCAAAGGTTGTGTTTATTAATTATAGAAATAATTCATAGGATAGATCCGAAGGTTATCGAAAAAGTAAGAAAAGTTTGGTTGTGAAAGAACGGATTTTCAACAACTATAACAAATTTATTCAAGATAAAAGAACCCATCTTTTGAATCAATGATCAATTCAAGAAATCAATACCGAAATTAACTCTTGATTGGAAACTTTTCCTTATTAATTTTTCCTCATATTTTTAGTTAGTTATTTAATTTGTTTGGTTGTTTTAATTAGTTTTGCTTAGTTTCATAATATAGAAAAACCCCCTCTTTTATTTTATTTTATTTAAGAGGTAAATCTAACCAATCTCTGTGGATTCGATCCTCTCATTGCTATCTATAGAACTTAACTCAAAGAAAGATTATTTTTTGTGGTTTCGACACCCATCATTAAGAAATACCATTAGAAATGGGAAAAGAGCCCATAAAATCTATACCCCAGACATCAAATATTTCACAAATAAGTATAGGGATAAGTGGTAATTAATCTTTATGTCCTAGGTTCCCAGTCTTTTGCCAACGCTCACAAGCTTTACAAAACCTATATGCATCATGAAACAAAGTTGGCCAATATAATCCACACTCTAAAACCTTCCTAGCTGTTCTCTTTGGACCAAAATGTCCTCCACAAGCATATGAATGACAAAATTGTAAATGGAAAGAATATCTTGTTGATTAACGCATCTATGAATAACCAAATTTGATCAATGCATAATAATTAGCATCACTTTTTATTTTGTCTTTTTGAGTTCTAGATAAATTCTTAGGTAAAGTTCTAATAACCAAATAGTTAACTATATTAGCATACTAAGGAATATTTCATGAATGGAAAAGAGATGCTCATCTGGAAAATTATTTTGTAATGATGATGGTTCTTCATTTGCAATCAGTCGACTAAGATGGTCTACAACTAAATTTTTAGCACCTTTCTTGTCGCGAATCTCTAAGTCAAACTCTTGTAATAAGAGTATCCAATAAATCAGCCTTGGTTTTGCCTCTCTCTTTGAAAGCATATATTTTAGAACTGCATGATCAAAATAAACAGCTACTTTAGTGCTAAGCAAATAAGAATGAATTTTTCCTAAAGCAAAAACAGTAACTAAGAGTTCTTTTTCTATTGTTGAATAATTGCACTGAACACTGTCAAAAGTACTTTAAGCCTAATAAATGACATAGGAAACCTGTCCAATCTTTTGTCCAAAAATAGCTCATACTACATAATTACTTGCATCGCACATGATTTCAAAATAGTGATTCCAATCTAGTGATCGGACGATGGGGACTGAAGTTAATTTCTGTTTCTAGTTGTCAAAGGCTTCTTTGCAAGCTTCATCAAACTCAAATGCCACATTTTTTTGCAGTAGCCTACATAAAGGTTGAGTAATCTTCGAAAAGTCCTTGATAAAACGATGATAAAATCTTGCGTAACCAAGAAAATAGCGAATTTCCTGCATAGTTCTGGGGTAAGACAAGGATTTTATTGTATCAACTCTATACCTCTGGTAGAAACTACGTGTCTAAGGATAAGGCCTTGATCCACCATAAAGTGACACTTTTCATAGTTCAAAACAAGATTTACCTCTATACATCTTCGAAACACTTTTGTAAGGTTAGTCAAATATACATCAAAAGAGTCACCATAGACTGTAAAGTCATCCATAAACACTTCTATGATGTTCTCAACATAATCAAAAAATATACTAACCATACATCTCTAAAAAGTGGCAAGGGCATTACAATGTCTAAAGGGCATCCTCCTATAAGCAAACGTACCAAATGGGCAGGTGAAGGTGATTTTCTCTTGATCTTTTGGCATGACTAAAATTTGATGAAAACCTAAATAACCATCAAAACAACAATAATGAGATTTTTCAACTAAACGTTCAAGCATTTGGTCAATGAAAGGAAGAGGAAAGTGACCATTCCTAATTGATACATTCAATTTCCTATGGTTTATACAAACCCGTTACCCGTTTTGCACTCAGGTGGGCACCAACTCACCATCCACATTTTTTACCACGGTTATGCCCATTTTCTTTGGAATCACTTGAACTGGACTTACCCATTCGCTGTTTGAGATTGGATAGATAATACATGCATTAAAGAGTTTTAAAATCTTTTTTCACTACCTCCATCATAGGTGGGTTCAAGCGGCGCGGAGCTTCTCTAGATGGTTTACACTTTTCTTACAACAAAATTTTGTACATACATGTAGAGGGGCTTAATCCCTTGATATCCGCTATGCTCCATCTAATAGTCTCTTTATGTTCTCAAAGCACTCGAATTAATTTTTCTTCCTCGAAAGTGTTATATTTATTCGAGATTATCACAGGGAGGCTGTCATTATCTCCTAAGAATACATACTTCAAATGATCTGGCAATGTTTTAAGTTCTAACGTGAGAGCCTGCACAATAGATGGGAGGAGTTTTGTGTTGGACACAGATAAATCAATATAAAACACTTCATACCTAAGCCGCTCTAAATCATAAACCGTGTCTTGAAGATCATCATCCATCACAAATTCCTGTTAAAAAATTTGCACTTTTTCAAGAGTCAAGCTATTATCAAATGCAATTTTCAATTTATCCTGATCACAAAAATCAAATGTTTTCTAAGCTAGAGTATCAATAGCATCAAAAGCATAAACAGCACATACATTATTAGGATATTTCATGACAACATAAATATTAAACTTAATAATCTCACCATCAAATTCCATAGTTAATGTATCATCATGCACATCAATTTTGCTCTAGATGTTTTCAAGAAAAGTCTTCCTAATAAAATTAACATCAAGTGAGGAAAGTGATCTTCCTTTATATCAAGTACATAAAAATTTGCATGAAGCATAATCCATTTACTTGCACCAAAACATCTTCTAATACTCCCTCAAGATAAACATTAAATCTATTAGCAAGTTGAATTATCATGTCTGTTTCTTTCAAAGGTTCCAAATTCATATAATTATAAATAGATAAAGGCCTAACATTTAGGGAAGCACCCAAATCACACATGGCTTTTTCAACTTTCATAGTGTCTATTTTACAAGGGATGATAAACATATCTGGATCTTTTCATTTTGAAGGCAACTTCTTTTGTAACACAGCCGAGACATTTTCCCCCACACTTATCTTTTCATTGCATTTCAATCTTCTTTTGTTGGTGCATAATTCTTTGAGAAATTTAGTATAGTGAGGTATTTGTTTAATTGTATCAATTAAAGGAATATTTACCTCTATCTTGCGAAAAGTCTCAAAAATCTCCTTTTCTTTCTCATCTTTCTTTGAATTGGCAAATCTCGTGTGGAAATGAGGCGTTGTCTTGATTACCTTAAGCTATTGGCTACTATGGGGTTTTTACTTCTTTTTCCACCTCTTCATTATGGCCTCTTCCAACATCTTTCCACTTCTTAAGGTCATTGCACTAACATTTTACCTTGGATTGACAACCATTTAAGAAGGTAACTTACCTTGAGATTCCAATCTGCTCACGGAAGATGCTAATTGACTCACTTGAATCTCAATTTGCTCACAGAAGATGCTAATTGACTCACTTGATTTTTCAAGTTTTGAATGTTGGTTCGAGTTTCTGGTTGAAAACATTGGGAACTTACCCGGTTTGGAAGGTGATGGATATGGTGGGTTTTGCTACCTAGTTTGAAATCCACTAAATCATGACCCATAACTGAAGTTGGGATGCTCCCTTCATCACGAATTATAGGTATACTTCCTTTGTGGTGACCGATGGAATCCACCAACTGTATTAGCATGTTCAAATTGATCATCTCGCAACGTCGGGCACATGTCAGTGGAATAATTTGGATTGGAGCAAATACTACAAGCCTTCACTTGTTGAATATTTCCTATAACCAACTTTTTCATTAAAGTAGTCAAAGTATCTAAATATTGATCAATAGAGGAAGTACTTACTTCACTTACCTTCCTAGGCGTATCTTCACATTTGATGCCAAATTGCTGTATATTGGCAACCATGTTGGAGATTAAAATCCTTGCCTTGGTTGGAGTTTTGTGCACTAATGCATCTCCACTAGCAGCATCAATCATATTTATATCTATCACTGTTAGTCCCTCATAAAAATATTGGATAAAAAGTTGATGAAAAATTTGATGTCGATGGAACTAGCACATAATTGCTTAAATCTTTCCCAATATTCATGGAAAGTCTCTCCATGTTGTTGCCGTATACCACATATATCTTTTTTAATTATGGCAGCTCGTGAGGCTGGAAAGAATTTCTCTAAAAATTGCCTCTTCATTTCGGTCCATGTGTTTATTGAACCAGAGGGTTATAGCCAATCTTTAGCTTTTACATCTAAAGAAAAAGAAAAAGCTCGCAACTTAATTTGATCCTCAGTCACTCCTTGCGGTTTCATTGTGGAACACACCACATGGAATCCTTTTAAGTGCTTATAAGGATCTTCACCTGCAAAGCCATGAAAAGTGGGAGTAAGTGAATCAATCCTGATTTTAATTCAAAAAGCACATCTAAAGTAGGATAATCAATACACAATGGTTGGTTTAAATCGGGCATAGCTAAATCCTTTAAAGTTCATTCATTATTTTCAGCCATGTTTTCTTCTTCAATATAAAACAATTTAGATGAATTATATTCAAAAGATGAAGAAGATGATATTCCCTGAGATAGTTGTTTAGTTTCTTTTTTAAGCTTACGTGCTATCTTCTCAATCTCTAGATCGTATGTGAGTTGACCTGTGCGAGAAGAACGTGACATAAAACAACCAAGAAATTATAAAAGCAAGAAAATAAAAGGAATAAATTCTGAAAAACCAATCCCTGACAACGGCGCCAAAATTTGATGGGTGTCGAAACCACCAAAAATAATCTTTCTCTGAACTAAATTCTGTAGATAGCAATGAAATGGTCGAATCCACAGAGATTGATTAGATTTACTCCTTAAACAAAATAAAATAAAAGAGGGGGAGGGGGAGGTTTGTATTATGAAACTAAGAAAAACTAATTGAGACAAACTAAACAAATTAATAGCTAACTAAAAATATGAGGAAAAATCAATATCGAAAAGCTTCCAACCAATAATTAATTTTGGTATTGATTCCTTCAATTAATCATTGATTCAAAAGATAGGTTATTTTACTTTGAATAAATTGGTTATAGTTATTGAAGATCCGTCCTCTAACAACCAATTTTTTCTTACTTTCTCGATAATATTCGAATCAGTCCTATGAGTTATTTATCTAATAAATGAACATAACTTTCGAATTAGTCCTATGAGTTATATCTATTAATCGCATTAAGATTCAAAAAGACCCAATTACTAACCAGTAAACACATAAACGCCTTGTTTATTTAAGTTAGAATATATATTTCATAACATGCAATCTCGGACGTTGATTACTTTTTGATGCTGTTATTTGCCACTTGAATTAGAACAATCAATTAATGGTTAATTATTCTAAATGACTATTTATTGAATTCAACTATCAAACAATAGGCCTCTTGTCCAATAATTCAATCAAATAATATAATGAAGCATAGAAAATATATAAATACTCAAGAATAAAAGAAATAATAGAATTGCCAGAACTTCCCAATTGTTGGAATCAAACCTCAATTAATCTTGATTGGAAAATAAATGAGTTTAGCTAGACATGGTAGAAGAAAGTATAAGAAAAATCAAAGGGGCGGTTGATTTCTCGGAAAATAAAAGGGGCGGCTGATTTCAAGCATAAAAAAATAAAAGAAAACCCTAGAAGATTTAGCTAAGAGATAAATTTTATCTCAAGGAAATAAAATCTAAAACAATCCCAAAAAATAAAGTAAAACTAATTAATTATCTTTCCTAAAATAAAATTATAAAAGTGATAAAGTCCACTGAGGTAATGTAGTATCCTGAAATTAGCTACCAAACACGTGCATCATAAAAATTCCAGTGTTCAAATAACTCCATTCATTTGTTCAATTTTTCTCAAAAATGCTCCACCTTAACCACCAATCATGAAAACAATAACAAGTATTTTAATCAACTAAAACATAAGGGAATTGAACCAATAAATATACAATTATATATTTTATCATGATGGATTTCATTTTCAACTAGATTTGTGGAGTCCATGTTGTTTTGTTTGTTTTTCTGGTGAAATTGAGAAAATGCATTATCCAATATGATTATAGGAGAATATTACGCATTAGTACTGAGTTTGTTTCTGGGTTTCTACTGCTATTGTAGAGTATTGCCTATGGGTACGGAGTAAATAAAGAAAAAAATGGGTCACAAGTGGGTAAGCTAGCCGAGTGTGGCAGTTGTAGAGAGGCAGAGAGCTTTGAAGGGTAGTGGGCTTTATATGATATGTGATGTTAATGATGAGGGAGAGGGAAGCGTTAGATCATGGACGGGGTTTCTTGTTTTTTACGGAGGTATGTGGGTATATATTTTTGTAATTTCACAACTCATTAAAAAAATTTAATTTTTATTTTTTTTTATTTTAATTGCTGACTAGACTTTTAGGAATTTTCCATGTTTTTATAAGAGCTACATAACGTTTAATTGGTTTAGAAATTTAATGGTAAAATTATAAAATTTGAGAGATCGATCAATAATAAATTCAAATATCATAAGAAATAAATATAATTAACTCAAATACTTATTAAACTTAATTTTTTTAAAATTATAAAATTTTCTTTCCCTACTCATAAATATTAATATTATCATAAATCTCTCACATTCATAATATTTTTCCATTTTTCATCATGCATATTAAATATATGAGGTCTCATGTAAGGTGTAATTATCATCATAGGTAAAAAAAAATGAAAAATTCAGCATACAATATGTTATAGAAAACTATTTGTTCGTATTTAATGTTTTACAAAAATATAAACCAAAATTATAATAGGCTATTTTTTGACTATGACTCAATTATATTTAATATTTGAAATTTTTTTATATTTCTGTTTCACCCAATTTTATTTTCAATTTAATTATAAATCTGAGAATCATCTTTTATTCATCTCTTTTTTTATTTTTTTCGAAACGATAGTAGATTAATAAAGTGGCCATTATACAAGAATGAATAAGTGCTTAGCTGAGGCGCCGCAGAATCAAAACAAATGCTTATAACCCACGAAAACAGCGCCCGCAGAAGCGCAAAACCCACGAGGGACAAGAAAAAGCAAAACAATGTAAACCCGCACGAGACGGGAAGCTAAACCCGCACTAGACGAGAAGGGTGACAACTTAGACGACCTAAACTCAACCGAATTTAAACCCGCACTAGACGGGAAGGGTTGAGACTTGGACAACCTAGAAACTACCCTAACACAAAAGCCCGGTTATATCGGGACGCTAATACTATACAAAATTGATGCGACGCATCTCACCCGCCATTAATGGGCATGATGAAACTAGAACTAAATCTCTAACTCTCACCGCAAGTCGTGGCGTGAATACAAGTTGCAGCAACCGCAGCTGCTCCCAAAAAAAAAAAAAATTTATTCACCTCTTAAATCACAAATTTTATACCGTGCATAATTAATACAAAATTTTCATAGTGAGCGGCGTGGTGGGAACTGGGAAGTGTGCTAAACTGCTCGTCACAAAGAAAACTGCCGCGAAGGCGACGTGGCATAAAAGCAGAGAATAGCGAAGATTCACTCAAGCTAATACAGGTGTCATTCTTCGAGTGGTTTATCGTCTTTGAATCAATCGACCTCGTGTGCTCAATAATTAGATAGGACATCCTTAATTTGCCGACTCCTTTGATGCGGAGCAGGAGCCGTTGGATGCGCCCAGCCGCACGATCGCTTCCAAACCATGGAATACTTTATCCAATCATAAGCAAAGGTACAGCTTACACCATGCAATAGGCATAGATAACATGGGTCAGCTGAAAGCTTCAGTCTAATTTGCTTTCCAAAATTTTTATGGCAGGGTGACACAGTTAAATTGTGTTTGTAATGAGAGAAAACTTTAATGGAAAGGAAAATTTTTGATATTATTTTTTTTTAAACTATAGGATTTTTTTTTTTTAACATGGTTAATATCAGCCAATATGACAAGCATACCAATACAGTGTCATTGATGAATTTATAGTTTTATATTTTATTTATATTTTCTTCATCTACTTAAATAATAGTCTATATTTGTTCCAAAAATAGAGAATGCATGTTTTTTCTATGTTGTTGTTTAGATGTAGTAGTTAGGTATGAGTAATGGCGGAGTGAGCATTTTGATGTAGGAGGGCAAGGTTCAAATTTTCAGAATATATTAATTAAAATATAAAATTTAATTTGAATATAAGTATAATTAAAATTAATACTCTATCTATTCCAAAAACAAAAAAAGAGTCCATTTTAGTCAAAATATAATTTTTCATTAGTTACTAAGTATAATACATTTAATGCACTAACTAAATGTATAATTTTACATTTTTATCCTTAACTTTTAATTTTGAGAATATATAATTATTATTAGTAAGGATATTTTAAGAATTTGGTTTAAAAGTGAATTTTTTCTTCTTTTTTTTTTTGACAAGAAAAAGTTTTTAAAGTGAATTCTTTTTTTGGGACGGAATGAGTAACTTAAGAATATTTTAATCATAAACTGGAAAGAACATTGGAATTTTATGAAAGTCATCTATTTATTTATTGATTTAGGTATTTAAAATTAAACTTATCATTTTTTTTATTTTACCAAAATTATTAATGATTATAACCATGTTTGGCTTCAATATGTCTTAATTATGTAAAAATACAATTAAAAAAAAAAGATGCAAATTATACTAGTTTAGAGATTAAGTGTTAATGAATAAATTAGTGTAAAAAATTAATATAAATGGTTAGTTTAGGTCAAACTAACAAACACGTTATTTATTTTTAAACATAGAAATTGAGGGTTAATAAATAAGTTATTAGAATAAAGTACAAATAGAATAAACTAATTTAAATCATAACAAATTTAAATACTAACTTAATGTAAAATAAGCTAATTACTTGATACAATAAAATAATATAATAACTTAATTTATACGAAACTAACAAACAATTTATTTTTTAAAGTATAGAAATTGATGGCTAATTATAAATAAGATAGTAGAGTAAAGTACTAATCAGTTGAGCTAATTGGTTACCATAACTAAGGAAAAAAAATTTATAACTATAACCTATGTTTTAACTTAGGCCATTTTTATATAAACACAATTTATGAGGGTGGCCAAAAATCTAAATGTTTCTAAATTTTAATAAATTCTTAATACAATAAATAAGTTTTTTTGAAAGGGGAGGGGGACGAGGGCCCTTGTTGGCCCCCCTTCTCTCCGCCACTGGGTAAAAATGTTAAAATATAACTGTTAAAATCAAGCTATTCATTGATTGGATGTATATTAAGAATTGAAAATTATTAGAAAAAGTTAAGTGCAATTTTTTATTTTGCGATATGAAAAAATGAAAAGAAAAAATAACAACAATAATGAAACGGAAAAATACATGATTACTCTATCAGAACGAGTTTTACATGATTGCTCATGCAGTTCAATGGAGGTCAAGATGAAGGCCTAAAGAATGAAAATAAAACCTTTTGCGCTAATTAATCTTCCCAATCTAAGTTCCAACATCCGTCAGTTTGTCCTAAGTGAATTAATCTTAGCCAAATTTGCATAGTTGGAGGAGGAGATCGTTCTTGGCTTCTTGCACTTCTACAATTAAAGAAACTCATTTGTAACCTAGAACCCAGTTAAAAATTATGATGCAAAATTCTTACACAGATCATTGTTGGTGTAAATGTCACAACATCCGACTCCAATTTTGGGAGCAAAATCATAAGATGGTTGCAGACTATGATTCAGAACTTACGCGTCTGAAAACCAATTATGTTTCATTATTATTGCTTGATCCCACCACGAGTACAAATACGTCGTCTGCCATCGAACATCAAACAAATCTATAACTTATTTGAAGAGTAGTAATAGCGATAATATGAGGTGGTTGATACTTCAAATTAGGGTTCCATGTGTGTCAATTGATAAAATTGAAGGTTAATATTATAGTTCTCAATTTATTGAAATATTTAATTTTTCTTTATACCTTTAATAAAGTTAAGCCGCTTTAATTGTTTATTATGTCGGTTCGCCTTTAGTAAAAATTTTTCCAAAATTTAACCCCACACACAGATACACAAATACCAAGAGCAGTTTAATATATATATATCACATGAACACATGAATCAATCCTTTGCATCATATTATGGGTTGACAATATAGCTAGTAGGCCAAAATCCACTAACCTTATAGAACTTCTCTTTCAAAAAAGCTATATATATTATAGCTTTTTTGAGAGAGAAGTTCTATAAGGTTAGTGGATTTTGGCCTACTAGCTATATTGTCAACCCATAATATGATGCAAAGGATTGATTCATGTGTTCATGTGAAATATTATTCGCAAAATTAATAGGTTTTTATGTTTTATTTTAAAAGGCACCTCACGGAACCCTAAATACTTCCTTAACTTTCATTAGATGTGGGATTATTATCCCATCACCAATTTGGGTAGGGTCTTGCATTCATGAGGTTTTTCACATATAGCGCCAATTTATGAGATAAGAATTGGTCCACCGTCCACCGTCCACCGTCCACCGTCCAAGTACTCATATGCGGTATTGTCTAATAACCCAATGGGTGTTTTGCCGTTAAAAGGCGTATCACATGGATAGGTGAGCCATTTTTTGTAAGTTAGACACTTCTTTACGGATGCGAAATTATTTGCATCATATATATATATAGATACATACATGAAAAGATGGGGCATCAAATATTCATTAGGTTTTTTAAATATTATGTTGATAAAGTAACTACATTGGTTCCAGAGAAAGGCATAGAGTATTTAATAAACAAGATGAATTCAGAATCTACTAACTTTAATTTACTTATTAGTAGTTAATGTAAGCTTTTTATGTATTTTTTCCCATACCAATTCTCAAAGGAAGACAGTTTCATCTCTTAAACGTGTTTAATTGAGTATCTATTATATATAAATGAAACATGTTATTCACTTGGAAAGTATTGCTAAATATATTCCTTATTTGCCACGGAAGATTAGTATTGAACTTAAGATTTAATACTTGTCTACACGTCTATTTTATTTTGAAATTATTAAAACCAAATCTCATCAACCTTTTTTAGTTAAATAGCATCCTGCATCTTTAACATGCGACTTTAGTTTGATTTCGTTTTTTATGTTTAAAAAGATTCAATGAGAAAATTGTAAATAGTTCAAACTTTTACTCTTTTACAAAATACTCAACAAAAGTTTAATTTCACATTTTATCACCTCCAAATTTGTAAATTTTACAATGTACTCTAATGTTTATTAGCTATTGAAAATATGCTCCTTTTGTCCCCAAAAAATAGTCTAGTTTCAAAACATTTCTTTGCCCTAGAAAAAAAAAAGGTTTAGTTTTAGTGTGAATTTCTTATATTATATTTACTGACAATAACAATGCATAACCCAAATAAAATATAAATATAAAATATACATTTAATAGTACATTAACTGTGTTATATTTTGTGAGTTAAAAAAGTATACCAAATCAAAAGTAAACTTGTTTTTGGGACAGATGGAGTATTATGAATGGACAAAATTACTCCTCAATTATCTAAATTTTAAAATGCCAGAAGTGAGAGTGATATAAAAAATTAGCATTATAATTTAAGTTATTAATCATTATATGATTGCTTGTGAGTGGTTTGGATGTTTTGAGCACAATTTTTAAACATACATTCCTATTTTAGGAAAGTCGTTCGTTTCTTTCATTTTCATTATGTCCTCCACCAATTGAATACAAAAACTATTATAGTATGCTCTGAAAGTACAATACGGTTCCCCCGATTAACACACACACACACACACACACACACACTTGACAGAGAGGAGCTTATCAGCTTAACACTCTTCAGCAACGTGTTATATCTTGTGTTGCTGCCATTCAAATGTGTACGTAAGTCAACAAAACATAAATTTCAATCAAGTCATTGACTTAAATGTACCTCTTCTTGATGGCAAAGTTACACTGGTACGTTTGTTTTGGCAATAAATTTGATGCAATTGTGGATAAACACGTTTGACTTTTGCGGCTAAGGCACGATGTACGTAATTTCATGGTCAACTAAATTACCGCAATTTTTAATTATATATTGCGCCCGCATAGTCCTCATCTTAATTATCCCCAATTAAAGGCACAGGCACCGTGTTTACAACATTACGTATTTGTTGTGATATAGACGCATAGATCTACAGCTGGATTTTCTAGAGCTTCACGTAAACCTAATCATTTGATTTATTAGTTTTAAGGGTAAATTACATGTATCTCCTTTGATGTTTAACTTTATTTTTATTTTTATTTTTTTATGAAATTTGTGATCTGTATTAACTTCATAAAAGTTAACGAGTAAATAGAAGGTTTTCAAAGAGGATTATCCTTAGCACCAAAATCAGCTAAAACTGACTGCCAACACGTCACAAACTAATTTTAGATTTTCACAAAAAAAAAACACTACATACCCGTATTGGGGAATGCAGTATGATCACCTTTAATCAGAAGAAATTTTGACACTTCTAACCAGAAGAATAATTATTGTTAATATTTTTTGAGTTTTGAGACTATTAAAGTTTTTTTTTTTTTGACCATTTAAAAGTTGTCTTTCCTTACATACATACGAAATGATTAAAAATTTACACAAAAATTAGAGTTTAATTTTTTTATATTAGATTTAAATTATAGTAATGTTTATAATTACAATTAGCGTATATTTTTTCCACATAAATGTCTTTAATGTATTTTTATTTACCTTAACAGTACTTCTTGCAAATGTTTTTGTTTAGTTTTTTTTACACAGTTCATGAATTCCGTGTAGAAAATCAACTCTTCAATAGTCAACGGAAAAAATCGTAATATTTTCAAATTTTAAAACAATTGATAAAATAAATGTAATTTATCCTATTTTTAATTATATTTTCTGCAGAAAAAGAAGAAAAAGTAAATCAAAGTTGGAAATTTTTTTAGTAAAGTAATTATACCAAGTCAGATTATATTTATAATTTGATGCTATCCAAACTTGGTGTTTGCAAGTGGGGTATGGGATCTAATCAATCATAACGCTTAACCTATCTCATTTACTCGATTTTTCTGTTTGAAATAATTATAGTGATCGTACTCAATATTTTTTTTCTTAAGGTACACAAAATCTGGGGCTATTTAGCAAATTCAGATGGAGTATCGTTTATTATTTCTGTCTTCCAATGCCCACTAGTCCATTTCTTGGAAATATAATGAAATAGAACACGGATTTTCCATTTAATTGTCTTCTCAAGAAACGAAGAATTCTAGCAAGAGACCCAAAACGTGAGGAAAGTGACGAAAGGGAGAAGAAAATGTGGAATTTTTTTTTGAGAAAATCCACCTTCTTTTAGGGAAGATCATGAATTAATGCATCCATTGCGTGTGAAAACATATTAATTTTAGCATATGTAATTTCTCTTAGAATTTCAAACGAAACTAATGCATTAATCGTCATGAATTATGCAATATGATGCTTATCACCTATCCTTGCATGTATTAAACCAAACTTATTTAAAAATTATATTTTGATTAAGATTTGATAGTTATTAGTTTTGTCAATTTTTAATTAGATTAGAATAATAATTAGTTGAATTGGATTTGAATTATTTTAGAAAAATAGATTTTGTATAGGATTTGATTATCAAATTCTAATTGTTTTTTATTAAGCATGTGATCTATACAAATGATCCATAGTTATTAATTTTTGTAACACTTAGAAAAATGAGAAAGACTTTAACAAAATAGAGTTGTGTGGAATAGGAGTTTCTTCTTACTGTTTGTGTTTTTAAAGTAGGTTTTTTTTTCCCCTACAGTATTGCTGGCCTCTAAATAAATTATTTTGTTGTCTTTTCTCTTTGTAATTTTTATACATAGGATTTTTATAGTACAAACTAAATAATCGGGCATAGTTTACGAATTTATAAATTTATAGAATAATTTTCAGTTTTGTTGGGAAAGTTAAAGATTGTTTTGAACATCATATACATTGCCTAACGCCTATACTGATATATGAAACTTTCAAATATTTTTGTTCACTAAAATCCATGAAAAACAAAGACAAATTCCAGTCTATATATTATAAATTCTTGGTCAAGAATTTATATATATATTTTTATATTACTAAAGATTAATGAATGATTCTGTATATGAATACAAATTGGGAATGGTTACCTCCAACTGTTGTTGCTTAATTTGAAACAAAACTTGTTCAAACTTTTCACGTACTCCGTTTTCTTTCTTCGTTTCCCCTTTTTTGAAAAATTTCAGTCAAAATTTCTCTAATTTTCATCTAACCTTCACCAAAAACATTCTACAGTCCAACTCATTTACACGTGCATCCATATTTGTACATGGATTAAATATATATATATATAAATAAAAAATCAACTCTACGTATATATTCTACAAGGTGAAACATTCAAACCTCTTACTTTCATCAATTAAGGTTATGACTTTTTCTTTATTAGGCTATTTCTTGGAAATTGTAACAGCTGAAAGAAATATTCCCCAATGTTAAATATTAATATAAAAAAATAAAATAAGTTAAACCTTTTCATCTTCTTTAAAGTAAGTATTAATTTTAGTAGTTTATAAATTCTTTAACTTTTTTTTTTTTATTTTGGATTCCTTGACAAAATTCAAGATCCAACGAATCCAGCAGTTCTCTTTGTTGGTACGTAATTAATTTGGATAGAGTGCGTTTTCATTCACATACATTAACTGATGGCCTAATTATTACAAGACCACATTGTCCAATAGTGCACGTAACTAACTCATAAGTCTTATCATCAATTTTCTTAAGAGGCATAAAGAATATTATTAACTGCATCTGTCCCCCGTTTGCATTTATACTTAACATGCGTGTATAATATGTATATCCACAGATTAATTTCCGGCATGTAACTCTGTACATTCACATAATGTTTTTTTTTTTTCTTCTTTTTTTTCTTTTTTTTTTTACAAGCCAAAAAGGCAATTTTTATTATTAAATTGTGAGAGCCAAAGCTACAAGAAGGGATGTAACAGTAGCAATTCTACTCTACGGGAAGGACGCCCGCCGGGGAGCAAGGAAATAAGGTATAGGGGAGACATATGCTTATTTTTCCATGATCGCCAACAAAGAATTCAGTCTGGACACTCCTGTTTTTCCACCTTTACACCATAGATAAAAAAATTAAATATTTAACGCATCAAGTGCATGCTTATTTTTTGTGCAAGAAATAATCAAAATAAAATATAGAATTCTAATACTCCTAGTTTGTGCTAATCTGGCTAAGAAAGTTGTTGCTTTTCTCTTAAATTACAAAGGCTAGAGTATATTGTGGAATGTGGCCATAGACAAACTCCTTTCATAGAGTAATGTGATATGGAAAAAAACGTTACATAATTACACTCGTTCCGTCTAAAAAAAAAAATAAAATCATTTTAAAATATTTTTTTTGCCTTAAACAGAGTTCATTTTTAATGAAATTTTAAAAATATTCTTATTAATAATAATATATATGGTCCATTATTAAAAAATTGAGAATAATAATGTAAAATTATACATTTAATAGTTGTGTTAAATATATTATATTCTATAACTAATAAAAAATTGTATTTAATCAAAAGTGGACTATTTTTTTAAAAGTTTATTGGTATAAAATGTGACTAATCGCATTTAATCATAAGATCGTGCATAAAATCTCGCAAGGTCCTATATAATTACCTAATCATAAAATTAAAGGTCTTTTTAAATCCATGTTATTTTATTTAAAAGTTTAAATGAAATAATAAGAAATGAGTCACTTATGTGAACACAATATACAAAAAACAAATGGGACTGTGGGTATATTATGCAGTTTAAACATGCATACAAAAAATAAAACAAAACTTAATTTTGATGTAAATAAAATTAAAAATGACTTCACAAATTATTAGAAGTGTTTTTTACTCCTTTAGTTGAAAAAAAAAAGTTTACTTTGGATTTTTTTATTTTTTATTTTTTTGTCTCAAAAACAGAGTCTACTTTTAAACTAAATTTTTAAATATCTTTATTAATAATAATGATGTATAATTAAAATTTAAAAATAAAATATAAAATATAAAATTATACCGTTAATATTATATTAAATTAATTATATTTAATAATTAATAAAAAATTATATTTTAATAAAATGGACTCTTTCCCTGAAATGAATCGAGCAATTCACAAGACAAAAGAGGATAAATGAGAATGCAATCATTGCCACACAACAAAAGCCGTGGGTCACAAGTAACACTGCTGGCTTCGTTTAATTTAGTTTAATTTAGGCAGCTGAATTAAGTTTGTAGTTACTTTTAGAGAGAGAAACCGAAAACTTGTTAGAGAGAGAAAGTGGGGTCCACACCAAATTTCCTTTCTACTGATGCCATCTCTTGGCATATCCTACCCGATATGTACTCAATACGTTTTAGATCCTGCAATAGATTAATAATCCCACCAATCATTCCTCCATTCCCCTATAAATTCATCCCCATTCCCACATTTCCCCAATTCCAGAGCTCCCAAGTCCCAATTCTCTTGTTTCTTTCTCCTTCAATATTCAATCAAAACTCTTCCCATCTTTCGTTATTTAACTAAGCAGAACCCAAATTTCAATGGAGGAAGAGTTTCAAGAATCCGAAGTGATTTTCCAAGAATACGAAGGGAGTGAAGGCAGTGGCGGGTATCACTTTCCGGGGGAATTGAGGAAAAGTTCGAAGCCGAAGAGGAAGAAGTTGAGGACTGAGAAGTACACTTCTTCGTCATCCCTTCCCGTGAACATCCCGGACAATATTTCTTGGTTGCACTGCGTGAATTCGTCTCTTCTCGACGACGATGATGGAGACAACGGCGAAATGGAGCCACCCCATGTGATTATCGGACGGCGAATTGCCGGGAAAGTGATGGCATTTTCCGTCTGCACGGGAAATGGAAGAACTCTCAAAGGAAGGGATTTGAGTGAAGTAAGGAATTCAATTCTCCGGATGACCGGATTTCTGGAAACGTGACAAAGAGTTTAGAAGTTTCAGTTGAGGGAAAGGCGAAATGGGAAGTAAAAGGAAAGAAAATTCTCATCTTTGTTTTTCTTTCCTATCTCAGTTTTTAGCGTTCATAGTTGACTAGATAGATTCATTGTAATTTCTAAGGAAAAAAAAAAAAATTATACGACTACAACCCTCAAAAGGGAACTCCAAAAAAAAAAAAAAAAAAATCAAATTCTCAAATAAAAATATTAACCTTCACCAGATTTAATTTTTCCTTCAAGTCTGTAATTATGTATACCTTTTTTTTTACCCTCTATGTGTTGCTATATTTTATGTAGCAAACGATGGTGTGGATTTATGAAGATAAAGACCTGTAAATTAGGCTCCAGTGGGCTATGATGGGTGTTGGCACAAAAATTGCGGTTTATAAAGCATTTTTGTCTGGTCTTACGACAAGCCAAACATGAACAGCTGTTTCTAAAGGGAAGAATGAAAATCCCCATCTAGGAAAAATTAATGAAACCAAAAAATTAATAAAAATGGATGTGGTCCCTGGACATCTAGGAACTTATCGTACTACTTCTATTGACATTCTTCCAAATTATGTACAAAGAAAAAAACAAAGAGAAGTATAGTTATTGTATATAATTATCCTCCTTTTTTTTTCTTCAATTAATGCTTTCATAGAGCGGAGAGAGTTTTATGGATTTTTACCTTCCCTCCAATGAGATGTGCAAATTTGGCTAACTTTCTTGCACTTTTCAAAAAGACACCTTCAGAAGAAAAAGTCATCATTGCTTCCTTTTTTAGATAGCAACATATGTTAATTTTATGCAAACCCTTAGGCGCTGAATTTAAGCAGAATTTAAGGGTTGGGGAATTTGTTTACTATTCTTTTCAACACATATAACTAATTAATTAAGCCAAACCTGGTCAGGAAAATTAATTAGCCTCCAAGCTGCCTTGATTTGAACTACTTTTATGGCTAATTCCAAATGCTTGCAACTTTCATCACCAAATTTGGGGACTATATATCATCATTTGTTCTCTTTTATCATAAAATTATCAAATAATAATTCACAAAACCAGAAAACTATATCTCACAAAATTTCTTTAGGTTGATATGAGTTCATACAAAACTACTTGTGTTCTTTTTTATTTTACCTTTTTTTAAAGCAGGTTTGAAATTTGATGGTATTTGATCTCCGAGGACCAAAAATTGATAAGGATTTCAAAATTTTGCTTTTGGCTAAATAGTCTAATAGGATAAAAATAATGATACTCAGACATTGCCTCTATATATATTAAAATATAATGGCCCATGTATCAATTTCTCCTGATTGAGACTTAATTAGTTAAATTACTGTCTATTACGGTACATTTTAATACCACTTGAAAAAAATACTCCTTTCGTCCAAAAAAAAAAATTTTACTTTTTATTGAGTACTATTTTTTTTAAATTACAAAGTACAACACATTTAATGCACAATTAAATTTATAATTTTATATTTTTATTCTTACTTTTTAATTTAAATTATATATTATCATTATTAATAAGGGTAATACAAGAATTTCATACCAAAAGTAGACTCTCTTTTTTTTTTTTTTAAGATGAAGAAAATTTTTAAAATAGACTTTTTTGTTTTTTTCTGGAACAGAGATAGTACATATGAAAAACTAGAAGTGATCATGAACTCAAATACCATTAGTTTTGTAATAATTGAAAGGTGTAATTGCTTCAATCGACATCATATATAATTTAAAACTGCGTAGGGTCCAAAACATAGGATATGTTAATTTGATAAGAAATTAACTTTGATGCATGGGACAAAGAGTAAAACATAAATAGTGATTTAATGACCTCAATTGACAGAGACTACACCAATTTTTAACACTCATTAATTTATTTCTTAATAAAATAATTCACCTCATCTAATTAGAATAATCTAAACAGATACTTGTGGGTTATATTTTTGCCTTTCGTACTTTATATATTAGCTATTTCTAGGTTCAAGGCCGAATGTTTCCTGACAAGTGTACATGCACAAGTCTCATTAGACAACGTAAACCAATGAGGAATGGAATATTAAACTTTACCATATCAAGTAGAATCGTCCATCCATCAATTATTTTTGTATAAAAAGATAAAATCGTTTTCGAGTGTGATTATAATATGTAAGTAATAATATTATGTTGGTTGCAAGTGATTCCCAAATCAAGAAGAATTATTTCTTTGAAAGTGTCAACGTGTGTTTGAAGCTTCAGTCTCTCTCAAGGAATATTTTGTAATTTGTAATTTTTCTCATCACTCAGTACACTGGAGTAAAATGATCTTTATTTCATATACAATTAACAAATTTTATTGATAGAGAAAAAAATTATAACCAAAAAATGCAATACTAGATAATGTAGAAATTTAAATCCAAACGGATGTAATAAATTCACTAAAGTAAAATATTCTTGTCCATGGAAATTAAGTCATTGATTGGCACCTGACTACTGTGAATTGCGTATTTTTAATTCTATTGGCCACATCCAATTCTATTTTTGGAACTACCCAAATTTCCAAATGCATCTTAATCCAAAAGCCGTGAGAATTATGCATAGACCCCAGGGCCATTTTGGGACTACACATGAGGATTCGAATCTATGTTAGAGATAAATTGAAAATTTATCTTTACAAGAAACTAATTACATAGTAAAAAATAAGTCATATAAGTGAATTGATAGATTTTCTCTCAGATTTGTGTTAATGTTTTTACAAATAATTCATCATACCCAATGGGAAAAAGAAACGAAAAGAGAAATGAAATTGTGATCTCAGTTAAGAAATTGATGTCTTGCCCATACCTTTCCCCTTCTTTTCCATCATCAATTTTTCCTCTTTCCTCTACTCTAATTTGTACCCCCAAAAAAAAAAAGAAAAGTCAAATCCTTTAGTTGAATGAATTAGAATATTAATTAAACTTATATATTTATGAAATATAGGTTGAATGCTTTTTGGAAAGGGCAAATCCCATAGAAAATACAAAATTTATGGAATATATTTTTACAGTAATAAACTCATATAATCTCCATTTTTTCATATCTTTTGTGAGTCGAATAATTCAACAGATTTGCTTGCTAGTTATGGCAGCTCCCAACAAAGTTTACAAGACTTCCACTTATTTAAAAATCTTTTATAGCTTTGACATGTGAAACGGTTAATTTTGATCGTTTTGATGCCCCTCCCATCATATTTAGAAAATAAATAGCAACCGACAAATCATTACATATGATAGTTTATTTCCCTTTTTTTTTTTTTATGAAACCAGCTTTGTTATAATAATAGTTTCTTAAAAACTAATTTTTTTTAAGAAGACGTATAATAATTATGTCTAGATAAAGTAAATTTTGTTTAACTCACATTACGGTCTTCAAGTTTTAAAAATATATTCTATATTAATGAAAAATAACTTTGTCAAATATTTACGATACACACAAATATTTTTTAAAATTTTAGATATTACTTTTATTTCAGAACATTGAAAAACTACAAATATGACAATAATAAAGAATTAGATAGGGTTGAAAACAAACATTGAGAGGTTTTTTCCTTTCGCCGGATAGAATTAGATTCCAAACAACCCAATCATTTGCCAAAATTCTTGTCATAATTGTCAATGATTTGTAGATCAATTATTTTCATGCATTAGAAATTATTTCATCTTCAATTATGATCTGGGAAAGCTGAAATTTTAAATCATTTTATCAGAGGCATAAAAGCCCCATTCCATTTGTTTATAAAGAAAATTTGCTGGCTACAATTCCCGGGATAGAGGGATTTTTATTTCATGTATGCTCAGTAACAGGAAATATTTGCATTTTTTTTTGTGGGACCTAAGCTCTTGAGTTGTAATTTTGTTAAAAGTGTGTTTAATTTTTCATTAAAATTGAAATTGTGTTAAAGTTTAAAAAAATATATATTATGTTTAATTGAATTTTGTATTTTTCTATTTTATTTCAACGCATTCAAAATATATCTTCAAATTGTTAAAATTTTCTATAAATCGATATAAAATATATTTAATTTTAAATTAATTCAAATTTTAATTAAAAATCAAATGGCCCTAAGGAACATTTAAAATGGAAAGGAATACAACAGCTCAATTTAATTGCTAAAATTTTTGAAGATAGGAGACAGACATGAATATCTCCCAGTTCTGTCTTTTTTTTTTCCTTTTTTTCCTTTTTTCAACTCAAAAATTTTCTAATTAAAATTTCTCCTACTTTACGACCAAATATTTTGAATTTTCTGCTTATAAAATAGGAAGAATAGTTTTCTTGCACATATCTGTCGCCTATCAACTCATCAAAACTATATTCATTTTTCATGTGGTCATTTTTTTTTATTGCAAAATGGTGATATATAGAGAAAAATAAATACCAATGTTGTCAAAGGTAAATTGCGAATGAAGATCTTTAACTATATATAACCTACTACTTTCTAAAATTTTAATTTCAAAAGCTTGCTTCCTTCATCTATTCATCTTTCTAAGGTTACTCCAATTTACACCGTTTGGCGACAATTAAAATATAATAATATGTGTGTGTGTATTTACACCGTTTGGCGACAATTAAAATATAATAATATGTGTGTGTGTACACACACACACAAACACACACACACACATATATATATATATATATATAGATATATATATGAATGTGTTAATTGATTAGACTACTCCCATCTCTTGTTTGTTTGAGACTAAATATTTTATGAAGTCCCTGAATTCTTAGCTTTGATGAAACAAAATAATTAAAATAAAGATAGATAATTTTAGTTCCAATAATGGTGTATACTTTGATAAAAAAAAAAAAAGAAGAAGAAAGTTTACTTTTAATTTGATATAACTTTTTTTTTAAATTATAAGATTCAGCACACTTAATGTACAATTAAATGTATAATTAATTTTATATTTTTATCCCTACTTTTTTATTTAGATTATATATTGTTATTATTAGTAAGGGTAATATAACAATTTTACATCGAAAATTGACTCTTTCTTTGGGGGGGACAAAAAAAAATTCAAAAAAAAAAAATTTAGAATGAGGAAGTAATTTTTAAATTCTGAACTACTCAAATCATATAATTTTACCTGATATAACAGCTTTATTCAATATCTTTTCATTGATTGATAATAAAATGATTAAATTACAATGTCTCTCCATCAATTATAGCATCAGAAGTAAAGATGAGAAAACACCCAAAATCGTCTTTCACATTTCACCAAATAATCTTTTTCATCCTCCACTTTTAAAACGGGAACAAATAGTCTTTTAAATTTTAAAAACCAAAATTTGAAGGAAAATTTCAAAGTTAAACGTTCCCGTTTATGAAATTTGAAGGACTAAAAGTTCCCGTTTATTTCACAAATAGTATTAAAAGTTTCGATTTATGAAATTTGAAGGACTATTTATTCCCGTTTTAAAAGTGGAGGATGAAAAAGATTATTTGCTGAAATGTGAAAGACTATTTTGGGAATAAAGAAATAACAAAAGACTTTATTAATAATAATAATAATATTAATAAGTAGACAGTTACGGAGGGTTAACATTACCAAAAGATTTAAATATAGAACCGAGAATGATTTTGTCTTTTATGTTTAATTTCTGCCAGCGAATAAATAGGTCAAAAATATTAAATTCTGAAATTAAAAGCTCATAGAGTATACATCACAATCTAGAAATAATTCAGGGTTGGTCGGAATTTTTGAACGTGGTCCCCACTTCTTGCAGTAACGTCAGACCTCAAACTGTCCAACCGTCGGAAGACACGTTAACTCTGTAGTAATGTCGCGAACAAAAGGAAAACACTTCGGGACATAACACCGAGGCCACGTGTTCTATCTTCTGGGTTTAATTATATGTGGGCCATCGCCACGTGCAAAGTCGTTAACGGTTCCGTCTACATCACGAACTCTGTAACGTGGATGACATTTGTGCCAGAAATTATGTTCGTGGCACCAACAAAACAAAGATAAAAATAAAAATAAAAATGGGGAAAAAAAAATTAAATGACCTGTGAATTGTATAGACCTTTTTAATTTAATGATGCGTAAAAGTTTTTTTTTCTCGTGTAAAAAAACTATATATATATTTTTCTTTATTTTGGAAAATCTTCGATGTAAAAAGTTTAAATTTTGAAATTTTAAAGCGTTAAAATACATAAAATAAATGAATTTATTAGATAACAGAAGGTTGCGACTTTTTTTAATAAAATACTTTATAGTTGCGACTTAAATAATGAATCAATATTTTAGATTCAAATAAAAAAAAAATTATACATTCCTTCCCGACCACTTTATCTACCCACAACAATTATATGTTTCTTTAAAATGCACATTCTCCCAAAACTAACATAAATTGGGATACGAAGAAGGTATATACGCCCCCAAGGCATGGTTCAATGGTTCGCATGGAATTTGGGAGACGGGGAATTGAGGCTCTTAACTATCGCTATTGAATGGAATTTGAGGTGATTTTATTTGATTTTGGAGGATTTAGTACTACGCATGTGATGTAGGTTACATTACCCCAATGAGATTTGGATCCTGCCACACAAATAGATGCAGAACATTGATTGAGAGGAATTCGGAACACACTTGTCAGTGAATATGGGAATACCTTCAAGTGAAAAAAAAAATCTACTAAAAGAAACTTTATATATATATATATTTGGAATTTACAACCACATGCAAGACAATACTACTCGTAAATAACAATTTCATTTTGTATCGATGCATATGTTGTAAAGGTGATCTTCTTTCTGTTTCTTCATGTATAGGGATCAATAAGTTCTTTCACTATTTTTAAGATTACAAGGCTACGAAATCAAGGAAAAATTAGATAGAAAAAATTAATTTTCATTTATTTTTCTTGTTTTTAGAATAGAAGTTATTTGGTTTCTAGTTGAAGGTGCACTGACCTTCAATTAATGTTGACTTTATAGTTGGGACTAAATATGAGTTCAATGGTTATAGTTATTTGTGTAGTAAATCAATTTCAAAAATAATATTCCCTTAGTTTTTAAAAATGGGTCATTTTCAAAACATTACTCTTAGAGAAAAAAGTTTATTTTTAATTCTTTTATTACATTTACTAATAATGACAATGTATTATGTATGACTTAAAATTCAAATGTAAGGATGAAATTAAAAAAAAAACAATATATGGGATGTACTATATAATTAAAAAATTTGTATGTGAACCTTTTTTTGAAAAGGAAGGAGTAAAATTTTAACTCTTTTTTTAAATGAATTTAGATAATTTATCAAAACAATTAGAATTTTTCCTATAATACAATTAATACATTTAATATTTAATTTGCACTACCCTTTTTTTAAAAAGGAACTCACGTTTATTTATTTATTTATTTTTTTACTACAACAAAGTCTATTTTTGAATGAAATTTATAAATTATCTATCCTAATAATAATTATGTATAGTTCATAATTAAAAAATAATGATTGCAATGAAAAATCATAAAATAAACAGTGCATTAAATGTATTCAACCTTCTAATTAAAAAAATATTTTTTTTGTGAGATAAATATTTGAATATACAACTAATTGTCTCAATTGTAAATCTTGTCGTGCGTCCACATGATATATATTGAAATCATGGAAATCAAAATAACATCGAAACCATTTATACGAGGATCAAGAATTCAAAACTCGGAGCACCCTTCGGGGTAGCCAAGTTGGTGTGGCAGGTGAGCGTGTAACCAGAAGGTTACGAGTTCAAATCCCCCTACTGATACCTTCTTGGTTAAACCCGTCGCATAGGGTTTGCCTAGTGCGTTCAAATTCCCCTACTGACACCTTCTTGGTTAAGCCGCCCGTCGCACAGGGTTTGCCTAGTGCGGTTTACATCTCCTGTGTGGTTTGTAGGCTATTACACAGGGGCGGGATTTACCCAATACGCACCCTTAGTAGTAGCTGCGGGTTCCTTAGTCAAGAAAAAAAAGAATTCAAAACTAGGAGTTAAAATTTCCTTAGTGGTAGAACTTTCAGGGATTTAGTCTCCATCAACCCTTTCAAAAAAATCCTCATGATTGTCATTCAACATCTGACTTCTTCTAAGTTCTAACCCAATCCACAGGCCAATGGCAATTCAAATTAAAATAGTCAAATGGGAGGATCAACAAGAAATGGAAAACCGAAAAAGGGACAAACACATCTGTTCAAATTCTTCTGGATAGGATTGAGAACGGATGGGAAGAAGCTACAAACTTCTACTTGAAAGAGTTTTCTGCAAATATAAATCTAATGTCTTAATCAATTTGACAGTTCCCTTGTAGAAAATATACCACTGATACTAACTAAAACAATATTACCACAAAGATATAATTTGAATTTCCATAATGAGTTAGACAAGTTTGGCCGTATTGGGGATTTTTTTGCGCCACAAACTTAGTAAAAGTGAGGAAAAAAACAAAGGAAGAATAATCACTTAGCTTAAGAAGATTTCATGTACACATTACAACTAAGAGTTGTGGTGACTTAATCAAATACATTAAAATCTTATGAAGCCAAGGGATTTTTAGAATAATTGATGGACCCAATAATGAGGGGTGGTTGGGATTCAATCGTTCCCATTCGGATCATAGTTTATAGGATCAAAATTTTACACAAAATCAATTTAGGATTGTAAAATCGGATTGGTGGGATCGGATAGTAGAATCGTAAGATTTTAGAAAAAAAAATGAGAAAATATAATTTATAAATTATTTTTAAAAAATTTATTAATCAATATATGAATAGATATGTAGAAAATTCATGTATAGTTTATAATTAAATTATCTTACTTTAATTTTTATTTCTTATAACATTTTATATGATTTTTTTAATATTTCAGTTGCTGTCACAGTCAAATGGTATTTATGTCCAATTCATTTATTTATTGTTAAAACCTAATGAAAGTATGATTAAATTAATTAAATTATTTATATAATGATAAATTTTAATTTTAATTAAATATAAAATTTTTTTAGTAAATTTAATTATATTTTATTACATAATAAGTTAGAATCGTAATTAAGATCGTAATCGTTTTAATAAATTTGGATTATAGAATTATAAAATTGATGGTATCTGAAAACCATGATTCGGATTCATCAAAATCCTATTTTTTAAAAACGAAAATGTTTCTGGGATTTAATATTAGTTATCCTTGAAATAATACAAAATGTCAACTAATATTTTTAAATTAGTTGTCAATCTCAAGCTTGAGTGGCGGGTCAAGCATAGGAGTGTGTCCTGGAATTGGACATTTGTCTGACCATACCACAGAAAGAGAAATACGTGCATGGCTCCAAATAGAATTCCAAATGTAGAAGCTACCTTATCAATCCAATCATGAAAATAACAGTAAACATTAAACAAGCCACATTGATTTGTACAATTTCAGGATAAACTACCTAAAATTAGAGAGTCAAAAAGAAAACATATATTTATTTTAAAATTAGGTATTTTTCTAAATAAGTTTTGAAAAATTAAGCAACTAATAATAAATTTTTTATTTTATTTTATTATTATTTTTTTTTTGTAATTTGCTGCACTAAAAAATACTTTCAGTTATAGCATTTCATTACTTTCAGAATACAACTAACAGTAATTAATCCTAATGAACAAGATATAACATTTGATGTGCAATAATATTGTAGATTTAACAGCTGGCGTGAAACTCTTGGCTGGGGTTGTTGGGATTGGCAAGATCATTCTAAGGGAGGTTAAAAATTCCTAAAAAACTTCAATCTGTAGTAACTGTTTTTTTCCCAAAACTGGACTGCATTAATATTCAAGTTATATCCATAGGATCTAGTCAATTGGTACACAAGTTATCCTTTATCATTGTAATTAAAGAAATCAACAAAGAATATGCATTTGAAATTAAAGAAAGAGAAATATTTAATTAACACTCATTTGCTCAACTGGATAAATATGTTAGTAGCAGCACAATTTGATCTAAATTTTGTAACATATTTGGTGTTTGTTAATAGCAGCACAGTTTGATCTGAATTTGTTCCAAATTTTGCATCATATTTGGTGTTGGATGAAATTCTAACTTTGGTGTAGTATTGATGTAGCTTTCTTAAAAAATATATAAATATTCAAAATTCATTGCCATTTTGATATTTCATTCTAAGGTGGTAAAAAATAGACTCAAGCCAAAAATCCAACTTAACCTACTTACTATTTTTATCTATGAATTCAGTCAATTAGGTTGCGAGTCAAATAAATTACGAATTGAATAATGTTCCATAATTAACAGGTTGGGTGGGTTAAACACATATGACCCACTGGGGTAAAGTCAATACTTTTGAAAAAAAAAATTAATAGGTGGCTGTTGGCAGTAGCTCGGATAGAGTAATTGTTACAAAAAATTTTGTACAATAGAGTAATTGGTACGGAGAAACTCAGTTGCAAAAATACACAAATGATCTTCCATTACACTTTTCTTGTTTTTCTCTCTATTATGCACTAATAAGTTGATATAAATCTTAAAATTTGTATTAATAGTTATTTATACTAGTATTGGGATCATGCGAATCGCAGGGTGCCTATTGTATAGGTTTTTGGCTTTTTTGGTTAATCTTTTAATACGTTGTGTTGTTTCAAATTTTAGTGTGAAATAGTTTTGTATAAAATAATAATAAGTAATAATATATATTGAGTATAATATTATCTTTTAGAATATTAACTTATTTTGTGAAAAGATTTGTGGATTGTACAATAAAATTTTGGGGTCTTTTTCGTTCGTGAAAATTGTGAATAAATTTGGATTAAAAAATTCCATAGTTGATTCAATTGATAATGTTGATTTAAAAAATAAGGGTCTAATAAATTAGAATTTGGATTAAAAATTGGTAAAGAGAAAATTGAAAATGTTGAAAATATTAAAACACTTAAAACTTGGACAAAAATATTAATGGAAATTGTGGAATATTGTTTGAAATATGAAATTATTGAAATTATGAACAATATGCAATAATTAAGTGTATTTCATTTATTAAAAATAGGTATATCCTAAATTTGTAATACAGAATTTCTAATTTAAAAGAGCTTACATTTTAAATTTGTAATTTAAAATTTCTAATTCCCAAGTTCTATCTCTTTAGAACTAATAATGGTAACTTGTCTTAATTTATAATAATAATCAGCTGTTTTACTATCATAATTTTCTAGAACTAAAATAATTAGAGTTGTGCCTAACTTAAAAATAATAAATTAAAAGTTTAATTTTATGAATTCCCTAGATTATTAGACTTATAATTGTAAATATTTTTGAACATTTAAAAAAATATAAATAATAGAGTTATTTGAGAGTTTTTATAAATATTTTGATATCATAGTTTTTATTAATCTATAGTAATTCTATTAGAACTCTAATATTTTAATGGAGATATTCTAGAAAGTAAGTTTACTCCTATTGGAATTTGCTTTTCTAATATAATTTTGTTTGATCTAAAGTATTAGACCAATATAATTCTAATATTTTTATATTTCTAAGAGTTATAGAAGAGTTTTATAAGTAATTAAATATTTTAATATATAAAGTTTCTTTAAAATAAAAGATTACTGAAAAGATAATTTAATTCACATCAATTATTATAATTACGTTGAAACTAGCTGACAAACGTTTTCTTTTTATATAATAGTGATATTGATATTCATTTTCATCATAATAAATTTTAATACCAAAAAAATAATATAAAATTTTATTTAAATATAGGGTTAATGCAAGAGGTAAAAAAATTAATATTAAAATTAATTGGAATGAAAGTAGATATCAACAATATATATATATATATATATATATATATATATATATATATATATATATATAGATTAGTATAAATTATAGAAGTTATATCAAACTTATTAGAATATATAAGAAAAAATAGTATACGAAAATGTAACAAAGAATCTAATGTGGGAAAAATATCTAATAAGCTAAGGACCACAATAGTATCATTCATGGAATAGGCAACCGACAATAGTCCAAAAAAAAAAAAAGAAAAAGGACCACAATTCTGTGATCAATTTATTAGCTCTTTTTCTTGCTTTCACAAAAGAACAAAAGTCAAATTTCTTGATCTGAAAACATGTATCGTGCTTATGTATGGTCAAATTCTGAAAACGATAAGGCCTTTATCCACTTCTAATTAGAATTCAAAGGGTCTCACCAAAATGCTAGTTCAGTCCCGCAAGTTGAAGTCATAAATCATTTTCATTTCCCTGTCGTCAAAAAGACTTAAAAAGGTACTAATATATGAGAGTAAATAATATTGTAGCAATTTTACCGCATTGGATGATATAATCTTAATAGTTTGCTGGATAATTTTATTAGTCAAATTCACTACAAATAAAATGTAAAAATGATTCAAAATTTTATTTATTTATTTTTATTAACTTGTTATATTAAAAATATGATATGGCTGCTATCTTGAATATTTGTTATTATAAAGAAAATGACTAAAACATCTCACAATAGAGATACAAAAACAGAGAGAATTGCGTGTAATGAAAAGTTGCCCATTGTTTGAGCTACTTTTACAATTGGATTACATAAGAGGGAAGAGTTTTGATCAACTTTAGGTTAGTAACCCGATTATGACATCTTATTAGCTACATTTACGATGCTTGGAATGGTTTGAAAGAAATCAAAGTTTCTTCCTCCTCCTTTTCGTGATGTAGAAAGAATCCTTTGAGTTATAAATACATTTTGTTATTCGTGACTAGCTAAGAAATTATTAGGTGACACTTTGCAATATTATTCATGGCACGTTCAAAATTTTGGTGAAACTTTCTTTTAATTGTAATTTATAGGATAAATTGAGATGGAATTGCCCCATATATATATAAGAAAGAAAAAAAAGGGCTTTAATGACAAGAATCATGGTGACGACCCTAATTCCGGTCACTAAAACAAACTTTAGTGATGAAAATTTAAATGGTTAAATATTTCTGGTCACCACGTAAACTTTAGCGACGAGCGAGAAATACTCATTACTAAGGAGTCAGTAAATGCGTGATGCGAAGCACTCTCACAAATTAGAGCATAATTAGTAACCAATATTTGTGACGAGTTTAGCTTTGTTCTCTAAAAATATAATATTTGTCTATTAGTGACGAATCAGTAGTCGAGAGTAATATCCAAATGTTAGACCCTAAACTATTTTTGAGCAACTGACGTCATTTGCCAGTAGCTAGCGTCAGGTTATTGATCGGGTCGAGGCAAATTAGGTCATTTGTGAGTCTAAATCGTTTCAAATGCTTAAATATCCGCTTGAACTTCCTTTGGTGTTGTTTGATGTTTTAAGGGAAGTTGGACAAATTTTGGGCAACCTTAGAGGAGTTAAGGATTATTGACCCTCATTTATACTTTTTAGAGAAAAATCTCCCTATACCTATCATTTCTGATTTTTTTTTCTCCAAAACTTGCATAGAAGGTTAAAGTGTCAATGCTTTGTGTGTTTTCAAAAGTGTGAGATTTGACCCTCTACTAGTCGAAAAGCATTTGTAGGCATTGAATTAAATATACTTTTAGCTTGGGCAAGCATTTACAGGCGTCAGCTAGAATTTGGGATGTTGGCCTAAGGAATGTGCATAACGCATTGGATTCAAATGGCTTGTGGGACTTCACACTGCAAGTGTGCCATGGGCATGCACACTTGCTAAACTGTGAGTTGGGAATAACACATAGTTGGAAGGATTTTAGTTAAGTTAGCAAGTGATAATGGTTGAACTTCTAAACTTGTAGGAATGTTGTAATGGTTTGGCAAATGATGTGTGATGACATGGACTTGCATTTATGTTTTAGAAGACCCACTTCCTCATGTCTCTTAATTTGGTTGGCCTTTACCTAATAGTTGAGGCTATCAACTGCACTACTATTTATTTTCAAAAAACAACTCTATTTTTTCATATATTTACCATATTTTTCAATAATTTTTACATTTTTTAATAAAAAAAAATTCCTTGTATGATGTAATGTACTAATATTATTGTTACTATTTTAATATCTCAATTACTACACTAATGCCATTATATTACAATTATCAAATCAAACTTATTAGTTATAAATATTTGACTTATTTAACAATTCAATAAAACTAAACAATATATGAAGAATTTATTTAATGGGAAAAAAATTAATAATTTAATGAAAAATTAATAAAGTTTTTAAGATTAGTATATATGAAACACTAGGACTATATATCTTTTAATAATCAACATCTATTATCTAATTGTTGTTTTAGGAAATATACAATGTCACCAAGATTATTAAAAGTACAAAATAGTGTCACTATATAGAAAAACATTTTGTTTGTTGTTTAAGTTTATTTCATTCAAAATTATAAATATATTCATTTATTCAATTCTTATATTATACTTAATCAATTCTAATATATGAGTAAAACTAATATAAATACATATCATATGTACTAGCAATACAAATCAATTGGTCAAATGCTCAAAACACTAGCATTTAGTTAATAAGCTCCATAATCTTATATATTTTTTGATAAAGTACATATAAATAAATATGAAGCAACAATTTAATGAAAAAAAGAAGCAATAATTTAATGAAAAATTTTATAAAGTTTTTAAGATTAGTGTATATGAAACACTATAACCATATACAATGTCACAAAGATTATTAAAAGTAAAAATGGTGTCACTATATAGAACAACATTTTGCTTGTTATTTAACTTTATTTCATTTAAAATTATAAACATGTTCATTTCTTCAATTCTTATATTATATTCAATCAATTCTAATATATGAGTAAAACTAATATAATATATGTCATATGTAATAGTAATACAAATCAATTGGTCAAATACTCAAAACAATAGCATTTACTCAAGTAGCTCCATTATCTTATATTTATATATATATATAACACTTCTTATATGTATAAATATAACTCAATGTAATTTGTATGAATGATGAATCATACACTCTATGAGTTATGAATTTAATGATGACTTAATATGTATGTATAAATGTATGAATTATAACTCATAGCTTACAATCTCAAATAGTTAATTAGACTTGCAAAGCATAGTTATGACATATAAAATGCTTATTAATTATTTTCTTAACATCATTACATTATAAGTAGTTCATTGGAAGGTTACAAGACAAATAACTATTGAAGCATAATCTTTGTACTATTAGAAGGAAGTTCCTTTCTTTTGAAGTAAAATAGAGTACAAAAGCAAAAACTAAATTTTTATAATTAGTTAATTGTACTAAAAATAATTATACTTATTCTTTTGTTTCCTAAAAAGAATTTATTTTTAATTTCTTTTGTTTAAACAAAGAGAATCCACTATTAAATAAAAGTTATGTTGATATGCTCAATTATTTATTTTACAAACACAGTGGCAAGGAAATATTATGTTGCATATTTGTTGTGAATGGAAGTAACAGCTAGTGGCAAGAGTGTAATTAGAATGAGTAAATAAACATAAATAAAAAATGGATAAATAAAGTTCTTAATTTCAAGTGGTATTTTTTTTTTCTAAATCAACTTTGCTACATATTTACAAGTGACAAATACTAAATATAAAAATTAAAACATGAAATAATATTAAAAATATGTAAAGGACGGGGTTTTTTCTTTATTCACATTCGTAATTTGCCATCCCTATGCACTACTAACAATTTTGGCCTACAAGCAAGGCAACAATTCCACATAATTGAGTTTTGGAGATTTTGTGTTGCAAGGTTGAGAATTGGTTCCTTGCAATTCTTTCAGTAATTGAATGCAAGGTTGAGCGGTTTGACTTGTAAATCTTGTTTGCGCCTTTTATTTGCTTTAATTCGTGCAAACTCTTTATATTTTGTTATTCGGGTCAGGTTGTGTAAATTCATATATGAGAGAATTAGTGAGAACAGATTAATGGAGGTCAAAAATCTGTTAGGTATTAGAAAATGATTTTGTTGATAGAGTTTTCATGACAATAAACTCTTAAGGACAATTTTTGCCGTCACTAGCTTATACAAATATTTTTATTTATATGTATATGCACTTATTATGCATTTAAATATAACAAAATATATATGATTATATGTATTGAGAGTGATTTAAATATATCAAATTAATATTTTAAAATTTTGACTTTTATTAATGTGTAAATATTATTAAATATTAAAATTTAATACCTTGTTTTCTTTTTTGTGATTTATGAAATTGAGATTCATTTTTTTTTAAAAGAAAGATTTAACATAAAAAAAAGGATAAATTACATTTACAACCTCTGAATGTCAGTTAAACTAGCAAACAAACATCCAAATATGAAAAAACTACCAACATCCATTTTGATCTAACAACCATTAAAGTCAACAAATGAATAAGTGAAATGACCAAAAAAAAACCTATAAAATTAATGTATACCCTTAAGATTTGTTTTAATTACAAAATGACCCTTAAAGTTTCAAAATTTCATTAAATAAAATTTAATAACTTCTATTTCTTTATTTCATGCTTTCCTTTTCTTTTTCTTTTCATTCCATGAGAAATCATTTTATAATTTTATTTTATATCATAAGCCAATAAATTGAAAAAGTAATAAGAATATAATATCAATATATACATTTAAAATTTTTGAAAACTAAATAAAAAATATTTTTTAACCATATTACTGTTTTATCATCATCAAATTTGAAAATACTTATTTTCTAAATTTGTTACAGTACCTTCAATACTAATCTACTACTACTTATTCCTTGAAATGATTAAATAATCATTTTATTATTTTTATATCTCTATAACATTTTAAAAATAATTATTTATTTAAATCTCTTGTAATTTTATTTTGGTTATTAGAATTTGATGTAATGGCCATAAAATTAAGAACTATATTTATTAGATTGAGTTTAAATTGTTTGAAGGGAAAAAAAATAGTATAATAAAATATTGTAACATCTAAATTTTATATTTATTTTGATAAGATGTTAAATTCTGTAGAGAATTGTTAAAACTGTGTCTAAATTTTAATTATCAAAACAATTTACACTAATTAAATAAGGAAAAAGTAGAGACAGATCCATTTTGTTAAATCTCAAGATCTATTTTACAACTAAAACAAATTTCAAGGGGTTAAATATAATTTTAAAATATTATAGTTTAAAGGGTAGTTTAAACTAACGGTAATGGGTTCAATATTATGAATTTATCAAATTTAAAAGAGTGATAGTTTCACGAAGTATTAGGGATAGTAGATGTAATTTACTCCATAAAAAGGTGGAATAAAAAATGAAAATAATTGGACACAATCATAACTAAACAATTGATAGAATAAATTTGTATATTTTTTGGCCCAATTAAGTAGTCCAAAAGTAACAGGAAAGACATATATAATTTGACTTGAAAAATGTCTATATTTTTGGCCCAATTAGCAACCCAAGAATAATTTGAAATACTCTTCTATAATTAATTGGGCTTCAATAAATTTGTGTATATTGGCCCAATTAAGTGGCCCACATACCTCTTAAATGGACTTTACTCTTTACACAGGTGTTAAGACTTTGGCTGTCAACAGTAATAAAATCATAAACATCAAAGTATGAATTCACAAACACTAGAAGGTAGGAAAAAAACAAGAAAGAAGAAAAAAGTTGCTGATATTAGCTAGAGAGGAAGGACAGAGATGAGCTGGGAAAGAGCACGGAAGTTTACCTAACACCAAAACTGAGCAAAATAGTCTTGCCAAGCCTACTTATACAGCTATTCTACTAGCTACATTGTACTATGGAAATACAAACGACAACGTATAACCAAAAAGAACAAAATTCACACAACTAGAGCAATGATTCTACAGGTCCAAATTGAATAAAACTCCATAAGTATGACGAAGTCATACAAGCCTTGCTTCTATTCTTATTTGTGTGACATCGTTTGCTTCTTTTCCTAACATTTTGATGGGCGTTGAAACCACCAAAAGTAATCGTTCTCTTAACTAAATTCTGTAGATAGTAGTGAGAGAGATTTGTTAGATTTATTCCTTAAACAAAATAAAATAAAAGAGAGGGGTTTCTATATTGTGAAACTAAGCAAAACTAATTGAGACAAACCAAACAAATTAAATAGCTAACTAAAAATATGAGGAAAAATTAAGATGGAGAAGCTTCCAACCAAGAAATAATTTCAGTATTGACTCCTTGAATTGATCACTAATACAAAAGATAGGTTCTTTTATCTTTAATAAATTAGTTATAGTTGTTGAGGATCCATCATCTAACAACCAATCTTTTCTTACTTTTTCAATAACTTTCGGATCCGTCATATGAGTTATTTTTCTAATTGAGAAACACAACCTTCATATCAGTCCTATGAGTTATGTCTATTAATCACATTAAGATTCAAAAAGACCCAATTACAAACTAGTAAAACCTAGAAACGCCTTGTTTATTTAAGTTAGAATATATATTTTCATAACATACAATCTAAGGCGTTAATTACCTTTTGATGTTGTTATTTGTCACTTGAATTAGAACAATCAACCAGTGGTTGATTATTCTAAATGACTATCTACCGAATTCAACTATCAATAGGCCTCTTGATATGAATCCAACAAGCATTGAAGAGGCTTCGAACTCGAAGCATGATGACAAGGGTTAGAACAAAGAAAATGAAGGAAGCCTTGAATGGACTCATCCAAACAATCCGAAAGGATGGGGAGAAGACCACGATTGATAAAACCGTATTTATTAATTTACTAGGTGTAATTGGATCTTGTTAATTAGAATTTTATTTTGGAGCCAAATTCCAATTTGTGGCCATAATGGGTTTGGCTTGACTATTATTTTTCTTAGAACCCCTTAGGAACATTGGGCTTAGTCTTAATTATATGGTAATTTGAGTCATGTAGCCCAAAGAGTTATGTAGCCCATTTGGCCCTAAAGAAACCCTAGCTTGAGCAACCCTAATTAGGAACCCTAGCTTGTATCTTTATAGTGGTCGTCGGCCTCCCTTGGAGGGCAGATTTGATGAAATGAAAATTTGGTTCTTGACATTACAAGCTTGAGAGAATTGCTCTCTAGTTTCTGTAATTACTTGCAAATTGCACAAATTCGGAATTTGTGTGTTTGTTGTTCTTGATTTCCTAGATTTGTTCCTAGGAAATTGGATTCCATCCATTCATTTGATTCCAAGGTTTCTAGGTACAGGTTATCTAGGGGTTGAGGACCTATTCCATCTTCAAGGAACATACCATCTCCAAGGAAAGATTCCAGTTGGGTTGATCCAAGGGGCACAACTTATGTAGTGAGTTTTTGGAACAAGTTATCCAAGGGTTCACGCCAGTTTTTGGTATCAGAGCAGTCTTGGTTCCCAAGCTGTTCATATCTTTTCTTTTTACCGAACAAAAAAAAAATCATCATCATTGGTATGTTCTTTATCTCCTCAATCTTCTTGTTGTTTTGAATATCATCATCATTGGTATGTTCTTGTATTGATGAAGCAAATTCTGTTCTTGTATTGATGTGTTGGTTTCGGCTTGCTTCCATCTTAGACAAATCCGTACCTTTGCTTGTCCAATTGTTGTTTATGCCTTGCTGAAATTCTGTTCTTATTCATGTGTTGGTTTCGCTTTTTTGATAAATCCGTATCTTTGCTCTCTTGATAAATCCGTATCTTTGCTCTCTTGATAAATCCATACCCTTGCGGCCTTACTTCATTATATCCATATATTATTGTTGTTTATGCCTTGCTGAAGTTGAAGAAAAAAAAGGATAGATAAAAAAAAAAAAAAAGAGAAGAAGAAATTGTTGGGCAAAAATCGAGTTCTTTGTTGGAACTTGAGCAGAAAATTTGAGGCGGACAAGAGGTGGTCTTAGCGTTATTTTTGACCCCAAAGTCCCAACGGACCGCCTTTGGCCGTCTGCTTGTAGATCTCTCCGAGAGCTTCGATTTGAGTACTTACGAGCAAAATCCGATATCGGAGTAGAAAGTTATGACCTTTTGAAGTTACCATGCCAAAAATCCTTTTCGATTTGGAAAATAGATTTTTCCTTTCAAGCCTCTCAAATTCAGATTGTACTTTGGATTGTTTCCAGTTTGTGATTAGCCTTCTACTTATCCAAATACATCCCTTCTACCATATTTTGAACCCAGAAAAGTCCTTGATCAATTCCAGAATATGGAAGGTGAAACCGACCACCAATGCAAGCTACTTTGTCCAAATTTCTTCTCTTCAAGTGTCTTGAATTGTGATCTGAAAATTCTTGAATTGTGATCCGAAAATTCTGAAATTTTGTGTGTCTCACTGATTTTTCGTGTAGATTCTGATTTTGCATTCAGTTTGTCCGAATTCCTTACCAAAAAATTCGAATTCTTGTGTTTTTGGTACTGTTTTCATTGTATTCCTTAGATTCATTCTAATCTCATTGTCCACTTACATCACCTTGTTGTAAATTCCTTTGTGTAATATTGAGTTGTGGTCCGAAAATTCTGAAATTTTGTGTGTCTCACTGATTTTTCGTGTAGATTCTGTTTTTTCATTCAGTTTGTCCAAATTCCTTACCAAAAAAATTGAATTCTTGTATTTTTGGTACTGTTTTCATTGACTTTGGTACTGTTTTCATTGGTTCCTTAGAATTCATTCTAATCTCATTGTCCAGCTGCATTAACTTGTTGTAAATTCCTTTGTGTAACATTGTTTGAGTAAGAATAGAAACGGAAGAGCAAATTGAGTGGTGTGAATCCGTCCCTTCACTTATACAAGCCCGAGAGTACTCAAACACTTGGTGAGTGAATTTGGGAATTGGGAAGGGAAGTGAGGACTTATAAACTGTTTTATTTCCTTTGCTAACCTTTGCAGCTGTAATGGAGAGGCAACCACCACCACCACCACCGGGTTCTAAAGAATCCTATGAGGAGATGTTAGCAAAATTTTACACTTTGGTTTCAGGTTTGCAACAGGAAGTCAAAGAGCTCAAAGCTGAGAGAGCCGAATCCTCTCGATCTACAAAGACCACATATGGCAATGACAATGATGACGAAGCCTTTGAGGCATTTCAGGGAAGTCAATACCGTACTCCTAGAATTGATTCCAATTTAGGATGTATTAAAATGAAAATTCCTCAATTTTTTGGTAAGCAAGATCCTGAAGCTTTCTTTGAATGGTCTGATAAAATTGAAAGTATTTTTACAAAGGCACAACTATTCGGAGGAAAAGAAGGTCAAGCTAGTTGTGGTTGAATTTATGGATACGCCCAGAATCGTGGACTAAAATTCAGCCGAAAGGAGACGTGATGAAGAAGGGCCTGCTCGTACTTGGGATGAATTAAAGAAGCTCATGAAAAAGCGATTTGTTCCACACCAATACTACAGTGATGTTCAACAAATTACAAAAGATCACCCAAGGAAATAGGATGTGAGGATTATTACCAAGAGTTGGAGACTACGATGCTTCGAGTCAACATTCAAGACGACAGTGAAGCTACCATGGCTCGATTTCTAGGAGGACTAAGGAGGGATATTGCCCACATTGTTGAGATGCAGGAGTATGAAGATCTCAATGAGATGTATCACAAGGCAATGAAAGCTGAGAGGCGACAGGAGAGGGGTGTCCGAACCTTTTCAACCCCACAGACTTCAAATTCAGACACTTTGAAGTCTACATGGCCTAAGAAGGATTTAAGTACCGACTTCAAAAAGGTCGCAACTTCTAGTATCTCAAACACTACTCCAACCGTGGTTCCAAACACTCAGAAATCAAGTGAAGTGAGAAAACCAGCCAGGGAGGTTACATGCTTCAAGTGCCAAGGCAAGGGACATTATGCACGAGAGTGTCCTAATGCTCGAATTATGGTTGTCAGAGGTGATGGCACGATCGAAAGCGAGAGTGAACATGAAAGTGACTATGATGATATGCCAGCCCTTGTGGAAAATGGGGAATCTGATGAAGATGTTTTTGGCCCTGATGAAGGACCATCTTTGGTGACTATGCGATCTTTAAATGTTCAGATTAAAGAGGAGAACAATGTTCAACGCCAGAATATCTTCCACGCTAAATGCACCATCAATGAGAAGGTATGTATACTTGTTATTGACAGTGGTAGTTGTACTAACATTGCTTCGACTTTGCTTGTAGATAAACTAAAATTGCCCACACTTCGGCATCCACATCCATACACGTTGCAATGGTTCAATGAGAGTGGAGAAGTGAAAGTCACAAAACAAGTCTTGGTAAAATTTTCAGTCAACAAATACAAAGATGAAGTTTTGTGTGATGTGGCTCCTATGCAAGTTGGTCACCTATTGCTTGGTAGACCTTGGCAATTTGACAGGATGCTTCCCACGATGGGACAGTAATAGGTACACTTTCTTTGTTAATGGTAGAAAAACTACTTTACTGCCTTTGTCGCCTACTCAAGTTTATGAATCTCAATTACATTTAAAGGGCGAATTTAGGCAAATGATGAAATTGAATTCTGCACTACCCGTGAGAAAAGAAGGAAAATTTGAAAATTCTAAGCCTAAGCAATATGAGTTAAATGAAGTAGAACACATTGAGAGAAAGAGAGTGACTCAAGTAAATAAGAAACAACCAAATTTTTATGCAAATGTCCGACATGTTGATACTTCTCTGCATACTAATCGTGTTTTGTTTCTTCCTAAGTGTTGTGAATCTAATGTTTTACTTAGTCGACTTGCCATCCAACTGCCGGTTGAGATTTCTAATATATTGCAGGATTCCGAGATGTATTTCTGACGAGCTACCAGTGGATTGCAGCCCAAAAGAGGAATTAAACATCCAATTGATTTCATACGCACAAACATACCAAACAAGCGCAAGTGACTTTGTCCAAAAGTTACATGAGCGAGTTCGTGAATATTGAGAAGAGGAATGAATCTAATGCTCGAAATGCAAACAAGGGTCGAAAGAAAGTCACTTTTGAACCAGGAGATTTGGTGAGGGTTCATATGCTCAAGGAAAGGTTTCCACTACAAAGATCGACAAAATTGCATCCACGTGGAGATGGACCTTTCCAAGTTGTCGCAAAAATCAATGACAATGCTTACAAGATTGACCTTCCAGGTAAGTACAATGTAAGTACTACCTTCAATGTTGCTGAGTTGTCTCCTTTTGAAATTACAGATTATGATGATCTGGATTCGAGGACGAATCCTCTCGAAGAAGGGGGGACTGATATGAATCCAACAAGCATTGAAGAGGCTTCGAACTCGAAGCATGATGACAAGGGTTAGAACAAAGAAAATGAAGGAAGCCTTGAATGGACTCATCCAAACAATCCGAAAGGATGGGGAGAAGACCACGATTGATAAAACCGTATTTATTAATTTACTAGGTGTAATTGGATCTTGTTAATTAGAATTTTATTTTGGAGCCAAATTCCAATTTGTGGCCATAATGGGTTTGGCTTGACTATTATTTTTCTTAGAACCCCTTAGGAACATTGGGCTTAGTCTTAATTATATGGTAATTTGAGTCATGTAGCCCAAAGAGTTATGTAGCCCATTTGGCCCTAAAGAAACCCTAGCTTGAGCAACCCTAATTAGGAACCCTAGCTTGTATCTTTATAGTGGCCGTCGGCCTCCCTTGGAGGGCAGATTTGATGAAATGAAAATTTGGTTCTTGACATTACAAGCTTGAGAGAATTGCTCTCTAGTTTCTGTAATTACTTGCAAATTGCACAAATTCGGAATTTGTGTGTTTGTTGTTCTTGATTTCCTAGATTTGTTCCCTAGGAAATTCGGATTCCATCCATTCATTTGATTCCAAGGTTTCTAGGTACAGGTTATCTAGGGGTTGAGGACCTATTCCACCTTCAAGGAACATACCATCTCCAAGGAAAGATTTCAGTTGGGTTGATCCAAGGGGCACAACTTGTGTAGTGAGTTTTTGGAACAAGTTATCCAAGGGTTCACGCCAGTTTTCCTAGGGGTCGGGGATGATGTGTGTGCAGGGGGTTGGGAATGATGTTGTGTGCAGGGGGTTGGGGATGATGTGTGTGCAAGGGGTTAAGGGGCCTCCCACATCGGTTTCTGAGGGGTTCCTGGGCTAGTTTATAAGGTTGGGTCAAACCTCACTTGGCAACCATGGTTTTCAGGATGAGTTAGGGTCCACCTTATCAGTTGGTATCAGAGCCATATCCTCACGGGGTCGTGTGGGCGCGTGCACCCGGTTTCCTGTGCCGCATGTACAAAGGTTTTCTGTGCCGCATGTACAAAGGTTTCCTGTGCCGCATGTACAAAGGTTCTCTGCCGGGTCTCGTGAGAGCGGATCTCTGCACGAGGACGTGCAGTTTAAAGGGGTCGGGGATGATGTGTGTGCAGGGGGTTGGGAATGATGTTGTGTGCAGGGGGTTGGGGATGATGTGTGTGCAAGGGGTTAAGGGGCTAGGGGTATTCATCGGGCGGGTTCTTCGGTTTTTCGGGTTCTTCGGTTCGGGTTCTTCGGGTTTCGGGTTCTGAAACTCCAACCCGAAAACCGAACCGAATTCGGCCGAACCCGAATTAAAACCGAACCGAATTATAATTCGGTTTTCGGTTCAAATTCGGGTTAATCCGAATTAACCCGAAAATCCGAATCCCACATTTTCTAATGCAATTTTTCAATAATAAAATCAATTTCCCATCATTCAAATTATCATAATAATAAATTACATAATATAAAAATTTAACAATAAAGTCACAATAATAAAAATTACAATTACAACCAAGTTTGCACCATCAAATCATTCTAAATTTCATGATAAATGAATTTTATGCTACAGTAATTCGGGTTTCGGGTTGAACCCGAATTATATTTAGCAACCCGAAACCCGAACCGAAACCGAAATCTAAAAATCGGGTTAATCCGAAAACCGACCCGAACCCGAAAAACCCGAATCCATATTTAAAAAATCGGTTTCGGTTCGGGCGGATATTCGGGTTCATCCGAATAATGAATACCCCTATAAGGGGCCTCCCACATCGGTTTCTGAGGGGTTCCTGGGCTAGTTTATAAGGTTGGGTCAAACCTCACTTGTCAACCATGGTTTTCAGGATGAGTTAGGGTCCACCTTATCACCTCTTGTCTAATAATTCAATCCAATAATATAATTAAGCATAGAAAGTATATAAATACTCAAGAATAAAAGAAAATAATAGAATTACCAGAATCTCACAATTGTTGGAATCAAACCTCAATTAATTTTGGTTGGATAATAATAGAGTTTAACTAGACATAATAGAAGAAAGCATAAGAAAATTGGAAGGAGCCACTGCTCCTGTGTTTTTGTTGTGCGACTGCACTCTTTTCTTCTTTTTGTCTCCTTGTGCGGCTCTTTTTTCTTCCTTTCGACAGCTGCTCTCCAGGAAAATATATTGAGGTTGGTGGCTGGTCTCCAAAAAAATAAAATAAAAGCGTGGCCCCCCAAACTAATTCCCTCAGGCGACTGCCTTTTTCCTTTTCCGAATGTCCTGCTTTTTGTTTTCTTTCCCTTCTTGTCTTTTTCTTTTGGCAGCTCTCCAAGGAATAATATCTCAAGGGTGAATAATTAGGACGGCCCATCTCAAGCCTCCCAAAAATAAAAGAAACCCTTTGGCTGCTGCTGTTTTATTTCCCTTTTGCGGTTGCCTTTGTTTTTCCTTTGCGTTGGGTCTTCTAGGGTTTAAAATAGGCAGTTGGGCATAAGAAAAAAATTTAGAAAAAACCTAGAAGATTTAGCCAAGAGATAAATTTTATCTCAAAGAAATAAAATCTAAAACAATCTCAAAAATAAAGTAAAACAAATTAATTATCTTTCCTAAAATAAAAATTCTAAAAGTGATAAAGTCCACTGAGGTGATGCAATATCCCGAAATTAGTTGCCAAACACGTGCAGCATAAAAATTCCAGCTGTCCAAATAACTTTCTTCATTTGTTCACTTTTTCCTAAAAATACTCCACTGATAGTGTCAGATAGGGATTTTGGTTGCCTAATTCAAGCTGGCAAATCTCCTTAACTCACAGAGTTCAAATAGGATTCAAAGGTACCTTTATTGCTTGAGTAATGGCTATATATAAAGAGACATCCAATTACAAAGTAGCCTTAAAATTAGGCTCATGATCATAACAACTTTAGAAAAATGTTGAAAACTAAAGAACAATTTAGCAACTAAATAGCAGGAACTAGAAGACTAAGTCTCTAACAGAAACTAGAAGGCTAAGTCAACATCTACCACGTAACCATATCAATACCGGTTTGCCACCTCAAATTGGCCATCTATTTGAGGGTGGTTTGCTGTCGATAACTGCAAATGATCTCCTTGCAATCTAAAAAATTCTTGCCAAAACTTACTTAGGAAGATCTTATCCCTATCCGACACTATAGTCTTTGGGATTCCATGTAACTTGAAAATGTTGTCCATAAAGGCCTTAGCTATACTTGCAGCAATATAAGGATGTTTCAAAGCAATGAAATGTGCATATTTTGACAAGCAAATAACTACCACCATAATGGTGTCTTTGCCTCCTGAGACTGGTAGTCCTTCTATAAAATCCATGCTAATGTCTTCCCACACGGCTAAAGGAATTGGAAGGGGCTGAAGGAGACCAGATGGCTTTGATAGTTTAGATTTATTTCTTTGGCACACATCACACTTTTAAACAAACTCATGTACGCATTGGCGCATTTCTCTCCAGAAGAAATCTCGCTTGACCCTGCAATATGTTTGCAAGAAACCTAAATGACCTCCATGAGATCCTGCATGCATGGCTTCCATTATTTCAGATATGACATCTAAATTTTGATGTAGCACAATTTTTCCTTTAAAGAACAACACCCCATCCTTCGCATAGTAATCAGATTTGGGTAGCTTTCCTTGTGAGAAGTCAGCCTTCAATTTTTTGAGAACCTCCTCCTGGTCATAAGCTTCCTGGATAACATGACACCAAGCAGGAATTATGGTGGTTAGTGAAAACATGTGTTGCCTCCATGACACATCTGCCGCCAAGTTGGAGCTGCCTTGTTTGTATTCCACTATGAAGTCATATCCAAATAGCTTTGCCATCCACTTTTGTTGCGTTGGAGTAGCCACTCTTTGTTCCAGAAGATGTTTAAGTGACTGTGATCAGTTTTTACAACAAATTTTTACCCAAGTAGATACGGTCTCCACCTTTGACCTATATTGACTAATGAAAGTAACTCTTTCTCATAGGTTGCAAGGTTGAGTTGCCTACCATGTAAAGCTTTACTAAAATATGAGATGGGGTGTTTATGTTGCATTAGAACAACCCCTATCCCATTTCCACTTGCATCACACTCTATGACAAAAGGTTGTTGAAAATCCGGCATGGCCAACACTGGAGGAGAAGACAATGTTGCTTTTAACGTCTCAAATGCTTAGGGTGCTTCATCACTCCATTGAAAGTTGTTTTTCTTGAGTAGTGCCGTCAAGGGCTCAACTATGGTGCCAAAGTTTCTAATGAAGTGCCTGTAATACCCAGCTAAGCCAAGGAATCCACGCAATGTCCTGATTGTGGATGGCCTGGACCAAGCTTGTATACTTGCAATTTTGCCTTTGTCAACTGCCAATCCTTCACTTGAAATGACATGGCCAAGATACTCCACTTCTTGAACTGCAAACTTACATTTAGAGTATTTGGCATACAATTGATTTTTTCTCAACAATTCAAATACCAACATCAAATGTTGCAAATGATCTTCCAGGCTATTACTATATACAAGAATGTCATCAAAAAATACTAAAACAAATTTTCGTAAACAACTACGAAATACATCATTCATCAAAGATTGAAAAGTAGATGGAGCATTAGTGAGACCGAAAGGCATTACCAAGAATTCATAATAGCCATCATGAGTGCGAATAGCTGTTTTTGGTACATCTTTTGGAGCAACTCAAATTTGGTGGTAGCCCAATTGAAGATCCAATTTTGAAAAAAACTTTGCATGCTTAAACTCATCAAATAAATCTTCAATAACTGGAATGGGATATTGATCTTTGATAGTATTAGCATTTAAAGCTCTATAATCAACACATAGTCTCCAAGTGCTATCTTTTTTTTTTTTTTACCAAAATAATTGGTGATGAATAAGGACTTTGGCTTGGCTGGATTATTCCATCACTCAGCATTAGTTGCACTTGTTTTTCAATCTCATTCTTTTGCACATAGGGGTAATGGTAAGGCCTCACATTAACGGGTTGATCATTCTTTGTGTTTATGTGGTGGTCATGGGTTCGAATGGGTGGCAATCCTTTTGGAGTAGTAAACACATCAATGTAATTTTGGAGTAGTTGTTGGATTTTTGGTGGCAAATCCGGATATGTGGGAGTGGGGTTGTCTTGGAGTAATCGGAAAAAATGAGTATTATGGTCAAATGGAGGTAAATGCATGAAGTCACACTGTTTTGAGTGGCTTCCATGAAGAATAATTTTGTGCCCCTTAATCATAAACTCCATCCTCAAATTCTGAAAATCCCAAACAATGGGTCCAAGTGTGTGCAGCCATTGTGTTCCTAGAACGGCATCACAACCCGCAAGTGGCAGCAAATAAAAATCAACATTAATATGTGTACCTTGCAAGTTTAATGTTATGTCTATGCACCATCATTGATTGGTCATTGAATCACCGTTAGCCACCATTACATTAAATAAGGGGGATTGTTTAAATGCCATACCAGACTTGCTTGCAACATTAGGGTCCAAGAAATTGTGAGTGCTCCCACTGTCAACAAGGATAATAATCATGCTGCCCCAATTTGGATTTTAACTTCATGGTTGAACTCACTTGGTCTCCAACAATGGCATGAAGGGAAATAGCTGGTTGATCCAATTCATTGTGACTTCCTCCCAACTCCATGTCTATATCCTCTGGGCTGTCTTCTTGCACTTCTAGTATAAACAATGTTTGTTGTTTGCAGTGGTGTCCAGGAACGAATTTGTCATCACAATTGTAGCACAACCCTTTGTCTCTCATTTCCTTCATCTCAGCAAAAGTTAATTTTTTGACAACAGGAGATGGCTTTTTTATTGCTGTGGTTGGAATTGTAGGGGCTACTTTTGTGGGCAAGCTATTTCGTTTGCTACGGGACTGAATGCGTGCCAAGCCTATTGCTTCTTGTATCGATGCAGGCCTTAGGAGACGAAGTGTGTCTTAGATATCATCTTTAAGTCCATTGACGAAATTGCTTAACAGGAAACTCTTGGGTAGACCTAGGACACGATCGGAAAGAGCTTCAAATTTTTCAATATATGCAGCCATAATAGAAGTTTGTTGGAGTTTGGCTAAGGCCCCTTCTGGATCTTCAAATTCAGCTAGTCCAAATCGCTTTTCAAGCGATTTAGCAAATGAAGGCCAGTCGCTCAACAATCCGGAATTCTACAAATACTTATAATACTAAAGAGCTTTCCCTTTAAGAGCAAAAGAAGCATATAGTAGGCATTGAAAAGATGGTATATCATATAGTTGGAAATACTATTCGGCTTGGAGTACCCACCCCGTAGGATCTTCACTTCCATTATACTTTAGAAGCTCAACTTTAGCGGTTCTTTGAGTAGAGGAATCAGCTTGATTACCAGTGTTGGAGGGAGGGGTTTGTGAATTTTTGTTTAAAGAGCTACTAGGTCGGGTTAAGGTTAATTCACATATTTGGCTAACTATGTTGTGGATTTCACGGCTCAAAGCTTCATGGTTGTTTTGGACAAGTGCTTCTAGGTTGGATGAAAGTTGATCAAGCTAGGATAATGCTTCTTTCTACATCTGGACCATCTCAGCAACATCACGTAATCTGGGGTTTGGATTTTCAGCCATTGAGTGTTGTAAAGAAATAGGATAATATGGTTACGGTTTGTTGTGATGAGAACCAACTCTGATACCAAAATGATAGTGTCAAATAGGGATTTTGGTAGCCTAATTCAATATGGCAAATCTCCTTAACTCACAGAGTTCAAATAAGATTCAAAGGTACCTTTATTGCTTGAGTAATGGCTGTATATAAAGAGCCATCCAATTACAAAGTAGCCTATAATTTAGGCTCATGATCATAACAACTTTCAAAAAATGTTGAAAACTAAACAACTTAGCAACTAGATAGCAGGAACTAGAAGACTGAGTCTCTAACAGAAACTAGAAGACTGAGTCAACATCTACCACGTAACCATATCATCCACCTTAGCCATTAATCATAAAAACAATTAATATCCATATAAATAAGTATTTTAATAAACTAAAACACAAGGAAATTGACCTAATAAATATGCAATTATACATTCTATCACATTTTTCACTCCATAAAGAAATAGGCTTGTCCTCAAGCTTGAAATGCAAGAAACTAGTGTTGTATAAACATTTGATCTTAGCATTCTCCTTATCCAAAACTTTTGATAAAATTAACCATTGTGTGACCTGTTGCATGCTCCTTTAGATGACTCTCCTTTGCTGTTCTGATTCTATCTCTAAGGGTCTGATATCTGTCAAGTTAAATTCAGATAGTTTTCCTACAATAACTGGTGCAACTTCCAAATGTTTTTTCAGAAAGGATACATGGAACATGGGGTGCATTTTGGAGTGATCCAATAATCTCAATCTATAAGCCACCACCCCTATCTTTTCCAAAACTTGAAAAGGTTTGTAGAACCTTGCTGCCAACTTGAGACAAGACTTCACAGTCATAGTTTGTTGCTTGTATGGTTGAAGTTTCAAATATATCCAATCCCCTACTTCAAAATGTCTTCGTATCCTTTTTTAATTTGCAAATTTTTTTTATTCTATTTTGGGCCTTGGTGAGAGCTCTTTGAGGAACTGCAGTACTCCAATTCTCTGCTGCACTATGTCTTCTGTAGCTAGTATCACAACTTCAGTAAATGGTCCCAAGAGTGGCCACCGTTTCGAGTTTGAAGGCTTATCACCACTAAAGCATCTTCAATATGTCTCCAAACACTAATTTAACCTTTCTATTTGCCCATTAGTCTACGAATGATAGGCTAAACTTAACTGCAAAGACACTCCCAGTAGCTGAAATAAGGCATGCTAGAAATGACTGGTAAACAATTTATCCCTCTCAGTGACTATAGCATCAGGTAGGCCATGCAGCTAAATATTTGATCCAAAAACACCTATGGAACTTCCTGGACAGTAAATGGATGAGTCATAGGTATAAAATGCCCATATTTAGTCATTCTATCTACCAATACCATAACAGTATCATTCTCCTTTGAATTTAGCAGTTTTTCATTGAAATCCATAAAGATTTGCTTCCAAGCATGGTCAGGTATAGGTAGAGGTTGTAACAAACCTAGATAAGCCACATGTTCATCCTTGTTCCTTTGACAAATTTCACACCTTGATTTGGTTTATGATGTCATTCTACATGTTGGACCAGAAAAAAAGTCTTTGATAACAGGCCCTTTAACCTGAATGTCCTCCTAATGGATTAGAGTGTAAGACTTAATCAAGAGTTGTCTTATGCCTGCTACATTTCCCACATAAATCCTACTCTTCCATTTCAATATTCCTTGAACAAAGTAAAAATCAAGTTCAGAATTTGGATCCAATAATAGCTTAGCAATCTGAGTTTTATAGACTTCATCCTGTCCATAGCTACTTTCTACTAGTTGAATCCAAACAGGTTTCAATGTTGCCACAGCATGCAGGCTACCTTCCTTTTGCATTTCAAATTCCTCCACATATTCCTCTCTCTTCATTTCCTTATGTAGTTTTAGTGTTGTCATTGCATATAAGCTGCTTCTTTCTTGGTTTTCTGAAATTTCTATAGATGCTTCCTCCTCCACAATCCTTGATAAGGCATCTACCACCTTGTTTTCAGAGCCTTTTTTATATTGGGTCTCATAATCCAGCCCTAGGAGTTAGCCAACCACTTATTCTGCACACTAGTGTTTAACTTCTACTCCAATAAATATTTTAAAGATTACTCGTCAGTCCTTACAATAAATAGTGATCTAACAGATAATGGCTTCATTTATCAACCACCAAAAGCAAAGCCATCAACTCTTTCTCATAAGCTGACAATCCCAAATTCCTAAGGCTGAAAGCTTTGCTTGCAAAAGCTATAGTTTGCCCCTCTTGCATTAGTACAGCCCCCATTCCTACTCTACTTGCATCTGTCTTAATAACAAACGGTTTAGAAAAATCTGGCATCTTAGGTACTGGGGCAAAAGACAATGCCATCTTCAATTGCTTAAAAGCTTGTGATGCTTCCCTAGTCCACCAGAATGCCTCCTTCTTAAGTAGATTAGTTAATGGCTTGCTAATTATCCTATACCCTTTGATAAACTTCTGTAATACCCTGTCAACCCAAGAAATTCCTCAGTGATGCCACTAATGCTAGCACAAACCACAATAGTATGCATTCCACCTTCCCTTTTTCCATACTAACCCCTTTTTCAAAAATAACATGTCCTGAGTATTTAACTAAGGGTTGAGCAAAAGTACATTTGGAAGGCTTCACAAATAGCTTATGTCCTTCCAAAGTTGTAAGTGTAGATTCCAAATTATTTGCATCACTCTCTAGATTAGGGCTATACACACTAAAATATAATCAAAGAAAACCAAAATGAATTTTCTGATAAGAGGTTGAAAAATCTAGTTCATGAGGGCTTGGAATATGTCTGGCATGTTTGGTAGACCAAATGGCATCATCATGAACTCAAAATGTCCATGGTGAACTTGAAAAGCTGTCTTATAAATATCTTGAGGTTTCACATGAATTTGATGGTAATCTAACCTAAGGTCCAATTTAGAAAAGAACTTTGAGCCAATAGGCTTATCTATTAACTCATCTATATTAGAGATGGGGTATTTATCTTTAATAGTTAAAGCTTTCAATTGTCTATAATCTACATAAGATCTCTAAGTGTCATCTTTTTATTTCACTAATAACACTGGAGAAGTAAAGGAACTCTTACTATGCTGAATTATTCCTGAATTTAACATTTCAGAAACTTGTCTTGCTATCTCAGATTTTTGGAAATATGGGTATCTATAGGGTTAAGTTTGAATCGTTGGCTATTAGGCTGTAAAAGAATTTGATGGTCTATTTGGGGGCTGCAAACACACTGGAATGTTGCCTTAATACTTTGGAAATAGCTATAGGAAGCTCTTGTAATACCTATTTTGAAACAGTTTCAGAAAATGCTTGAGGCAATTACATTCTGAGCAATTCTTGTCTTCTCTCCTTGTTGTGCTGAGTCAATGATCTCCCTCTTACCAACTACATAGTAGGCTATTGAGCACATCCATGTTGCACCAATTTTTCGTCCTCTTGTTCTATTTGAATGTTCAACTGCTTAAAGTCAAAAATTATGGGACTGTATTGGCTCATTTAATCAACTCCTAATGTTATATCCCAGCCTCCTAATTCCATGAGCCTCATACCAAAACAAAAACAGTAACCTTGAATCTCCCATTCAGCTTTAGGACAAACTGCAGAACCAATAATTTGTCTGCCATCTGCCACTGTTACTGAGAAAGGTGATATTGTTTAAGTCTTCATTCGCAGCTATTCAACCCTTCCACCATCCACATAGCTATTTGTCCCTCCCGTGTCTATTAGAATATGCACCAATTGCCCTTTTAGGAGCCCTTTTAAGGTAATGGACTTTCTCTTCAAATTATCATAAAGTATGTGTAATGACAACTCCATGATAGATTCCATGTTACAATCCTGCTCTTTTGATACTTCCTCAATATTCTTCGTTTCTTCCTCATTTTTTGTTTTTTCAGTCACCATAAAATTAATATGTTTCATTTTGTATTGATGGCCTAGCCCAAATTTCCCACCACACTTATAACATAACTTATTATTCCTTCTATATTGCGGTTCTTTGCTCATGGAGGTAATCTGAGGTGATAAGCCACTTCTCCCACTTTTGCTTGCACCTGAAATGGTCCGTAAAACCTTGGAGACAGTTTTAAACTAGTTCTGCCAGCCACTAAACTTTATTATATTAATGTAGCATTAAGTGTACCTATTCCCTTTTTTGGAAGCTTCTCTCTGATCTCCTCTATTCAACAAAGAACTTTATCCTTTGTTGAGCTTTAGTGAGATGCTTTTTAAGGGTCTGTAGGATCTGAACCCTTTGCTGCACCATATCGGTAGCTGCTGGAGCAACCAAATCCAAAAATGGTCCCATAGGTAAAAGAACTGGCTTGTATCCATATAGAACTTCGTGTGGAGACATGGCTAGGCTGGAATGATCGGAGGTATTATACCACCACTCAGCCATGGATAACCAATTTTTCTAGCATGCTGGTCTCTCACTTGTGAAGCATCTTAAGTAGGCTTCAAGGTACTGATTTAGCCTCTCAGTTTGTCTATCATTCTGAGGGTGATACGCAGTGCCATATGTAGTGAATCTCCCTAAGTTTTGAACAATGGTTGGTTGAAGTTACCGAGGAAAATTTTGTCCCTATTAATAATAATGATATCTGGTAATCCATATAGTTTGAAAATGGTGTTCAGGAAGAGCTAAGCAACTTCTGCGGCTGCAAAAGTGTGCATTAGGGCTAGAAAGTGTCCATACTGTCAAATGATCAACCACTACCAAACTTGTGCCATAGCCTTTTGAAACTAGCAACCTTTTAATGGAATCCATGGAAATTTGCTTCCATGCTTGTTACTATAATGGTAATGCCTGAAGTAGCCCTAGGTATGGAACATGTTCATCTTTATTCTTTTGGCACACATCACAACTCCTCGCTCGATGATATCCGGTTTTATGTTTGGCTAGAAAAACAGCATCTTGAGTCTTTGTAAACTTGCATTTTAGCTTGAGTGTCCTCCAATAGGTGAAGAGTGGAGTGTGTTTACAATCTGCTATTTGATCCTATTCGCTTTCCCACATAAGTCTTCCCTTCTTTCTTTAATAAGCCATTTATTTACTAAAATTCAGGAATGGAGTTAGCAGCCAACAAGAGTTGTGTGATTAGGGCTTCACAATCTTTATCTTCTGTGTAACTGCTTTTAAGGTGCTAAATCCAAGTAGGCCTTTACAGTTGAAATTGCACTCAAAGATTCTTCAGGTGCATAATTGTCCTTAGATTCCTTATATATATAAATATTGAAACGAGTAAACGGGGCAGGTGACGGGGCGAGATTCCGCCATCTGCCCTGTTTAGGTGCGGGGAGAAAAACTCTCCCACACCCGCTCCCCTTGGGGGTGAAATCGAGCGGGTAGAGCGGGTATTCACGGGTATTTAAAGGCATAGTTTGAAGTTTTCTAGTGTAGGGATGCAATGCATTGACCAAATCTGATCTTCCAATCTTCATTGTATTTGGCTGAAATTTTGTCAACATACACATGACGGTTTGCTTCGTAGTTTTGTGAAACAAAAGATGCATAATTATACAAGCATTAAAACTTTTCTAGCTGCGAAAATCCCGACGTCATTGACAATATGAACTACTCTAGAAACTAAGGAACAAGAAGTTCCAGACCTCGAAGGGATTTGTTATACACTCAGAAGTTCTACAACCAAACTGGCTACAACAGCTACATACCATGAGGGAAAAAATAAGGCATGCCTCATTGATTCGGGGGAAAGGTATTCGAGCCAATCAGTTAAGACCCCGTGTTTGCAAAATCATCCTCCACCAATGCCTGCTGGGAAATATAAATTTGAGAACAGGAAAAAGAAAAATTGCAAGAGCAATATGATACGAAAACTTAACTAAGAAAAATGGAACATTCCCACTCACAAATATCATCAGTGCTGGAATAAGCATCTTAACGCTGGCTGGAACCATGAAGATGTAAAAGCAGTCCAGAAATCTATTCTGGACAAATGTACATCCAAAACTCAGACTCTACGGGAAGTTGACGATGCCTTCTTTGTTGGTGCATATGCAAATTTGCTAAGATCCATGTTGCTAGACAACCTTTGAATAAGATGTAAGACTACAACAATAAGAGAAGTTTATATTGCCAGAAACTAAGGTAGTAAACAAGACTAGATTTACCTGTTACTGCAAGTATTCTTTACATCTTTAAGAGGCGCCCGAAGACCGCTAGCACGAGAACCATTTGATGTGAATTTAAATGATGAAATTACTGAAACAAAATTTTCAAGCGATTTCTCAGCTATTTCAGAATAACGCCCTATATGAGAGATGTCGCAACCAAAATTTTCTTCTTGAGCCTTTATTTCGCAGGCTGTGTCACCAAGCTTGGAAGTATAGTCCCCTGTAACAAAGAAAAATTTGTGCCTGTGTCACAATATGTGAGC